>JANXHW010000001.1:98972109-100176484 GCA_026170595.1 Plestiodon gilberti rubricaudatus
TGACGAGATGACGTTACATTCAGTCATCACATCACTGCAGAACACTTCTGGGTATGTTCGATCAGGCCCCGCATCTAGCAAGGCCGGTCCTGCTGGCTTCCTAATTCATGTGCACATAGTGTCCCTCCCCCCCAAAAAAAGACATACCATGTACTCATTAGACTTGTGATGTGTGAACAGTCTTCATCAGTTGTTTTAGACCCTACCTCCATTTAAATAAACTTTGAGCCAACAAACGGATTTGAGCATCGTGTTAATTTTAATACTTATGTTACGAAGGAGATTACAGGTAGTCTTATAAATTCCAGTTTGGGGACATTCGGCTTTTAAGAAGTGCATTTATGCCACTAATCACACAACAGGGTCCTAATGCCAAAGTGTATAACCAAGCCAAATTTAGTTTAAAATACATAATAAGTCTACTATGAAAACATCGTAAAGATAGATTTATTAAGGCAAAAAATGCAGACCAAAGGCCTCGATTACAGTGTCTTTATTGAGTGCAACCTGGGATGGAGTTATATAGTAAAAATATATTTTTATCAGTCTCAGTACATGCAATTTGTTTTAAAATCACAACCAACATTTTGGAGCAATCACCTGCCCATTCATGATTCCACAGCTGGTGGAAACTTTGAGCATTTGATGAATAATCAAGATGAACATCCAGAATAATTTATTGGAGAAAATAATCTTGCTTAGTTCTTTCCTTCCAAAAAAACCAAACCCAGTTTAATGCCTGTAGATGGTGAACACATTTTCTGCTTCATCTTCCCACCTTTGAAGAAACAGAAAATGAAACATATTACAAAAACAAATAGAGTGAAAATATCTACTAATGCCAGTGCATATATTTCCAAGTATTTAACATAATTATAAAAACCACTACATGCAGCATAAGAAAGCCTATTCACCTTCACAGTATATTTACACATTATAATTAAATTCCACTTTCTCTTCAAACATGGACATAACATGAACAGTAGGTTTTGCAACTTGTACTGAATGATAAATCTTCACTGGGGCTCAACATCTGGGTTTCATCGCAGGGAAGTCTGGTGAAATTAGGGCCTCTTTTGTGAGATACAGATTGTTGCTTACTACATTTAAAGACACTAGGTGAGGAAGTTTGCTTCTTCCAGTTTACTACTTGAAATGACAAGCTGAATTCTTCTAGATTCAACTGGCTTGTGCGTAGGAGCTTCAATGTCTCCTTTTATACAGCTGGCTAGTCAAGAGCAGGCATACATGAACTATACAGCAATGATTTTCAAACCTCCGTATGTGCCACAAGATGGAATGTGCCTTGAAAAAACAAGTGACCACATTGGATGCACCAGCCAGTGCGGAGGCCCCAAGCAGCATTGATCATCTCCTCTCTGCTGCAAATGTTGGAGCAGCAACATCATTGCAAAGAAGATAGTAAGGGTCCATTGTGATTCTCTGATACAGCCCATGCTACTGCTGACAGAAATAGGGTGACCATGGAAGGAGCAGTATCAGTCAGAAAACACAGCCCCATTCCCAAAGTTCTCACTGACTAGGCAAAAGGGAGGGTGGGACATCTGGATAAAATATTGAATGGATTATTCCACAGCTACAAAGAGAGTGCCCTCTCATTGTTCTAAGAGATGATTAAGAAAATAAGCACAATTTTTTAGCACAAGATAGGAAGTCTTGATGGATTAGATCAAAGGTGTTGCAAAGGGAAAAAACCCCTCTATTTTCTCCATACCATGCTTCATTTTATAAGTCTCAGAACCCAATCCTATCCTCCCCTCCCCTGCGCTGGTGCAGCCATGCCGAAAAGGAGTGCGCTATATCCAGCGGAGGTGGGGCGGATTGGGAGGCTTCAGAGGGGAAAGGAGATTTAAATTTACCCCTCCGTAAGCCTCTCACTCTGCAATGCGTCTCCTTGAAACTGTGCCAGCTCTTTAGCTGGCGCAAGTCCAAGGAGAGAAAGGTGATAGGGAGGCTGCTAATGGAGGAAATAGGATCTGGCACGCCATTGCTAGATGGCGATCCACCTCTTCCCGCAGCCTCCTCTCCACCCTCGCCATCTTACCTGCTCCGGCAGCTGCAGTGGGGGCCAGCAACGGATGGGGAGGACAAAATGGCCACCCATGGGAGCGCTCCACATGCTGTCAGCGGCCATTTTGTGACAGAAGAACTCCATTCTGCTGTCGCAAAGCAGCCCATCACACCCTCTCTTTAGTGCCTTTTTTGAAACAAAAAAGCACCTTAACATTGTAATCTTTTCTTGTAAGGAAGGCAGTCTGGCATAAAAATTATCTCTAATTTTAATCCATAAAAATCTCTGCCCACAAAATCTGTGCTGGTATTAGAAGACCAAGAAAAACTGCTCTACAAAAACATAAGGGGACCAGAACATGTCAGATTATCACCCTTGGGAGGCAACCCTTGTGAATGCCTGAAGCCACCCTAGCCCCACCCGGTAGCTGGTCCAAAGTTGCTACTGAACATCTTCCTGCGCCTTGGGGTGAGGAGGAGGAGGAGGAAGAGAATTGTGTTACCACCACCAGAATGCAGAATCCTGGTGTTCAGTTTCTTCTTGTTCTTTAAGGAGTTTGGGGATTCCTTTCCTCTGTCTCAACCACACATGCATCTTCAGCCTCCAATTTCTTCGGCTGGCCTTTTGCTTCTTTGTTCATTTGTATCTTGTCTCATGCTATGGATGTGTCTGTTTTATTCTTAACAGGCGACATTGTTTGTAGTTCTAGTCTTGCTTTTTCTTGCTCATATGCATGATTTGCCCTCTTTCTTGAAGGTCTATTTTCTTTTAATGTGCTTTATTGAACTGCTGTTCTGTTGTGAACAAGATTTGCGTTGATTTTTTTCCCCCATTCTTCTTGTTTTACTAGTTTTGTATTGACTGAGACTTGGTTCTCTTTGACAGCCCAATCCTGTGCAACTCTTGCACCAGTGTAACAGTAGATCCCCTGGTGTAAGAGCACTTATGACAGTGTAACTTGCCGTACGCCGACAGATGCAGGATGGACACCGGTGTAACCCCCCCTCGGACACCTCACATGTGCAGCTCGGATGAGGAATGGACAACGGCGCAACTCTGCCGGCGCAGGGGGTATTCAGACGCTCCCGTAATGCCCCGTGCGTCGGCATCCATTCACATCCGAACTGCGCATGTGAAGTGTATGAGGAGGGTTACGCCAGTGTCCATCCTGCGTCCAGTACGTTACACTGGCATAAATATTCTTAAACCCGGGGGGGGGGTCTACTGTTACACTGGTGCAAGACTTACACAGGATTGTACCCCGACACTAATTATATTGCTGCATCATCTTTTAGTTCCTTATAATTAGGGATATTTATATACTGCTTTTCCACAAGTTCACAAAGAGGTTTACATAGCTAAACAAATAAACAGTTCCATGTTCCACAAGGGCTCTCACAATCTAAAAAGAAGCAGAAGAAACACCAGCAGTCACTGGAACCGATGCTATGGTGGGGTGAAGATGGATAGTTGCCGTCTCCCTGCTAAACATAAGAGGAGCACCACTTGAAAGAGTGCCTCTTTGCCCTCTTAAGAGGGGTAGAAAATTCTTCTCATGTTCTCTTCATCTGCCTGACCTGGTGAGGGTGGGGGAGTATTCTCTCTTTCCATCAAGATGCTGTTTTTCTCAGACTGTTTCCTCCTCCACCACTCCTATTTTTTTAATTTCATGCAACCCAAAGTATTTTGTCCTGCAACCATCTTCCTGGTTCTTTACCTTTTGGGGGTCCCATTTTGAAGTATTTCTTTCATCTTTTGGCAGGGGAGGGGGGAAGAATTTTGTTATACAGCTTTACTGAGGGCCCTTTCTTCAGCTAAAGTCTTATATTTCTAAGTTGATTTCTTCCTAATCTTTTTTGCATCACATGTACTTTAACTCTCTGCTCAATTCGTGACTCCTATTCCCGCCCCCGCCCCCCCCCCCCCAGTTCTTTGACAAAATAGTTTCCATGCACTCTTCAATTCGGTATGATCAGTTGTCTTCATCATCCCCTTCTTCCACCCTTTTTTGGCCCTGGGCTGTACATCTTTTTCCTTTTATCTCCCATTTCTTTAGATGCTCTTTCTTGTCATTTTTCCAGGACTACTACAGATACTCTCAATGCAGTTTAAATTTTTGTTTAAATAGATTGTTCCTTATCTTCTATCGTTTTTAATCTTTCCCTTTCTACTGTGGTTTCTTCCCTTCTTAAAAATCCTCCAGATGCTATTTCTTTGCCCAATTGTCTGTCTTCCAGGCTTCCTTCATTCCTTTCTTTTAGAATGGACTTCCTTTTCTCAAGTTTTCATTAATTTTCACTCTTCTGGGACTCCTTTATTTTGCACACTAATTGACTTTCATTTTTAAGCAGCTAACTCTTTTTGTCCATCACAATCTTTTATTTTCTGCCTTATCAGATATTGGTTTTTCAAATTTGCTTATCTCTTCCTTTTCTTCCTCCCTCCAATTCCTTTCTTCCAGTGTCATTACAGATATTTTTGTCATCCTGCTACCTTTTTTCTGGTGTTCCTCAAAGCTCAGTTCTTGGTCCTTTTGTTTATATGATATCTTTTGTGCTTTTGGTATTGCTTATCAGCTCTATAATGCTATTCAAATAGATTTTTCTGTCTCCCTTATCCTTTTCTAATCTGCTTGTCTATTGGTTGTTTCCTCATTATTGTCTAATTGGTTTCCCAAGCTTAATTTAGCTAATACACAATTTATGAAAAACTGCTAATCAAAACCCAGATTCCCTCCTTCATCTGCACCCTGCCATGCTCCATCTTACACCCTTCTGGAAGGTCTCCCGACTCTCAGGTGAGACTTTCAGTCCAGGAAAATTGCTTCCCATGAGCTTTGTTTCACACATGGTTCTTTGAAAACAAATAATTGTTTCTATCTATACGATCCTGCCTTTAACCATCAACAAACATTTGCAAATCTGTCACCAAGTCAGTATAATTATGAATAAGTAAAAGCAAGTATCACAGCCTCATTACTGGAGCTTTTCTGAACTGTATACTTTACAACTAGCATATATGGCATTATTAATTTACAAAGTGTATCTCATTATATTTACTGTATGTGCTAAAAATGAATATATAAAATTCCTCATTTATACCCTTTCCAGGTGCTCGGTGTGGTGTACATGGCTCCTCCTCAACCTACCTTTATCCTGACAACAACCCTGTGAGGTAGGATAGGCTGAGAGATAGTGACTGTTCCAAGGACACCCAATAAACTTAACGGTTGAGTGGGGATTTGAACCCAGGTCTTCTTGCTCCAAGTCCAACACTCTAACCACTACTTACACGTTGCATTCATAAGCAACAAAAGGCACAAAGTTTCACTTGCCATAGAAACACACTGACTCCATAGCAGACATGAAACTTGAACATAAACTTTATTCCTTAACAAAAAAAGTCTTATTAGCAACTTTTTAAATGAAATGTCTGGTACTTTAAATATAAACAGAGAAATATACTCCAAAATGTCTGAAAAACACCTAGTTCTGAGAAACTGCAGATGAAACGGTAAGCTGGTGTCTGGACTGTAGTATCCGGACTGCTTAGAGAGTTACATCATTGCTCCATAAAAAAATCCCCTGCACTCAGAAACGTAGCATGTAAGAGAGAATGATTCTAACCTAGTCTTTCCCCCGACATGCCAATTTTTCTATATGCGGGAATGCTTTTTTGTGGGGAAGTTTTCCATCATGTGACAGTCATCTGAAGTGGTACAGTCCAAACACAGGTTGAACACCACATTACCAGCTGCTTGCAACTAAGCCACGGAAGGTTCAGCAGAAGTGATTCTCAAACACTGCTTCCAGGAAATACAAAGTCTTCTAGTCAGTTAGGGTTGCTAAGGATGTTATTTCTTCCTACTTGAAAAAAAACCAAAAGCAGAAGCAAAAAACCTGAATGTCATGGGCAAAGACACAAAACTATGAAGCCTGGAGAGCTCTCAAAGCTGGTTCACGAGTTTGATATGTTGGTCATGTCTGAAAGACACACAAGTCTAAGCAAACTACTCAAACTAAGAGCCCAATCCTATTGGACTGTAACTCTGGCAAAACAAGTGTTTCGCCAGCATTAACTGCCTTATAGCAGTCATAAAAACCCTTCTGGTAGCACACAGAGTTGCACGCTGCGAGCGTGCTGGTGGGAAGGCTGAACTCTTCCCCCACATGCTGGAAGATTGTTGCAGCCCTGTCTACCCAGGTAGGAAGTCGCGGGACGGCAGAAGGGGTGTGTAGAAAGGCAACGAGGGCAGCGAGGGGCATATCAGATCTGGGAAGGGGGCGGTTTGGCGGCAGTGGTGGCCACCGAATCCAAAATCAGACCTTTCCCAGACCTGATCCCATGGCATGGGTCCACATGGACCTGTGCCAGCCATTTTGCGGCACAGGTCTGAGTAGAGCTGTCCATGTCTTGGGACACTTACCCCCAGGTAAGAGAATATTTGTTCCCTTACCCAGAGGAAGCCTCTGGAACGGCCCCCCGTCCTCCGGATGCAGCATGAGCCATTTTGACACGGCTGCATCAGCGGGAGGTGGAAACTATAGGATTTGGCTGTGAGTCACAAGTTTCGCCATTTCCTCTGCTTCTCTGAAAAACTGAGGACAAAGTGTTCACAGAATCCTAGGAAATGTCTTTATACTGAATCAGGCCACTGGTCCATCTAGTTCAGTATTGTCCACACTGACTGGCAGGGAGGGGTTCTGCAGGGATTCTGGCAGGAATTTCTTCTCTGCCCTACCTGTAGATGCTGGGGATTGAACCTAGGACCTTCTGCATGCACTCCATCACTGAGCCATGGCCCTTCTCCAACAGGGAAGCAGCCCTTGAGCTATGACCTAGTTCACTTTAGAAGGCAAAGTTGAAAAGGTATCAACACAGGGGAAAGGAAAAGAGTTCTCAGACATCTTCACAGTCACACTAGACGTAACTTCAAACTTCCTGGCTGAACATGAGTTTGCTGTGCGATCATTTTCTTTCAGCCTAACCTTTCATGTTAGAATTGCTTAACGTCAGCATTTGTTTGCCTTAACAAGATGCTAGGTTTTTACCCTACTACTTATTAGGCTCACTCCAAACCATCTAGGTAGATCCTTTTTTTCCCTCACCTGCGTGATCAGTAATTAATCATTTTCCGAAGGGCATCATAGCATTTCCATTTGTCTGGGATATAGAATGGCTCAAAGATGTGAGGAAACGGAGTGTCGTAACCACATACTCTTGAAATAGGAGCCTCTAGATTCAAAAAACACTCCTCCTGTTAACAAAAAAGATAGAAGAGTGTGAGTAATGCCAACATTCCCAAAGACCATACTTCACATTTTAATACCTGCTGCCAAATTAAGAGCCCTGGAATTTGAAGCATACAGTCAACTGATGGTATTCATTGTCACAAGACGGAGTGATAGTCATTAACTTAAATGGCTTTTTAGAAGGTCTATCTAGTCTTCATAGACAGTAGATGTAATTAGTGACTAGTTGCAATGGTATCTTAAAACGTTACCTTCATATTCAAATACAATACAGTTTGGGTTGCCAAATGCTAAGAGTAAGCAGAAGGGGGGGCGGCTACTGCCATCTTGCTCAATTTGTGAACTTCCAAGAAACATCTGGCTGGTTTCTGTTGGACTAGAATGTTGGACTAGATAGAGCTTGGGCCCAATCCAGCAAGGCAATTCTTACATTCTTATGTGTAATGTCTCATCTGTGTTGTAATAAACTACATGATGCAGGTTTCACTTAAGATATCCAAACAAATAGTCTGCCACCAAATAGACACTTCAGAAACAAGCAGTTTACATTTCTCACGATGTGTTTAAACAAAGAATAAATCAAGTAATACATGAGTGAATATTACTGCATGCATAAGTAAGTGTCACATATACAGGGATTTGAACTGGATGCATTGAATATTAACCCTGAAAACTGCATTAGCTGAAGTGAGAATTCCACATTAATAAGACAAGCAGGTGTTCACCTCTCCGGTTATGTACACTAATCATTATTCCTCCTGGACGAATTAAACATAGCACAGAGTTTACTTTTGATGCCATAACTCCATTCGTTTGTGTGCAATCTCAACAGCCTGATACAGTACTATCTCTGAAGTTCCTGGATGGGAGCTTGTCTGGAATGGGTTGGCCATCAATGAAATAAACTTTTGTGACTGTTCCAGAAGAATTCAGTGTATCCTGCTTTATAAACTCAATAAAACTGGCCTAACAGAAATCAGCATTTCATCTTTTAAACCTGTCCTTTTTCTTAAAACTATAAATATCACAGGGATTAAGATTAGTCATCAGGTTTTGTTCTTCATCTGGGTTTATACTAATGAAAACAAATTTATAATCGAACCAATTAAAAGCTGAACATCAGCATTTTCACAACTGCACATGATGTTATTTCTGTAAGCTTAGACCCATATACATTACAGTCACCTAAACAAACCCAGCTGTATTGTGCGTTTCTATTGTTCTTTGTGGTTAACTACGTCCCAATTAAGGAATTCAATTACTGATTCAACAAAAATCACCTCCACAGTTATTTGCCAAGGACTGGTTATCACCAACAGCAGATAATGGTTCTTCTGGGGTATAAAGCAATTGCAAGGACCATGATGTGCAATGCTCATGTTAAAGATGGGAAATTTCACATTAAAGGCCTACAATTAGACCTCAGACCTACAATTAAAACTGTTTTCTCTTCTCTCTGCCCTCTAATAAATCACAAGCACTGAAGCTTTTACTAACAAATTCACAAAATCAGAAAAAAAGATGTTTGTAGTTTGGGTTGTTATATACACAGCCAATAAAAGTACAGGAAAAAAAGGAGCTCGTAGTCTAGTGTTCTCCTTGACATATAGCTTTTCACATGCAGGAAGACTGCAACAAAGAGATGGTTCCAAACATGCACATCCTGGTGTGGGACAGCTGCAGGACTGTGTTATCAGCAGCAGGTTTGAAATGGCTACAATGTGGAACATGGGAGATGAGCCGATTGCAACTGATACTGGGTATTTGACTCACCATTATCTTGTTACCCAAACCTGTCAGTGGGTAGCTTTCCTAGGGCCCAATCCCATCCAACTTTCCAGCACCAATGCAGCCGCATTGCAGCCCTGTGGCAAGGGAACAAAAGTCCCTTAACTTGAGGAGGCCTCAGTAACTGCCCCCCCCCCCAGGATGTAACACATGCCCTGTTGGCACAGGTTCATCAGCACTGGAAAGTTGGATAGAACTGGGCCCCTAGGTTTCAATCTCCTCTAACATTTCCACCCTTTCCAAAATGACACAGAATGCCTATAGCTATGAAAAGTCAGTTTTTCATATCGCCTAAACATCAAAATGCAACCTTTCTGCATTCAAAACAATGCAATTCCCCCTCCCCCAGCAATTGTCCATTTTTTATCAAATTCATCTATAGCGGGCAGCATCCAGATGTTAAGCAGGGTGGTACACTGTTGGCAAAGGCTCCTTCTGTTCATGGAAAGAGAGGTGCATCCACACAAGGGGTCCTTGAGTCAGGAGAACTCTCCTTCCACAGAAAGCACTTCCAACAATGGTGCACCTGGCTGCTGTTGCTGCTGCTGCTCCTCAGCGAGGCGATTCAGAACAAACTCTACTGCAAATACATGAGTTAAATATACAAAGGCCAGGCACAATGTTTAAGAACAGTGAGCACAAATACGAAGGAACAGCAAAGAGACCACTGGTTTGTCAACATTTGCTGCTAATCAAGTCAAATCTGTAACTGAAAGGAAGCTATCCTCACACCAAGAAAGAAACGTGACATTTTTCTGTAGAGCAATTGCTTTCAACACATTACATTATGTAAAGAATACACTGCTGTAATTACATGCCCTTTGGAACAATAAAGACAACGTCGGAAACTGGCTAGCATTCTGGATGAAACTAACACCAAAAACGTATTATCTAGGTACATAATTCTACTAGTGTGGACTGTGCAACGCATTTGTGTTATCACGCTTATTTCGAGAGTCATCACTCCTGCACTGAGAGGACTGTAGCCATAATGGGATCAACCACAAAGAAAATAGTGGTTATTTATTTAAGCTATTTTTATCCCCCCTTTTGCAGCCCAATGGGCAGTTCAAGGCAGCTTACAATATAAATGAAAATATACAGAATATATACTGTATTCTAAAAATTAGAAAAAAACTACAATAATAATAAATTACAACTTACAAAAGAAAATACAAAAGAAAATGTAGTATTGTCCAAACCAACATAACCACTAAACTCCAGAAGCTTATAGACGTTAAGAACTTTCAAAAAACAAAACCTCTCCGCAACCTCTTTCGCTTCATGAGGAGAAAAAGAGTTAACGGAGAGAAGCAAGATCCCTAGAGTGATGTCATGCTTTTTGCTCAGTGGCAGGTGGGGAGGGAAAGACCTTTCAGCTCTATTAAAAAAAAAAAACTGACCAGCACAATGTTTAAAATGGAGAGACAGAACAGATTTGTAAAGATTTGAAACCAAAAAAGAAACCTAAGGCTACCTGTTCAGTCCTGAAGACTTCAACCCAGTCCGTGCAACCTAAGAGTGTGATCCAGGGCATGTTTACATTGAAGTAAACCTCACTGAACCCAGTGGGACTTACTCACAGGAAGATGTGCATACTGCAACATTTTAGAAAGAAAAAGAACTTAATTTTTTTTAAAAAAATCAAATCATTGCTACCTATTTCTACCACTAATCTAACCGCTTTAAATATAAATTTGTACACTTTTCCTAGAGATATTTTTACCAACATATTTCTAGGAGTTTTCCCTCTCAAAACAATAACATTACAAGTTCTTGCACTATATATTTTGCCTAGATTTTCCTTCAGTTAATTACTTTCTCTCTGCAGTTAATAAATCTAGCTAAATATTTTATAGGTTTGCTTCATTTTAAAAAGTTCTATTTTCTTTTAACTAAGAATATCAACATGATATAAAAACCACAAAGTGCTGACAAAGTGAAAGGAAGCTTTGCTGACAAAGTGAAAGGAAGCTAAAAAGAAAACTGCTACTTATAATTTAAAATTATATAATTTAAATTAAAGGCATTTTAAAGATATTATTTGCTTGAAACAGTGCATCACACCCCATACATTAAAAAACTAAGGCAGTTCTTTCCAAACCTGTTTAAATACCTTGGCAGCAAATACTATAGGCCTGACTCAACTAATGCTGAAATATTTTTAAACCATTGCATATGCCACTAAGTTTCATCAGCAATTCAGCTAACTGTCTGAGCTGTGAACCAGGAAATTTCAGGTTCCAATCTTGCCACTGCCATGAATTCACCAGGTAGCTTTAGGCCAGCCAGTCTCAGTCCTCCATCTGCAATAAGAGGATTACAATACAGGTCTACCTTACAGAGAGTTTTGTAGGACTACTGAGACAATGGGTCAGTTCAAACATTACATAAAGTCAGAACTGAACCCCGACTTTGCACAACAACCCTTAGAATCGGGAACATGTGCTCTCACCCATCTTTGCGTGAGAAGACGAGTAATTCTACTTCCAACTATAGTTTCCAACAAGCCAGGATTGGCTATGATGCACGAACTGGTTGATCTTAGCTAATTCAAACCACAGTTTCAAAATAAACCTCAGATACTGGTTTATTTTGTAACTGTGGTTTAAATCAGCCAGGATAAGCATACGCCGTGGCCAATTCTGGCTTACTGGAAACTTCAGTCAGAAACTACAGTCAGAAACTACAATCTACAGTCCTTCTCTCATATACAAAGGGAAAGAGAATGTGCGTATTCTCAAGACTAGAGAGATAGTAAGTCAGTATTCAGTCCTGGCTTCACCTGACATCTGAACTGACCTAATATCTAAATAAAGCACACTGAACCCTTAGAAAGCACTATGTAAATACCAAGTACACTGTCAGGACCAGTGGAGGCTCCTCCGGGGCAAAAGGGGCTTGGCTCGCCAACGAAAAGAAAATGAAAAAATGCATTTAAAGACTTCCAAACCAATCCTAACTAAAACCACCATGCCAATGCAGCTGCAACCAATGGAGCTCAAGCTGAATCCTGCAGGGCAGGGATCCCCAACCCCCAGGCCACAGCCCTGTACCGGTTAGCTGCCTCTTTGGAACAGGCCCGCGGCTTGCCTCCCACCATTGGCTCAGGCGGAAGATGGCTCAGCTGTCAGCTCAGGCATGGCACGGTAAGCCCGTTTGCCTCGTGGCGCCATGCGCATTTCTCTCCAGGCACTCCCGCCATCACTTGCGAAGGAGCCGGCAAAGCCCTGTGCCCGGCCAGCCGAGGACTACAACTCCCAGGGATCCCTGGCGGAAGGAGGGAGAGACGGACCCCTCTGACTCGGAAGCTGCCGCCACCGCCACCACCTCACCCCGTCTTTCCACCTCAGTAGCTGGAACGCAGAGCCGAGCGAGCCCAGTCGATGAGCCAGCCCTGCTTCCCCACTGCGCAGAGGCGGCAAGAGAAGGTGCGCGCCCTCGGACTGGCTCTCGATGCAGCCGCTCCAGCTCCTCCACCCGGCACAGCCTGCTGGAGATGCCACCCGAGGCTGCTGCCGTTGCTGGCTGACTGTGAAATAGCTTGAGAGATGCAGCGGCGGCGAGCCTGGGTGCTCCATGCGAGTGACTGCTTGAGGCTCGCCTTGAATCCAAAAAACAGAAGGGGTGAGCGAGGGGGTGTCAAAGCTGCAGCAGCAAGGTTTTTGCGCCGCTTTGGAGGCTCCTGGAGGGCTCCAAACCGGCGTTGAAGTGTTCTTGCGGGTAGGTTTCACACACACACCCAGCCCTCAGGTACATTTTTTGCGCCGCTGGCACCGTTCCTGGGGGTGGTCCGCCAACAGCACTGGGTCTCATTTTGTGCTGTGGCCTCCCCCAGTACCTCCCCCCCCCCCAGTCTGTGGAAATGTTTTCTACAAGGAACCCGGTCCCTGCTGCCAAAAAGGTTGGGGACCGCTGCTGCAGGGGGACAGTCACAGAGACCTCCTCAAGGTAAGGGAACTGTTGCTTCCTTACCTCAGGGTAAGCCTCCGCTTCCCCGATGGGTCCTACTTAGACCTGTGCCAGCTCTTTGGCTGGTGCAACTCTGAGTGGACCTGTAGAGGTAGATAGAGGCCAAGAAGGTGGATAGGATATTGGCGCAGCCTCTGCCACTGATAACTGCCCCCTTCCTACCCTTGACGCACTCCCTCTCTGCCATGGTCCCTGTTCTGTTCTTCCCCCTCCCCGCCCCATTCCGCCTACCCCCTGCCCCTATGACAACTTACTAAAGCTGGGGCATCCAGGATTGCCGTTGTCATGCAACAGCCCAATTGTGCGAGACAGCACATCATATTTTGCACTTTTCCCCCCGGGTTGGGAGCACCACAGTCACTGTCACACTGCCCCCGCTCCTTAAGGGGGCAAGGGCCAGCATCCTGTTCTCCTGGTGGGTCATGACCCACCAGTTTGAGTACCGCTGCTTTAGGTTGAGGCTGTCAGCAGTTGTGAGGAAATTTTCTGCCAATCACATAAACCTAGTAACCCATCACAGGGGAACATAACAAAGAGCATTTAATAGGGTCAGCCCTACTCAAGATATCTCTTGGATACCACTTCCTTCCAATTGGCTGACTCTATATAGGAAGCACTTGCTATATTAGGAAGAAAAGGCACAATTCTAAAGAGCAGATTCCCCCGTCTCTTTGCAACAGGCCTGGTTCCTAGTCTGACAGACACACTTGGTGTAGAAAGGTAGGCTTGGTCTAGGCCAGAGGTTCTCAGCATTTGGTACGCGTACCCTTAGGGGTACGTGGGCCACAGGTTTGGGGTATGCGAGATGCTACCCCGTGTACCCCCTCCCCAATTTCCCCCCCCCCCGAAAGGAGAGAAAAAGCGCTTTTTTCAGCCATGAGGCGCTTCCGAGTGGGTCCTCCGACTCGCGCCGCAAACCGGAGGGAGAGGCTACAGCCCTGCCGAATCAGTGGTGACCGAGGGGGGCCATTGGCCAGCCCGGGTAGGGAAGGGGCAGGGATATCGGCGCTAAGTTGCCTCCCAGAGGCTAAGTTGCCTCTAGAGCTGGCATGCATCCAAAGAAGCTCATTTGGCCCTGCTCTGCTTACACCAGGGGAGGTGGTGATCCCAGGTCACACCAGCATGGCACGGCAACTGCACAGGATGTAGCGGCCAACCCTTTAGGCCAGCCGTGCATACTTGCGCAGGATTGGCTGTAATGCTTTTGAAAAATACATTATAAGAGGAAGTTTCGGTGAAGGGCTTTTGTTTGTCATACGGTGGTAATGTCGACTGCCTTATTATTACTACATCATCTAGATTTATGTGTAATCAAGCACTTAGGACAGATTTCATACAAATACATTGGCTTGGATTCAAAGGAGTCATTCCACTAGTTGAAAGCCTCTTCTGCTCACAGAAGGGCTGTTTCCACCTTAGCCAAATTGTAATGAACAAGAAAAGTGATATCCAGAGATGTTCTTCTGTTTGTGAAAATGTTTGTACAACGCTGTGCATTATTTATTCATCCAATTTTCATATCTTACAACATGGACACAGCAAACTCCAATGGCTGGAGCACAAACAATTTCCCATTGGAATGCCAGCTCTAATGGCAGACATGCAAATTATCCCCATTAGAAAGCACTTGCAAGCACTGCCACTTTAAACCCCTCAGCCCTTCGTGTAAAAAAAAAAACCCTTCTTTGAAAAACTTGTTTGCAGGCATTCTAGTCAATGGAGACTGCTTTGCAATAGGGAAAACATTTGTGCTTTGGCTATTATGGCTTGCTTTGTATTTGGGGCTTGAGCATTTAAAGTGGCCGAGCTTGCCAGAAGCCATGGCAAGGGCTTAGCAATTGGGATATTTTTGTAGTTCAGTCATTGGGGCTTTTGTTTTGCAACTTCCACAACAGTTTGTGGAACAGCACCACCATGCAATCTTCTTTTGCTCACACTACTTTGGATCCAGCCTATTGTCCTCTGCCCTTGAAGAGCTCACATCTTGTTCTGAAGATAGAAAAAAATGAATGCATACCATAGAAAAAAGAGAAGCAGGAGATCAAGACAGAAGGGAGAACTAAGAATTAAAGTTCAAGAGAACATGGACGTGGTGACGGGGAGGGGCCAGTCTATTACAGCAGTGGTGGTGAAGATACAGTAGGTGCCTGGATCCACCTCAGCTCCGCAGAGAAGCCAACTATTGGTTTTCAAGCAAATGAAACCATTAGCAGAAGTGCTAGGGAGGAGGGATGCACAGAAGGGGAGGGCTAAAATGCCATTAGCTAACATGGTAGGATCTACAAGACCCATTTATCCAAATAGGTTTCATTTATTCAAGTGGGTTTCAACATATGGCAAGAAGAGTATCCCAAACCATCCATTCCTCATGCGTTACATAATGTGCACAGAGGCCTAATGAAAGAATAACAGTGAGGATGAAAAGGTAAAATTAATCCTGCACAAAGCGGAGGTACACAATACCCTAGTTTAGCTTTTGAAAAAGTTGCCGTTCTAGTTCCATCTGAATTTATGCCCGTTTCCTTCTCTCATACTCAAGCTAAGCATTCAAAGGGAAAGCAGCAATGCTGAAAGCTGCTCAGGAAGTGATTGCTCGTGTTTTAGAAACCAGGGGTAGTCCTACAGGGCATTTGAATGGTTCACCGGGGTGGTGTAATAGGGTTGTCAATTTAATCTAACCTTACAGACAGTGGCATAAAGATTTTATGCATTTGGAAATACATTTTAAACCCAAGCGTGCTCACAGGGAACGGTAACATTTTATACTAACAGAATTATGGCATTCTAACATGCGCATTTCTCAAATGAAATGTGATACTAGCCTCTTTAACAATACACCATTCAATGCTAGCCACCCAAGGGGCCTTCCAGGATTTAATTGCAGAAACTTGGGCTTGCAGATAGCTGCTTTGTGTGACAATACTGAACAGTAAAAGTTTGGCTGCGTTGAGATGAGCGGCCAATCTTGAAATACTTTAGGATTCATACATTTCAGCTTTCCAATAAAAGCATGGAACTTTTAAATTATTTTCTTTTTTCAGACTCATCATCTGAGTTGTCCTTGGACTCTCAGATGCGAAAGCTGTTTCTTGTATTCTTTTTGAATGTCACTGATGCCAGACTTCGGCTGCCCTGCTGCAATAAATTATAACACTTCCGACATGAATTAAGGCGATTGAACTTTCAGTTTTGCTTTAAACAAAAATGACTAATTTCCAGGTACATCTGAATTGCTCACAGTAACATTTTAACAGAGGTAACGTTGCATAAGTCACATGCACATGATTGTTATATTTGCTTTATTAAACTAACTTAAAAAACACCTCGCACTGCACTTCATGATGGAGACAGTTTCTGGATGATTGCTACTTTATTTAACCATTTGTACTCATTTTTTAAACTACAGCAGTGTTTTTATACGCTATGGCAAATAAACTAAACAATAAAGAAAACCTTGAGACAAATTTCCTTATGTCTTAATGATTTTTTTAATGAGGAATCCCAAGTTTTCACATCAAACGATTTATATATGCAAACCAGATTTTTGTTCCATATATTTTCCTGAATGCTTTGATCAAATTGTCATTTAAAAAAAAAAAACAAGAGTTTCAAAGTCAATTTACTGAATCTTCTGTGAAATAGTTTCCAACCAAACACATATGGTAAAAAATGTAGAATAACCTTACTAAGCTTTCATTATTTCCTGAGTTTTAGAAACAGAAAAAATGTTTACTTTTAAGAAAGTAAGTAACAAAACAAATACCACGAAGGGTATTATTTATACCAACCATGTTTATCTTACAAAGCATTTGATTGAAATATGTCTAACGTTTTACACACGATATTTAAATCCTAAAACAGTTTAAATCCTACAAATTTTAATATCATATAGTTTGTAGCATTAATTATATGCATATGAAAACATATGAACACATATGCATATGAAAACAGTTAACCACACATAATAAATTAAGTTTTCCTTATCCCAGCAAACTGAATGTTGATGTATCCTAAACAATCAGATTGTTTTATAAGAAAAATGCAGTGGAAACTAATCCCTTTTTAATGAACAAAGCAAGTATTAAATACTACTATTTAGTATTAAACAAAGCAACGAGAACTAAATGCATGCAATTTGTGCTGAATTTCAGTTCTATAATGAAACCAGGGATTTGCTTTTCCTTTAATATATAACAAAAATAAATTCTAGGCTGGAACCCTGTGCCCTATTTCATCACACAGAAAATCAGACTGAACATACAAGAGTGAACGTCTGAGTTCTGTCTGAAATGGCCTAGTTTTGTCTTTGTTATTTTAGTTACTTTTCAAACTGCTTGAAACAGTACTCTGGATTGGAACAAACCACTGGAAACAATTTCCAAAGCTTTGAAATCTAGTTTCAAAAGGCAATACAGGATATTTACCGTAAGCAATATATTTAGGCACCGTCACATACATTGTTGAGTGCAGTCTGCTCCAATTAACTTAGAGATTTCATGCTACTGCTCAAAATGTTAAAACATACATACTCATTCATTTAATCCTAATCTCTTCATATAGCGCAAATATCTGAGTGTTACAGATGTTTCAGAAAGTTGCATCAAAATTAAGCAAGGCAGACAGAATTAGCTAAGAGCAGATTGCTGGTGAGAAAAACGATCAATAGAGAAGCTATGCAAGATTTTTTTTAATCCATACCTACAGAATTATTACACCGCTACACATTCTTCTCTGGTTTATACAATCCTAAATTCATGACAAGGAGTAAATCAACAAGCAATGGCATATTAATGCATCATGATTTAGATCAAAGGAAGCTACTTAGGAACAGCTAAAAGCTTCAGAGCCAAAAAAACTGCCAAAGGTAAGGCCTGGAAAACCATGTCTGCCAAAAGGTTTCATTGTGAAACAGAGTACAAAAATAACAGTTGTGCAGCTGAAATGTCTCTTCGCAACATACCTGCATATTAGCACATGCATAACCATAAAAATGTATTTACTTAACTTGATTTATATTGCCACTAATTAGATTTCTATACCAGCTGCATAGGACATTATTTTCAGCCTCACTGAATTTGTTTAATATCACCCTAGATTATACACCTTAATTTGAGTAATGCCAGATTATTATATTGGCAGAAATGACAATTAACACAAGGAACTGGATTTCTTGCCTTCAAAAGATGGGTTTTGAAACTGGATTTCTTGCCTTCAAAAGATGGGTTTTAAACCTTTCTCTGAAGATATTTAGAACTCATCAAGACTTAATGACTTCTTGATTTTTGAATGGCTTGAATCCTGAACTGTGAAAAATTCTTCCTGCATAATTCATATAGAAGTGAACTTGTCTTGAAGCAGCATTTTTTTTAAAAAAAAAAGAAATAAAATCAGATGTGAACAACAAAACAGATGCAAGGGTATACTTTACCCAAGCATTATATTACAGGTTTTAATGCTTACTACTAGACTGAAGAGAATTACAAAGCAGATTTCTATTCTGCAAAGGAAAAAATATCAAATGCTTAATGCCAAAGAGTTTAAAAATACATTTAAGAGAATTTAATGCTTCAGCGCAATCCTATGCATGTCTACTCAGAAGCAAGTCCCATTGTGTTCAATAGGGCACACCCCTAGAAAAGTGTGTATACGACCACTGCCTAGGTTACCAATAATCTTTGTCAACTGAAGCTGTGTACATTTTTACAAAAACTGTAAAAATTACCATTAAATAGTAAATAAAAAGTCACAGGCAAAATCTCAACTTTGAAAGCTGAGAAATGAAGTTCTTCATATTTAAACCTAATGAAACATTACTCTAGTTCCATATCCTGACACGTATTTCTGAAATAAACCACATCAGAACGATAATAAATCATTGTGAAAGGCGGGAAAAATCTTTTGTTGTAAATGACATAAAATAAAGCAGTCTTAACCAAACTATGCCTCACATTTGTTTTAAACTACTATTTCAAAAAATGGTTCTCTTCTCCTGTAATGTGATTCTATCGGATTTGTAACGCAGACTCTATTTGACATAATCTGTTTCTAATGTTTGTTTTATTTCCACAAATATTGGTGCTTTTAACTTAGACACTGATATTTTTCTCCTATAGAATATGCCTTGTGAAAAAAAACTTGCCATGAAATACATCTAAACGCACAGATAGCCGAGCACGTGCAGTGACACAAACAAGATTGATATTTTGGTACTCTACCTCAAATTCTACACTAATTTTCAGCGCTCGCAACAAGATTAACTGTGAATTCGTTCAATTACATTTGAAAAGGTTCAGTACAGCACATTTTATGATCTTACTAGTGTGTCTGAATATGCTATGCTTTAGGAAGAAAAAATTCTTTAATTTTTTAATTCTGTCGGTCTTCCACATAGTGTGGAAGACCGACACTATGAAGGGGTACCAAAAACACCCTACATCCAGCAGGGGATAATCGCCCCTTTATCTGTGAACAGAGGAACGTGTGGATAGATGTCCCAACGTGTTAGCTCAAACGTCAGGCATATGTCTGAACTATATGACATGGGTACTTATTGTGGCTTCTTGGTAGTTCCACTGCACCCACCCCAAGTGTGAAATCCATTTAAGCAGCACCATAGAACTTTTATTTAAATTTAAACATAAATTTAAATTTGCTTTTGGCAGCCAGAGCCAAAATGGAAGGTTAACTTTTAATAGTTCTATATTTTCTTCCTCTTATTTCAATGTTTTTCCTTTAAAAACAGATCCCAAGACCTCAGAATAAAGCAGGCAGAAGAGTCAAATAAAATTAAATTGACAGCTCTACCAGCTTTATATCAGAGTCTTATAAATTGAATAATGTTATATTAGAAATTAATTGTTCTCGCCAACATTTTCTTTTAATGTTGACTTTGTATTGTGGTGTACATATCGCACACTTCTGGTAAACCTGCATGCTCCACGCTTACACACAACTTAGATTTTAAGAACGCCGGCCATCATTTCCCTTAAGTTTTTGAAAGAACTCCTTTATCCAAGAAATAACAGTATGGCTAAAACATTTATATTGTGTTGCTGTATCATAACATTGTTTAGTTTGAAAAATAATCATAATAAAGCACCAAAGGTGTACAAATGAAAGAATTTGAGTCAAGATTAACAACCACCTTCCTGAACTTTAGTGCTTCTCACATTCTTAATACGTTTAAAGTTGTTGATATTTGCAAACAAACATCTTAAGTGCTTATCCGTCTCACGCCAAGTGACATTCTCAGTATCAATTTGTCAGAAATTCCAACCATATAATTTCTGGGCAAAGTCCTCTTGACAAATTACCCAGTGTTAATTCTGCAGCCACTGAAATCATCAGGGTTCTCAGAGAATACTATTTTGCAGATGGAAGGTTGTGAAATACAAAAGTCATATGGAACTCACAAAGCAAACAGACTATAAATATCCCATATATACATTCGCTATTTGAGACGGACCATTGATAAACCTATTCTCAACACACTTAGTTGAAAAAGCACTCTTTTAGCCACTGACCTCACAGAACCTGTACTATCAACGTTTTAGGATTTTTCTCACAGTAGTTAATTCTGAACATTAAGTGATAAGACAGCAGCTAAACAATGTGATGGGGGTGGGAGAAAAGACTTGCAGGAAATTAACATTTTTTTATTTTGTCTGGTGATGCTAGTATAGTTGTAATGGTAACGATTTACAAAATTACTTTCTAAATATTATATGAAATAATTTCCATAATGTCTTAGGAATTAACCAAGGCTTCCTAATCCCTACTATTATGATCTTTACATTATGACATTTCTAACTACTCACAGATCCTATATATGCTGGAATTACTGCTCTAAGTGATTAATTGAAGTGAAGGGTTGTTATTCACATTTTGGTCATTTCCCCTCCTGGCCAAAATGCAATAAATCCTTGTCAGTGAAAGAAATGAATCTTTTCCATGAATTACTGAAATTACACGAGTCAGCCTTTCCACACTCAGAAATGTCTTTACATAGAGATAAAATCTATGGGTGATTTAAAAAAAAAAAAAAAACACCTAACCACGTTCATATTATGTGTGTGTTTGAACCATTAACATTTGGCACCAACTCTGGAACAGAGACTTTCCTGTGAGTCAACCCTTTTTAATAGTAATCCGTCCAGTTTTATTCTGGTAAAGTAAATGAAATACATTTTTTCCAAGTATGATCAAATATATATCCTTACATACATTTCATGTCTTCATATCTTCATATGTACAACTGATTTTTTTCATCTATTAGCCTTCCAAATGAACTCCCAGATTGTGCAGAACAGTACAGTACTTGCAAATACATTGGTAGCATCTATTGTCGTTGAATTTGGCACAAATGGAAAAGAACTCTGTACAGCACTTTTATGCAGCACTTTTGGCGATAGAATTGTGAGAACAGCCATATCTATAAATATTAAAACTGGTTTTCAAAGAAACAAGTGGAGGATTTCCTTATGAATCAAGAGTTTTGTTAGTGAACTATCACGTCTCTTTATGGCATAAAAACAGGCTGCTGACCTGGTGTACCACAGTGTCTAATCCTATGCATGTCTACTTAGTATTAAGCTCCATTAAATTCAATGGGACTTACTCTCAGGTAAGCCTAGAGACTGTGCTGTGAACCAATGACTTGCCCAATTCAAATCTCACCTTGGCCACAAACTCACTAGGCAGCTTCCCAGCTGCAATGTGGGGATAATAAAACATGCTCATCTTTCAGGGTTGTTGCAAGGACCATGTCAAGATATATTAAACAAATATAAAGAACCCAATCCTATTCTCTTCCCCCCCCCATGTAGTGACACCAAAATTGCTATTGCTGCATCCTGCGGGGGGGGGGGGCTGTTCCAGAGGTCTTAAGCCTCCACGGCACGGGGAGTCTACTCAGACCTGCATTAGCTAAATAGTTGGTGCAGGTCTGAGGGGACCCATGCTGTTGGATCGGGTCTGGGAAGGGGGTTAGGTTTCGGTGGCTGCCTCTCCCTTGTCACCACTCCACTCCACCGCCACCCATCCGTCACTGCATCATTTCACCCTCCCGCACCCCCATTCTGTCCTCCCCCACCCCTCCCGCCTCCTCTGCCACCTTTGCCGGTGGGCAGCTCCAGATCTGCTGGCACCAGCGGGAAGGCTCTAGCCTTCTTGACAGTGTTCCTGGCAGCGTGCTACTGAGAGCGCTGCCAGAGCATCTTTTACAGATGGCACTAACTGCTTTACGGCAGGTCAGCGCCAGTGGAAAAGGCACACCAACATCGCCCAGCCCGGATAGAATTGGGCAGTAAGTATTATGACGAGACTGATGCTCTTCAAATGATCAATATGCGATGTTATGTCCCCGCACTGCAAGGTTTTAACATTACCTCCATAAATTATGGAATACCTCCATAAATTTGGTATTCAAGGCCAGTTCTATGGCTGACTGAAATAGTACATGCAACCATGATTTCACATGACATTCATGAGCTTGCACACTTCTCCCTTCTTGGCTCACATTAGGTGGACTGGAAGTTCACCTAATGTGGACTAAAACTTCCAGTCCTACTTTAACTAGGATTTGCTACAACATCCACACCCAGAAAATGCTGGTTAGTTCTAGCCCGAGTTTATAAATGAACTAGTGTCTTAAACAGTGATTCAATCCCAATTTAATGAAATATGCTTTCGATCCTTACTTTTTGACATTAGAAGATACGTTAAATGCACCCATATATTAGATATTTTACAAACATTTTAATAGCTATGTCCTGTCACATTCAATCTAGGTGGTAAAAGTCAAAAGCAACCAGTCTGAAGCTAATTAAAATAATTTATTTTTTTTACAAAAGTGGAATTCAACTACAGATTAATGATGTAACATGGTGCAGTATATGAGATCTGGTAAATATAAAATGGGACATTGAGTTGTATCCAAATGAAGTCATGACCCTATGAAATTAATGGAAGTTAATCATGACTATTTTGTCTCATTGATCTGAATGATGCTTAGTCACAGCTAATTTTCTTTGGATACAACCCAATAATTGTAAATGCATACAGAAAAAAATCATAGGTCATATAGCTATATTTACACATGTGATACTATGCCAATATCTCAGCGATAACAGGAAATTATAAGAGTTCTAGAACTAGAGTTCTAGTCCTATATTATACAAGTCCTAGAATCAGAAATGGTATTTTGGATCAACAGTTTCTAATTTTCCTAGGTTAAATTTATATTTAGATGTGCATGTTTCCAACTCAATTGGTTTGAATTAAAAGTATATTTTTGCAGCTGTGACTATATGCTACAAGTATATAGAAAGTACTTGCTCAGAGCAAACATAACATAAAACACATTTCAGGAGAGCGAATTCTAACAGTAGGAGAGAGGTATGTGCTAAACCCACTAAAAGGGAGAAAACCTCATTAAAAATGAAGACTCATTCATTCCAGTTCTGTTTTGGAGGACATATTTTTGGTCCTCCTGAAAATTATTACACAGGCGGCCAACTGTACTGCCTTGAGCTATAAATTATAGTTAGTAAACACAGATGTACCATACGACAAGCGTTCTGAAGCTCTACCTCAGGCAAATAAACTTATCTACAGTAAACACAATATCGCCAAACAGAAATAAAGTCATCAAAAATATGGCATATATTTTATATATTTCCCAACTTACACTCCTGAAAATTGCTCAATAGCCATGAACTATCTGCATCACAGAAGTACCGGGGGGGGGGGGGGGGGGAAGAGACACACTATCCATAGATGTCATTGTGAAGGAGTGCCATGTTATATTATTCTGATGAAAACCTCTTGTGGCCCACAAAGTCTTGCGTGAAGAGTTATGATTTTTTTTTGCATGCCAAAAGCAAGAAAACTATTTTTATCCAAAATTAAAAAGAATATCTTCTATCTTAACTATGCTCATTTAAAACTCAATAATTTAGCAAAACATGCAGTTTGACATTTTATTTATGGTTTTATGCAACATAGATTTCATGGTATATTTCATATGCAATGTACTTAATGCAACCAAAAATATTTTCTGACCAAATATCCACTCAGAACAACAATTTATGACCCAATCCTATCCGCCACTAGCTTATGTGATGCAGTGGCAGCAACGGAATGCACACTGCATCCTATGGCGGGGGGGGGGGGGAGAGAGACAGGCAGCCCAGGGGGACTAAGTAAAAATATTTTTTAACTCCCTGTAAGCCACATGGCCAAGAAGCACACATGTTGGGCCACGAAAAGGGGATAGGATTCCGGTGTGTGAAACTGTCATCAAGACCCACCCCTCCTGCCCTTGAACTGCCCCTGGCCACCCCACTCCCTGACCTGCTCCTCTCCTGAAATGTCCACGACGTGCCCTTGCCGCCACCTTACCTGCTCCGGTGCAGCCTGAGTGAGCCGCTGGTGTGCACAAGGGGGCTCCAGTCATTTGCACCAGCAGTCCCACAGTGTATGACAGCGGCATGCCTTTTGCGAGACTTAAGGGCACTGAGGGCAGCAGATCATGAGATCCACCGCCGTAAGTCCAAAATGGGATTGGGCTGTCCATGATATAGTACCACCCATGTACACAGAGTTCTACCTAAAATGAGAAGATGGATCTAATTTGATGGATGATGTGGTCTTTGCAATCTTCAACTTATTTATTGTGAATTTACCTTGTATATAGACCTCTTTTCCCGTGGACTTGTTTTTATCAAATGCTTTGTGAACGGTCACATACAAGCCGAGTACTCATCATTCCATGTGGCCTAAAACTGATCCCATGAGTACAAAGAGGCAGAGAAGCAGTCAGATAAGACAAAAAATGTGTAGGCATTTAAAAAAACTCATTAAAAATTAAGGTGTCTATACCTCAGCTGTAGTGTCTCATTCACACTGAACAGGAGAATGATCAGCTGTATCCCATACGGGAGGGAGGGAGGTGGGCTGAACATAAGTTACTCAAGTAAAGATCTGAGGGCATGTTCTCCCTCCGAACCTGGTATTACTTCTAGCCTCGCGAGTATTGAATACAGCAGCACACAATGAGGAAATGGACCCGGAGAAACTCCTTTGCTGCATTCCAACTTTCTCATGCAGATACCACAGAGCTGTTCAGCAAGACATTTTTATTCCCCGTTTGAGATCTGCTGAGGTGAAAGGTTTCTTAGCAACCTTACTATCATGCTTTCTGTGAACACTGCTAGGTCCATTGCCAATCCAAACAGAAGTATTTATGTAATGAAGCAGGCATTATGGGTTTTCTAGCCATGTTTATTATTTGAGTAATAAAACTAAAATCGTACTGTCTTCTTAAGAGATTTCTCTCACACACACACTCTGGAGATGTGCGTAGAGGCGAAGGTGAGTCTTTATTTCTCCTACCAACGTTTCATCCCACACGAGGGACCTTGTCAAGGTAATTCGGCATAACACTGCTGAATGACACTAAGAACATGGAGCTCTTGCTAGCATATACCAGTAAAAGCCATGGCAACCGTTAACTGACAACGGAATCATCAACCTCTGCTCTATTCCTCCTAGGCTGCAAATATGCTCTTTTCAGGATAGGTAGCCAGATTTTATTGGCAAATGACAGCTCTTGCTGTCTATTCAGAAGACTTGCAGGTTTCCTTTGGGAGATTGAAATAGCCTCCAGATTTAGTCTTCGTTTTACACTGGCTTCTGAAAACAACCAACGGACCTGCTCAAAAGCAATTTGGTGGCCAGATTCCAGGGCGTGCGCTGCCACAGCAGATTTTTCTCCTTGTGACAATTTTACCGCTCTCTGGTGTTCTTGTACTCTTACTTTAACAGGTCTCATTGTATTTCCAATGTAAGCACGACCACAACCGCATTTTATTTCATAGCCTCCTGGGCTCATTAACATAGGTTTTTGATCTTTGGGATTTCTTAGTATTTGCTCTATCTTAGTTGTAGGAGCAAATAAAGTCCTGATCCCATATTTTCTCATCACTCTCGCTATTTTGTCCGTGGTCCCTTGTAGGAAAGGCAATGATAACCATCGTTTCTCGTTGTCAGCTTCCTCCTCTTTTTCATTATTCTCTCCCAGACCGTGTGAGTGCAGACCGTGTGAGTGCAGACCGTGTGACAAGGAGGGGTAAGGTATAACTAGGATTGCCACCTTTAAGACCGAGATTTATGTCTTTTTATGGTTGCATGATGGGCAGAAGTAGTTTCTCTCATCTCTGCATCTTCCTACCATCATGCCCGTTACCTAGATATTAGAAGGCACAAAGGAGCTCAGGGTGGTGTACATAGTTCCTTCCCTCCTTTTGTCCTCACAACAACCTTGTGAGGTAGGCGAGGCTGAGAAATAGTGACTGACCCAAGGTCATCCAGGAAGCTTCATGGCTGATCAGGAATTTGAACCTGAACCTTCTAGATCCAAGTCCAACTCCCAAACCACTACACCATCCTGGCTCTCATCCTGTTCCTTTATAACAAGGAAATACTGGCGTCTTAGTAATTTATTTATTACTTTATTTTTAACCATAATCAGAACCAGAAATTTAGTATTATCATTTTTTTCTTTATAAATGGTTGAATTCTTCTTAGTTACCGTCATCCCCCAAGCCACCTTTTGTCTCCGTCATAAGTTCTGCCCCCTGCCCATTCTTTTCTTTCCATTTGGCTATCCCATCCTGCAGGTCTATTTATTGCTCTAACACTTCATTAATTTTGTCTGCCAACTCGAGGACACTATCTAATACTGTGATCTATGGAATGGTGACAATCTTTTAGAACTTGTGATTACTGCCAGCTGAACTACAAAAAAGAGTAAAGAACAAGACAGGAAATTGGCTATAAGGCAAATTCTGAGTATCTGCTCGTGTTTTAAAGACTGATATTTTTGGAAGTTTTAACATGCTCCAAGTGGTTCTGTGACAATCACAGATAAAGCAATATTAACTACCCTCCTGCCATGCCAACATAAAATTGTGGGCCTATTATGTGACAACAGATGCCTCCAATGACCACTGTATTAGAAACATCTTAAGAGTGAAACAGTGTTATAAGTGTCATCATTTGTGAAAAACAAAGAGGAATCACTAGCAAGGTCTTCTGTTGCAAACTACCAGAAAGCCTGATCAATAAGACTGGCTTTTGGAACTACCAGCTAAAACCCTAGTACTGAAGCAGGCAAAGACTGAAGTTGCTAAACCCATGGCTATTTCACTTGCATGGTGATGTTTCACATCAATTTTTCAAAGAAGGATTATAAAAAATCACCCCCACCAAAAGATCTGAAATTTGGACTGTGAACAGAGTAAATATGGTCATTTTCAGGACCACAGTTGTTATGACTGTCTACTCATGTCTTCATATACTGTATAAAAAAGAGGGCAGACAGTATTTAAAAAATTTCTTTGACCCCATTTTGTACCGTTGATACGTTTGCGCAACTTTGAAATTAAAGTTGCAATTTTGGTTTTTTATGATAGGCCTGGGGCTAGCCGTAGTCAGCGAGTCAAATTGAAAGCTTTCAGGGACAAGTGAACACCTCGAGTAATTTTGAAAAATTGGTGCTCAAACGCACCCATAGCCACAGACATTCCCAATCATACTCATTATTGCCATACTGCAAAAAATTAGGGTTTTCAACAGGGAACTTCTTACTCCAGGATGCCCACCCTGGGACCTTCCTCTGCAAGATCCTGAAACAGCTAAGCTGTGTGCAAAGTAAAAGATATTTATTTTTAAGATTCCCTTGGGCATGTTTTACACACTCTGCACCATGGACCTTTAATAACGACCCCCTTCACGGCATCAATTTCAGTACAGGTTTGCAGAAAAACCTAGAAATTTTTTTTATTTAAAAAAATAGTCTATTTCAAGGTCCCGTGACAATGTTGCACTAATGCAACATTTTCATAGTTGCACAAATGCAACTACGGCCTATAATGGGTTCCTACAGGCGTGTATTGAACAATTGTGCAAACAAGTTATGTCTTGTATCAACCTGTATCACTATTCACCTTTCACAGGATTTGCAATGCCACCCTTGGGCTATTGTGTCATGTTGCTATCAAGCTTCTACAGTGATTGAAATTAAGAAGAAACTTGCTCTATAAAATGTACAAGGCCAAGACCTTGTGAGGAAGCCTGTGACAGATAAGAGAACAATTGCCAAGTCAAAATTTAGATAAAATAGCAGTCTTGATTATACTGCGGCTTCCTGGGGCTCATTTCACCATAAGTAAAACTCATAATGAATTAGCTAAATTCATGCACAGTGCTCTTCAAACCTGTAAATAGTACTAAAGTAGCAAGCAGAACACATCTCTCTCCCTCTTTCACATCACTCCAAAAATGAAATCTACTGAAACTATACCAGAAATGAGCTAAACACATCAACACTGCTACCACCTCACCTTACATGTACAGTGGGGCAATTGTCATAGTGCATCACTAAACACTGCATAATAGTGTTTGATTTAGATGTTTTTGGAAGAAGGCGCTTGTTTTAATTAATACCAAAACCTAATTCGCACTCACAAAATTTTGAATAAAAACTTCCTGCGTGCTCACACATGTTCGGCTATGACATTCTGTTTTCCCCCCATCAACCACGTCTAGAAAACATTCATCTACCTAGTTGGGGGGGGGGGGTTAAAGCTAAACAGGCACAAAAAGCAATCACAACATATGAAATTAGATCAACCACTTTCAGCATGGTGAATGTGTATTGGATATTAGCCATGTGCTTGGTTTAAGTGGAAGCACTGTTCGCAACATTTGAGACAGTGCTGAGCAGATAATCCCAATCCTCGTACTGCTAGTTGTGTGGGGTTTGCCTTTGCCTAGTCTCCACATTACGCGCGACTTGGGGGCTTTTCCCCATTGGTTAATGGTAAACATATTTTTAAATTTATGCATTTGAGATACACACTGCTTTCCAAAAACATAACCACTGTGTAAAACGAGAGGTGAATGCACAAAAAATTCCTTTTCAACTTCACTTCAGTGACCTCACTTGAGGCAAAAATGTAACTATATTATAAGTTTAATAGGTTCTCAAATTTTCATGGCCGGATGACAAATACACAGTTAAAATATCCGGGTTTAAGGACCATGGCCATACTTTAAAAACATTCATATTCCAACTTTTCGTCTAGTATACTCTGGACTACCTCAGTGAATGTATGAGAGACATATTCTCTGAGTAAGTCCAGAGTATACTGGACAAAAAGTTGGAATATGGATGTTTTTAACGTATGACCACGGTCCTTAAACCTGGATATTTTAACTATACATATTATAAGTTTAACAAACTGTGTCTTTTCTAGTTCATATTAATTCTAAACACATGGTTCTTTATGTATATAGTACTATGAGATACAAAGTGATAAGGTGTTTATATTGACCTGCATTGTATTATTCAGTTTCTAGACCTCACAGTAAGGATGAAATGATGATATGGAAATTTACCATCTACTCAAACTGGACTCCCTTTATTTTAGTTTTATTACCTCCATGTGTAAAAAGTAAACGCCAGCTATGATCCCTGAGTTTTTTTGGCATTCTTAATATGCACAGCATCCAGCAAAAATGAATTTTAATTTTTTTGTTTTATTTTCATGGCACAGATATGTCAAACATTGAAACCTTACTTTCACTGTAAAGTGAATGTGTTAGAAGTGAATAAAGCTGAATCTTGTGTGTGCCTAAAGCAACATTCTTCTACAATACATTTCATAAATCACTTCTTGCAATGAATACACAGTTGGCCCTCCCGCAGATGCCAAAAACTGCAGATATTTAAAATTGTGGGGGGCAGGGTCCCCATTTTATCTTTTTTGAAGCATCGAGCAGGCCCGCTGCCACCCACTTCTTCAGTCCGGTGTCGCATATGAAACCCAAAGTTGCTTCCGATCGCGTTTTTTCTTTTCACAGGCTTTTTAGGAGCTTACGATGTGGCGCCAGACTGAAGAAGCGAGCGGCGAGACAGCGCAGCACTTCAAAAAAAGGTAAAATGGCACCACCCTGCCCCCAGTGGGATCCCTCTCTCCATGGATGGCCTTCCGTGGATACTCAAATCCACAGATGCTAAGGGTCCAGAGTGTGTGTGAGTGTGTATTTAAGTATCATTTTTAATTTATTTACACACACACACACACACACACACACACACACACACAAATCATTATATATACAACTTTGCAAATAGATACAAATGATAATTTATCATGAAAAAATAAAGCTATATGTAAAGGTTAGAAACACAGGTGCAATCAATTTTCTGTCCAAAGGGTGCACTAAAACAAATGACAAAGTAAACAAGGCATCTCCAGATTATATGGGGGGGCAGGGCGGGGAAAAAGAGCTACATGTAACAAATGCTTTCAGAATGAAATTGGCACACAATAAATTCAAATACAAAGACACTCCTGATTTCATATAAAACAGAAAGATTTGCCTTGACTGTTTTGAAAGTACTAACCATAACAACAGTACTACCAACTGTCAAAAAATCATCCTTGTAAAAAAAAAAAATACAAAATTGTGAAAAGTTACAGCTATACATATTTTTAATACATGATCCTACAAAGCAAGGACATACATGTTAAAATATTATTTGTGTGACAATATTTATGCATTACACACATAACTGTAGATTATGTATAGTTTTATTCGTTGTGGACCTAACAGCACAACCACAGCTTTATGTGATGTTCTTGCAAATCTCTCAGTACAGTTTGGCACCTACCATTAGATCAATAAGTTGCTCATGTCACCAACACCTGAAACACTGAACAGTTTCCTAAGTTTCAATTTTCTTAAGTTATCCTATACTAATTAGGGACCATCCTAAATGCTAACACATGAATGACAGACATGTTCCCTGTATGTCCACGCTAATACAGGTAATTACACAAACACACTTGCCAGCTTGGCACTAGGGAGCCCAGTTTTTAATCTGGCAAGAGAAGTTCAGCAAGGAGACAGCAAAAGGCCCCATCCTTCTCAAAGTTTAAAAGGAGAGCAGAATTTCTTCCAGACCTTGCACTTAGCTTCAGAGGCACTCATAAAAGAACAAGGACTTGCTTTCCAAGTCCCTCAAAAGCTTAGCAAGTCAGGATCAGCAGTAGACATAAATTCTGGTTGGCTACCAAGTTCTGGCTGGCCAAGTTTGTGGATCCCTGTTCTACTTCACATGCAATAGAATCACATCTTAAAAATAACTCCCAAAATTTATATACAAAGGTTGGCTTACAAGATCCATACCCGGACAGAGTGCTAGACCTTTAGGAGAAGGGGGCTTGCTTCCAAGTAGACATGCTTAGGATTGTGCTTTAAGGGTGCAACAAGCTACACCTGCCCACATTCCTTCACCTAAAGGTGTAGCACTCTGTCCCGGTATGGATCTGGTAAGCCTATACAAAGAAAACACTGTACAATTTGCAAAAGACACTTCTGAAAGTGCCTCACTAACAGTGGGTGACTTTACAACTTCTGTTAACAGAATTCCTTTAATTAAATGTGTTATGTTTCTAATTAAGTAAATTCCTTAATCCAGGCTGGTATTTAGAATGCCTGGATTAGTCACCGACTAACAGTCCATTCCAGGGTTTATACTAAGCCAAAAGGGCTAGGAGGATTCGAAAGGAATGGATAGCAGTCTGTGTGTGGTTATTTGCAGAGAAAGAATTTAAGGATGAAACTCTGCCTTTTGTTAAGGCCACTCTATTTCCTTGTCTTACTAGTAAGAGTTCCTGACACTCTGTTACATAAAACACAGCACACAGTGCTGCAACATTCTGTTTAGCTGTCAAGATGGCTCTGCACAACACTTTCTCTGAATCTTCATAAAACCATCATTTTAATCATTCTAATCTAAACAGTGTTTTATACTCTAGAGATGGACTTCTATACATTAAAGAATCTCAAATATTGCAGTGCTTTATAGAACTACACATTTCTAATGAGCTAAACCAACACCAAAGTAAATGTATTCCTTGAATGAAAAAGAATCATATAAGTTGTTTTACCTTTTCTTCCCTTAGACGACAGATTAACTATTAACAGTGAGATACAGTTGGAAGATTCAAAATATACTCAAACATACAAAGAACTGCAGATTACCTGAACTGTGGAGCCAATTTCAGATGCAAAACCTCCCGTAAGAGGGGCTTCATGGCTGATCAGCAGTCGTCCAGTCTTTGCCACTGACTGAAAAGAGGGGATTTAAAAAACAAAGCAGAACAAAGTTTTGATACATCCACAAAATATTGAACACAATACACTTTTCAATTAGAATAGAAACTTTGTGTTTTAATCAATACATTTACAGAAGTATTCTTAAAACCAAATTACTATTTTTAACTTTGGGTATTAAATTCATCTGCCAACAGTTAGATTAACAGCACAATCCTATGGTCTATGGGCGCTGGCGCTGTGGCCTCAGCACCTGCGCCGGGTGTCGCAAACATGCCGTAAGGAAATTTTGAGACACCCAAGGCTGAGCCATCCTGCCAGAGCTGTATTCAGGCCCTGCATGCACTAGAGCAGATAAGGCCGCTTCAAGTGTTGTGAGGGTGAGGCATCGGGCCGTGGAGGGACTGGCGTCCTTGTCAGACACCGTATCCTATCTCCCCCTCCCAGACCCTTGCAGCCGACACAGGGCTGCTTGATTCTCTGCCAGCTACAGAGCTGGCAGAGAACCAAGTAGCCTCATTGAGGCAGTTGGGGGTTTACCCACTTACCCCAAGTAGACCTCCAGCCAGTCCCTTCCCCAAATAGGAGTCAGCATGGGCCACGCGGCTCAAGCTGAAGAGCCTACATCGGGCGGGGGGATAGGATTGGGCTGTAAGAAACACATGTACTGTAACTGGTACAAGAACTTAATAGAAACAGAACAGAAAACTTTGTGGAGTTATGTGTCCAGTATGTTGCCATCTAAATTTTTAAAAAAAACTGTGTATGGTGTTAGCCAAAAAACACCAGTGACTCAGCTATTAAACCAAACATCAAATGATTAAAACATAACAGCTATCAGTATTTACTGGTAACTCTTATCTAACATTTCTACTAGTTCAGAAGTTAATCATTTCCTTTCACAGCTAAAAGTGATGCTGTATATAGTTGGTTGCCCTGGTTTCACTCATTATTTGCTTTCTTTAAGCAACAACAGAAGAGGTATAGTACTACATTTTTAAGCTTCATGGACTTTAGTAAGTTTGACCTCTTCAGAAAGTTTCATTTTTTTTCAGAAAAATACCACAGCTATTATTAGCTGCTGGGTTAAACATAATTTGACAAGCATGTCCAATAGTGGTGGAAAAGTAAAAATTTCTTTGCCACCCCCAGCACAGAGTAGGCTTAAAATGGGCTCCAGCCCACGCTCCGTTGGGCTCATCACAAATCTACCCTACACGGAGCATCCTCTATATAATACGCAACACACACATGCAGTCAGCAGCACACTACTACCAGTAGGTCTATCTTCCCACTACATGTACATTTGAAAAAATTCACAAAAGAAATTGACTAAACCGATCCACTGAATTGATTTTTAATTAGCAAAAAACGTTTGTTTCATACTCTGCAGTCCTGGATCATTACACCATTTTCTTTTCCACAGGGTGTGTGTGTGTGTATGTGTGTGTGTGTGGGGGGGGGGGGGGTTGGCTACGATATTCCTGCATTCTAGTTCAAAAGCCAGTAAGAGGCACGCTTCACATTTTTAGCAGGTTCTCTCCTTGCATTTCCCAGTTGGGAATCCTTTAACCTTTTACTGTCATGAAAACAACTGGTTCAGATTTATTTCTTATAGAAATTCAAGACTGTCCAAAAAGTATCTACTAATGTTGAAATGGAAATCAAGCTTAGATAAAGACAATAATACTTCACAAGGAGACCTACCAAAAAGGCATCCAACTGAGCCAATGCAATACAGGCAACGCAATCCTATCTAACTTTGGAGCGGCGGAGCATGCGCTCCACCACTCCAAAGCGTCGCAATCGTGCCATAAAGCACATTTTCGATGACTTGGGAGCAAGGGTCACCAGCGCAAAGGCTGGCAGCCCTCACTCTGCCACCCTCCAGACCCTGCACCTGCCGATGATAAGTCCTGCACCGGTCAGTGCAAGGGCAGGGGAGAGCGGGCAGGGGCATCTAGAGGGGTGGCCATTGGCCAGCCCAGGCTGGGAGAGGGCGGGGATATCAACAGCATGCTCTGACAATATACTAAGCCCTTTCCCAGCCCGGTTTGGTCTTAACACAGCCTCCCCGGATATGCTAGCTTCAGAGCTGACGTACATCCAAGGAGGACCATAGACCCCAGGCTTGCCAACACCCAGGGAGGGGGACGAATGTCCCCTTCTCCCAAGGTGCTCCTGGGCTGCCCTGGGGCAGCCTGAACAGCATAGGATACAGCCACTGACCGGCCGGCAGTGTATCTTTACACAGGATTGCGCTGTAAGAATTTAATTGTGAACTGATGGACAGTGCACACGTGGTTATTGCCAATGCAGATATTCTCCTCTTGAAATGTGTGATCTAATATGAGTGAGAAGCAACTGCATACCAAACACCCCATATATACTTACTCTTCTAAAGAACAATTAATCTTGTAACAGCTGGACAGAGTTCTAGAAATTAAGAACAGAACACAGTTCTATATTTGAGCAAAGCACATGAAGAAACTGGAAGTCTACGGAGGGGGTTGCAGGCCCAACGCAACGTAGAAGAGGCCTTTGAAGGCCTCTAGGCTTGGCATCCATGGATGCAGAGCCCACGGATAGCAAGGTACAGCTATACATGTCACAACGTAATGTCCTACTTCTATCTGCTTTAGCTATGATGCAACCCTAGTCCCATACATACCCCTGGTATGCGAGCATTTGCATTTTAGCCGTTCCCAGTATCCAGCCTTGGCCAATATCCCCCCATCCTTCCACATTATGATTTCTCTCAATTGTGGGCCAGGAACAGGAACATTAGCCAGTATTCCATTCAGTCACCAACTTGCAAATCTGCACACTAAAACAGGGTACTCCAGACCCCATTCTTCCTTCCTGATAGCATAATTCAGTGGTTCCCAATCTGAGGCGTCGTAACACCTCAGCCAAGAACAAAGGGTTGCTGCACCCTTAAGGGGCGTGGCAACCCACGGTAACGCTGACAGCACATCCTGGATCGACGCTTGAGGAGGCCTGTGAAGGGGTTCGCAGGCTCCCCACACACCCCGCCAGACATCCACTGCCCACCAATGCAGGTAAAACAGACCTTTTCGTCCACAGTGGCGCGATCCTGGACACGCCACCGCAACCCCTGGGGAGGCCCTTCGCTGCCACTTAAGGCAGCGAAGGTCCTTCCCAGGAGTTAGAGAACCACTGGCATAGTTAATTGGCTTATTCCCAGAGTTGCTCATAACAACTTCTTAAATATTTTAAACAGCAAACGGTTACTCTTCCTGTATGCACCCATCCTCTGTGTGTAGCAACTGGACTGAGTCTCCACACTGCTCAGAACCTCCAAATCCCTGAAAGAAAATTCAAATCCTCTTCAGGAAGCAGGTAGCTATATTGCGCTTGGGAACCTTTTACTTTGCCACCCTCCCTTTTTCCCCCCTTCTCTCTCCCCATTTCTAGTGGCTGGCAGCTGGGGTGGAAGAGCAGGGACTTCTAAAAATCCTTTCCCTAGTTAGTGGCCCTTTCCCCCCCCCCCCCGGCTTCCTCAGATGCACCACATACACTCTGCATTACAAGAAACCACCATCATTTGAGGGGAAAGCACATCTTTATTATACAATATTTTTATCTTTATTTTTATTATAAAACTGATTTTTGAGTGAAGTTGCCTCTCTCTCACCCCAATACTATGCATGTCTACTCAGAAGTAATTCTGCTTGTGTTCAATGGGGCTTGCTCTCGGGGAACTGTAGATAGGATTGCAGCCTCAGCCTCTTTCTTAAGGGAGGGTTTTTTTCTGCAATACACTGGTTTGTTATCCAGTCTTAGATCCAATGGAATTGTACGAAATCTCCTAAAACCAGCTCCATTAGTAACACTCACCCCTCCCCCCCCCCAGATATAGCACATGCCTTTTTGGTACAACTGCACCAGGGGGTGGATAAGATTGGGTTGCCAGAGTCAAACAAAAAATGCATACAAACCAAATTAAAATGTTTGGAACAAACATAGAGGTCCACATGCAAGGCACACAGACTTGTTCAATATATGCATGGCTATCAAAATATAATCAAGAACTACTGCATGAACTAAATATAACTACCTTGCATACAGTCTCTGCATCCCAAGGTAGAATAGTCTTCAGATCAATTACTTCACAGGACACGCCAAGCTTTTCTTGAGCCATAACTGCTACCTCTTTGATAACATGAACCTAAATATTGAAGGGGGAAAAAAACCCAACAACATATAATAGTATGTTGGATGCAAGGGTCAAGCATGGCAGAACATGGTCCAGACCGCAGTCATAAGAACATAAGAAGAGCCCTGCTGTATCAGGCCAAAGGCCCATCTAGTCCAGCTTCCTATACCTCACGGTGGCCCCACCAGATGCCTCAGGGAGCACACAAGACAGCAAGACTGTATCCTGTCGCCACTCCCTTTCACCTGGCATACAGAGATAGCCTACTACTAAAACCAGGAGGTTGCATATACCCATCATGGCTTGTAACCTGTGATAGACTTTTCCTCCATAAATCTGTCTAATCCCCCTTTAAAGGCATCTAGGCCAGGTGCCATCAACACATCCTGTAGCAAGGAGTTCACAGACTAATTACATGCTGGGTAAAGAAAATATTCTCTTTTGTCTGTTCTAATTTTCCCACCACTCAGTTTTAGTGGATGTCCCCTAGTTCTGGTGTTGTGCGAGAGGGAAAAGAACTCTTCTATCCACTCTCTCCATCCCATGAATAATTTTATACGTCTCAATCATGTCCCCCCCATCGGGCACTTTTTTCTAGACTGAAGAACCCCAAATGCTGTAGCTTTTCCTCATAGAAAAAAGACATTGATTTGTACAATGGCATAATAATATTGGCAGTTTTATTTTCAATCCCTTTAATGATCCTGTCTGGAAAAAAAAAAAAGAAAAACCACTACCGGAAACAACATGTAGATGGAGCCAGAAACTCCCAGTTGCATTTTTTCTTTTTTCAGAGATTTGGACATGCACAGGAAGCAGAAAGCAGCTGGCAGGCCCCAGGCAGGCCCCCAGCAACGTTGAAAAAAAAGAGGTAACATGGTACAGGAGGACTCCCTCTTTCACAGTTTTGACACCCACGTTGAGTCAAATCCGTGGATGGAAAAACCATAGATAAAAAGGTCCTACTGTATCAGTATTGGAGATGGTCACAGGGAGATAGGACATCAGCAGCTGATTGTCAGGACCATCTCCACATTTCATTTGTCGTTATGCAAAAATGAGATTTATGCAAAGCAACTTATGAGTATCTCACTAAAATCTTACTGACCTGAGTACCCCAAGCCACCAGTGTAACATCACTTCCATCCTGAAGCACTTCTGCTTGAGAAAGTGGAATGTAGTATGGTTCCACAGGGACTTGCTCCACTGAATGAACGTAAAGTAAAGAAGTTTAGATTCTCTAATTGAATAAAATTTATTCAGAAGAATGTGCAAATAGAAACATCTCAAAACAAACATTTTGTGCCTCACACTCCCCCAAGGATAATTTAAACTGCTCATAGTAAAGGTAAAGGTATCCCCTGACAATTAAGTCCAGTCGTGTCCGACTCTAGGGTGTGGTGCTCATCTCCATTTCAAAGCCGAAGAGCCAGCGTTATCCGAAGACGCCTCCGTGGTCATGTGGCCGGCATATACACCCCCATAAAATTATATGACATATTATTTTATTTCAATTATTTGGTATTTTCCTGAAATTGCATTGAACATATATAGCAAAAAGAGAAACTTCAAATATTAAATTTCAATTATGGGGAAAAGTGTGCTTGCTTCATAGAATTTGAAGACATTAAAACACTCACAAGACAAGTTGATGAGAAGGTCAAAATAGAACAAGTAAGTGGCCAATAATATATTATTGTGTTTTGTTGGCCCATCAGTTGTCAAGGCCAAATTCAATCCAAACTGCATTTTTAAAAATGTTTTTTTTTTAATTCTTAATTCTGGGAGCACCTCATGCACGCCTTGGACCCCATAATACACTTCCTAGGGGTACAGTCCCCACAGATTAAGAACCTTTCAACTACAGGTTCAGTTTTAGAGTATATATTTGATTGAAAGATATCCACTACTATATATAAAAAAAAGGATAAAATGACATACAAAATATTATGAGCCCGATTTTGATTTGCGTAAGTTTACTATTGTATAGAAATCGAAAGTGAGTTTGAGAACAAGAGGAAGCAGTTCTCCCATAGCCAAGATCCAAAGGTCAGAGCTAATGGAGAGGTGCATTTGGTGATTCATCAAAACTCCCAATAAAACTGACAAAACACAGATGGTGGGGAATTAAACAGATGTGGACAAGGCTGAAAGCACAGCCAAGAGGTGAGGGCTGAATGATGACCAGGAATTCATGTATTACGCACGGCTTCCCTGCTCTGTCCTTACAGCTTACTGTACTAAAAGTTGGGAACCAAGAAGCTTTTCGTTAAAGCTCGAATGCCACTCTGATCACTTAAAAAAAGTCACTGAAATAAAAGATGTTATAGGAATCCATTAGTAAACTATACATTTCAAGAGGGTTTTCCTTGTATTTCCAATTTCTGCATTGCTTCCATAAAATTCAAACTAATCCTTATTTTTAATTAAAAACTCAACACTTCAAAATGAGAGTAATAAATTGAGTAAGAAAATTCTTCACATCACGAGTGCATTAATAGTTCATATGTACACCATGGAATTACAATAAATAACACAAGTTACCACTCATTCAGACTATGTCAAAATATTGATAAACAGTAATACCAATTTTGCAGATCCTTTTTATATAAAAATCAGTGAAGACCAGTTTGTACTGAAAGTCAAGCTATGGCTGCCATCTCTACAGCCCGTTTTCATCATTTTGTCAAATTTAAAGAATTTTAAAAAATCCTAAATCATATATTTCTACTGAAATTTTTATAGGTAAACTGCAAAAGTCATGCCATAATTTTAAAGCAACAGCTGGAGGAATAACCCTTTCTAAAGAGACAGCCTTAATCAATAAATCTCTTTTACCCTAGCACAGGTAGAAGTGCCTTCTGAAAAAAAGGGGGGTTGCCAATTTTCACCAGTTCTCTTCCCTTTCCACAACAAATCATAATTCTTCAGGAGGTCCCCCCCAGATGTCAAGAATGGCAGGGAGGGGCATAAGTACAGTTATTCACTAAATCATCTTGCTCCATTCAGTGTTACCCGTTATTGACCATTCCGAAAGGCCCCCTCCTCACTGACAAACCTCTTGAAGCACCAAAACTACCTTCTCCAGCTCTTAGGAATTCCCATTTGACTCATCTTAAATCAATGCACTGAAGGATCAGAGAAATTCTCAACAAATCAATGCCTCCATCTGAATGCTCTATCCCCCCCACTGTCAATGACATTTATGCATAGTTACATAAAGCTGTTGAGATAATTACCTCAAATAGGGAATTTTCCATTAGTTTCCAGATGCAATTTTAGCCACTCTAGCAACTCACAGAACACCACACTGCTATATAGTAAATTATTCTGAAAAGAATTATCAGCTTCTCTTGGTATACTTGTATTTATGGTACCTGCTTTATGGATGTTCCATGGCTCTGAATTAGCTGTATCAGCTTCTCATACATGAAGAGAGAAACAGGTGGCCAAATCAGAAATCCTGTCACTATCAAAGAGGAGATTCCATATGCAAATATTTTGCATGACAAATGAGTAAGACAGTGGTTCCCAATCTTTTTAGCACCGGAGCAACCTTTGAAGAATGACAATCTGCCAGGACCCCCCTAAGACCCAGGGGGTCTTGTCAGTATGCAGGAAGTGATGCAACTGTTAATAAATTACACTGTTTAAAAAATAGTACTTTTTAAAATTGTACTCATAAGCAGCCCCATGGGGGGGGAGGAGCTAACAGGGATGTTTAAAAGCAAGCAGAAAGAAACACAAGTTGAACAAACAAGCCTCAAGAGAATATCAGACACTTCTTTCTCTGCAGTGGGAAGGGGGAAGGAGTGAGCCGCTATCTTGGATGTGGCCATCCAGCCGACATCCCGCAACCCCCAAGAAACTTATATACAGGTTATATAAAGCAAAGACATTCATCATCATTTGACCATTGCTGATAAGCTGCGGAAAGCTCCAACATGAACCAAAAACCTAACAGCCCATCCTATCCCCCGCCAGCCCAGAGCATGCAGTGCTGCTAACGGCTGATGGCACACTTACCCAGGACAGATAAGTGAAGAACTGTTTTATTTACTTCTCCTTAGGCCACCTGGTTTCCAATGGGTCTCCTCGGACCTATGCCAGCTCTGTAGGTGGCATAAGTCTGAGGGCAAATCCAGGACAAGAAGGGAGAATAGGATCCAATATGCACAGGATCCAATATGCAATAGGATCCAATATGCCGCTGAGATCCAGCCCCCTCCCACCCCGGTCCAATCCACCAACTTACCGGAGACATATATATTAATATACCGGTATATATTAATATATACTGGAGACTTTGCTATATAATTCACAAATTGAGCATTCACAAATGCCAATTCAAGCGTTTTGCAGAATCTCATTGCCCATTAATTGCAACTGGAAAACATGTGTACATCTGTGTGAGAGGACATTTTCAACGCTGATTAAAAACAACTAGTTTTTCCATCTTACCTGCCATGTCACTATAACAACCACTGATGCAAGTCAGTTATTTCTACACCACTCATGTCATACATGATAGAATTAAATGAAACTGAAAAGGTCATAAGACACAAGAATAGACTCTCCACGAGATACTTAAACCTGATAATGTCAAGGTGACTCATTTTTTCCTTTGATTTACCATATGTGCCCTTGACACAACATATAGCTACCTTTTCTACAAGGAAGCAAACACCTGCTTTAATTTGGAGGTTTTATTAAAAGCAATTCTAATACATTGAATAAAGCCACAGTAGCAGCATTTTAAATTTGCATTATCAAAACCAACCCAATCCTATAATCACCAGAGTATTTCTTATTTCTGTATAGTAAAATGAAAAAAATAAATAAATTTATCCTTCCTGCAGGTAGGGTATTACAAGTACACCCACATTATTTAACACAATTATACCCCACTTTACTGCAAGGGTAAAACTTGAGGCAGCACACACAGCCAAGTATCATGCCTCATCCTACCAAAGCAACACAAAACATCCAGGTGGTTTGTTGTAAAAAAACCAAAACAAAAACAGAGTTAGGACACGACTGGGCCTTTTACTGGAAGGGCCTTCCATAGTATCAGCACCACCATCTAAAAGGCACTACACCTAGCGAATACACACCATGCCTCAGAAGTCACAGGTTCCTGGAGCAAGGCTTCAGATGAGGCAATAATAAAGAGTCTATTTCTTTCTTATTCAGGAAGATTCAGACTATGAATGTTATAGTAAACATTCATATCTCAACACAACGGCATCATAAAAACAAAACAATGCGATGCTGAAAATCTTACATCTCTGAGAATTCTCTTTTTCTTCAGGATCAAGTTCCTTGAGAATTTTATTTGCATCCTGATTACATTATAGTTATGTCAACATAAACTTAACCAAAATTCTACAATGGCAGAACACAGGACTGCAAGTTCAAATGTTCACTTTGAACTGTATTTAATAATAATAATGTATATAATATACAGTATTTATATACCGCCTTTCTGGTCATTGGATTTCTCCTCCGACTTTATTCAAGTTGGTGTACATGGGCAGGCTGTTCTAAACCCCAAAGGGTTTTTGCAATATAATAACGTTCTAATCTTTCATAGTATCCTTCATTTGAGATGTTATTTTCCACAGTCCAGCTCTCTCTCTCTCTCTCTGGCGTTCACCTCGGCACGCTTCAGCTACTCCACTCCCCCACAGGGCTCTGCAGCTTATCAGCTCGGCGTGCCAGCAGCTCTCTGACAGACTTCCAGCCGTCTTGAACTGCTGTCCTGCAGATCTTCAGGCATTTGTGAGACAAACGCTCTAACCAACTGAGCCAGACATCCTGAGACAGTCCAATCCCTCTCAGCCACCTCCATAGACTATATTCTCCCCATCCTGCATGTGCTAGTCTACACACACACACACACACACACACACACACACACACACACACACACACACACACACGGAGACCACTTGGGGTAGCCCACAGGTCGGATCGAGCCCACGGAAGCTCTCTAACCAGCCCGCATGAACACATCTCAGGGGACATGCTCAGTCAAAGAAAGTGGAGCGGAATGGCCAAGCACCACACGTGTAGCAGCACATCTTTCCCTCGATGCAAAACAGCCTATGCAACGAGCACAAGGGAGCACTGGGACCAGGCTTTGTCAGCCTTCTGTAGCGGAGAGCTGGAGGTTAAGCAGAGCTGGAGGGGCAGAATCACTGGAGGAGGCAGAAAGAGGAGTGAGAGCAACAGGCAGAACGAGCGCTTGAAACAAGAGTGCGAAGGCTAGGAGGAGGATATTGGAAGACAATAGTGTCGCGAGAACAGGAGCAGCAGACCGAGGAGCAGTAAAAAGAAGGAGAAATACAGGCAGCGGCTGGGCAAATTAGTCAGAGCTGCAAAAAGGTGACTCGAGATTTAAAAAGGTCAGTAACTTGACAGCTGAAAATGTTCTCATGGGCAGGGGCATCATTGTAAGAAACAGTGCAGCATCTAGAGGGAGTGGCTCAGGACGGCGTGTTGATGTGTGATGGAATAATCCTTCCCCACAATTGCAGTACAATCATGAGTATGGCTCTTTGAGTGAAACCAGTGGCTCCCAAACTTACTAGGGTCACGGCGCCCTTAGCACTGCAGTAATTCACGACGGCGAAAGCCAAGCAACCTGGAAGAGTTAGGCAGTGATGTGATGATGTCATCACATCACCAAACTCTTCTGGGTTGCCAGGCTCTGTGCCTACAGAATTTTTACCAGAAAGATTCTGCGGTGCCTCTGTGAGTTTGTTGCGGCACCCCAGGGCACTGCAGCGCACAGTTTGGGAACCACCGACTGAAGCCTTAAGGATGGCCTGTCCAAACCCCTTCCAACACAGACTTATACCCATTGGAGGAGGAAGGGCAGGTGGAGGAAGATGGTGCACCCCTCCACTCTTTTCTAAGCTCCTTTCCCTCCCGTCTTCCAGATCACTGGGCAGTTCAGTCATATGCTAGAACAGGAGTGTCAAATATAGCTAATAGCCACTTTTGTCATTATAACTTTTAAAAAATGAACAACAAATATTGTGGCCACACCATCATTTGATAGTCCAGATTAAGGGGCTGAATTTATAAATCTTCAAGGACCATCTTCAGACACATGCATTAGTATGTACTTCCAATATATTTCCCTAACCATACTGGAAGTTATTGCATCCAATACATCACAGAGTAGCATTTGTCTTCTTTGAGGCATTATCAAGTTGCTAACTTGTATGACTGATCAAGATTTGCATATTTTTATTCTGTCATTTACAGCTAATGAGTTCCTAGATGAGAACAAAGTACTTATGTTTGGGTATTACCTGCTTAATGACATCACTACCTGCTTAATGATGTCACTTCCAGCCCTCAGCAGGTGCCACGAATGCTATTCGGTCCATTGTATGAAATAGATTTGACACCCCTGGTCAAGAGTACAGTATTTTAAGACTTGTTGAAAATTAAACATAACCATCACAAATGAATAATGTTTACCAGCTAGACAATTGCCTACCCCGTTGGGCAACATTTATAATAGTAAAATGTTAACTACACTTTGGAAGGCAATAAAAATATCACAATCTATATAAGGATAAGAACTGAAGGGTTTTTTTTAAAAAAAAAAAGTCTATTAGTTTAAAGTGGTTCAACTTATATAATTATTAAAAGTTTGTGTCATACATTTGTAGGCCCCTAGGCTCTCATAATAGCTAACAAAAACATAATTGCCAGGAAATCATTCTACAAAGAAAATATCCAGCCAAAAGTCACAGAATTGCTAAGGATGCAACAGAAACTCCATCTATCCTGCAGCAATAACACACAAGCCCTCTTACAGCCCAATCCTATCCAGGCTGTCAGGCGAAGGGATTTGCAACAGTAGACAAGCCTTCCACTTCAGGATTTCTTCAGAAGCAAACAATGAGAACGAAGCTAGTAACAATACTAGTAGATGGTGTTGGTTCCGTGGGGCCAAAGCACTGACATAAAAAGGCACGAACGTTGAAAAGCGCGGGAACTGCTAAATTAAGAGCAGAAGCTGCGGTTTCCGGGTTGACCGGGAATAACCTTTCTCGAGCGCTGCCCGATGTTAGCCTAGCGCAGCGCTGTTTGTAGGATTTATTCAGAAAAGGGAGCCAAATACGATTCACATATTTCAGCTCTTGTTGACGGTTCAGGAGGGCACCAGACTTTTGAGAAATAAAAATAGCTTCCAGGTTTTGGCGATGTCTGATGTTAGTTTCATGAAAAAGAGAGCGGGTATTTTTAAAATCAATACTGTGTCCGGTAGCTGTCGCGTGTGCAGATAGCGCTGATTTTTCATTTTGCATATTTTTGACAGCTCGTTCATGCTCCTGTACTCTAGTTTTAATAATCTCCCCGTCTGTCCTATGTATACCTGCTGGCAGTTTCCACATGGGATTTCATATACCCCTGGGTTTCCCGGTCAACCCGGAAACCGCAGCTTCCGCTCTTAATTGAGCCAATTTAGCGGTTCCCACGCTTTTCAACGTTCGTGCCTTTTAATGTCAGTGCTTTGGCCCCACGGAACCAACACCATCTACTAGTATTGTTACTAGCTTCGTTCTCATTGTTTGCTTCTGAAGAAATCCTGAAGTGCCAGGAAGAAACGTCAAGCGGGAGATTTAAAGCCTTCCACTATCATAAACTGGTCTCCAGGAGGTGCGTACAGCGCATCAGCAGCAGCCAGTTTAGAACAGCCACTGCAAATCGCAGTGGTTCCAATGAGTTGCCAACGGACTGCTGTGTCCACCAGTGAACATAGGCTGGTGGCAGAGGGATGGCACAGGGCAGAGCTCAAGGGCTCCAGGGAGCATGTTGAGGGCGGGCAGGGGGCAAATATCAGTGGTAACTGCGCTGCCAATATCGGGTGCCTCCCGTGTGGCTCCACAAACACCTCCTTGGGCTACTTGGATTTGCATCAGCCAAAGGGATGGGTCCAAGTAGACCATGACACAATACAGTAGGGCTAATAAACCTTTACCTTACTTTCCTTTCCTATGGCAACATGCCTGCCCCCGTCCCCCCGCTGGATACAGCACAAACCTCCTTGGTGTAGCTGCATCAGCATGGGAGGGGGAAAAAAAAAAAAGATAGGATTGGGACCTTAAACAAATTGTTACTAACTTCAGACTAATTAAAAAAAAACCTATTCCCTAAAGCTAGAGCTTTCCAAAGATTCTAGCCTGATTCAGATATGTGAAGGCAGGATTGAATCCATGTTTCATGTGACATTTCCTAGACTTAGAAGCACATTTCCCTCTACATTTCTTTTACACATGAGAAACAATTCTACCTATGAAACTTAAAAACAGAGTGCTGTTGTGATGTCCAAACTGGGGGGTACCCTATTTTCTAGTCAGTTTCCAAATAAAACCAGAATCTAAGCTGAGAATTCTCAATCTGAACCAGATTTTTATTCTCAATCTGAACCAGAAATTTTTATTTTTATTTTGCTTCTTCCAATCTTATGGTTTTACTGTCATGTTCCTACATATTTTTCAGATATTGCAACATCTCTTTTTAGCTACTGAACTTTACTACTGTAGACCACAGATTTTCATCCACTACTTTTTGAATAGACTAAACCAATTGCAAATTGGCTAGTAGCCATTACCGTATTTATCGGCGTGTAAGACGCACTTTTGTCTAAATTTGTGACCCAAAATAGTAGGGTGCGTCTTATACGCCGATACTAAAAAAAATCCCTCTTTCCCCCCCTCGCCCGTTTTAAAGCATTTTCGGGCTTACCGCATTTTTTCCGGAGCCAGAGAGCTCCCTTGTGCTTTCTTCCCCAACTAATCTATCCGATCTACAGCTGATTGTCGGGGTTAATTTATGCACGTGCATGAGTTGAGTTTCTCAGCAGCCAGCAGAGGGCGTTGTGCTCCTCAATTCAGTTCAGCTGAGCTGCAGAGGGCGTTGTCCTCCCAGCTCTCCTCCGATGGTGAATGAATGCAGCTTGGGTAAGCTTCTGAACTGGGTCTAGCTGGGGAGACTTTGGAAACTGTGCATAGGTGGGGTGGGGTAAGAGTTGAGTATGGGGGTTTTTTGTACTTGGGATTTATGTTCTTGTGCATTTTGTTCATGTGTCTTATTGCTGTGTGTTTTAAAAGAGATCCTGGCATTTTTGTGTATTTTTGTGCAATTTATGTAAATTAGCTAATTAAGCAGCCAAGCGGTAAGCGGCAAAGTGGCCCAAAAATGCTTTAAATCTTTTTTTCTTGGAGCCCAGGGCCAAAAGGAAGGTGCATCTTATACACCGGTGCATCTAATACGCCGATAAATACGGTATATTTTTTTTAAAAAAACTTTGATGTAAGTTTTTGCAGCGAACAACCTACCCATCCTTTCTTAACATTCTCAAAACCTGTGTCTCTGACAACACTTTTGTTTGCTCTGTCTCAGGAGAGAAATACTGATTCTTAATTTATTCAGTTATACTGTAAAATACCGTTATACCTAATCCAGCAGGAAGTCATTTTTGAATTTTTTACTCAACTGAATGTTGAGTGTTACGAATGGCCCCTTTTGCACTATGATTTTATTCTTGTTTATTGCATTTATTGTTATTGCTTTCTATATGTTAACAGCAAACAATAGGGCGGAATCACCAGAAACCAGTAAAATGTCCTTTGTGCAAGAGGAAGTGCCTTTCTGTTGGCCCAAAAAATAAGAACATAAGAAGAGCCCTGCTGGATCAGGCCAAAAGCCTATCTAGTCCAGCTTCCTGTGTCACACAGTGGCCCCACCAGATGCCTCAGGGAGCACAAGACAACAAGATAACCTGTTTCCCGTTGACACTCCCTTGCACCCGGCACAGAGAAAACCCACTTCTAAAAACCAGGAGGTTGCTTATGGCTTGTAACCTGTGATGGTCTTTTCCTCCATGAATCTGTCCAAACCCCTTTTAAAGGCATCTAGGCCAGATGCCATCACCACATCCTGTGGCAAGGAGTTCCACAGATGAATTACACGCTGGGTAAAGAAATATTTTCTTTTGTCTGTTCTAACTCTCCCTCCACTCAATTTTAGTACATGTCCCCTGGTTCTGGTGTTGTGCGAGAGGGAGAAGAATTTCCCTCTATCCACTCTCTCCATCCCATGCATAATTTTATAAGTCTCAATCATGTCCCCCCTCAGGCGCCTTTTTTCTAGGCTGAAAAGCCCCAGACGCTGTAGCCTTTCCTCATAAGGGAGGTGCTCCAGCCCACGAATCATTCTGGTCGCTCTTTTCTGCACCTTTTCCAATTCAACTATATCCTTTTTGAGGTGTGGTGACCAGAACTGGACACAATACTCCAGATGTGGCCTTACCATCGATTTGTACAAAGGCAGAATGATATTGGCAGTTTTATTCTCAATCCCCTTTTTAATGATCCCAAGCATGGAATTGGCCTTCTTCACAGCCGCCGCACACTGGGTCGACACTTTCATCGACCTGTCTAAGTGTGTACAAGTGACAGTATTTATCTAAAACGTGGCTAGCCATAATTTTCAAGTTCAGAGCCAACACTTTGCAGCACTATGGTGTACTTCAAGATTTTCATTTATTTTCATGTTCTGTCCACATTAAAAGGCTACTTTCCAGCCTGGCAGCCATTAATAAGAGAAGACATTGTCTGGCAAGAAAACTGTATCAAGGTGGTAGGGTTGCTCAGACATGATCAACTAATGCCCTCAGAGATAACACCTCCCACTTTGACCATCATGACACGATCATCTAGTTTTTAGTATTTAGGCCAATGATATAAAAAGCTTGTGAATAAATAAGGACAAGATAAATTAAATATGGCTTCCAAAATGTAAGCCATATTATGGCTCCAAAATGTAAGCCATAATATGGCTTCCAAAATATACATGCAAAATGGCATCGTAATTTACATTTACAATGTGCATAGTGGAAGAAAGCTTTGTACCTGCTGCTCTGTACAGTATTTTAGGTTCAAAAAATATACAAGGGTTTTTATCTTCTATGCATGATAGCAACAGTCCTTTTGCTTCAACAGGACCTCTTGGAACAACAACCTGGAAAAAAAAAAAGCACAAGTACTGTACATTTTAAAAAAAAATTAAGGGGATTATACAGAAACAAATTGCTACAGCTGTCAACCGTTTATGCTAGTATTTTATTTCAAAAGTTAAGAACTGATACTATTCAGATTTCAAAACTAGCTCAGAATTATCTTTCACAGTCAAATCGGTGGCCATAGAGAGATTGTATGTGTGCGAGTGTACATATGAACTTGTGCAAGAGCTGCACCATGGGAGAAGGTTGATTGTATAGCTAAGCTCTTTCAAACTGAGCTGCAGCTTTTCTCTATACATAGGTGTTAGCGCAGCTTTCCCTGCTCCAACAAGGACTTTGTTGAATTTTGAGGATGACAAGTCCTCACGCTAACTTTGCTACCTCATTTTCACTCATTGAGCAACTTGAAAGTGAAGTTGTGTCATAAAAACATTTTTAAAGATTCACACAGCCTATGTATATCACTAGATTCACACACAAATGAAATGTAACAGTTTCTTAAGTCATAGGAAGCCACACACACCCCAATTACAATAAAATCAGCCAACCGAATTACTGTACCTTTAGTCCTGGACAATGGGCAAAAAAAGCTTCTGGGCTTTGAGAGTGATATAAAGCACCATGACCAACACAACCCCAAGGGGCTCTTATTGTAAGACTTCCACAGTTAAAGAGATCTCCAGAGCGATACCGATATTTTGCTGCCTCATTCACGATCTGAGTGGAAAAACAATGTTTAATACTGAAGAATTTGCACATTACGATTTTAAAGTATTTCATATTCTATTACACGATATTGGGCAGAAAGCCAAAACATCAAAATCAAACAGTAAGGTATTGTTTTCTGTGCTTTAAAACTCATTTCCCCAAGTTACCTACAGATATAATTCAGCTTTCCACTACTTGTCTTACACACAAAACTGTAGACTCTCAAGGGTTGCTGTTTATTATTCCTCTAACAGAGAGCATTTTATTTAGCATGCAACAGCTGAACTCAGTATCTGAACTTTCAAGCACTGTAGTAAGAAAGAGTACCAATGTATTAGCCTAGCTTCATTACGTTTTCCAATGAGGTCTGCTTCACACACACTACAAGAAACAGCAAAATTTCTACAAATTCACGTAAGCCCCTGGCTTCCATCAAGCCTTGAAATGTAAAAAAGAGAACTCCTACATTCCCCCCCCACCCTCGCTAAGAGAGGCACACTCAGCTCATGCCATCCACCCATGGGAAACACACATGCATGTTAGACATATTTTACATAACAAAAGAAGCAGCCACCAGCAAGTACAAGCATGAATGGATTCACATGTACATCTTTCAGCACTTTTTAGAGCATGCAAAATGAGGCTGGCCATATTTAGAAGATCTATTTCAGCCTTTGCATATCTTCAGTCCTATCTCTGATCATATTTCTAATACTTTAAGCTGGACAACAATGAATGTTTCATCTCCTAGTCAACATTCTAACACAGACACTAACCTGATCAAAAGCTGGGAAAATGTAATCAGCAAACTGAATTTCTGCAATGGCTGTAGCACCAGTGACTGCAATTCCAATGCCAAATCCTACAATGCCTTGTTCACATAAAGGTGTATTGAAAACTCTGTCTTTTCCTTAAAAAAAAAAAAAAACAAGATAGATTTTTACTTTACTTTAATAAATGCATATGGTAGCTATGTTGACATACTGAAAAAAAGAATACAAATCCCTGAATTTTGTTTTTTACAAATAACTTCTAATTTATAAGCAGCAAGAATAGTGATGTAAAGTTCTGAAAAATCTGAAGCCATGGGGAAAAATGGCTTTTGAGGGTGTGTGGTTTTTTCCAGAAAAAGTGGAAATATGAGGGGGAAATGAAATATCTGCAATTATTCTTAGTAAATTTCACAGCACAATCCCAAGCACACACACTTAAGAGTACCCGCAGACAACTGCTCACTTCGTTGTCGGCATCCTTCTGAAGATGTGGAAGTAAATACAGTAAAACCTTGGATTGAGAGCATAATTCGTTTCGGAAACATGCTTGTAATCCAAAGCACTCGTATATCAAAGCGAATTTCCTCATAAGAAATAATGGAAACTCAGATGATTCGTTCCACAACCATTTAATCATATAAAAATGATTACAGTAATACAAAATACAGTATAAAGTCAAAATAAAACAAATTAACCTGCACTTTACCTTTGAAAAGAATCGTGGCTGGTGTGAGGGAGACGAGAGAGAGGAGAGAAGGAGGAGTGTAGGACGTCTATCACGAACGTTATTGTGTAGGATGTTATTGTGTAGGAAGTCTATCATTAATAGGATCACTGCTATCTGTTGGCTCACTGGACTGAGACTGGGAGACAATTACCCACAATCCCGCAGCGAGAGAGACTACTCGCAGAGGCGTAATGGGCCTCACTGGCGCCTTTCCTCACAGGGCTGCCTCCACGCGCCTTTCCTTCTATGCACGATCGTGAGGGCGGCGTGAGAAGGCAGCCATTCAATGGTGGAGCAGCGCCCCTGAGCATAGTGTCCCACGCCTGGAGCAGCTGCTCCTCGGGCTCCAAAACCTACTTGTAATGCAAGACATCGCTTGTTAATCAAGTTGAAATTTATTAATTTTTTTTGCTTGTTATGCAAAACACTCTCAAACCAAGTTACTCTCAATCCAAGGTTTTACTGTACCAACGAAACGTCAGGAAAAGATACGACTTTTTCTTCTTTTAATAACTGGACAGTTCACCCAGAGAATGTTGCTTTTAACTCAGTAATCTGTACTGGCTAAGAAAACCTAAAAACTACTCAAAAGTAACTGAGCTCAAAGCGACTATTCCCAAGTGTGTATAGGATTGCAGCCTGTGAATACGAAATATATCATATATAAAAGCACATAAATCTACCTCGCTGCAGTTTTACAAAATTTAAAAATATGTGCCCTAATTTTTTTCAAAAAATAATTGTAAATAATACATTATAATAAAGTGTTAAGAGATGAAGCTGCAAGCTGGTGCAACTTGAGGTACCTAAGCATATATTCATTTTGCTAGTTGGGAAAATGGAAGGGGAGAATCTTGAAAACAGAAATCACTGGTATTGTAGTTAGCAAAACAGTTTTTGGACTCCTTTTCTCCCACTCCTCTGGGAAGAAGGTGGTATATTACTGTTAATGATGATAGCATTGCTACCATCAATGATCGGTTTTACTGAACAAGCAATGTTCTTAGGTTTTGATGTTGGGAAAGGGCTTTCAGTTACTGCAAAATCTGATGGCGGACTCACCTTCCTCCAGGGCAGCCGACCACCCCCCCAACCCCACCCCGAGAAGCCCAACAGCCCAGCAGACCCTCACAGGCCTTCCAACTAGGTTCAGAAACAGCCACAGTTCTCAGAGCAGCATGAACTCTGCCCATCAACAAGCACAGGCAACACAGCCCTGCCTAGGGAGGAAGCGCCTGACTTGTGCACTGTGGGGAAGGTAGTGCTGCCCCAGAGCAGGCAAGGGAAGCCAACGAGCTGCTGGTCCCACTGCAAGAGGAGTGCAGTGGGTCGGTAACAGCCCTTAGGGGCAAGCAGATGCATATGCACCTGGGGCAACCTCAGGCTGGAAGGGGGGGTGAGGTAGCCAACTAGGTGAAGCAGTTTATGGGGTCCAATCAGATGGGGGGGGATAAAAAGGGAGCCTATGATGAGGCCAGGGAAGGCTACACGGAAGGAGGCAGATCCTGAGGAAGAAGAGGGACCCTCTCCCTGTGCTGCAAGTCAAGCACCAGTGGGTAGAAGAGGAGAAGGGCGAGGTAAACCCCCTCCCCTTCTAAGCTCCGATTCTTCTGACAGATGAGAAGAGTGACACCAACTGGGCAGTCAGCAAGGGAGGGGTGATATCACACAAAATACCCCATATCCATATCCCCATATTTTGTCCAGAAGTGAAATCTGCGATTCAGTCAAGCATATTGCTTCTGCAACACGGTACAGCATTTACTTATTTAACAGCCCAATCTTAGGGGGCTGCTATGTCACTGGAACATGTGTTCCAGCAGCACAGCACACTTTACAACAACGGTTGTAAAATATGACGGACCATAGAGCATAGCCTGACTGTTGCAGCCAATGGTGAGCAACACTGGTGCCACTGCAGGAGTCCCGACACCGGCACGTTGGTGCAGGGGTCGGCAGAACAAGGTGGGGACCAGGGTGTGTCAAGGGTGGGAAGGAGACAGTTATCGATGGCAGCAGCTCTGCCGATATCCTACTCCCCAGTCTCGATCCATCTACCATGGTCCACTCGAACCTGCACCAGCAAAATCCACCCCCACCCCGCTGGATACAGCGTGCACCTGTTGCATCAGCCCCGGGGGGGGGGGGGAGAAAGAGAATGGATAGGAGTGGGGTCTAAGTGGCCTTAGGCCACTCCCTCTCAGCCTCACCTTTCCATTGTGATATGAGGTAATCTTACCTATCTTACAGGGTTGTCATAAGGACAACATCAAGGTAATACATGTGAAGCTCTTAGCACATTCAAATGCACTAAATAAATGCTCACTAGTATTAAGGTCAATGGGGTGGTGCTAGATCTGGATAGGAAAAACTTGAGTGCAAATCCCCACTCAGCCTTGAATCTCACTTGAGCAAATCATTATCTTTCATACCTTGCAGGCTCCATGAGGCCAACATCTGTTCTGAGCTCCTTGGAGAAAGGGTGGAACACAATAAAAAATACACATCTAATTTGATCAGTTTCTTAATTTTTTTCATCTAACTCACTTATGTACATAATAGATTTCTCATCAAGATGGTGAAAGATGACAGGTACCCATTTTAAGACCTGAACTGTCCAATACAATTTATTCAAATGAAAAGGTCTGACAGAGAAACTACAGGTATGGTTTTAATAACTTCATTTATATGAAAATTAGATATTTCCTAAAAATAGTTCCACCTGTCTATGTCAACCAAACAACTCAAAACTGAAGTATAAACGCCTCTAGCTGCCACTGAATGCAAGCGAGATTCACTACACACGCATTACCTGAAGCCATGTGCGTCATACAGTGTCAATTTCAATTAACCTGCCTAGATTTCTATAATAGCCTTTACTTCAGCCATCTGAACAGGTTGATGTCCAAAAGATAAAGCAGCTAAATTGACACAAAGCTACAGAATTCTCTCTTATTCCTAAAATAATCAAGTAAATGATTGGACTGAAGACTAGTTAGCAGAATAAAGCACAAGAGCTCAGTAGCGATGAACATCTTGGGTCCAGAAAGAAGCCTGCAACTCTGTCATAACTTTTATTATACAAAATTCACAACATTCTGTCCACAAGTTACACCAAGGCTGCAATTAGATGCACGTTTACCTAATTATAAGCTTCACGGAACCTAGTGGGACTTACTGCGGAATAAAAATGCATAGGATTGCTCTACAAATTAATCAAGGAAGGAAAGGAGACATGCACATTCTGCTGAATTAATTCAAGGCAGCGCTATTAGGAACTTCTAAATAGTCAACATAATCCTTTTGAATGTTTTGCTTACTCAGAAATAAGGTTAGCAGTACTTACTGCCTAGTAAATGATCTTAGAATTTCAGTCCTGTAAAGGATCTCATGCATACATTTAACAACAAAATCTGCTATCACTGCTAGGGCAATGGAATTCACCCATTCAAAATGCTGAATTCTCTTAAAGTATGAAAAACATATGGATGTCACATGTTTTTACCAAAACTTACAACTATTCTCTTCCTTTCCATCTGTGGTGCTAACACTGCACTTAGAAGTGTGCTCTGTGTTTGTTTAAACAGGCATTCAAAAACTGAGACTGGGTTTGGTAGCCAACTGTTATTTTTTTTACTTGTCAGCTGTGAAGCTCAATTCCAGGGTGACATTGCGTGACTATGTCCTTTACTAGAAAGAAACATTTATACGCATAGATTTTACTACTTCAACTATTTAGCAACCATGGTTTTAGCATATCTGTGTCACACAAATCTAAAACATGACAATAGTGCTGCCTACGTAGGCACATTGCTAAGCTTGGGCAAGCAGGCATCATAAACAAGTAAAAAAGGTTCTAAACTTGTAATATAGGTATCACTAATCTGGCCTTGAACAAAAATATAAACAACCTCAGCGCTGAATGCGACTGTCCTTCCACCTGTAACTGAAGACTACCAATTCATTCTCTTTCAGGGAACAGGCTGCCACCTAGAGACTGTAATGATTTTATGTCAAACTAAGAGGTCCATCTAAGGCAACACATATCTACTCTTTCAATCCAGGTATAAAATAACGGACAAGTTCCCACTTTACATACCATGAGGTACAAGACTGCAATGCCCGTCATCAATAATGATGGGAAAGCATCAATAATGCAGAAACTACCGTATCTTTCGCACTATAAGACGCACTTTTTTCCTCCCAAAACATAGGGGGGAAAGCATGCGTCCTATGGTGCAAAGCCTGGGCTTGGGGGCACTTCGGGGAGGCCTGTGCGAGCTTCAGTGGGAGCTTCAGCTACGCAAGCCTCTGCAGGCCTCCCCGATGTTCAGTTTGGCTGAAAACAGTGATTTTCGGCCATTTCCAGAAATGGCCGAAAATCGCTGTTTTCAGCCGAACTGAACATCGGGGAGGCCTGCAGAGGCTCACGCAGGCCTCCACGATCTTCAGTTCGGCCGAAAACGGTTATTTTCGGCCAAACTGAAGATCGTGGAGGCCCGCGCGAGCCTCTGCAGGCCTCCCCAATGTTCAGTTCAGCCAAAAACAGCGATTTTCGGCCATTTCCGGTTTTTGCGAAAACCGGAAATGGCCAAAAATCGGTTTTCGGTTGAACTGAAGATCGGGGAGGCCTGCAGAAGTTCGTGCAGGCCTCCCCGAAGCGCCCACAGGCCTCCCGAAGCGCCCCCAAGCCCAGGTAAGTAAAAATCTTTTTTTCTCTATTTTATGCTCCATAGGATGCATGCGTCCTATGGACCGATGCGTCCTATGGAGCGTAAAATACGGGTAAGTATAAAGCACTCAGTACTTGAATGTATACATTTCTTCCATCATCCTTAAAAATCAGTGTTTAAACTTGAAGCATACTTAACAGGAGATTCTTCTTAATGAACTCAGTTGAACTACTTCTAATTAAAAATATGAAACACATAGGAAGTTGCTTTAGACAGTCTCACTATTTGTCCATCAAGCTTGGTATGGATACTGACTGGCAACAATTCTCCAAGATTTCAGGCAGTGATCTTTCCCAGCCCGGAGATGTCAGGGATTGAACCTGGGACCTTGTGCACATGAAGCATGTGTGTGCTTCATGTAAAGCACTGAGTATGCTTACCAGATCTCCAACCAGGACAGAGTGCTAGACCTGTAGGAGAAGGAATGTGGGCAGGTGTAGCATGTTAAACCTTAGAGCACAATCTGTGTTCAGTGGGGCTTGCTTCTGAGTAGACATGCCTAGGATTGTGCTCTAAGGTTTAACAAGCTTCACCTGCCCACATTCCTTCTCCTAAAGGTCTAGCACTCTGTCCCGGTTGGCGATCTGGTAAGCCTACCACTGAGGCATGGATACTCCCCTCCCCCTTGCAGACCCCATGGCAACAATGTTTACTTTTTGAAGCCTTTATGTTCTTTATTAATATGCATTTCAACTTATCCCAGACTTCTGTGTTACTCATTGTAATGAGAGCAATTATAAATTATTATTTATCAATATTTATATTTTCAACAAAAACGTTCAGAGGAAAATGAGAGAAAAATCAAATTAAAGATTTGGAATAAAGTAGTGCTGTAACATAAAACTGCTCATATTATATATTCAAAATGTGACTCCCTCAAACTTCAAGGAGAAAAGAGAAGAAAAAAAACAAGATCTTTCCCCCTTCTTCTGAAGCATGAGAAACTGTCCTTGAGTTATTCAAAAAACATTATTTTATTTATATTATTTTCTCAACAGGAAAAGTTACTTCTGGAATGGAATAGCATAGCACACTCATTCATGTGTCTTTTGGCTTTTTAATGACTAGAAAAATTAGTTACGGTTGCTTGAATATTAGCTTGATGGACAGCCTAATCCTACCCAACTCCTTGCGTTGCAATGCAGCGGGGCAGGCGCAGCTTCTGCTACATCCCGTGGAGATTTGGCTGCTGGAGATCTCCTTGGGGTAAAGGAAACATTTGTCCCCTTGCCCCGGGTTAAGCCCCAGAAGCTGCTATGGGTCAATCTACTGTATATATTACTGGCGCAAGTCCAAGTTGATCCATGCCGGCAGATTAGGCCTGGGAAAGGGGTTGGGATTTGGCATGTGCCGCTGCCAACCCCACCCCCTCTCAGGCCCAATCTGCCCTCCCCCACCCCGATCTGTCCTCTCCCCGTTCCACCCCTTGTGTGGGCTTACCTCTGCATGTGGGTCTGTCAATCCACCAGCGTACGCGGAAAGGCTCCAGCCTTCCCACTGGCTGCTTTGGGGCAGCCTGCACCAGTGGAACGCGCGTTCCACCATCGTACATTGTAGACTGGATTGAGCCGTCAACTTGCTTGGGTGCATCTTGCTTCAGTGGAAGCAAACAATCAGCATGACCTTCGGGCCACTTCTAGAACTAGAATTTTATGACTTCTTTCTCACAGAAAATTAATTGGCACAAAAGTGGATGGACATGGAAGAAAGATATCCAAGTTCTTCTTTTGTACGTGACATAGGCAGTGTAAAAGCGAAACCCAAGCATACTTCCACAGCTGCTTTCCTCCACATGTTACAATATACAAAGCAACCACTAGACAAATATTGTTTGCAACAAATCTTAACCTATTTGTTTCTTTTACAAGAAGATGCAGTTTTGACACTTCAACGTGTAAAATTTCATCCCTGGATATGCATCTCTCTTGTGTTATAAATGGGTTGTTTATCTCTCAGAGCTTTCACTGGCTGTAAATAAAACCATTCCGATTTTTTTTTCCAAAAAGGTATCCATCTGGACTTAACACAAATAAAAGCATTGTTATAATAAAATTAAGCTTGACAGTCACTAAAAAATACGCCACATCCACAGAAAAGCACAATGATGAAGCCAGATGTTTCCAATTCCTGTAGTCACTATGATCTCTAACCAAAAATCCTAGGTCAAAAGTCCATGATATACTTGAATATATTACAAACGTATAAAGCCGTTCTCCTTGTGTCAGTCCATACATGCAGAACTTTGTTCAATTTCTGGTACCTGGACTAGATACCCAAGAATCTGATATTATGTATTTACCTATCTGAATATATGTATTTACCTACAGGTCCAAATTTTGCATTAAAACTGGTTTTAGAAAACATATGTACATTCAACAACTTCATACAGGATAATCAAATATATTTTATTGTTGATATACATTTTTAAACATCAAAATTGACATTCCCCGATACAGAGGATAAACAATCTTGTATACAGCCTACATAAATGCAAACAAATTTTGAGGGTACAACAGTGTCATAGAGCCTGAAAAATGAAGTAGCAGCATGGCCAGCCCAAGACCTCCTGACTCCCAATGCGGAATGCCAAATGTTGGCCCCCTTCCCCAGTGATGTGCCCGTCTGTTTCTCCCACTCTCCAATATTCTAGCTCAGGACTCTACTCTCCATATTTCCTCTTCTTCTCAGTCCTCCTCTTCCTTTTCCAAACCAAGGAGTGGAAGGAGGAGGAGTGGCAATGAAGGCAAATAGGTAAAGCAAGATGGGCGTCCCACTTAAGTGACTGCTTCAGTTGGCCTTGGGCAGAATAAACCATTTAAAGAACGGGCAGCCTTGGGCAGAATAAACCATTTTCAGTAATCTTATTAAAGCAAGCCGATTTCATTAGCAAGCTGGTCTTTTTTTAATATTTGAAGCTGGCAAGCTACACTAAGCCTTCTGACCACCATAGAATGAGCAACTTATCAAATACTGTATATGGCTGACCTCTCTGTGCATTTTTCTATTTGGGATGAAGCAGGGAAAGAGAAACACTGTCTAATACATAAGCTACGAACTCACCATATTTGTCTCTCAAGCCAACAGTGCACCTGAAGACTCCACCGAAGGATACATCTTCGCCAAATATGACTGCAAGTGTAAAATAAGAAACAAAATAAATATTTGCTAAAGAATGCAAAAACAGGTTGATAACTATTGAATCTCATGTTTAACCTGACAGTTCCCACTATATTGCACTTTTACTTATATTCTACAATATTAAATGTAATGAAAACCTATTAAACCACCTTTATAAAAAATGCCAGAAGCCCAACCAACTACAGAAATCATGGAGTAAATCTTCTCACGTTAAAATAAATCATAGTCTTTTGCAACAGACTTTGATGCTTGTGTCAACCCCCCCCCTCCTCTTTTAAATTGTTAGCAATAGGATACTACCTTCATTTTTTTAATCAAATGCAGGTGAATGAATGTGTTATAGTAATACACCAAAACCAATACAGGCTTGAAAAATAGACAACTGCCTGACTACCAGTATTGTAGGAGTTCCAGAAATATTGTATACGTGTACACACACACACACACACACACACAGTCCAGGTTTGCAGTACTGAAATAGAATGGTAGAAGAGTGACGTGAGCCATGTGACCGTGAGCTGGGCCCCCTGCATAAGTACGAGAAAGCCCAGTTCATGCCATTTCTTCTCCTAAAAAAAGGGAAGGGCAGAAGCACGTGAACTGGACCCACATACACTGAGCAGCCTAGTTCACGCTAGAGTAAAATCCACAAAGGCACTTGGCAGTGGGGACTGCGCCTTCTAATTCTGGCAAACGAGGCTCTAACGTTTTCTGTTTGCTTAAATAATTAGCACAAATTCTGAAGATGCAGGAAGCTGGAGCAAGTCACGCTGAATGGTGCGAATGGAGAATGGGATCATTTATCATCTCTGATAATCAGAGTTGGTCTGGACTCCAGGCTAAAATAAAAAGGGAACGAGAGGTCATGCTTGGTTGAGTTTGAGAGCAAGCCAGGGCATCTCTCTTCGTTTCTTTGATGCGGCTTTTAGCTCAGAATGACACTTTAGAATGAATAAAGCAAGCAGCCTGAAATAGTAACAGTTCTTTGTAAGATCATCATCTTATTAGAAAAGCATTATTAGAAAGGCAAATCATTATAACTGATAGAAGACCCTTTGTTAAGCAAGTACTCAACGTGTTTTATACCTGATCTTATAGAGTACTGTACATATTTCTTCAGAAGTAAGCCCAGCTGAGTACAATGAAGCTTACAACCAGGCAACAGTTCAAGGAATTACAAGACTCCTGCTTTTTAATACCAGTCATTCACTTATGTATATTAAAAAAAATGTATAGGGAATTAAATTAAGCATCTTCCCTGTGTCATTCATTTTCCTGCCAAAGCTGCTTCTCTGTAGAAATTTTTGGAAGGCAAACAGCCCAGGGAAAAGGTTAAACTCTTCTTCTCAGGATGCGGTCCAAATAGGTAGTGACAGTATACCCACTCACCAACCACTGCTGCTGCTTTTTATTAAGACAGAGAAACAGTCAATTTTAAGCATGTTTTAAAATATTTTATGGCGCAATCCTATCTGGCCGCTAGGCCAGCATAGGATCTCTGCACCGGCCCAGGACTGTTGCAAAAGTTGCTGTAAAGCAGTTGCACCGGCCCTAAGCCGTTTCCCAAGAGGAAACTGGCCTCTGCAGGCCGTATCTGGACGGCATGCAGCCCAGGTAAGCTGCAGCTGGTCCACACAGTAGAGGAGCGGAGGGGGGGGCGTTCTGGGGGCATTTCAGGGTGGGAGGATCGGGCCCGGGAAGGGGATGTGATCAGCAGCAGCAGTGCACACCATATCCTAACCTCCTTCCATGCCCATTTCTCCCGACACAGGCCTCCCAGACTTAGGGCTGATTCACACTACACTTTTCCAGGCGCGGATGCCCCTGCCCCAGCGCGCAGAGCTGGCCGAAGTCCTCCTGCTGTCCCGCCTTCTTGTGAAGGTGATTGGAGGTAGTTCTGATTGGCATGTTGCCACTCTCCGATTGGTAGGCTGCAGTAGCTCCGCAAACCCTCCCAGCTCCGCGAAGGCAACCTCCTCAAAAGATGAGGGGAAGCCATTTTTCCAGCCTCTGCATTGCGGAGCTCGCAGCTGCTCCGCAAGCTTCCAAAATGATGTCAAAGAACTCCGCGCTACGCTACGCAGATCCGTGACGCGCATGGATTCCTCTAGTGTGAATCAGGCTTTACGCCAGATCAATAGCTAGTATGGATCCAAGGAGACCCATTTGGGAGGCTGGGGTTTTACCCGGGGTAAAGGAACAAAAGGATAAGACCTGTAACCCTGCCTACTCTGTTCAGGATCCAGCATTGCTAGCACCAGCATAGATGGATCGCTGAGCAGGTGTAGGATAGGATTGGGCTGTTAGCGTAATATATAGTTTGGCCCTCACTGCACAGCTGAGCCAGAGTAACCTGCTTGGTGTTGAGATCTGAGGGTCAGCTATATCAAGTTCTAGATCAGGGGTGGCCAACCTTTCAACATGAATGTTCCTGGCCCTTTAGAAGTTGTATAGGTGAGGGCATTTCAGCAAGTGCAGCTGCTTTAGCAGCAACATCAGCACTTGCAGCTGCCAAGTTTCTGTCTTCTACACCAGGCATTCCCAACCTGTGGTACGGGGTACGCGGACCACAGTCCAGGGGTACGCGAGACGCTGTCCCTTATCAGCTGCTGTGATCAACAGGTGATAAGGGACAGCTGCTAAAGGGGATTTTTTCCGGGTTGTGGCGTGGGTGGGCGCCCATCCCACAACCTGGAAAAATGTCCCTGGTAGCTCCTCCTACCTGTTCTCCTGGCCACCGCCATCTTGGATCTCACGAAATCTCGCAAGATCCAAGATGGCGGTGCCCAGGAGAACAGGTAGGAGGAGCTACCAGAGACATTTTTCCGAGTTGCGGCATGGGCAGGCGGGGGGAAAGGGTACGCGTTGGGGTACGCAGGGGTATGCGGGCCTCCGAAGGTCTGGAGGTCCGCAGGGCAGCTGGAGGTCTATGTAGGGAGTCTGCAGGCCTCCGAAGATTGGGAACCCTGTTCTACACAACTCTTAAGAATGCAGAGGCCCTAATGGTGGAAGGTTGGCCACCCCTGTTCTAGATGAAACAGAAATTGAATGAAACAGAAATACAGTCTGTCTTTGAGAAAACTTCTTCTTGCTTTCAAAACACTTGATGGTTCTGAAATTCTAATGTATTCTTTTATAATGTAGAACTCAAGTTAATTCATCTTCATATGTAATTTTGACACCACGTTGTGATTTACAGTTTCAAAGTATGCACTCCACAGAAGAGGTTGCCAACAAAATAATATACACAGATATCATGTTATAAAGTTATACCTGCAGTTGGGTCTCTGGACAAGGCATTATCCAAGGCACTTGTTATAGACTGGAAAAGGTTCATTTTCTGTGTCTGACCTGTACAAAAAGATTTAAACAAAGGTACCGTTAAATTCTAAATTCTTGAAATAATTGGCTTTTAACACACATGGCTGGCACAATCTTCATCACTTATCATAACCCAGTGAAACACCCAAGAGTCTGAGAGCCTGAGCTATTCACCATCTATAATCACCAAGGGTTTATGAGATAAGGTCATATCGGAGAAAGTGGTTCCTCCAAAATCCTGGTACTAAGCTCTACACGGCTTTAAAGGTTTAAAAAATAAAATCAGCACCGTAAATTGGGCCAAGAAACAGATGATCAGCCAGAGTAGCTGTAGGAACAGCAGACAGGCCAAGTCAAATTGCCTAGCCCCCCCCCCCCAAGACCACTTGGGCCACTGCGTTCTGCACTAACTGCAACTTCTGGACAGTCTTCAAGGGCAACCCCAAAAACAGCATATGGCGGTAGTCGAGTCTCACTGACAGCAAGGCATGGTTTAGGTCTGATTAACTCAGGTACAGCCACTGCTGGTGCACCAGCCTAAGCTGGACAAAGCCCCCAGCCCAGGCATTGCTGCCTGGCCACCGCTGAAACTTAGGCATCCAGGAGCAGTGGAGAAGCTTCGTGATGCCAAACTATGGGCCTGCCTCTGCAGAGGGAGTGCAACACCATTCAAAATAGGCAGTTATTTCAATACCTACATTGTGCATTTCTGAACCTAGAGCAGCTCTGTTTTGTGCATTTCTGAACCTAGAGGAGCTCTGTTTTGTCCAGATCTAGATCATCACTAGATACAACAATCTCAGCTTGTTGGCCCATATCTAGATAATCACTGTTTCCAGACAGCGTTCCAGGATTTCAACCACTTACAGCTGGGTGTCCTCTGCATATTGAGGACACCCAATTCCAAACCCTCAGATGACTTCTCCAAGCAGTTTCATATAGATATTAAACAACATGGGGGACAAGATGGAACCCCATGGACCCTATGCGGAAGCCCATGTGATCACCAGAAGTAAGCGGATCGACTCAGTCGGCCCGCTGCACTGGCTGCCAATTCGTTTCCGGGCCCAATTCAAGGTGCTGGTTTTTACCTTTAAAGCCCTATACTGCTCGGGGCCAGGGTATTTGAGAGACTGTCCACTTCCACACAATGCGGCCCACCCCCTCAGGTCATCATCGGAGAAGGCCCTTTTAAAAGTGCCATCGCCTTCAGAGGCAAGAGGGGCAGCAGCAAGAAATAGGGCCTTTTCAGCAGTAGCACCGGCTTTACGGAATTCCCTCCCTCTAAATTTACAAACTGCTTCCTCCTTAGAGGCCTTCAGGCGGGGCCTGGAGACATTTCTTGTTTATATTTTTGTATTGTTGTAAGCCGCTTACAACATTGTTGTTTTGTATTGTTGTAAACCGCTTCTTCCCCTAGGGGGGGGAAAGTGGGATATAAATACAATAAATATTATTGTTATTAACAACAACAACAACAACAACCCAAAAGCCAGATTGCCAAACAGGAATCCCCCAGTAACACTTTGTGGGGCTTCTCAGCCAGGAATGGCCTGAATCACTGCAAAGCTGTTCAATAATTCCTCAACATGGTGGGATCCAGGGAGAGTTTCTTCAAGAGGGGGCATATCACAGCCTGCTTAATACCACTGGCAACACCCCTCCATCAGTGATTCATTAACAACTCTCCCCATCCACTCTGCCTGCTCCCCCCGCAGACCTACTAAGCCAAGTCAAGAATACAATCTTAGGGATCCTATCCACAAGCAGGCTGCCCAAGCTAAAAAAAAATGGGGTGTTTTTTTTTACAGGACCCATGTAATTTTGTCAACAGGAACCATGGGAACATCAACTCCGCCAATGTGGAATCTGTGGGAAATGTGAGCAATTTTATCTGAGGAGTAATTAACAAGCTAATCACAACAGGCAACCAAATTCCACTCTCCCCCCCCCCCCCCCGATGAACCAGATGGAGGAGATTCCAGACAACTCTGAATGGTTTCACAGGACAATTCTCCACAGATACGATGGTGGCAGAGAGGCCACCTGCCCCCCCCCCGCATTGACGGCAACCTTCACACCAACCCAGGTCCTCACCCCAGCAGGCTCCCTGCTGCCATGCCTGCCTTCAGCTGCACCTGCTGACCCAACATTCCAAATGCTTCCTAGGTGGGAGGACAGGGAGATGCGAGTGAGGGAACACCTGGGCTCAATCAGGGATCACACCTGGGCTTAAGTGGGCTGGACGGGAAGGGGTGGAGGACAGCAGGTACTACAAAGGAAGCCAGGGCGCCGATGATGAGGGTGGTGGGTAGTAGCAGAATGTAGTGATGTTGGAGCTACCTGGTCCCACCCAACGACACTGCAACATCCCACACAAGCCAACCAGCAGAGAAGAGTGGGTGGTGTAACCTCCCTCCCTGGACTACAGTACTACAGGGGGCCAATCTGACAGCAGCTGCGGGGCAGAAAGGAGCATCCACTGGAGGGTGGATTTCTCACAGGGGTAAGGCCTGACTCCCCTTCCCCCCCCCATTGGCCAGACCCCCGGGGGGGTCATATAGTAGCAACTTGCCCTGCAGACTGGGCTGTGACCAAATACCCTGCCCTAGAAAATGATTGTGAAAAGGGGCGGGTTTTGATCAGGCTGGGATGGTGCCACCACTACTATCTCCTCCCCAAAGCAGAAGGTGACAACAAGGTCCTCTGCTGATGTTCAACAGCTAGGTTGCTGGGCCGTCTGGTGCTTCAGCAGTCCAACCCAGAATCAAATAAACCATCCCCAGAAGAGGACAAGAAAGCAGGGCAGGTTTCAACCAGCACATGGTGGTTCCTCTGCTGCTGCTACCCCACCCCAGCAAACGGCAGAGGGGTTATATACTATCAAGTAACTACAGTCAGTCATCTAAGATGGGGGTTAAGAGGGTACAATCGTACCCAGGCCCAGGAGCACAATTCAAATGAAGGGAAGGGGCCCAAAAGAAACTGTACCCACTGATAAAATTACTGAGTGGCCCTGCTGCACTGGCTACCTAAGGTAAAGGTGACCCCTGACAATTAAGTCCAGTCGTGTCCAACTCTAGGGTGCGTAGCATGCAGGTGGAACACAGAGCACTGTTTACCTTCCTGCAAGCGGTACCTTACATTAACATGCTTTGGAACTGCTAGGTTGGCAGGAGCTGGCCAAGCAACAAGAGCTCAACCCGTCGCGGATTTGAACTGCCAACCTTTCGATTGACAGCTCATGGTTCAGCGGTTTAACTCACTGCGCCACCCGCTGGCCTGCACTGGCTACCTAGGTAAAGGTGACCCCTGACAATTAAGTCCAGTCGTGTCCGACTCTAGGGTGTGGTGCTCATCCCCATTTCAAAGCCAAAGAGCCAACGTTGTCCAAAGACGCCTCCGTGATCATGTGGCCGGCATGACTCTCCTTGCCGCAGCGCGTAGCATGCAGCTGGAACACGGAGCGCTGTTTACCTTCCCGCAAGCGGTACCTATTTATCTACTCGCATTAACATGCTTTCAAACTGCTAGGTTGGCAGGAGCTGGCCAAGCAAGGAGAGCTCACCCCATCACGGATTCAAACTGCCAACCTTTCGCTCATGGTTCAGCAGTTTAACCCACTGCACCACCCGCCACTCTCTACCTAGTGAGAGTCAAATGAACAGAGCAGAAGCACCACCCACTTCAGAACCCTCCTTTAAACAAGCACCCAACCTTTTTGCCCATGTTCACGTGAACAGAGCCATGCTCACAATAGAAACCCCTCTGAACATACACACGCGAACTCCCTCTACATTTGGAACTCGGGCTTTCTTGCTTCCCACTCTTCCACCATCACCTGTGGACATAAAAGGGTAATCAAAAAAAAGCACGTAAGGAAGGGGACTTCTTGGCGATGCAGCTCTTTCTCACCATACTGGGTGGGTTCTGGGTCCGGCTGGAAAGTGAAGTGCGCCGCGTGCCGGAGAGGCAGGGATCGCGCAACGAAACGAGGCCGCAGCCGAGGTCTCCGGAACGCCGCTCTCCACAGCACGAGCCCGGTAAGCGCCATATCCCACCTCACAAGGAAACCTCCGCACGGTGTTGTTATGTGACACGGGACGCTAGCACGTTGTGGAGGTGGGGCTCTGTGTCGGGCGCGCCCATTGGCCGCGGAGTGAGTTTCCCAGAAGGCCAATCAGAATCCTCCCTACTGGGGCGTTTTGGTGGACGCTGTGTTAAAGACTGCGGAGACGAGGGGAGAAAAGCAGAGTGATCTACCTGAGGGGCTGCGTAGGAGATTGCCGGGTTCACACTGAAGAAATCTGTTTTTTTTATCTCACCCAAAGTAGAACTAGTGATTGCTGCCCACAGGAAACAACAGAGAAATTCAGGATTGTAATGTAGCTGATTGCAACATGGCAGCAAAAAGGAGTTCTTGCTTTTTCTATTTCAGACTTTCTTTCGACTTCGATGCTAAGTCGGTCTTTGTATTATAACGGAGTGGCTTCTGACAGCTTTGCAATGTGGGGACAGGACATGGGGGAGGGGAATCCAATGCTATAAGCTGCTCTCCTCTGAGCCTATGGGATAGAGCAGGGTATACATCGAAACAATAAATTATGAATAGTGCAGCTTGGAGGTGGGGGCACTGGCTGGTTTAAATTTTCAGTCAAAAATTCCCCATACAAAACAGTCTTCAGCTTGCAATAGAGTTACTGTACACTCCTATACGTGTTTACTCAGAAGTAAGACTTATTTTGTTCGGTGGAGCTCACTCCCTGGTAAGTGTGCATACAGTGTGCATCCTAGAGTGGTGCGTGCAACTCAACCAGTGCAGGAGGGGACCCATATTATGGCCCCGTGTGTGTGTGTGTGTGTGTGTGTGTGTGTGTGTGTGTGTGCTCGCGCGCGCATGACTATAATAATTTAATGTCACTGCACTGTAGCAGTGACATTAAATTATTACAACTTCTATTCCAATCTTAGCAGTTTGCTAGTCAAAGATATTGTGCAATTAAATCCTTTTGGTCAAAAACATCAGTTTTGTTTCCTTCAGCAGAAAGGACCTCTGCACGTGCACAAAGGCACTGTCCCTTTCGAATAACTATTGTACTGTAACGGGAGGCTGTTTTCTCAGCCTTTTCAGTGCATGCCTGTTGGAGAAGAGACGGGTTGTTGTTGTTGTTGGAGGGCAGGAGAGGAGCCCTGCAACTAAAATTTGCCAAAGGTTGGCTGCTGACCCAGTCACAGCAAACAGCCACCTGCCATAAGATGTGGGGTACATTTGAAAGGACAGCTTCCAAAGTTTTTAAATTATTTTATTATTATTTGAAAAAAAAATACTGGCTTCTAATTATGGCTCCAAAAGGTCAAGGGCAGTTTCCCCACTGAACCTAAAGGGAGCCGGAGTCTAATTGGTCCTGAAGGCCCCCTAGTGGAGAAGCTTCAAATCTGGTGCACCTATCGAAAAGTACTGGAAAGGGTTGAGACCTGATTCGTGTACATCTCATATTCTATTGTGTCTGTGGGGAGGAGCGCGGGTCTTTTCTGACACGTGCACAGAAAGCAATTTGTAACTGGTCTAGTGTAGAATTTAGGAAGGGGAGGGAGTGACAGTATATTTTTTTTCATTGGTAGTAAAAAGCTGTTCAGGAAGAAAATGAAAAATTGAGAGGAGCATGTCAGACGTAAAGGGAATCTGTTGACCTCATAGACTTTCAATAGCACTAGACTGACAATTCCCATGTCTGAAAATAAGACTTCCTTGTTTGTTTTTTCTTCCCTCGCCCTCAAAGTAAAAATAATAAATGCTCTTATGAAACAATGGGACAATCCAGGATTTTAGTGTAGCTGTGACTGGGGAGCAGCATGCCCACCACCACCACCAAGGAAGAACAAAAAAATGACATTGCATTAAAAATGTGATTTAAAAGAAGTTTTAAGCATACAAATACAGTCCATCATTAATTTCCCTCGATTGCAAAGGAGACACAAACTGAGATAGTGGCTTATATGACAATCTTGCAGTACAGCTCAGTGTACCAACCCCTTGCTTGTTAACCAGTATATTGCAGACCGAAAGAGAGTAGTCTACAACATCCCTGCAATGTAGCCTGGTCCAGTCTTATTTCAGGGTTATAAAGTCCCTGAGAAAAACTCAATACACATAGCTATCCTTTTTTGTACAACAATGTTAAAAGTGGCTACAAATGCTACAGTGCATGTTATTATGCTAACCCACTCAGAGACTTTCTGTTATTGTTTTAGATTTCCTAGATTTCCAGCAACAGACACCCCACAAAAATATACAGTATATTGAAGTTCTTCCCTTTAGAGCAGGGGTCAGGAAACTGGGGTAAATGTACCCCAAGTAGGGTAAAAATGAAAATCTTAGGGGTAATAGGCAGTGATGGGGACTTGTGTTTAAAATATCTTGTTTTTACTTTTGGGTGCCTTTACACACCAAAACACAGAGTTTTCTTGCTTTTACAAAGCGAAACCGCACTCCAGTCCAGGAAGCACTTCCTGGTTGTGCGATTCCACCCTCCCTTCCCCTGTCGCCCCAGAATGCATTGCACAATGCATTCTAACATGAGTCTGGGAAAGGAAGAGAGGGAGTCACACAACCAGGATGTGCCGCCTGAAGCATGATTTTGCCAGGCATGCACCTGTGCGAGGCACACCTTTCTCCTGTGCTGGCTCCATCCCTTTAAATCTAGCACTGCCGCAGTAAAGCCAGTCGGGAGCTGCACTGTACTCAGCCTGCTCCGGGCCTCTTCAGCTCCATCTTCGGAATCATCCAGGGAGTCCTGGACAATTCCAAAGGGTTCCCAGGTGTTGTGCGTCTGCACGGGGCTTGCGAGCCAGTATTCAGTCCACAGAGGACACAGCCGGCCAGGCGTGTTTCTCCAGGCATAGCTACGCCTCCGGACAGGATTGGGCTCACTCTGACTGTAGGAGTTGACCCTTCATCCTTTCTCAAATGCCAATGCTGCCATTGTCATGGAAACTGGCCCCAATGGGAGAGTGCTGTAGCTGGTTTTGTGCCTTGTGTATGCGATAGTTACAGACACAAATAGCAGTCAGTTAGTGAACAGGTGCTTACATTGCTTCTGCTCAAACCAGGACTATGTCTAGCCACCCAGTTAGATGTGCAACTTGTTCACTAATTCACATCATTGCACTGATCCAAACGAGCCTCTGGATATACCCATCAGAGGTAGAGTTCCCAATGTTTTTCTTGAAGCCAAAGCTTATGTTCTGTTTCTACCATTACTTTTGATTCTTTACAGGATTTCTAAGAAAATGTTTACAGTTCCCTGTAAAAATCTTATGCCTCTTTTGTTTTCTTGCAGGTTTCCCAGCCTGTATGGCTTGTACATTCTCTTCAGTTAATTCACTTGGTACTGACAATTTGCAGCATTCCAAACATTTTTCTTGTTTCTCCACCCTTAGAAAGCTTGGCTCTGTTTGCTTTTCAACATTGTAGACTGTGGGAATCAAATTATGTTAATTCTTATAATTGCTTCCTAAAATAAGATTAATAAATAAAAGGTCAAGGGAGCAGAGTCACTGCTTCCTTCCTGATTTAGAAGTACCTTCTAAACAAATTCTGAGGAAGCATATCTGTAAAGTCACATTTCAGGAATAGAGTAGCTCAAAATCCAGAATGGATGAGAACAGAGTTTGCTTTTCGGTGTAATGATAGCTCCTGAAGGTCACTGTTCTTTCTCCTGTTATAATCAGGTGGTGTTCAAAACCTATGGGTAGCATCCTGAGTTACAGCACAATCCTATCCAACTTACACCACCGGTGCAGTGAGAACAGGAGGCCCCAGAACAGAGATTGAAATCCCCTCCAAAGGGTGATTCAAAGGGGATTTGAATCCCCTTTCCATTCTGGGGCCTCCCATTCTCGCTGCACCACTAGTTACACCGGTGGTGTAAATTGGATAGGATTGCGCTGTTACTCTTGCACAACTTTAAAGGGCATAAGGCTAAGCCACCTCCTTGCCCCTCCCTAGTGAAGCCCCCAAGACCCCCAAAGCCACTAATGAGAGTCAGGGGACCCTTGGTAGTGTAATAGGATGTGGCATGGAGAGTTGCAAGGAGAGGGGGGAATTCCCAGAAGTTACGAGGAGAACCACAAGTGGAGCATGTCTCCACTTGCAATTCCCGTTGTGGTTTCTGTTACAAGATGTCCTTTTCAGACACACATTAACATGTGCACGTAGGGAAAACACTTTCATGTGCCTGGACCCTGTGCCAATGGCACAGCTTAGTGGTTCAGCTGGAAAGGAAGAGGAAGGTGAGGTACAACAAACACACTTTCATTGTGGGCATAGTTTTACAAATGCAGAGAAGGGGAATAAAAATCCTATGCAAACTTGCAAGCAAAAGTTTGCAAGCAAAAATGCAAACTTCTTGCAAACCCTGAAGATGCTTTCCACAGCTGAAAGCGAAATGTTGGGATCAAATCCTACGCCGTACATGAGTCCATGACTCGAAAACACAAGCAATGTTTTAATTATGTTTTATATATATATATATATTCAAGCACAGAATATAGCATTTAAACACAGAAGAAAAATGGTAAAGGCACTAAGCACGTCATCAATATGTCTGCACACGAGACACATGACACAAAGTCTAAAAACATCTAAAACTGTTTACAACAAAATCAAATTTAAAATAGTCATTAAAGCAGGCAAAAACCAAGAGCTTGGCAGAACAGTAACTTTTTAAAAGGAGAGAGGAGTGGGGCTTCTCAGAATACATGGGGCAAGGCATTCTGCAACCAAGGGGCTATCACGGAGAAGGCTCTGTCCAGCATTCAGTTGAGCCTCACTCATTGACAACATACCGAGCAGAGCCTCCTGTGAAGATCTTAAATGGATGGGTAGGTTCATACAGCAGAAGGTGGCTCCTTAACTTAGGTACTGGCCCAAACTGTGTAGAACCTTAATGGTAATGACCACCAGCACCTTGAATTGGACCCAGAAACAGATGGGAAGCCAGTGCAGTTTCTGCAGGATGGGACTAATATGCTCTCTCCGTGTGGCCCCCTTCTGCAATCTAGCCACAGCATTCTGGGCCAGTTGCAGTTTCCGAATCCTTTTGAAAGAGAGTTCCACATAGAGCGCATTGCAATAATCCAACTGAAATGTGGCCAAGGCGTGGGTGTCTGCGGCTAGATCTGCTTTCCCAAGAAAAGTCCACAGCTGGTACACCTGCTGAAGCAGGGCAAAGCTACACCTTGCCACAAGTTCCACCTACCCCTCTAGGAGCAAGGTCAGGGCCGGGAGCAGCCCCAAGTTGCACACCTGTACTTCCAGAGGGAGTGCAGCCGCTTCAAGAACAGGCTGAACAACCTTTCCTGGATCAGTTCTCCTGCTGGTACCTCTATCTTGTCTGGATTACATTTCAACTTGTTGAGCCACATCTAGCTCATCACTGCCTCCAAACCATAGTTCACAGATAATGTGGATTTGTATACCTTTTGTATACTTTTCTGGTTACAAAAAGTACCCAGGGTAGCTTACAACAAAGGTTAGAAACCACCAACACCAAATTATTCCCAGTAAATGGACTAATGGCCCAATTCTATCCCCTGCTGGTCCATAGCATGCTATGGGGGGGGGGGAGAGACCAGATGGCCTTTTATACTTACCTCCCAGTAGGCTGCCTGATGGCCTATGGGTCTCCTTGAACTCACATCAGCTGTTTTGCTGGCATACATCCGAGGAAAGGAAGGGGGCACGTCAGGCTGAATAAAGGGGGGGGGTAGCATACCAGCACACACTGTTGCCACTAGGATCCACCTCCTTCCAGCCTGTGAACAGCCCCTGTCCTCCCCCATCCCCATCCCAAATCACACACAGTCCACCCCCCACCGCCACCTTTCCTGCTCTGGTGCAGGCCGGGTCCATTGTGGCAGGCGCACAGATCTGCCAGCTGTTTGCACCAGTGGCTCCAATGTTCTTGGCAGCAGTGCACCATTTATAGCTGCACCACAGCATTTATGACGGCGGACTGTTCCACCGTCATAAACAGCCCATAGGATTGGGTCATAAGTCCTTAGTGCAGCTGTTCAGTAGAAAGATTGTTGAGATGGATCTGGTGCTGAATTTGTGTTGACGATTTATTTGATTTGTCAGATGCGACTTGAGCCCAGCCATTTTGACAAATAGGATGAATAACGTAGTAGAGTAAGGTCAGCAGCTTGAAGTGATGTTTTTGTGTTACCAGTTAAAAGGAAAAAGAAACATACATTTAAGTAGGAGCTAGGCAGGAGATCAGGCAGGTCACAGGAAGAGTTGAAAACAATAAACACTGCTGTTTACATATCAGTGCACTTTGATTTGCCAGGTATTTGCATTTGCACCCATATGCTTTTAATTTGCCTGCAGACTAAAATTATTGCCAAATTCAGCCCAAATATGTGGAAACAATAACAACCCGCGATGTTGTAACCTTCAGATCGTATTTTTTACTTATGCATGGAGACGATGTATCCATATTATCTGAAAAATTACACACTGCTGTTTATGTGAAAAACCAAAGGCAACTTCATTGTATAGAGGGGCATTAAAGTGCAGAAATAAAGCACATGCTGAACTAAATTGACTGCTAAAGCAAGAACAACATCCTTTTTAAAATGTCAAAGCCTAAAATATACTACCATTCTAACCCACTTAATTAGCACATGAGGAGCTGAGAGTCATGTTGCATATAGAGGAACCACAGCAGAAATGATGATGCTTAATACGGACTTTAAGACCTGTGCTCACAAACATGAAGGCTAGAGACCAACCAGGAGTTGTGAGAACGCTTTGGCCAAACACTTCTGGCTAGCCTTCTGAAACAATGGCTGCTTTTTTTTTTTAGCAGGTTATGTAGGTCAGGAGGAGAAGGAATGTTTTACTATTTTAAAGTGCCCAGGAAGAGGAGGAGGTGCGAAGGCAGTTTTACTTAGGACCAAGTGGCACATTATAAATAATAATAATAATAACAACCAGTATTTATATACCGCCTTTTCTTTGGTCATCGGATTTCTCCTTTGACTTTAATTCAAAGCTGATTTACACAGGCAGGCTTTCTAAACCCTGAGGGGTTTTTACAATGCAATATGTTCTAATCACTCATAGAACCCTTCATTCTAGATGGTTTCTTACACAGTCCAGCTTCTCACTGGTGTCCATCTCATCACGCTTCAACTGACAGGAAACCTTGACTCCCACTCAAAGTGGAGCTGCAGCTTCACTCCCTCAGAGAGGCTCTGCAGTTTGTCAGTGGCGTGCCGGCAGCTCTCTGGAAGCCCACGGATACTTCCAGGTGTCCCGAACTGCCGTCCTTGAGATCTTCAGGCATATGAGACGGCTGCTCTACCAACTGAGCCAGACCTCCTGCCATTACTCCAGACCTCCATTACTTTGTGTGTGCTGTACAGCTACTGTATGTGCTGTTTTTTTCCTTCTTTAAATAGCACCTATGGAAAAAATCTGGGACCATGGCAGGGGGAGGGGGCTTTGATGCTTCCCCCCCCCCCATGGTCCCAACTCAGATCACACACACACACCTGGCTGCAATTTGATCAAGAAGAAGAGCTCTTATTGGGTTTTGATTCCCCCCCCCCTTTTCAATCAGCCCAGTCTCATCAAAATAAATCTTTTGCAGTATGTCCTCACAACAAAGAGCATACTATTTGGAGTAAAGCGTTGCTAGGAGTAAGCCATTGAAGTCAACACGCCCCAGGATGGGTCTGAAGAAGAGGTCTCTAACAGTGTTTGTATCAAAGTTCCTCAGAAATGCAAGCATTTCCATGATCCAAGTGTATCTCCAACGGTGTTTGCTGTGCATCGTGGATATGAACTCCATCAGAGTGTGTTGGGCTTCCAGTTGGAGGGTCTGAACATAAACGTGGTATTTTAGGCCCCAGAGCTCTGCAAGATTTGAATAAAGGAGAAGGAATAATGAGCACTCGACTTATAGGCTCAATAATAAGGATTACTACTCACTAGATGGCACTGTTGTGTAAAACACCTGTTGCACTGGTCCCTGAGTAAATAGGAAAATAGGAAAAGGTATGGGGATTGCTTTCATTTATTTTATAGCCTGATTTTCTCCCAAGAGGGAATTCAAGGTCGCATACAGGGGCAGCGACAAAGAGAAGCACGCGGGGCGGGCTGCCCGGGGGTGACGCGCGCACAAGGGTGACACGCGTCTCCCCCGGCACTTACATTTTGGCGCTGGAGTTGGGCCCACCCGCCAGCCCGAGTGTCCATTTGGCTCCAAAATGAGCAGAAAATGGCGCGGGGGGTGCTCTGCGCCTGCGCGTGACGTCACGCGTGGGGGCGGGGCCGCGTCATTAAAGGTGACGCGCGTGCCCCGCTCTGGAGTGACGCGCGTCCTTGTGACTGGTCGCATACATAAGCTTTCTAAATGGTTTCCCATCCAGACATAGACAATGCAATCCTAGGCATAACTAGTCAGAAGGCCCACTGAGTTTAGTGGGACTTACTCCCAGGTAAGGCTATATAGGTTTCAGTCTGAGCTGCTTAGTTTCAGCGACATTTCTGCATCAGCCCCTTCTCACAAATGCACCACCAGCCAATCAGCTGGCAGCATTTTCCTGCATTACCTCATGCAGAGTAGAGAGGAGGCAAGGATACTTCCAATAGCCCACAATGCTATTGGTGGGAGGGCAGCAATCTCATCTTAGGTGGAGTGTACATCCACTAAAATTGACTGGCGAGAGAGTTAGAACAGACAAAAGGAAATATTTCTTTACCCAGTGCATAAGTAATCTGTGGAACTCCTTGCCACAGGATGGTATGATGGCACTTGGCCTAGATGCCTTTAAAGGGGGATTGGACAGATTTATGGAGGAAAAAAATAATCATAGGTTACAAGTCATGGAGACTGTATTTAACCTCCAGATTTTACAGGTAGCCTATCTCCAAATGCCAGATGCAAGGGAATATATCTTGTTGCCAGATGCAACAGGTATCTTGTTGTTTTGAGTGCTCCCTGAGGCAACTCATGTGTGCCACTGTGAGATACAGGAAGCTGGCCTAGGTAGACCCTTGGCCTGATCCAGCAGGGTTCTTCTTATGTTCTTATCTTCTTACAATTCAGCTATCAGTATTCTTGTTACCAATGAATCCTCTCTCTAAAGTTCTGATTGAAACATCTGTTGTACCAGGTTTCCTTAGCACTTGCAATCTGTATATTGGTAGCACATACAATTATAGCAATATCATGTCATATTTACTGTACTTGGCACAGTACACATTCTTCACCATTTTCCCTGTGGGCTAATTTGCGCCACATTGAAATATTAAAGTTTTAAGTGGCAAAGTAAATGTATACATTGTCTCTCATAGAAACAAACACATGCACGCACACATGTGCACACATATATGCATACAGTATGTAGCATATCCAATTAGATAGAACTGGATTTTGAGATCTGCAAATATGGGGAATCCACCCTCCCCAAAAGAAGTATGCTTAATAAGAAGGTGACTATTATATGACTTTTCCATTTTTTTTAATTGTACACCGCCTTGAATATAGGAAAGGCAGTATATAAATTATTTAAATAAATAATGACATTGTGATAATATGGAAGTTGTCATTTTATTGCAACGTTTTATTAATTTTAAATATTGAAACTGTATTGAGCTCTTCTTTATGGAATGGAAATGTGAGGGTAGGAATCACAATCAATCCATCAATCAAATAAAATTGTCAAGTATGGATTTTGACAACATTTTAAGGGGGGTGTTTGGGTTTGGGGGAGCAAACAACTTTCAAACCACTTCAGACCACTCTAATTGTTTGACTTGCTCTAAATCGTGCATTTTTGGAGTGTGCACCCTGTACGTAAGCCCCACTGGCTTCAGTAGGGCTCAATAAGGAAACGGTGGGCAAGATTACAGCCTTTGTTTGCATTTGGATGGGACTTACCCGGATTAAAAAGAACAATCCCTTTAAGATAGGCATATTCTTTTGCACAAAGATCTGCGTTCCAGAATTTCCCAAGGAAATTCTTTATCTTCTGAACTTCAGTTATTGATGCTCCTATGGGAAAATGCTCCAATGCTGCCTTATCCATCCGAGATTGATTAAGAAGAGCTGCTTTCAGCAAGCTAGGGACTGAGGTCTCTTTCAGGTCAAGCTCCACCCGTTCTTGAGCCAGGCCCAGGATGAAGAGGGGTGCCCAACCCTGTTGGGTTAGCAGGATCTGGTCTTCCAACGGCAGCTGAAAGAAAGAAGGCAGCTTCCTAATAAAAGTGACGGTTTTCAGAAGCACTTCCAGTGCTCTTGTGCTGGTGGTAATGCCTGGCGTTTTCAGGGTCACCGTCCTGTTCACCTCACAGGGACAGCCAATATGTGGAGAGAGGGGAGGGACTGAGTAATACGGCTGCTGGTGGTTCCATTTGGTCTTCTCGTACTCTTCTTTGTTCAGGATTTTGTAAAGGATGCTGTTGGGATCAGTTGCATTACAACTGCATTTGCCATCATTCGCCAGCAGCCTCTGGGTAGCCATAGCAACTTTCCTGGTGGTTTCTTGGTCAGGAATCTTTTGCAGCTCTGATATAGGCAGTGCAGAACCGGAATTCCAAAACACGAGTATTTCTGTCAGGCAGTTAAGCATTCTGTGCTTTTTATACACCTGACCCTGGCTGAGCAGTAAAGTTACCTTGAACTTTCTTGGCTCCAATCCAGACTGTTTTCATTCACAGCCAACCAAGGTGTGGCTAAGAAGTCAGTTCTGGCATAGCTGAAATGGTCTGCCAGGCTGAGAGAGTAAGAGAGAAAGAACACTGAGCTGGGTTATCTGCTGGTGATAATAATCATCAGGTAGAATAAATCGTTTTCAGAGTGTTCCAGGCCCTTCACATTTATTGCCTTGATGTCATACAACCCTAAGGTACTTATATCTTTGTATTGCAGCTGGGGCTGAGTGAGAGCATCTTGCCAAAGGCCACCTCTTGTGTTCACATGGCAGAGGCAAGATTCAAACAAACAGGCACAGTCCTGATTCACAGCTCCGACTCTTAGAGCCCAATCCTATCTTCCTCCCCCCCCCTCACCGGTGCAGCCGTGCCAAAAATGGGCACGCTGTATCCAGCAAGGGGGGTGGATCAGGAAGCTTCAGCAGGGACAGGGGATTTATATCCCCTTACCCCACATAAGCCTCCCAACCGGCAATGGGTCTCCTCAGACCTGCACTAGCACAAGTCCAAGGAGAGAAAGGGGGCAGGGAGGCAGAAAAAATGGAGGGTAGGATCTGGCGTGCCCCATCGCTGCCGATCCAACCCCACCCCGTCACACACCCCTCCCCCTCCCCGTTTTACCCTTCCTTGCTCCCGTTTCGCACTCTCCCTGCCCCCTTCTGCCTCCCGCAGTGGCTTACTGTACCTGCAGGCGACTCACGGTCTGGCCATGTGGGTGGAAAGGCTCTGGCTTTTCCACTGGCATCCAGGCAGCACACTACTGAGCATGTTGCCAGAAAGTACTTTCCTGCACTTTTTCAGCAGTGGCTGGCAGCGGAACATGTGTTTTTTTCACTGCCAGCCAGAGCCCATAGGATTGGCCTGCTAGCCACTATGTTGCACCCAGAAACAATTGGAGATGTACTCTTCATTATAATGAATTAAACACCGTGGCATCAGTATATCATCCCTGTTCCACAACACCAAAGGCGTTATCATTTTGCCAATGGTATTTGAGTTGACTCGCAATCCAGCAGCGTCGCGACGACGCATGTCACCCCAGAGCGGGGGCGCGCGTCGCCCTTAAGGGGGAGGCTCCGCCCCCGCGCGTGACGTCACGCACAGGAGCAGAGCGCCCTCCCCGCTCCGTTTTCGGCTCATTTTGGAGCCAAACGGACACAGGGGCGGGTGGGCCCACCTTCGCTTCAAAAATGTAAGTGGGGGGAATCGCGCGTCACCCCTGTATGCGCGACGCCCCCCGGCGGCCCCCCCCCCGCTTCCCCCTGTCGACGCCAGTGCTGCAATCCCAGCCTTGGGTCAAGAGAGCCTACATCCCTGAGTCAGATTCTCTCTCTCTCTCTCTCTCTCTCTCTCTCTCTCTCTCTCTCTCTCTCTCTCTCTCTCTCAGGGGAAAGCCAATTGCCAGTATTCTAACAGCAAGAACTGTGTGTCACGTCCTACTTTTAAAGATACTTTCTTCCGCTTCCCATAGGCTGAACTGAATGTGCCTCTGTTCAAAAACATTACAAACTGGCATGTCACGGAGAGTGGAAAGCTGGATCTCTTCTCACTGACACCTAGTTTTCTATGTGCAGGGCATGTGCGTGTGTGTGTGTGCGCATGCATGTGTGCATGCAGGCACACATAGAAGAGCATTCAACGTATGAGCCCCCATCTCCCGTCTGAAGTGTTATAGTCCAATCATCACAGGTTTACACTTCATCTGCCGGTTTGTTTCAGTTATGCCACTCTGATCATTAGCAGTGCAAAACCTAGGATTTGTCCCCCAAAGTCCTCAGAATGGCAACTTGTACCCAGGCAGCAGCAGCAGGCTCTTTAGAGAAGGCAATGAGGGCAATTGTCCTCACATGTGGAGGAGGCCACAACAATGTGGATCAAATATACACTCCACCTTATCCTTAGATGAGAATGTTCCTCCCCCACCAATAGCACACTGTGGGTTACTGGAAGCATCCTTGCCTCCTCCCCACCCTGCATGACGCAAGGCAGGAAAATGCTGCCAGCAGATTGGCTGGTGGCGTACTGTGAGAAGGCGCTGTAACAGCCTCTTGCAATAATTTAGTCCTGCTTCTAAACTAGCCTAATCACACAAATTTGTTTGGGTTATTACTTAAATTCCCCAAAGGATTTTAACAGCTTCTCTTGCAACATAAGCCTATGCATGTCTATTCAAGAGTAAGTCCCATTGTGTTCAACAGAGCTTCCTCCCAGAAAAATGGGCACTGGATTGCAGTCTCAGTGGATTAGGCTAGTCACACCCCAATCCTACTCCCCATTTTACGACAGCAGGACACTGTTAGCTGCTGATGACATGCGGAGCACACCAATGGTGGCCGTTTTTGAGCCACTGTGCCACAACGCAGGGACAGCATCAGCAGCCCACTGCCACAACACAGCCAGAGATATGCTCCGGTACAGGTAAGCCAACACAGGTTATGGGCGAGGAGGAGGCATAATGGGACAGGGAAGGGGAGATATGGGGCAGGGATTGAGGCCACCGGGAGGCATGGAGGGGCAGGCAGGGGGTGGTTATCGGTGGCAGTGGGGCTGCCAACATGTTATGCCCCCCCACCTGGCCCTGCTACACCCCCTTGGGTCCGCTCAGACCTGGATCCAAGTAGTAGACCCATAGGGCGACAGGGGGCTTACCTGGGTTTTAGGGAACAAAAGTTCCCTTACCTTGAGGAGGCCTCCTGATATTGCTCCCACACCATAGGATGAAGTGCACTCCTCCATCAGCGCTGGTGGCAGGGAATAGGATTGGGCTGTAAAGAGTTTCATCCAAAGCCACAAATCATTTTGGCTGAGGATTTTAATGACAGAAACGATCCAATAGTTCTGAGACACTAGAAATTAATGTTCAGTTGATGACACTTGTTTTGGTATCCCAAGGAAACAGCCCAATGTATGGTTTCATCCAGAGGAGGGAGTGTCATAGTGTTGTTGTTGTTTTTAATTACTAAATGTTATAAAAACGGTTATGAATCTTCAATTGCATAACCAAAATTATATGTATAATTATACAACATAACAAATTAATGTGGGTGGAATAAGGTTAAATGTTCAGTTACAATGAAAATATTCATAGACATCCCAAGTTGACATCTTTATTATAATATCTGATAGGAATATTCTTCTACTACAAAATAATATAATTCAAGAGCTTGGCAATTCAAGCAAACCATCAGATGTTTGTTAAACATTTGGAAAATGGTACATTCTTAGATTTTCAAGTGTCCAGATTTTAGAGTTCAAAACAAACATTTTTACCGGGAAACTCCGTCGTATAATATAAATTTTATTATTATAATCAGATGGTTAAAAAACTTTACGTTACGCCTCCAACGTAGGAGGCATCATCAGGAAAGTATGAGGTAGAATAAGAAAGAGTTTCCGGATCTTGCATCGTTTAGGTTATATAACATAGGTTATATGTATTTAGATGTGTCTTGTGCTGCTTATAATTTAATTTAGGTGTCTCATTGTGCGCCTTGTGGTTTTAATAAACTAAGTAGGTTATTCAAGTTTTATGATCCATGTTTGAATTAGTTGCGTCCTGGGATGTTAATGTGCACTAGATACTCTCTTGGTTATTGATCCCAGATTGTAACTGTGATACCTGTATATCACTCTTCTATGCATCTACATGTTTTAAACTGGGATTTAACTGTTTTAGTTGATCTTAGCCCCTGCCTATCAGTGTTGGTGCTAGTTTTAAATTGTTTTAGTTTGTTTTTCATCTTGGGCCTATCAATGTCAGAGCTAGATATTGGTGTGGTGTGTGATTTTAATTTTAATTGCACATTGGCCCACATGATTTTATACTTTTGCCAATGGGTCTAGTTTTGGCACCAACATTTTTATTCACATTGTTGTCAGTTCTTGTATGGTGTATTGCATTTTTAGGCAGCTTGTCAGTCAGACAATTTTAATTGGCATTGGCGCTGCCATGAATATATAAATTGTGAAATTGTAAAATTGTGATATTGTGGTGTTACACTATCACTTTAAATATTGGAGAAGAAAGTGTAAGGCACAGTATTGTAAGTCTTAACAGAAGCAATGAATCATTAATAGGGGGTTGAGAGAATTTCAGAGCTGCAGGTGTTGGCTAATTGCAATGTAAAACATCTGGTGTAGGAAAGAGCTGGCAGTATTTATGTGGGTTTGCAACAGTAGCTATGTTACTTCTGATGATGCCTCCTATGTTGGAGGCGAAACGTAGTTTTTTAACCATCTGATTATAATAATAAAATTTATATTATACGACAGAGTTTCCCGATAAAAATGTTTGTTTTGAACTCTACAATTTGGAAAATGGATGGTTTGATGGGGAATGTAGGTTTGCCAAATACAGATTAGCAAAGTCAGAGTCTTGAGAGTCTGTAGAGATTCTGCAGGTATGCAAAGCCTAGGGCAAAAATTGTGGGGTGCCATGGGGAGTGGGAGGGAGGTCTCAAGCCCAGAGCCTCCAGCAGCCAATCTTTGGCACCTTATCTCTGGCATCAGGTAAAGCACATAAAGTACATTTGCAATGACTTTAGAGTAAGGGCCACCAGCATGAGGTCGGCAGCCCTTGCTCTGCCGCCAGATTGCCCCTGTGGACAGAGGCGTCACTAGGACGCGCGTCACCCCAAGGCGGGGGGGTGCGTCACCCTAGTGATGCTCCGACATTCGATTTTGAGGGGGGGCGACCCGGCTGCACCCTGCCCCAGGTGCCGCCCCACGTCGCCCTCCGGACGCTCCGAGGCCGGCCCGGGAGCCGGCCTCGGAGCGTCCAGCTCGGCCAGCGCTCCAGGGCCTTCTGAAAGTAGGCTCATGCACTGTGTCAATACGGGTATTTTTACAATTTTCGTGCATGCACAGAGACCGTTTTGAGGGCAAGGGCCTGCCCTCTTGCCCTCAAAACGGTCTGCACATGCACGAAAATTGTAAAAATACCCGTATTGACGCATTGGGCCTTCTTTCAGAAGGCCCTGGAGCGCCGGCGGGGCCGGACGCTCCGAGGCCAGCTCCCAGGCTGGCCTCGGAGCGTCCGGAGGGTGACGCGCATCACCCCGTTGCGTGCGTCACCCCCTGGCGGCCCGCCCCCCCGCCACGCTCCAGCGACGCCTGTGCCTGTGGCCACTGAAGGAGGTAAGAGATCCCCCGCCGGGGAGGTCCAGGTGGCGAGGGAGGAGATCCATTGGCCAAGCCAGGCCAGGAGGGGGCAGGGATGGCGGCTGCCATATCCTTGTCCTGTTCTGGCCAGCGCGGCCTTTACACGACCTCCTCTTACTTCCCTCAGCTAAATAGCTGGCGGAAATCCGAGAAAGCCCATTAGGGCCAGGCCGCGATACACCGGGGGAAGGAGACAAACGTCCCCTTCCACCGAGTAGACCTCCGGGCTAATCTCGATCAGCCCAGAATGAGGATAGGATTCAGCGGATTGCCTGGGCCGCCTCCTGGATAGTTAGTCAGGATTGTGCTGCCCGTCTGGGCACTGCATTCATCATCTGAGACCCTCCCCCACATTTCCCTACCATCAAAAGATTGTTGGAAGGTGATTGGTGAGAGGGTCTTTTTGGTCACAGTGCCTCAATTATGGAAAACTCTCCCTAGGGAAGCTCACCTGGTGCCATCTGTGATGCCATTCTGGCATTAAATGAAGAGATTTATTTTGACATCTGCTCAGGCATTTTATCATGGGATCTAAACTTGTTTTTAATCTGCTGAACTTTAATGGCATTATGACTTATTGCTACTGTTCTTACTCCGCTTTGTTTCATTTGTGTATTACATTATTTCCTGTTTAATTTTGTATGCCCCTGAAAAGCAGCCTATAATATTGTTTAATCAATAGGTATCTGCATAAGAACTTAAGAAATGTTCTGCTGGATGAGGCCAAAGGCCCATTCAACTTCTCTTTATATTTGGCCGGGGGGGGGGGGGCAGCTGTCCCTCTTTGCCCCAGCATAGCAGCTTTGCAAATGGCTGTTTGCTGGTGTTCCATCTGTGTCTTCTTTTGACTGGGAGCGCTTTGGGGACAGGGAGCTGTTTATTTATTTATGTTGCTTTTTGAACTCTGTTGTTGCTGTTGTTGAAAAGCATGATATCAATACTGTAATAATAATTCATCTATTTCCCACAGTGCCCACCAACTGCCTCTGAGAAGCCCACAAGCAAGAGAAGAAGGCATCCCTCTCTCCTGCCATTGCTTCCCTGCAACTGGGATTCAGAGGCATGTTGTTGCTGAACCTGGAGGCAGCAGCACATGGCTATCACAACTAGTAGCCAAGGACAGGCCTGTTCTCCATGAATTTGCCCAATCTCCTTTTGAAGACATCCAAGCAGGTGGCCATCCCCACATCTTCTGGCAATGAGTTCCACAGATTAATGTTGCGCTGTGTGAAGAAGGACCTCCTTTGGACTGTCCTGGATCTCCTGTCAATCCATTCCATTGGAGAACCCCTGGTGGGTTCTAACGTTGTGAAAAACGTGTCTCAGAAGCGTCACGGGGGTAGGGGCAGGGGGGCCATGGGCCCCAAGGCATTGGACTTGCCGGGACAACGCGTTCCGTTTGTCCATCGCTGCTTCCGTCGTCTTCGCTGAGCAGGGGGCTGGGCCTTCCTGCCCGCCTGCCCTGGAGCCGTTTGGCTCCGAAATGGTCAGGAAAATGGCGTGGGGGGCGCGGTTGGATCCGCGTGATGTCACGCCCGGCGTCACGTGGGGGCATAGCATCGGCGGCTGCCCCCACATGGGGGCACAGCTTCGTCTCTGACTTGTCTCCTTCTTCTCACCTTTTTCTTCTCCCCATTTGCTGATGTGCCCATTAGCCATACGTACCCAGAGTAACTGGTGCCAGTGAACATATGGTATAGAGAGAGGACACTTATTCATCATCGCAATGTATTACTTTGCAAATGTAGAGAAGGTTCCTGTTGTAAAAGCATAACCATATTTTCCGGTACATTTTAATGGCTTTATGATTGTCTAACAAATGATACAGAACAAAGGTTAAGGCCAGGGAGGGGTTTCACAATAATTCCTCAGCATTCACCCGTGTAAAAGGTGAGTTAAAAAAAAAAACAAAATTGTCAGATGCAGATTCATACCTTAGAAACTGGAAAACACAGTAATGGCTGTGATAGTGTGTTCTCCCCAATGGCTTCCTAAACATAGATGTGAAAGATCCCCCACCCCTTTCATTTTCTGTGACTGGCATGGTTTGTACTCTGATTTCCAACAGGTTTGCCAGCCACCCATCCTACAACAAGCAGAGCTATAGCTATTCTGGAGCCCCTTTTTCTGTCTGCTGAACACATAATGAGTAGAAAGGAAATGTGCCAGCCAATGGATGTGACTGAGGACTCTATGACCATAGCAATGGACACACAGTTGCCATTGCACACATTGATCTTTAGACTGCGCCCCCTAAGCAAACCTGGACTTGCTTAGCTTCAGCAAGGTGACTGCATTCATGCACCTGGTTCTGCTGGACAGTCTCTCTCCCTGTAGCAGCCATTGGATGTGTTTTGGATGAAATGACAGTTTGGATGCCTCTTGATCGGGGCTCTTTGCTTGGAATTAATCTGCATTGAGTCCGAAATACCGGTAATTCAGTATTTTCTATCAAAGCAATGGGAAGCCTTCTAGGACTCAGGGAGGGCGGGAGGGACACACAAACACGCCGATTTCGGCATGTTTGTGCTCCACGTTTGTGCTCCACATTTGTGCTCCATGTTTGTGCTCACGTAGCCCTCTCTGGCTGCAAAAAAAAGCAGCCGCGGAGCTCAAGAATTTCACCGCAGCATCTCCTCATGAGGAGACCACAGTTGGACCCCAAGGGTATTTGCTCCCCCCTGGCCCCGCACTAGCGACACTTCTGATGCAGAGGCCCTAATGTGATTAGAAAATCATCCAACCCAAGCCCAGCTGAAGTCAGAGGCACCCAAATCTTTTAAAGCATCTCCCCTTTCCTAAAGCATGCAAGAATGCTTGTCATCACACAGGCATGAGGAATCTTCACAGCGGGGACTGGCCTGTTCCTCTACCAGGTGAGGACATCATCACACAGCGCCAAATCAAGAAGAGGCATTGTCAGCCATCTACTCAGCTGACAGCAAGGTGAGGGAGGCAGGGCCAAAAGGAGAGTGGGGGGGGGTTAAACAGGGAAGTGGGTGATAGGCAAGAGGTGAGGCGCAGTCACAGAGTCACTGTCACTGAGCTGTAGTCTCCTTCCCCTGGCTGCTTTAACATGTCCATGAAGGAGAGGAGTACATCATGTGGCCAAACTCTACAGGTAACTGGCTTTCCACTTGGATGCAACTACAACAAGGTGGAACAGATTACAAGCAGCCACTGTGCACCTGAACCCAGACAAGTCTGTTAACATATGAACTGCTTAAAGACTTCATACAAACACAACGAGGAAAGAAGGTTATGGAAAATGTCCTCTATAAAGGTGGATAGATTTAAATCAAAAAGAGAAAATAAAGTTTTAAATCTATTTCTACTGCCAATAATTCCTTAACTATTGGATGTACAAATTGTTTGATACAGTGATTAAAATGTGATTATTTACAATAGAGAAGTAGTCACGTTGTTCCTCTGATGGGTAGACTCTGGATGTGGAGGTGGGTGAGAACAGTCTCAGGCTCAGCCATGCCAGTCAGAATACGTAGAACTTGATGCATGACCCTCACCATCCATGAACTGTACACAGATATGCTCTACCGGAGCAATCAATTCCCCCATTTTTGTGGTTGATGGATCTCATGCATATATGTAGGTCACACATAGTGTTCTACCAGCAATGTGGTCTCAGATGGGAGCCTTAATTTTGCAGTATCGGTGTAAACACCAGACAAAATGTGAACTGACCCTGGCTTTATATTACTAAGACAATGCATTCTATTACTAATTCCTTAAATATGTTCTTCAAACAGCCCAATCCTCCCATGTGGCAATGCAGCGGCGCCAGCGTAGGTTACGCAGCATACCATGGAGGAGGTTCGCATGCTGGAGATCTCCTCGGGGTAAGGAGACATTTTCCCCTTGCCCCGGGGTAAGCCCCAGCTGGCACAACATGTCAACTTGGACCTGCGCCAGCTCTATTGCTGGCATATGTCTGCACTGATCTGTGTTAGCGGATCAGGTCCGGGAAGGGGGATAAGGTACAGTGTGTACCAGTGCTGCCAATCCTGCCCTCCTCCTGGGCCTGATCCCACCCCCACCCCGTCGCCTCCCTCCCACTGCCCCATTCCGCCCCCTGCAGGGACTTACCTGCTCCAGAGGGTGTCCCTGTGCTCTCCAGTGTGTGCAGGAAGGTTCTGGCCTTACCGCTGGCGTGCCTGGAAGTAACACTGTCGCAAAGCAGTTTACATTGTTTTTGCGACAGCACGTGTAAGTGGAACGCGTGTTCTGCTGGCACAGCGATAGGTTAGGAATTTAAAAGATCTTTAGATTTAGGGGTATTGTGAAGTTACTCCCACATCAAGTTTGTAACTCTGGTATTCTATTTCATCATACAGCAGAGAAATTCCTGACACTCATGAAGTGTCATCAACACCTGAGATTCATCAACACCTGAAATGTTGATCCATCAACACCTGAGATCAGATATGAAAGCTTAAACAATATATTATAGTTTATTTAAATTAGGGACTGCTCGTGTTAGCAGGAGAAGAAAGTCCTGGTCGTCTCAATCCTAGTCAAGGATATACAGTTACCTGAAAATCAATCCTACATTTGTAGGACACTGATAATTTTTTGTTTTATCAACCAAGTTTTATTAATGTTGGGGAAGGTCATACACATTTGCAACATACCATGTGTTATACTCTAGATATGTTTCACCTCTGGTAACTCTGAAAAGAGAACACCTGTATGTACATGAAAATTGGTGGTTGTATCAGAGAAGATGAAAGTATTGGTTAATGTATGGTTGATTTGTAACTGAAAACTCTTAAAATAAAGTAGTTATTTAAAAAAAATAATCTATTGTTAGTCCATCCCTTTAAAGATTTAACATTCAGTGATAGATACTAAAAAGGGATACCTCATAATATACTGATATCAGGACTCTGCTATGTCTGGAAATTATACCTTTCACTGTGGAGACTTGGTCCCAATCCAATACAGTCACCCCGCGTTATCGGATTAGCCTTCCGCTGATTTGACCAACTACGGATGGCCTCACCACCCTGCATAACCGCAGGTGGCCTCCCCGCGCCTCAGAACACTTCCCGGATATGACCAGAAGTCGCGTCCATGAACCGAAAGTACAACAAATGTTCAGTACCAGTCGTTTTCTCTCCTTATACATAGGGCACCATGCAATTATCCCTGATCCCTTTTTATCCAACCCCTAACACTTGGATAAAGAGTTGATTGCCTCTGGTCCCAATCCTCTCCTTCCCCCGCCGATGAAGCTACGCTGCCAGAGCACATGCTGCATCCCAGTGGCATAGATGGGATGTTTCCTTACCTGGAGGAGACCTCCAAGACTGTGCCCCCTGCAGGAAGCAGCAGTGGCATAGCTAGACCGGGGCAGTAGCAGGTAGTTCTGCAAGACTCCATTACACCAGTCAGCGCCCCTCTCCCTCGCTGTCAGAGCCATTCTGGCGGTAACATGTGAGACACTCCCCCGTTGCTGCTGGAATGTTCTGATGGCAAGGGGGAGGGGCCACTGACTCCGGTGTAATGGAGTCTTCCAGAACTACTTGGTGCCACCCCGGTCTAGCTACGCCACTGGGATGCAGCATGTGCTCTGGCAGTGCAGCTTCATCGGCGGGGGAAGGAGAAGATTGGGACCAGAGGCAATCAACTCTTTATCCAAGTGTTAGGGGTTGGATAAAAAGGGATCAGGGATAATTGCATGGTGCCCTCTGTATAAGGAGAGAAAACGACTGGTACTGAAAATACGCTCTGAGACTAAACTCAGGGAGCCCTTGCTCAGATTAAGCAAATATATATTGCCAAATATATATTTAAATTACCGTCTGAATTTTAGATCTTTCCGAACTAGGATTATCAACCATCTTGCCCTGAGGTTTAGTGATTACAAATATGCGGAAACTGAAGTGCTAGGGATACTCCCTGGTTTTTGTTACCTTTGAGACTGTTATAATAGTATTAGATTAAACCAACAAAGCAACAGTGTCACATCTCTAAGGCTGCAATTACAATTACAACCCTCATAGATATATCCCTACATGTCATGCTCTTCTCATCCTATTGCTAGAGGTATTTGAAAACAGTATTATTTCTTTTACTCAGAAGTAAACCCATTGTATTCAGTAAGAAGACTTTGGTTGTAATCCTCTCATATTTAACAAAAACAAACGCCTCTACCTATTGCTATATAATATATGGATTTGCAAATCAAGTATCAGTAAATGGAAATTTTCAATGAAAAATGTTCATTTCTGACCTGCTGACACATACAAGGATCAAAGCCACAGAGTATTATTATAGAATTAACAGCCCAATCCTATTGGGCTAAGCTACCAGTGGGGCGTGCATTCTGCTGGCAGCGGCTGCTGAAAAGGAGCCATAAATCACACTCCAACAGTGTGCTGAGTAGCGCTCTGCCCAAGCTCTGGTAGGAAGGCCAAACCTTCCCGCCTGTGCCGGTGGACCCAGAAAGACTCGTCAAGGCAGGTAAGATGGAGGGGGAGGCAGGGAGGGGAGGCAAAATTGGAAGGGGAGGAATGGGGAGGGGAGGCTGTGGGAGGGGGTGGATCCAGTGGTGATGGCGCATGCTGGATCCTATCCCCTCCAGCAACAGCCTCCCCGACCCCTTTCTCTCCTTGGAGTTGCGCCAGCGAATTCGTTGGCACAGGTGTGAGGAGACCCATTGCAAGGCGGGAGAGTTACAGAGAGGAAGGCGGGATAGAAATACTGTAAATAAATAAATAAATAAATAAATAAAAGGTAATAAATTCCCTTTCCCTCCAAAGCCTCCTGCTCCCCACCCCCACCCCCCACTGCTGGATACAGCACACACCTTTTTGGTGTGGCTGCAGGATTGGTCTATGTAAGAAAAGGATTCGGAGTTATAACTAATTAATTATCAATATTATAGCAACTGTTCCTACATGCTAGAATGCTAGCTGGCCAGATCTCAGAAAGTCAGTTGCTGCTGGTTCTTAACTATTTTAATCAGTACCAGTTATGTTAGCCAAGACTTTTGTTCAATGGATTACTGGCTGATTATCCAGGAAGCACAAGGATGCCTCTCATGAATGAATGAATGAATGCTAATGAGTTGCATGTACAGCACCTGATGGGAGGGGCTGAAGTGTAAGATGATTTCTTCCATCCCTTTCTTAAGTAGTCAGTTAAAAAAAAAAAAAGCATCAGTTTTCCCAACAAACTGGCAATCCAAGAGCAAAATCGATTAGGTTTTGATTCTGTGCCCACTTACTTGGAAGCATGTCCAGTGAATTCAAAGGGCCATACTGTACTTCCAAGTAAATATGCTTTGGCTGGCAATGTATGACTCATGGCTTGATTCTACAATATTCAGCATCAACAAACAAATATTTTAGGTGAGGAAGACCCACACCTGTAGCAACACAGGTTAAAGCACAAAGATTTGACTTATCCTTCGCAGCTTTATGTCATGCGCAAATGTTCAGAGCAACTGGGAGCCCCATTACTTTGAAATAAGTCACCCTCATGACTTTTCGGCGAGGGCTCAAAACGTTTTTGTTTCGTCTAGCGTTTGGATGATGGGTTGTGGTCTGCCTCCTGTATCTCAAGATGCTCTGCCATGCTGCTTCTCTGCTCCATACTGTTGCCCCCCCCAGTGGATTTTATTGTTTTTTAAATTTTGTTTATGTATCATTATGCATTGTTTAAACTTATTTTATGTATTTTAAATTATGTATTTTAATTTGTTGTAAGCCACCTTGGGCATTATTTGCCTTTGCCATAGGAAAAGGCGGGGTATAAATTTTTTAAATAAATAAATAAAATAAATCTATGGTGTCCAATGTGGCCTCCTTTCAGGTCTTTGTGTGCATGCGATTGCAGCCTTTTTTTTTTTCTTCTGAAGTCAACAGAAGTACAGTACATTGACTTAGATCACCTTATTTTGGTCTAAGCATAGCTATTAACTGGTGATCCTTTTACCTGCAAGGTGAAGTATTCTATTTACAAGTGCCACTTGGACTGTGGCTGCAAGAGTGTTCTGAGCACATACTGAAATGACACTTAATGGCATCTGTGTGACTATCATTTCAACCTTGTTCTTTGTACCCATATCATTGTACGCCCGTTATGCTTAAAACTGGTGTGTGGTTATGTGCTCCCTGGGGTATCTGCAGCAGACATATATGTTCTTAAAAGTGGAGAACAGGCAAGGGTACCTCAAATCCTTATTGTGATGTTCTTGATCTTTTATTTTTTTGCTGCCCCCCCCCCTTTATTCATTCAATTTATATCCGGCCCTTTTCCACTATGGAAACCTGGACTTGCTTAGCTTCAGCAAGGTGACTGTATTGTGTGCCCTCAGATCATGCCCTGGGACCAACTTCCGTGCCAATAATTTTCCAAGCAGTTTGATCTGCTGGGGGCCGAGGCCCATACTACTCTGCAGCCAAGACAGTGCTCTGAGCTCCTTCACTCTGAAGAAGAGCAGCTGGAAGACTTGAGGCTGATTAGTGTTGGTTCTGGCTCTGTGGAGTCACTCGCATGCTGCATGACCAACCTTCTTGGCTGTCTCCGCCAAACACAATAAGCCTCCTGCTTTACTGAGCTTCTCCATTCCCTTAGCCTGTGGCAATGACAGCTTCCCCATCTCTACCTTCCTTGCCAGGCCCCCTATCTGGAAACTTTGGTTTTTCTGAAGCTCTGCTCAGACTGTGCTTCTCCTGTTCAGAGCCAGGGCTGTCCCGGGGGGGGGGGAGGCTCTGGGACAAATCAGCCCATATGGGCCTCCCCTTAATATTTTTTTTTACAGGCCCTGCTGAAACTAGACTGGTACCAAAAGCAATGCCCAATTCCCCACCCCACCCTTTTTAAACAGTGTACATGCTAACACATGGGTGCCCCAGCTCCCCTTACCACCCCTGCCTCCTTTTCACCTACTCCAGGTGGAATAAAGCGGGTGGGCATGAGAGGATGCTAGGAGTGGAAGAGATTCTTCTGTTTGGTCCTCCAGTCTGGTCTGGCTTAAAGGGCTGGCGGTGGAGAGGGAGGAGGGAGGAGACAGTGGTGGCGGTCAAGGTGTGTGTGATCCTCTTCTAATCACTCTTCTAGTGTGACCAGAATGGAATCACATCAGACCCCTACCAACCTCTCCACCAAGGAGCTCTCCAAAGCCCTGGGTCCTGATTCACTCTGCCCAGAGCCAGAGCTAAAAAAAAACACATGGCCATTTTTTAAAAGAAACTGAGAATGGGAGAACCTTTGGCATAAAGTCTGTGTTTCTAACCTGCGATAGTCTTTATGCTCGGAAGAAGTCACTAAATAACCCATTCCATACATTCCATTCGAGCAGCTCTCTATTTCTTAGGTCTCTGGAAGAGAAACAATTATGAGGCTCAAAGGATTTTGTTTCTTTTTAGTATAGGCTTGATAGCTGTTTCACATTTACAAGCCCTTGGGATAAAATCGCATGTAGACATCTCCTAATATATTGTTTCAATTAGATATGAATTGCTTTGGGTGGACAGGACATATACAGGACTCAGTTCAATTACACTGTAGACGCTCCATGTTAAAGGCTGAAACTGTGTGACCTTCTTTGTTGTTGTTGCAGTGTGGCAGGGAGCCAGAGCTCCAGGAAACAGATTTTATTAGCCACAATGAGACTGTAGAGTTTGACTTCTGGAACTCTTCCGTCCAGTCCAATTGCCTGGCACCAGAATGCGACTTATTGTGTTTGGCAGAGACAGCCAAGAAGATTGGTTATGCTGGTGACTCCACATAGCCAGAACTAGCACAAATCAGCCTCAAGTCTTCCAGCTGCTCTCCTTGATAGTGAAGGAGCTCAGAGTGGCAGCAGAGTGATCCGACACAGTATGGGCCTCAGCCCCCAGCAAATGCACTTAGCATCCTTTTTTGGTCCCCCCCTTTTTTTTGTTTGCACTTAGCATCTTAAACGCTGTTCACATCAACCCAAACCTCCTAGACCAAAGTTAAAGGGCATAAAAATTACTGTTAATTTGAGTCATGAATGACTGAGGAATAAATGAGGAATAAATAATGGCAAAGGATGTGGCCTTTTTGAATGTCCCCTTTCTATCCCCCACTGAAGCATTTGTGGGCAGGGCAATCTGAATTTCAAAACATGGTGGGAACATCTTCAAGGAAAAACATGTCCCAATATTTTACCACAACGTTCCCATAGAAAATCAGTTGCTCCTCTACTATTTGTCCTAAGATAATACTGATAACATAAAATACACCAAGGAGTATGTATGACTCTGTCTCCTGCCCCATTCTCCCCCACTCTTCCTCTTGTCTCCTTCCTTCTGCCACCTGCTCTCCTTATATTTTTCCCTGGCAACCAGGTGATTCAGAGTCTCCTTTTCCCCTCACATCTTCTCATACTCAGTCACTCCCCTTTTATCTTTCCCTCATGCCAGGAACCATGACAGGGAAAAGGGAGCTGGATGGATGTGCCACCTACACCCAGCTTCCAAATGTCAGGACTAGGCCCAGGGTGGGGGAGATGAGTTCTTTACCAATTGTTTTCATTTGTACTAGCCAAGCCCAGTTCCATTTCAAACTGAGGAATGTTTGCCTGTCACTGGCTCCTGGCATCTTTGAAATCACGTATAGAACTTTCTTGCCTGCAAACTGGCTGCCGGATAAATTACATGATAGAAAAATATGCGAGATGACAGCAATCCCCTGAAATGGTTTGGGGGGGGGGGCAAGAATGTCACGCTTGCGAGCTGACAATTCTGAATGTTGAATCCAATGACCTGCATGGAACTGTAAAATATCCAAGGACATAGAACCGCATATCAGGGGAGTTTATGGATTTACTGTACCATCTAAGTAATTAAAAGTATCTGCTAGGAAACCACTGATAAGAGAGACAGATAACGTGACAGAGCAGAAGAGTTCATATTTAATTAGAACGCAGTCAGATAGGCTTGCCTTGTAGTGGAGACGGCAACACAAGCAAACCTAGCTGGACGTAAATACTAAGAAAGAATAACTGAAAGCGTAGCAAGTAGTCAGAGGTTTGCTACAAATGTGCTTATGCAAATGAATACAAGTAATCTTATTTGCATATGCCAATCTACTGTCACCAGGCAAATTGGATCTATTCTATGATGCTCTTATTCGGGAATCTCCCAAATACTACAAAACAGGCTCCAAAAAAGCTTTCTGCATTCCAGGCTCCCAAAGGCTGAAGGCTACTGAATGTTCTTCTCTTCCAGGCTTCTTGAACTCTCTGAAACGTGCAAAATATGTGGAACCAACCTAGAACTGACCAAAGGTAACACTCCCTTCTTGGTGGAGGCAGCTGACATTTGAACTTGTTCCGGTTACTTACAGCATTATCAAAGTTAAGAACTTGGACCCCTTTCTGGACTCCATGCAGTCTTCTAATCCTCCCTCCAGCAGAGGTGTCATCAGCCACTGCCTTCTTCTTGCCAAATCACGGGTGAGGCAACCAAAGAGGAAATTCAAACTCTGCCGTAAAAGAGACCAGAGCTTGGAAGTGCAAAGCACAAGCCAGAAGGAGGGCTGCACTCGGAAGGGAAAACATCTCGAGCATGGAAGGTTCTATATAGGAATAGAACAATATTGTAAAGACCCTTATCAGGTCTAAAGATAGCCTGTTTATGTAAACCACCTTGAATAAATCTGATGAGAAATCTAATGATGAGAAAGGCGGTATATAAATACAGAAAATAAATAAATAAATGTGAGTGATCTTTTCTCTCTTGGAGCAGCGCCACACTTTAGAAAAGATTCTCATGGTGGTGTGCAGACCAATATCCCACTGCTATTCCCTGCACCTGTTTAGGGGACACCTAAAATGTGGACAACAGATAGACATCCTCACACTTTGTTGTACACATGCTTGGAAGCACTTATTGGCTCCCTGAGGCATGGATATGGATATTCAGGGTCACATGTCTACAACGTCTGTGATTTTGCACTTTACACACCAGTTTGTTCCCGGAGCAAACATGATTGCCCACTCCTGGATGTGCTTCAGGCTGACATTTTTCTTTTCTTTTTTCCCAGAGTCAGTCTTGAAAGTGGGTAGGACCTCTGACAGCCCAATCCTAACCAACTTTCCAGCACTGATGTAACCACAATGCAGCCCCAAGGTGAGGGAGCAAATGTCTTGAGGAGGCCTCCGTGACTGTTTCCACAGCTGCATCAGCGCTGGAAAGTTGGTGAGGATTGGGCTGTGATAGAGCTAATTAGTTGCCATGGTTGTTTCAGCCACATTGGTTTACCAGTTTGTTTCTGGGCATGATTCAAGATGCTGGTTATTACCTTGAAAGTCCTACGTGGCTTGGTAGAATTCAGAAACACCTTCACTGGAAGATTGGTGGATAAAAGTTTTGGATTATGCTGAAATGGACAAACTCACAATTTTAATTAAGGAAAAGTCAATTAATCTTTTTTTGAGTAATTGTAAACCACTGATTGACTTTTTAAGAGAGAGAGAGAGAGAGAGAGAGAGAGAGAGAGAGAGAGAGAGAGAGAGAAATGATGTGATGATATATGGTTTTAATGAATAGAATGTTGAAGTTATTTTGGCTCAGTTGGATATTATAAGTAGATAATAGAGAATAGTAGACTAGTAGGATTTACTGCTTCGCACTTGCTGTAACCTTTCGAATATATGATGTATTGTTTTGTTTTAATATTATGTCAAAATATAAAAATATGTGTGTGTGGGGGGGGGGGAAGGAACTGCTATGTGGCTTGGGACCAAGACAACTAAAAGACTGCCTTCCTTCATATGAATCTATCCATAAGTGAAGATCAGAGAGGGAGGCTCTCTTGCACTGCCTTCTGAGGTTTGGTTGGTGCCGATGTGGCAGAGGACCTTCTGACTGATGGCACCCAGAAAGCAGAATTCCTGGCAGTTTAGCCCGCGGCTGTCTCCCTCCTTGCTAGCATTCCACTGGAGGCTGAAGAGCTGGCTACTTAAACAAGCATTTCCTGAACTCAATTGACTCGTTATTCTTCCTCATGATTTTGTTTTAGTTTGCTGCTGTTAGTTTTTATTGGGGTTTTTTTTGGTATTGTCTGTGTTTTTAATTGACTGGTGGCACAATCTTAACCGGCACTTGTGGCAGCTGTCACAAACATGCAGTAAAGCGCGTTGCGACAACGCGACAGCGGGAAGGCCTGTACCATCCCGCCAGCACCAGTGCAAGGAGCAACGTGTGCCAGTAAAGGTGCCGGTACACAGCCAATGCTGTGACAAGCAACGCAGGGGTGGAGGAAGGGTGGGGTAGGGCGGAGATAGCGGCAGGGGCGGGGGGCAGGCCTGGGAGGGAGCAGAATTGGCAGCACTGGCGCACACCATATCCTAACCCCCTTCCCAGGCTTGATCTGCCAACACGGATCAACTCGGATTGCACCAGCCATATGGCAGGCACAGGTCTGAGTCGACCCATTGCAGGGGTTGGGGATTTCCCTGGGGCAAGGGGACAAATGTCCCCTTACCTTGAGGAGACCTACCACCTCCTGAATTTCCCCACAGAATGCAGCGTAGCTCGCGCTGGCGCCGCTGTATCGGTGCAGGTAAAGTTAGGTAGGATTGAGATGCAGGTTTTTAATTCATCCCCAAAGGGAGAATACTTTGTGGACTTTTTGTTGTGCTGTTAATAACTACTACTACTACTACTACTACTACTACTACTACTACTACTACTACATATTATTATTATTATTATTATTTATTCAGCAGAATCCCTTTCAGGATTTCAGGACTACTTTGGAATCAAAAATGAACTTCATTTCAGAAGCCTAGTAACCCAATATATATTAGTAACCCAATATACTCAACAGAAAATGTTTGCATAGATCAGTCTTTCAAATGACCCCTGCTCCTATGTTGACACAGCTTGAGTCTTGGGATCACCTATTCTCAATACCAGGTTAAATCTTGCAACTTGTATAGCAATGTAGCAGAATTTTAAGCTGATGATAATTAAGAATGGAGGACCAGGAAGACTGGCGAACAAGGAAAAGTATGGGTTTATTGTTACGCAGCACCGTGGACAGCACCCCGAGAGGGGAATGTTGACCCTTTTCTACAAGTGAGCACACTTTTTATACCTTCCAGAACTGACCATTACAAGAGAGGTGCATGATCAGGTGGCCATACAGGTTTTGAGGTGATTACTGATTTACATTTCTTAGGGACAATGAGTGGAGGCAGCTTTACAATAGAATCTGACACCTCATGATGGTCCCAGCCTGTGGGACTTAATTGAGTTAGTCCAAGGGAGTTCCTGGCTCCAGGAGCCAGCCTAATGTGCGTTCAGAAGAGGAGGGAGTGGTGAAGGTGTTTATGCAAGAGTTCTCCCCATGCTAATGGACAAACAGACATGAGGCATCCCTAAAGACGTCCTGAGACGTCCCTGAGGCATCTGGTGGGGCCACTGTGTGACACAGGAAGCTGGACTAGATGGGCTTTTGGCCTGATCCAACAGGGCTCTTCTTATGTTCTTATGATTAAAATCATACCTAAAAATTCTGCTTCAGCAATCATTAAGAAGGCATATAGAGAGTGTCCTTCCTTGGGATCAACAGAAGCTTCCCTTCTGGGAAAAATAGCTTTGGGGGGGGGGGATTTTTGTCAGGACCATGACATGGGGGGGGGGAAGGCAAGAGTTTAAACAAACACACATATGCAGGGTCAAATGTTGTGTTTAAAGTAACGTGTAGTTTGGCCCCACACCTTTGTGCCTATTTGTAATGAGAGGAAGAACAGTTGACTTCCAAGCATGACATTAACTCTTACCTTAGGCAATTCTTCTCTGAGAAATTAAGCACTATATGCTGACAGGAATGTATAAGCTTCTCTCTCGAAGGAATAAGATGTGAGGGGGAGGGAGGGAGTTTGTCTATTCTGGCACCACTACTGAGGCTGCCGCAATTTCCAGTGTTGGCAACCAAACTGCATCTTTGATCTTTCCCAAAGCAGCTCTAGACATTGCAAATTCTCATCTTGGAAAACTGGTTCTACACCAGTAGTTCACAAACCACAATTGTGAAGTTGGGCAGCAGGTAGTCAGGACAAAGAAACAATGGGATGGGGGGGGGTCATTCAACAGATGGAGCCTTCAGAAGCTTCCTTGTCTCTTGTAAAGGAGCGTCCTAATATCAGTTTCCCCAGAGATGATGCGAATCACTCTGGAAGTGAAACAGGATTACAGGAACAATCTCATAGATATGTCCAGGGATAGTATCATTACGTTTGTTTTATTGTGTTTTTGTTTTGAGATGGTTGCTCCACCTATGAAATCTGCTGCTTGTTTTTCCACAGATTCTGAAGGTAGGTGCAGCTCTGAAATGGTGCTTGCTTGGCTGGTCCAAGGGAACATTTAGGGAGACAAACTGGAGCCCTCTAGAGACTTGGCATGGAACATACACAACAATCTCCCCCAACAGACCTGTGTTGATTCTGGAGGTACACTTGAACTAGCAGCAATAAACAGCTGCTGATACGGGAGGACAACCTTTCTCTATACAACAACCCTTCCTGGCCACTAGTGTCTTCATTGGAGGTCCTTAGTCCCCCTGTCCTCTGAGGTTAGGCAGATAGGAACCAAAGAAAGTGTTTTCTTGACTGTGATGTCCAATGTATAGCATGCCTCCCTGGGGAAACCTGCCTGGTCCCAACTTTACAGGGACAGACCAAGACGTTTTTATTTGTTCCGGTCAGGCTCCTAGCATGTGAAGTAAATGATCAAAATCTGATTTTAAATTGTCATTGATCCTCATGTCACCACAAACCATTTTTCAAACTGTGCGGAACATTTGTGATGTGACATGATGAAAATCTTTCAGAAAGAAGTCAAAGATTCCACCAGGCATGTCCAACCCCTTAGGTGCACCCAAAAAGCAATTTGGATCCAAGTCACCATATTTTATTATAAAATGAGAGTGCTAGACTTGGACCAGGAAAACTCAGGTTGAAATTGTTAGCAGAGCTGTGGGGGGGGGGGGAATCATTCACCACAGAGTTGAGTTACAGAGTTGAGTGCTTTATATACATACTGCAAAATAAAAGCAAAAGAAGAAACTAATCATGGGCGCTTAGGCAGGGTGGCACAAAAACAACAGCACAGGCAGAGAAACTAATGAGAAGCTATCAACAGAGGCGTCGCAATGCGCCCCCCATGACATCACCACTGGAAGTGATGTCACTGACACCTCTGCAAATCCCTTCGGAAACACAGGGCAGGAGGGTGAGCCAAACCCAGCGCCATCTCCGCCGCCGCCCACTGTTCCCGCTGCCAAAATGGCGCGGTTGTCTCCCTGCCGCTTTGTCACACACACACCCGCTTGTCCCCCCCCCCATCAACGTTTCTGGCTATCAAAGCTGGAGAGAGCAATCCACAAGCATTTAAACTAGGAACTAAATAGGTAACAGCTCCCCCTACTGGTGGGGATGAACACATACAGTACCCACATCTACTGGGGGGGGGGGTTGTTTGTTTTTACAAGTCTAGCTCACATGCTGTCGCTCTTCCAACACACATTACCTCTCAGCCATGAAACTCACTGGATGACCTTGGACCAGTCACTATGTTTTAGCCTAACCCAGGGTTTCTCAACCTTCTTGCTTAACTGTACCCCCCTTTTGAAGGTCCCTTGGCCAACTGTACCCCTACAAATTAACATAATTATCTAATTAAATTATGCAAATCAATGTTTGTGTAAATTATTTTTAAAAATGGGTTTATTCGTGCATATACAAACATACATATACACCAAAAGCAACCTACTTCACAGCGTCGTTGTGAAGTTTAAAGTAGGGACACAGAGCCATCTATACTGGCCTGAGCGCCTTACTTAGAGGACCAGCAGTATATCAATGTAAGTGAATGAATGAATTCTCCCCAGGAGACCCACCTTGGGAGTCTTTGACTGAAGTATGAAAACTGAAGTATTGTATGCAAATATCTTTAAAAAGCAAATAAAAGACAATACCTGGTTTGCAGGTATCGGCTTAAACACAGGGGCAATGAGAGGGGGGGATGAGAACAAAATTAAGAACAGACTTTTCACTCTTGCTAGCACTTCTGGGAGGCCGAAGCAGCCTTCACAAGCAGTGTAATGGTGCCCTCAGGTGGATGCAAAACATCAAGATGCTCAATTCTTTCCCTCACAGTTGAGTTTTTATTTTTTCATCCTCTGGTAAGTGAGTGAATGGCAGAAGGGCATCGTCATTAGACTGCTGAGAAGGTGGCAGTGCTCCTTAAAAACGGCACAATGGACATGAAAAGCTGCCTGGGGCAAGGTACCGCCTTCCAAATTTTTGCAGCATGGTAATTAGCAACATGGGTGGCGCAGTGGGTTAAACCGCTGAACTATAAGCTGTCGATCGAAAGGTCGGCAGTTCGATTCCCGCGACGGGGTGAGCACTCGTTGCTTGGCCAGCTCCTGCCAACCTAGCAGTTCCAAAGCATGTCAATGCGAGTAGATAAATAGGTACCGCTTGCGGGAAGGTAAACAGCGCTCCGTGTTCCAGCTGCATGCTACGCGCTGCGGCAAGGAGAGTCATGCCGGCCACATGACCACGGAGGCGTCTTCGGACAACGCTGGCTCTTCGGCTTTGAAATGGAGATGAGCACCACACCCTAGAGTCGGACACGACTGGACTTAATTGTCAGGGGATACCTTTACCTTTTTTTTAATTAGCAACACAGTAGAAATATCCACATTCATTCATGACTGGGAGGAGCACAGTGTGGGAAAGAACATTCTTCTGACTGTTGTCTGGCGGTTTCTAGGGGACTTTTGCAGTGCAGTGTACTGTATTACCAGCCTGTCATTTCATTGGAAGCAACTTTCCATTAGCACAGCAGCGAGTAGAGAAGGGTCAGGCACAAACTCTGGTGAAATTGTTCAGAATGGAAACTTGGAAAAAAGATAGCGTGTGACTTTTGACTGCATACAAGATTGCATTGATTGCAGGGAGACAATTTTATCTCTATCCTTCAAAGAAAGACAAAAGAAACATGTAGATTTCATGAAAATGCCTGATAGAGACAAATAGCACATTCCTGTGCATATCTACTCAGAAGTAAGTTCCATTGTGTTCAGTGGGGCTTACTCCCAGGAAAGTGTGTGTGTAGGATTGTAGCCACAAGAGTGACATTCCTTAGGTTGCCTCAGGTAGATATACACAGAAACAGGTATGCTAGACCTTTAGGAGAAGGAATGTGGGCAGGTGTAGCTTGTTAAACCCTTAGAGCACAATCCTAGGCATGTCTACTCAGAAGCAAGCCCCATTGTGTTCAAAAGCAAACCCCATTGCTTCATTGTACTCAGAAGCAAGCCCCATTGGACACAATGGGGCTTGCTTCTGAGTAGACATGCCTAGGATTGTGTTCTAAGGGTTTAACAAGCTATACCTGCCCACATTCCTTCTCCTAAAGGTCTAGCACTCTGTCCCGGTATGGATCTGGTAAGCCTAGGCATAAGCATTCTTGCTGGTGGGGGTGGGGGGACTGATCCCCACCTTTGTGTCTGTGTAGAGCAAATCAAGGTGGGAGGGAGTATTGGTAGGCTGCTCTTTGGCCCACTTTGTTTTGGAGTTTTTTCTTAAGCTCCTGGCATGATTATCTGAACAATACAAAAGTGTTTGTTGTTTGGCACTTTTACATATTTAGATACTTTTTTCGCACTGTAAAAACAACTCAGGGAGGGGGAGATGGCTACCTGACTGACAGAAAGGCCAGCCAATCAGTGTTGTGCATTGTCCTGCTCTGAGAATGGGTGGGAAGGAGAGTTGGTTTATGATGACTGACATAAAACCTTGATGATGACTGGGTTGTGTAAATCTGACTTCTCAAAGGGGCGGGGGATCCCCCTGTATGTATGTGTATCACAATTGTGCTGAGTGTGCTTCCATGGCAGGTTTATCACTGAATGAATGTACTTCTGCCCCCATCTATCATGTGCAGCTCCTCTTGTTAGTGTCCAGGGCTGGCCCATCTGTGAGGTCAACTGAGGCAGTCGCCTCAGGCAGCAGATTGGTGGCAGGTGCGTGTCTCTGTCCACCTACTTGCCTCCACTCTTCCTCCTCCTCCTTCAATTTCCTGGATTGGAAAAGGAAGAGGGAGAGGGGGAGTGCTGAACTAGAACATTAGAGAGTGGGGAGAACAGAGGCTGGCTCATCATCAGATAATGGGGGGGCAGCATTTGGCATGCCGCCTCAGGCATCAGGAAGTCTTGGGTTGGTCCTGTTGGTGCCACATGGAGCGACTGTCCAAAGCAGTGACAAGCTTCCCCAGTCTGTAGAATGTATATGCATGTAAGGGATCATTTCACAGCATACCCCACTCCAAGGCTGCAAACCTATACACACTTTCCTGGAACACAATGAAACTTACTTCTGAATAGACATGCATAGGATTGTGCTGCAAGATACACAGGTATGAGGTTGATATGCCTCTTTTGCCACTATAGAAGTTGTTCCAAATTAGCATCCTCTTCAACTATGAAGGCCATGCATATGTAAAATTAGGAGCATGTCCCTTTAAATACTCTGGCAGTGTAAGCCAGTAAAGTGTTGGGCCACCCCCTTGAAGTTTGTAAAGAGGGACATAGGTTCCACCATTCATGTGCCTTCCCATGAGGAGCTGTGTGTATATTTTGTACCCTATATTACAGGGGTGGCCAAACTTGCTTAATGTAAGAGCCACATACGATAAACTTCAGATGTTTGAGAGCTGCAATCAGAGGCGTCGCTGTTGCGTGGCGAGGCGGGTGGGGGGCCCCCAGGTGTTGCGCGCACACGCACGCAGAAAGGTGACACACGCACACGTGCGCGTCCCCTGGGGGCCTCCCGCCTGCCTTGCCAGGCCGGGAGAGCCGGCTCGGGGACGTCATCCCCGGCCGGTTGCCCAGGGCCTTCTGAGGAAGGCCCACTGTGCGAACGTTATTTATAACATTCTTTTGCGCATGCGCAGACCGTTCCTGAGGGAAAAGTAAATAAATAAATAACGTTCGCACAGCCAGCCTTCCTCAGAAGGCCCAAGACAGCCGGCTGGGGAAGACGTCCCCGAGCCGGCTGCAACAATTGAGGGGGCACCCGGAGCGGGCGCCCGGCGGGCACCCCCCCAAATCGCACAAAAGATTACTAAAGGGGGTGTGTCGGGGGGAGGGGTCACTAGGGTGACGCGCGCGCCCGGCCCTGGGGCAGCGCGCGCCCTAGTGACATCTCTGGCCGCAATATTTAAGAAGCATTTAAATTCTTAAATATATTTACTCACCATGAACATTAAACTTCTGTTTTAATCCAGTGGACTCTCAAGTTTATACCTGGTAAATAAGTATAAAGCTTGAAAATTTCTTATTTACCTTTTATATTAATTGCGATGCAAAAAGGAGCTCAGTCAACATTTTTCGGAGAGCCGCACATTATACATCAAGGAGCCGCGTGTGGCTCAGGAGCCGCAGTTTGGCCACCCCTGCTATATTATATATATGCATTTTTCCCCCCACCTGGTTTGGCCCCTTTCCTCACCTTAGGCTTCGGTGAGGCCTTGGCATCCTGAAGAGACCACTGAGCCACCCAGATGCAGGAGCCATTGTTGTTGTTTATTGTTTACGCTTCTTCTTCCCCAGTGGATGGTTGGCTTTGAGCTTGCTATTTGGCCCATGAAGCCCAGCTCATTTCTCAGAGTGGGAAATTCAGGAACCAGTGACACACACCCAGGGCCGGCCCATCCACAAAGTGAATGACAGCATTTCCAGCAGGTGGCAGATTGGGGGGAGCAGAGGGGGTGGCCTCCTTACCTGCCTCTGCGCAGATTCAGACTGCACAGGAGGAAATGTGCCCATGGTGGAAAAAGAGAGGTCACTATGTTCTAACCCTCGGACTGCAATGATCTCACTCCCCTCCCCTTCTTCCACCATGCTCCTCAAAAAAGACTGACCTGGCTCCTTCCTCCTCCTGGCCCTTTAGTCAAAACGGGAAGTGCAGAGTGTGCTGGGACTGCTCTTAGTGCACTCTGCATTTCCTGATTTACTTAAGGAGCCCATGCTGACGAAGGGGTAGTCTTTATTATTTATTTATTTGAAAATTTATATCCCGCCTTATCCTATGCCGAAGGCAAATGCCCAAGGCGGCTTACAACAAAAATTAAAATACATAGTTTAAATTAAAATAATACAGAATATAAGTTTAAAACAATACATAACTAAATTTAAAAACTATAAAATCCACTGGGGGCGGGGGGGGCGACAGTATGGAGCCCAAAAGCACAAATCTTGCGCCTTCCTCCACTGGGCTCTTTAATCAACAGGAAATGCTGAGCATGCTGAAAACAATCCCAGTGTGCTCCACATTCCCTGCTCTGATTCAAGAGCCTGCGTAGAAGAATGAGAAGTAAGGGGTGCATAAGTTGGGGGGTGGCGGCAGTGGCACCAGTGGGGGGTGGGGGTGCTATTAGGCTGCCTCAGGTACCCCTGCACACCCACCCACCCACGCTTGCACAGGTGAAATCTGGCTAACACCCACCGGCTATAAAAAGTGGGATTCACCCAGTCTCTTGGTGCATTTGCCCAGGTCCACAGTTGGGAGCATCTGATGCTTCATGGGGCGCTTTCCCGCATGTTCTTGCTGCAAGTGTGGGTGCCAGAATCCAGACCCAGACCCTGGAAAGAACATGTAGCCAAAGAAGTCACGTCAGGGTTTTCATTTTCTTTTCCGTGTGCATTTTTGCATTCTTGCCAAGGGTGGCCCGTGCTCCTCCTGAATCCCCCCAAATGCTGCCTTTGCACTCACACACATGCCCAGTCCCCATGGATGAGGGGGAGGGTGGACGGGTGAACAAGTGGGCACAATCCACATCTACTTATATGAAGACCATGGTGTGCAGCCTCTCTGCTCTGCGCCACTTCACCTCGAAATGAACAGGAGCAGCCAGGAGTTGTGCTGAACACAGCAGCCCCTGTTCCTGCTCATTGCAAATAGGAGCCGTGTGGAGCAGGGAGGCTGCACGCCGTGTGCTTTGTAAGAACAGGGGGGTGGGGGCAGGCTGCAAATCACCTGGCCCTGCTTCAGGAGCAGCCAGCAGTAGGCAGGGATATAATCCACATTTACTTATGCAGGAGTGCTGGAGGGAGAAGGGGGCTGCTGCAATCTTCTTCCAACTCGAGCCCAGCAAGTCAGAAGAAGACCAGAGCACCCAGTGAAGCAGCAGGATGGAGAAGGAAGTGGACAGGTGGGCTGGGGGCTCATCTGTTCACCACCCTTCCAAGGGTGCTGCTCCACGTGACCATTTCAGGGTGCTTGAATGGCACAGCCAACCCTGATCCTTGCTAACCTTTGCCTTTTCCATTAGTAGTTGTTCAGTGTCTGGCTTTACTCCTTGCATTGCATTTCCCATGTTTTATCCATTGTTTTAATTTTTCAGCCTTTTAATAAACCTTTTTTACTTTTACATTGAACCGCCTGGTCTCAGTTCTCTCAGGAGTGAGTTCCCTCATCTACCAGACTGCTCACATTTCATGTGGTTGGTTTTAAGGAGAGCCCCCCCCCCCGAATTTGGAGTTTTCAGTTAAGGGGGGGGGTTGCCCAAGGCTGCCTCCTTCAGGGCTTTCTAGCATTGGGTGGTGGCAGTGAAGACCACCTTTCCCCAGTTCAATCCTAATTTACCGAGTAACAAGGGTGATAACCACTAGGTGCTGCCCCCATCTTGCCCTCCATCTTCCCTTACAAGAACTGACATCAAAGCAAATGTGTGTCTCTTAATTAGTATAAAAATTGCCCATGCCTCAACCTGCTGACAACAAAGATACCACATTAAAGAAGTTGAAAAGCAATCTGGTAAACCAAGTGTTCAAACCGTAGGGCTTTTTAAAAAAAAACCTGTCATGACAAAGAGAACGAGAAATGTCTTCTGTTGTTGAACGTAAACCAATTGTATTTACTACAGGTAGTAAATACAGGTAGTAAATACAATTGGTTTACGTTCAACAACAGAAGACATTTCTCGTTCTCTTTTCTTTTTGTCTTTTCCAGTTCTGTTAGCAGCTATGGTTAAGCATATTTACATGCCCTTCAGTTAGGCTTACCATATTTTTCAAACTTCAAACCAGGACACCCCCCATACCCCGCCCGAGGTAAATAATTAATTAATGTCAAAGCAACGAAAAAGCAAGGCGAAAGAACCACAACCAATCGTAAACCACAACAAAAAAGCAATCAGAAACAGCCCAAACCAACCGCAAACTACCCTCCACGACGAAAAAGCAATTGTAAACCACAACGAAAAAGCAATCAGAAAGAGCTCAAACCAACCCCCAACTACCATCCACCACGAAAAAGCAATCTATACCACAACGAAAAAGTAATCAGAAACAGCCCCGACCAACCGCAAACTACCCTCCACAACGAAAAAGCAATTCTAAACCACAACGAAAAAGCAGAAAAAACAAGCCTAAATGTCACAATAAAGCAGAAATCCACATAAGAAATCCTTTTAATGAATAAATTATGGAAGAAAGGGGGCGCGAAGCGCGGCCATTTTTAAAAAAATAATTAATAAAGTAAAGGGGGCGCGAAGCGCGGCTGAAATTTTTAAATAATTAATTAATAAAGTAATTAATAAAGTGAAATTTTTAAATAAATAATTAATTTTTAAATAATTAATTTATAAAGTAAAGGGGGCGCAAAGCGCCCCCTCTTGCCGCGCGAAGTGCGCTCAAATTTTTAAATAAATAATTAATATTTCTATTAAAAATATATATTTAAAAAATACGCTTACCTGGTCGCTGGTCACTGGTCGGTGGTCGGCCCGAGGTTGAGAAGCAGGCTGTGCCTCCCAGCGGCTCCATGCAACACGGGCAAGAAGCAGGCTGTGCTTCTCCCGGTGCCGCTGGTCTCGCAGCAGCACCGGGAGAAGCACAGCCTGCTCGCCTGCGTTGCGCGAGCCCTGGAGCTCGCGCAACACGGGCAAGAAGCAGGCTGTGCTTCTCCCGGTGCCGCTGGTCTCGCAGCCGCACCGGGAGAAGCACAGCCTGCTCGCCTGCGTTGCGCGAGCCCTGGAGCTCGTGCAACACGGGCAAGAAGCAGGCTGTGCTTCTCCCAATGCCGCTGGTCTCGCAGCCGCACCGGGAGAAGCACAGCCTGCTCGCCCGCGTTGCGCGAGCCTCCAGGAGGTTTGCGCAACACGGGCAAGAAGCAGGCTGTGCTTCTCCCGGTGCTGCTGCGAGACCAGTGGCACGGAGAGAAGCACAGCCTGCTTGCCCGCGTTGTGCGAGCCTGCTAGAGGCTCGCGCTGGCCGGGCAAGCAGGCTGTGCTTCTCCGGTCTCCCAGCGGCACCGCATGGAGCCGCTGGGAGACCGGAGAAGCACAGCCTGCTTGCCCGGCCAGCGCGAGCCTCCAGCAGGCTCGCGCAACACGGGCAAGCACTGTGCTTCTCCCGGTGCCGCTGACGACCCGCTCGCCGCGCCGCCATCTTCTTTTTTTTATTTATTTCAAACTTCCCGGCATCTTGGGTCACGAAATCTCGCGTGATCCAAGATGTCGGCGCCCAAATCTCGTGAGGGGCGCCGACATCTTGGATCACGCGAGATTTCGTGACCCAAGATGCTGCCCGGTAAGTTTAAAATAAAAAAAAAAGATGGCGGCGCCCATTCGTCCCCCGGGACACGACCGGGAATCGGGTCCAATTTCCGGAACTGTCCCAGCGAAACCGGGACGAATGGTAAGCCTACCTTCAGTTAACCTGTGTTTAAGGGTTACCCCCCACCCCCACCTTTGTGTTAGTGCAAAATAGTGCAAGGCTGGGTTTTGATACAGCAGCTCTATGAAAGATATGGCATCATAGTGCCTCCGGCAACAAGGGATTAATAAGATACACTTGTAATATCCTCTCAGCAATAAAGAGCAAGGAAATGCATGATGGGACAGACTCTTATACAGTTGTCTATGATGAGGTTTGTCTCGTCAAACCAGTTTAGCAAACATGGCAAAGAAGAAGGGAGAAACAAACTGTGTACCAGGCCTCTTATTGGTTTATTAGTTTTCAGGACATAGGAAGCAAGCCAGAGCCTTGGTCAATATAACTCATCATTGTCCCTTCTCACTGGTACCAGTTCTCCAGGGTTTCAGTCTGTGTGTTTTTTCTTTGCCGTACCGGGATATGCCAGGCATTGAACCAGGGAAAACACATAGAAGAACAGGCTTTGCTGAGGGAGAGTCAGCATGGCTTCTGCAAGGGGAAGTCTTGCCTCACAAACTTTTAGAATTTTTTTAAAAGGTCAACAGGCGAGCAAACCCGTGGATATTATATATCTGGATTTTCAGAAGGCGTTTGACACAGTCCCTCATGAAAGGCTCCTGAGCAAACTCCACAGTCATGGAATAAGAGGGCAGGTCCTCTTGTGGATCAGGAACTGGTTGAAGACCAGGAAACAGCGAGTGGGAGTCAATGGGCAATTTTCACAATGGCAAGAGGTGAAAAGCGGTGTGCCCCAAGGATCGGTCTTGGGACCGGTGCTTTTCAACTTATTCATAAATGACCTGGAGTTGGGGATAAGCAGCGAGGTGGCCAAGTTTGCGGATGACACTAAACGTTTCCGGGTGGTGAAGCCCAGGGCCGCCCGCCAGATCCTATTCGTGTTCCGGGCTGATAGAGATTGGCCCGGAGGTCTACTCAGAGGAAGGGGAAGTTCGTTCCCCTTCGCCTGGTGTAACACGGGGAGGCCTCAATGGGCCTCCTCAGATTTTCACCAGCTATTTAGCTGGCGCAAGTCTGAGGAGGCCGTGTAAAAGCCGTACCGGCCCGGGAAGGCCCCTCCCTCGCTGCCCCCTGCTGGGGGATCCTTTACCTTCTCCGGCATCCTCAGGGACGATCCGGCGGCGGAGTAAGGGAGGCCGGCCTCCGCACCAGCTGCCCTTACTCTAGAGTCGTCGCAGGCACATTTGCGATTACTTCAAACAGTGGAGCGCTCGCTCCGCTGTTTCTGCCTTACCTAGGATTGTACTCTCAAACTATGTAGATAGGAATCTTTAATTAAAATAACCTTTCATGAAAACAACTTTAAGGAAACCAATGATAACCTTCTCAGGCTTAAAATCAGATCTGGGAAATGGTCTTTGGATTTTCTCTGAGTTGAATCCAACAAATCTGGATAAATTGAGAGACAAGTCACAAGACCATTTGCAGCTAATATTGGATGAGACTTAGGGCCTAATCCTATAGGCACACTGCACCACCAGAACTTGCATGCTGGCAGCACAGCATGCGTGTAATTCATCTGTGGAACTCCTTGCCACAGGATGTGGTGATGGCATCTGGCCTAGATGCCTTTAAAAGGGGTTTGGACAGATTCATGGAGGAAAAGACCATCACAGGTTACAAGCCAGAAGCAACCCCCTGGTTTTAGAAGTGGGTTTTCTCTGTGCCAGGTGCAAGGGAGTGACAACGGGAAACAGGTTATCTTGTTGTCTTGTGCTCCCTGGGGCATCTGGTGGGGCCACTGTGTGATACAGGAAGCTGGACTAGATGGGCCTTTGGCCTGATCCAGCAGGGCTCTTCTTATGTTCTTACAGGGGTCGCAAAAGGTGACTCACCATTCAGCGCAGCCAGGCCGCTACCGCAAGAGGGGACTGGCTGCAGCCACGCATCAGTGGCCTGCAGAGGAGGTCCGGTGCCTGTAAGTTAATGGGGGGGGGTGGAGCAGGGCTTGGGCTGAACAGGGCAGGAATATGGAGTAACGGGACGGAGACCGGGTTGGGGAGGGAGGTGGATCGAGGCCGGAAAGGGGGCCGTATCAGTGGCACCATTGCCGCCGATATCCTATCCCCTTCCCAGCCAATACAAACAAACAAAAAAAAACCAAACCCAAAAGGACAATACAAAAAAAATCCACACACACACACACACACACACACACACACACACACACACACACAACTTTCAATTGCTTCATTAGGCCATTTTCTTCTCTTGTCACTTATTCCTTCTTTGAAGCTCATTTTGCTTCATTTAAATTAATTTTATGCTTGGAGTAGGTTGCAATAGTTTAAAATAAAAGGATAAAAACAAAGAGAATTGAATGGAAACAATACCCCAGCTAAATATAAAATGTATACAGTAATTAGTGTGCTAGCCTATATGCAGGTTTACAACAACAGGACCTACTCCCAGGTACGTTTGCATAGGATTGCAACATATAATATAACATGAACTACATACACTCTCAGACAGCCCTTGGGGAAGATGATGGCCCCTAGGCAAATTCCTCGGTTTGCTTTCTGCTAAGTCTGATGCTTGTTTTCAGCTATGGTCTTTTGAAAAAAAATCATGGACAGCACCCAAGTGCTCCTGCTGATAACATCACTGCTCCTGCTGGAGGAAAAATTCCAGAGTTCCATGCCCCCCCCCCTTGACTACACCCTTGGAAGTTACAAATCAAGTCACTCAATGGAATGATAATTTTTTCCCCTGCAAGGTTGATGTTTGCTGTGGCTGTTGAATTGCAATAGCTCTGTTTTCAACATGAAAAGAGTGGGATATTTCAGAGCTTGCATGAGACAGGTAGTAGGGGCATGATGATGCTTAAAACAAAAGTTAGAATGTGAATGGCATCGTGCAGAAAATGACAGTCAGAAATCATGCATGGACCCCTTATAACTTTTGTTTTGAATGCCATTAATTAATCTGCAACTCTGATTCAAGAGACTCCTGAACAGCAGAGGCGCCGCTCTCTCCCCTCCTCCCCTCCAATCTCTCCTTCCACTCAGTGACACAGTTGCCATGTGGCATTAGGGTTAAGGCCGCTGCAGACCGCATGAACTTCGGCACATCCCAGATGCCCGAGGAGCTTTGTCGAGCTGTGCTGAGGTGTCTGGTTACCATAGCGGAAGCGAGCGGAGGAGATGCCATCTCCCGATTTCTGGCACGATCGAAAATGTTCCCGACCCATGTTTGAGGGGGCTGCTTCGTGGAGCTACTGCAGCCACCAATCAGATGAGAGGGGGAGGAGTGTTAGCCAATCACCGTGGAGGTTTCTTCCAAGAAGGCGGGACAAAAGGAGGGACTATTTGCGGGAAGACACTCCTACAGACAAGCTCAGAGCGCGAAGGAGAGCAGCCAGCCTCTCTCGCTCGCTCACCTCGGGGCTCGCTCGCTCGCCTCGGCGTGCGGTCTGTCACGGCCTTTAGTCGAAGCCCCACCTGGCTGGGCTGGCCCCTGAACCCTCAACCCTGTTGGCAGTAGTAGCGCCCAGTGAGCTACTAGGGGTTGGGTGGGAGTGCAATGGGGGAGCTCCCAGCAACCTAGCACCGGCCTCCACTCTACCCCCCAAATTGTTTAAGCTTTTTAAAAAGCCATCATTGCATCTTGTGCCAATAAATTCCATATGAAATATCTCCTTTATCAGTTCTGTGTGACACACGCACTGCTAAAAAAAATGGTTCTGTCTTCTTGATTCAATATCTTCTGCAAGGAAGACCAGTGCACAGCATTGATTTTGCTTCTCTGCAGCTTCTGTCTTCCTTGACTGCCCTTTTTACATATTTTCCATCTTATAGGTCAGCTGTCTTTTTTAGCTGTTTTTCTCTGTCTTGAATAAACCTATACATTTTTAGCTTTCATTATTTTTAGCCTTCAAATCTCTTCTTAGTTTGTTTTACTGTAATTTTTACAGTTGGCTTGCCAGAGCTTGGACTGTTTCTGACAAGTCGCCAGTGAAAACAAGCTTGTAAGCATGGATCCTCTTGCTGGACTAGGATGCGTGTAACCCAAGGAATGCTGTATCTGGATCCTGACATCCAACCTCTGGTGTTGCTCAGGTGGTCACGTTGTATAAAAAACAGCAAATACTCCTGTTGAACAGGAGACTATTAGTGAACAAGCTTGCAGTGATGTAGACTTGAGTCTATTGACTCGGACTCAAGTCGCGTCAATGACTCGACTCGGACTTGACTCGGCTATTGTAAAAGACTCGACTCGAGACTTGGAGCCTTTTACCACACGTCAAATTTTATTCAGGTTTAAACCATTTCCCCCATTAAATAGACAGGGACTCGCAACATGCAAACCAAAGACTCGGGATTTGGGGGCAAAGACTTGGGACTTGACTTGAGACTTGAACCCAGAGCCTCGAGACTTGGAGTCAGAGAGTTGATCCACATCCCTGAAAGTTTGTCAGGGGGGATTAATCCAGAACTCTGCTGGTCCATCTATGAGGCCAACTGCAGCAGCCACTTCAGGCAGCAGATTGATCGGGGGGGGGGGAGTCCTCATCTCTGTCCACCAACTTGCCTTCACTGCTGCCAGTGGCGTCGTTCTGGTAGGGGCGGGGCCGTAAGTATCGCTCCGTCCTAGACCCTTTACCGAGCGAGCAGGAGGCGGCCCCGCCCCCTCACTGTCGGAGCCTTTCCCCTGCGGAGAAAGCAGCAGGCAAGAGACCCTGCCTGCTGTTTTCTCTGCAGGGGAAAGGCTCCGACAGTGAGGGGGTGGGGCCGCCTCCTGCTCGCTCGGTAAAGGGTCTAGGACGGAGCGATACTTATGGCCCCGCCCCTACCGGAGCGACGCCACTGACTGCTGCTTCTGTTCCTTCCACTCCCTGGATTGGAAAAGGGAGGAAGAGGAAGTGTGGAGGAGAGGAGAGTGCTGAGTTAGAACATCGGAGAGTGGGAGATACAGAGACTGGCACTTCAGGGGGGCAGCACTTGGCATCAGGAAGTCTTGGTCAGGCCGTGCTCTGGAAACTTACCTACTTACTTATAAACATATACTTACCATATAAATGGTTGTTTATTTTGTTGCTGCAGCATGGAGCAATGACAGCCCTGTTATGAAGGAGCTAATAAAAGTTCAAAGTATGGATATTGAAACATGTATCTGTTTAAGTGGTACTCACTGATACTGTTTAAGTACTCAGGTCATCTCTTTCATTATTAGTCTCTTCCATCACAAGGGCCACCCATATTTTAGCAATCCGGCTGATTAGAGTAGGCGTTTCCTAATTGCACCATTCGGAATACTCTGCCAGCCAGCATGAAGAATTGAGGTGAAGAGTCAGATTTTATCTGAGATTTCCGCAATTTCCAAAAGAACACGTGGGAGGAGAACACCTGCTAGAACTCTCCCTAGCAGTTGGGCTAGGCCTCCACATTTGCCTGGAGAATTTCCAGAACGCCTGCTACATTCGTCTCCTCTGTGGCACTCAGCCAATAGCAAGGTTCCCATTCTATTTTATGGAAGATTTCCATAGAATCTTGAATGGCATTAAAAATATTTCCCGGGTTCTCTGGTCGTTGATTGGTAGGATAACAAGTTAAAAACGGTCCCGACATTTTGCTGGGTCATATCCCCAGCATCTTCAGAGGCACAGAACAAGTACAACAGCACAACGTGGGACAAAAAACGTCGGGGCAGTTTTTAACTTGTAATCCTACCAATCAACGACCAGAGAACCCGGGAAATATTTTTAACTCTAAGATTTGTACCGGCCGTGAGAACCTAAGAACCAACATCTTGAATGGTATATTATCAAGCACATGCACAAGCATGCCGTAAGGTCATTGCGGCAGTGCGGAGGCTTGTGGCACCGGCGGAAAGGCCTGCACCGGCCTGCCGCCACCAGATCTCGCCAGAACCTGCACTGGGTTCCCTTCCCTGGCTTAAAAGCCTGACACGGAGCTGCTCGGATGTCTGCCGGTCATTTAGCTGGTGCACAGCTGAGTAGACCCATAGAGTCTGCTGGGGCTAAGGAGATGAAAGTACCCTTACCTCGAGGAGACCTCCAACAACCTCCAGCCCCGCGCCGGATACAGTGGAGCCTGCCCCAGTGTTGTTGCATCCCAGCACGGGTGGTTGGTTAAGACTGCGCCATAAGCATTTTTTCTGGAAGTTAATGTTGACTCTTGCCTGTAAATGAAGTAGATATTTCCTATATCAGGCAGGAACTTGTTTATCATAAGAGGAACTTGCACATCCAAGCTTTCAAGTTATGCTTGACTGAGAACAAGGAAGCACCTGTTCTATCGCTGCGTTTCATTCACTGAATTAGCTGAAACTCAGACAAACTGATAAGGCACAGGAGGATACAACTGAGCCTGAGGAACCATCTGCTCTTCACACCCTGAGAGGCAACGTTTATATGGATAGGCTTGCAGTCAATACACCTTAGCAGTCCAGGACGTACTGGAAGTAAGTTCCACTGAATTCAATGGCTCTATTCCTAGGTTAGTGTGTATATGATAGCAGCCCTAGGCTAGGGTGTACATCTCATTGAACTTAGCAGAGCTTTTAAGCAGACATGCAAAGGATTAGGTTTTCTTGTGCATGTCAGGGTAGGTTACAGAAAAATTGCCTTATACAACTCAGATCATTGGTTTATCTAGATCAGGGGTTCTCAACGCCTTCCCAGCCAAGTACCACCTCTGGCACCACTCTCCTGCTGAGTATTACTGGAAGTGACTGGCAATGACATCATCACCAGTTACTTCTGGGTGTTCAGGTTTTGGGATGCCAGAAAACGCAGGTAGGAGGCTCTGGGCGGTTGGGGGGGGGGGCATTCTCAGCATTCCTAAGAGGCTTGGCCAAAGGCAGGAACTTCTCGGGAGCAAAAGCGTGCTGCTGAAAGTGCCACGTCGGAGAGGGGTTCCGGTGGTCCGGCGGTCAGAATACCACCAGCAGTCAGCCAAAGTACCACTGGTGGTACTAGTACCACTGGTTGAGAACCCCTGATCTAGATCAATATTGTCTTCACTGCCTGGGGGGCTGCAGCTCTCCAGAGTTTCAGACAGGAGTTCAAGTCCTAGGTGTCAGGGACTGAACCTGGGAGCTTCTTCCATTGAGCAATTACTTGGTTAAACCGCTGAACCATGAGCTGTCGATCGAAAGGTCGGCAGTTCGAATCCGTGACAGGGTGAGCTCTCATTGCTTGGCCAGCTCCTGCCAACCTAGCAGTTCCAAAGCATGTTAATGCGAGTAGATAAATAGGTACCGCTTGCGGGAAGGTAAACAGCGCTCCGTGTTCCAGCCGCATGCTATGCGCTGCGGCAAGGAGAATCATGCTGGCCACATGACCACAGAGGCGTCTTCGGACAACGCTGGCTCTTCGGCTTTGAAATGGGGATGAGCACCACACCCTAGAGTCGGACACGACTGGACTTAATTGTCAAGGGTCACCTTTACCTTTTTAAACAGGATATAAAGAAAGTTCCAGGTAGCACGCTAAGTGATTCCTATCAACCATGCATCTTAGCATATAGGGTAGTAGATCAGGCCTACATCTCTTGTGAGCTCCTAAACTAAATGTAGCCCATCTACAAGTAAGTCAGATCAACAGGGATTTGATAAACCACTTGTTGCTGTCGAAATGAATCTGCAATATATGGACCAGTTAAGCATCTGGCAGGCTACCATGTTGTCTGACTGACAGAGTAGGTGTAGCTTGGCAAGTTGGCAGGTTGCACGTTGTTACAGGCCTGGGCTAGTGGGCTTGCAAACTCAGAGTTGCATCTCTGCACAGAGTAGAACAGAACAGACCTTTAATACACACGCATACACGCACAGCAGCATGACTGAGCCTGGGTCATATCAGAGACCTCTACAGTATTTGGAATTACGGCATTATCCAGAATAACCAGCCACTTCTTGGTACAGTTATTAATATCCATTTATTGATCAGGAATTAGGCAGTAAATGCCCTATAATAAATAAAAAAACAAACCATAACACAGAATGACTGCTACGATAGGAACAGAAGGGGGCAGGCATCACCAACGAATGCCACCAATGCAGGGACAGTGGGCAGGGAAGACAATGCAACACAGGTATGTGGTTCATTCCACTTACTGGAGAAATACAAGAGACTAGACTAGTCTTGTCCACCTCTCATCCCAGCTTTGCATGCTAAGTTCCTTTCCAGTTTCACAACCCATCCCCTCCAAGCTCCTCCTATGCAATGCTTCAGAGCTGCAAGATCTACCTGCCTGAGGCTCAGTCACCATTGAGAATTTCTGGGGATTGCACTTAGGAGTGACAGGCTATGTTATGTACCCAATTAAAGGCTGTGATAAGGAAATGATGTCATGTTCATTAGATAAGAAGGTTCCATGTTCCATTTCACGCATGCCACATAAAGCGCTCTTGAGCCTCTCTTCTGCTGTGGGCTTATATGCATGAAAGACAAAAATGCAATTTTAAATGCACACATGCATCAGCCAGAGGGGTTGCGATGACATTTAAAGTGGAAAAAAGTACCGGTAACTTGTTTTTCAAGCAGGGGAAGGTTCCCATTATAGCACTTAAATGCTGATATAATTTCATCTTTCGCCTCAGTCAGTGTCACATCACTCCTCTTCCGTCCCACTTAGGAAACTACTGAACTTAGGGCCAAACCAGGCATGACATCAGAATTCAGTAAACAAAACTCACCATATTTTTTCATATCTCAAAAAGCAACTGGGCGACAAGATTTTTATCAAGGCCCTGGCACACCAGGGAAGGGGCCCTAAGTCCCGTGCTCCGTCCTGATTTGTTACCCTCTGAAGCTATTAGTCATGGAGGAAATAACTTACAGGTACAATTTTGTGCCTATAAAGTTTCCCTTCCACAGCTAATAGCAGCATTGTGGAGGGCAATTTGGATCAGAGCCCCAGCGTAGGGGCAAAGGGTTCAAACCTCCTCTTGTGCTGCAGCCCTGGCCCAAACTGTCCCCACATAGCTGCTTTTTGAGATTAAAATAGCATATAAGGCGGCGGTGCTCCAATCACAGAACCCGTGTGTGTCACGTGTAATTTGGCCCCTTGGAAACAGCTTGAGGAAGGTCACCAACTGATGATCAAGTTTCTATTGCCAACAAAAAAGGGTTGTTGTTTTTTGGGGGGGAGGTTATGTCCAAAAGAAGAGCTGTTACAGTATGTGGGGAAGACATGAAGTGGTAACGGACGGACGATGGAGAGAAAGCAGAGCTGCTCAGTTCTTATTTTCCAGCTGTTTTCTCCCAGAAGGGAGAGGTGGCTCAACCCAACAGTTGCACTAATCAGGAAGAGGGAGGATTACATCTCAGGGCAGGAAAAGAGGTGGCAAGAGAACACCTATTAACTTGAAATGATTGCACCAGAGATCTCCAGGATAAGATGGATCACACTGTAAGGTACGGAAAGAACTGGTAGATGCGTTCTTGGAGACACTGTCTGTAACATTTGAGAACTCGTGGAGAATGGGCAAGGTCGGTGCCCAAGGACTGGAGACAAGTAAATACTGTCCCTTTTCTTTAAAAAAGGGAAACGTTTAGCTTGGGAAAGTAAAGATCAGTCAGCTTGATGTTATTATCTGGAAAGATCCTGAAACAGATTATTAAGTGGAATATCTGTGAGCACTCAGAAAATAATGGGGTGATTTCTAGGAGCCAGCATGGGTTTTGTCAAAGACAAGTTATGCCTGACAAATCTCATATCTCAGATCATGACTTCCTCTTCCTCTCCCTCCTCTCCTCCCTCTCTCTGGATAGAGTGATTAGTCTAGTACATTGAGGAAATGCTGCGGACATCGTGTACCTAAATCTCAGCAAAGCATTGAACAGAGTCTTCCATGATATCCTTGTGGTGGATAAAATGGTAAAATGTGAGTTAGATGGTATTCCTAAGGCTGGAACTACACAGCACTGCGTCCGGCGTGGAGGCGTCTTGCCTTGCCTCCGCCGAGCTGGTCGGAGGAGTGTCTTCCCGCCTGTTGTCCCTCCTGCTGTCCCGCCTTCTTAAGAAAGCGCAGCTGTGTTTGGTTAAACACAAGCGCGCTCTGATTGGCCGAAAACCTTGCAGGTCTGCTCTTTACAGCGGGGCCGGTTTTTACTTTTTAACAACCCTGCCCTATGTATCTTGACGTAGTCGCAAAGGCAGCCAAGACAAAATCACCCACAAGCTTCACACGTTTCTCTCTATTTCGTTTTAACACACATGTTGAGGGGTTTTGGGTACTGCTCAACTTCCCGTGCATCTCTGAATGAGTCAACATGGAGCAGTCGTAAGCAATATTTTGCTCAATCCATAATCGGTCTGTAGTGGAAATATTGTTATGCTCTGCCTGTGCACACACAACAGACCGTTCCCTTGCGAGCACCAAAATGCTTCCCCCCCACACACACACACACACTCGCAAATCTCGCTGATTGATCCTGCTCTTTCTTGTTACAATTAATCCTCTTGGAATAAACCTCCACGGTTACAGAAGTTTGGGCTATTTTGAGTATTTCCCACCATTCTGGTTCTCTCTCTCCTCGTCCTGTGTTTTCCTCTGGGATTCAAGCCTTGAAATAAAAACCCCACGGTGATTGGAGGTAGCTCTGATTGGCATGCAGCCACTCTCTTCCCCCCTCTCATCCGATTGGTAGGCTGCATTGCCTATGCGAAGCCGCCCCTGAAAAGATGGCTAGGAACCATCTTTCCTGCTTTGTGTATCGGGAGCTCCGCTTGCTTCCGAAATGCTGTCAGAAGCTCCGCAAAGCGTCGACCGCAGTGCAGTCTAGTTCCGGCCTAAGTCTTAAGGGGACTCAAAGCTGGTTACATAACCATTCCCAATGAGTGCTAATAAATGGCTGGCTCTGCATCAACCTGGAGGTTGTCGAGTGGGGTGCCACAGGACTGTCTTGGGCCCTGTGCTGTGGGGTTGTTACCAGGCATGCTTTTAAGATGCATGTAAAATGTGCAGATGGGGGGAAATCTATAAACATGCGCAGGGATTGGGTGCAGTGGCCTGTGGCACAGCTTGGTGGAATGGCATACAAGAAAGTAGGAGTCTAGGTTAAAAGTGTAATAATAAATAACTTTCATTGGTGGGATAATAAAAGGAAGGGGGAAATCGATAACAAAAATGCAACGCAATACGTATTCACTCACACAACTAGGCCCCCCTAAAAGAAGACAAGCGAGAGAAGGAGAAAATAACGGCACAAGCAAAGAGGAGGAAAAAGGAGGAGGTAGGGAAATCAGGAGAGTACTCAGGGGATCTGGGGCTGGAAAACCAGGACGTTTGTGATAATGGGAGGGAAGAGGGAGAGATTTGAGACTAAGAATCCTAGACTCACAAACACATAACACTCACACCAAAGAGGAAAAGACAGAGGCACTAACAGCGCATCCTATCCAACTTACACCACCAGTGTAACCAGCGGGGGAGAGCAGGGCGGGAGGCTTTGGAGAGGAGGGGAGATTTTAATCCCCTTTGAATCCCCCTTAGGAGGGGATTGGAATCCCTTCCCATTCTGGGGCCCTCCCGTTCTCGCTGCACCGCTGGTTACACCGGTGGTGTAAGTTAAGTTGGATAGGATTGCGCTATTAGTGTGTTGTAGAGTTTACTGCAACACGAGACACATAAGATAGGTCAATGGTCAGGTTTGCCAAAAAAGACAAAGATTACCTACCCATATCTGCTGAGCCAGTTCAAAGTGCTGCAGAGTTTGTCGACTCAGTGAATGCTTCAATGGTGACCTACAAAAGGATGGCTACTCAGTGGATGCTGGAGGAGCAATTTTTTGGTTGCACTAAGGGAAGGGAAGCGGGGGGGGGGGAGAGGGAGAAAGGAATATAGTACTTGTCCTGGATGCCAGCTGGCACAGCGGTTCTTTGTTAGCGAAGGGAATGGGGGTGCTTAATACAGATAGCAACAACAGCAAGGCAGATGGTTGAACTAGGAACGCGAAGGGTCCAGCTTTTTACACCCAAATTCCAATGGGATCATCATAGGGGCTTTTGTGGAGTGAGCTCATCAAGGACCTTTCTCTTGTGCCCTAATGGCCCTTGATCACTCATCCCCAGTTCAAGATGGGCTCCTCTACTTTGCACCCTGCCTAGGGTGTGGCAATGAACTCTTGACTTGCTCTGGAGGCCACAGCCTCAATTAGCACACACCTCGTGATTAGATTTGGCCATGGAATTGGCGAGGGTTGGGGGCTGTTTCTTTTGGGGCCCTTCCCTTCATGTGAATTTGGCTCCTGGGCCCCCCTTTTTGCTCCTAGGTCCCCTTTTTGACCCATTTTTGGCCCTGGGCCCAGGTACAATTGTACCCCCTTAACCCACCTCTCAGAGGCCCTGGTGTGTACGGGCAATCGCTCTGACAAACCAAAGTTGTGGTCTTCCTTGAGGTCTAAAGGTAAAGGTAAAGGTATCCCCTGACAATTAAGTCCAGTCGTGTCCGACTCTAGGGTGTGGTGCTCATCTCCATTTCAAAGCCGAAGAGCCAGCATTGTCCGAAGACGCCTCCGTGGTCATGTGGCCGGCATGACTCTCCTTGCCGCAGCGCGTAGCATGCAGCTGGAACACGGAGCACTGTTTACCTTCCCGCAAGCGGTCCCTATTTATCTACTCACATTGACATGCTTTGGAACTGCTAGGTTGGCAGGAGTGCTAGGTTGGCAGGAGGTCTCCTTGAGGTCTACAGGACCATAAAATACCTCTTGCCATCAGCCCCGTTCAAATACCATGAGACTGGCCTGGGTCATGCTCTTCTGGTACACACCCAGCACCTCATGTACTGGCAAAGAAATGAGTCAGCAACAAAATACTGTACAAATAAAGCATGTCTTGCAACAGTGCAGAAGAGATTCTTATCAGCTTTGCAGATGACACAAAGTTGGGGAGGGAATGGCGAATGCCCTGGAAGACTGGATGATGCTTCAAAGCGACCTTGACAGGCTCAATCATTGGGCCCAAACCAACAAGATGAAGTTCAATGAAAAGAAATGTGAAGTTCCGCACACAGGTAGCCCCCCCCCCCCAGGCAAAAGTACAGGATGAACGAGACCTGGCTTGGCAGCAGCATATGTAAAAAGGATCCAGGTCGATGTCTTATGCTGCAATCCTATACTGTACACACTTACCTGGGAGTAAGTTCCAATGGACTCAGTAGGGCTTACTTCTGGGTAGACACACATAGGATTGCATGGCTACTGGGCCACAAGCCGTACATGATCCAGCAACAGGGCCTCTGAGAAGGGGGTGCAGGGGGTACATCGTACCTGGGCCTGGGGTCAAAAAAGGGGCCCTGAGAGCCAAAGGAGAGAAGTCAGAAATTTCCTGGATAAAACAGAATGACTAATGGAGGAGGGAAGGGGTCCAAAATAAACTTTGCACCCCCTGATAAAATTCCTCTCAGAAGCCCTGAGTCAGCAGAGTGATGCAGCTACAAAAAAAAAAAAAAAGCTTAATGCAATTCTGGGCTGAATTCACAGAGACTCGGGCTGCAATCCTATAAAAACTTTCCTGGGAGTAAGCCCAATTGAACACAATGGAACTTACTTCTGAGTAGACATGTACAGGATTGTGCTGACAGAGTCAGATCACGAGAAGTAATAGTTCTACTCTATTCTGCAATAGTCAGACCTCACTTGGAATATTGAATCCAACATAAAGCCCAAATGGACCGCTGGATCCCCTGAACCAAACGTTGGTTTTTTGCAGTGTCTCATGAGAAGTATTGTTTGCATTCGCAGGAAAGCCCAACCTTCTCAGTATTTCAAAAGACAAGGGATTTGGGTGTTCTTGGGTGCTCCTACACTGAGAACTGTAGTGGTAAATCCTTCTACCCAAAACAGCCAGGAGCCAGTTATAATGAGTTTTGCATCACCTCAAAATTGGGCAACTGGAATGTGTCTGAGCATTATACTAGGTCAGAGTAAGCTCATAGTCTAATGTTTGATAAGAGCTACAAAAAACTGGGATGCTTCCTTCACTTAAGTGCCAATTTCCTTCCCCAAGCATGATTTCAGTAACAGATTTTACTTTTCTGGGCTCCAAGATCACTGCAGACGGAGACAGCAGCCATGAAATTAAAAGACGCTTACTCCTTGGAAGGAAAGCTATGGCAAACTTAGACAGCATAATAAAAAGCAGAGATATCACCATGCCAACAAAAGTTCGTATAGTCAGGGCGATGGTGTTCCCAGTAGCAATGTATGGTTGCGAGAGTTGGACCATAAGGAAGGCTGAGCGCCGAAGAATAGATGCTTTTGAACTGTGGTGCTGGAGAAGACTCCTGAGAGTCCCTTGGACTGCTAGGAGATCAAATCAGTCAATTCTAAATGAAATCAAGCCTGACTGTTCCCTGGAAGGACAGGTACTAAGGCTGAAACTCAAATATTTTGGCCACCTAATGCGAAGAGAGGACTCTCTGGAGAAGACTCTGATGCTGGGAAAGATTGAAGGCAAAAGGAGAAGGGGAAGGCCAAGGATGAGATGGTTAGACAGCATCATCGATGCAACAAACATGAATATGAGCGAACTCAGGAAGATAGTGGAGGACAGGAAGGCCTGGCGGGATATGGTTCATGGGATCACGAAGGGTCGGACACGACTTAACGACTGAACAACAACAACAAGCATGATTTATGGCAATGGTTTTACAGGTGAGTAAGGGATGGCCAGCGGGTGGCGCAGTGGGTTAAACCGCTGAACCATGAGCTGTCGATCGAAAGGTCGGCAGTTCAAACCGGCGACGGGGTGAGCTCTCGTTGCTTGGCCAGCTCCTGCCAACCTAGCAGTTCCAAAGCATGTTAATGCGAGTAGATAAATAGGTACCGCTTGCGGGAAGGTAAACAGCGCTCCGTGTTCCAGCTGCATGCTACGCGCTGCGGCAAGGAGAGTCATGCCGGCCACATGACCACGGAGGCGTCTTCGGACAACGCTGGCTCTTCGGCTTTGAAATGGGGATGAGCACCACACCCTAGAATCGGACACGACTGGACTTAATTGTCAGGGGTCACCTTTACCTTTTAAGGGAGCCTGTATGTCATTGCGGACTCTGTGGCGACATTGGCGATGGCACTTCTGGGGTCCTGCCATGGAAAAAGGTTTTATTCCCACTTACTGGGGTCATGCCGGCCCTACGGGGGTTGTTTGGGGACCACAGCCCCCTCTACGCCTCCCCATGCATCTTAAGAGCTTCCAATTGCTAGAGGTAAGTTTCTTAGGTGTTAAAATCTCTAAAATACATTCTTGGATCAGGTTGTGGTCAATAACAGGAAACAACAAAGTGACTCAAAACAAGGAGTCTTTATTCTTACTCCTTTTACACAAGGACGTCAAGTTGTGTATAAGGGGTGCAAGATAAGCTCGCACCCCGATATGACTTAAGACACAGTCACACACATCAACAACATGAGGTTCTCCTTGATAAACAGTTATGTAACTACTGTACCCATGTTCAATAATAATTTATTCAGTTTGAGAACTGTCCCGGGTTTGTAGCCACTGTTTGCTCCCCTGTTCCAAGTCTACTGCTCCTCGTCCTGCCCACTGGCAGTAAATGACACATTATTGTAGGAATCAACCCTGTAGTATAGCTAACGCTGTTACAATTCTCTGAATGGCAATTAAAAGCATCCTGCATGCACATTTGCCCCATATATTTCTGAAAAGAAAAATAAATAAGTGAAAAGTAAAGCTAGAAAAATATGAGAAGCTATAAATTTCAAAGAGGGGGCCTGCTGTGAGTCTCTAACGGGACTAGGTCCATTTGTAACTTACAAGCCTGACTGCTCGTGGAATCGCAGAATGTTAGAGTTGGAAATGACCTTGGCGGTTAGCTAGTCAAACCGCCTACTCAGCGCTGGCAACTATAGCATCCCTGACAGATGGCTGTCTAGTCTCTGCTTGAAAATCTCCAATGAGGTTACTGCACGACGCAGACTATTCCAGGGCCGGACAGCTCTTACCGTTAGGCAATTTCTTCCTCACTGTCTAGCCTAAATCCACATCCCTGTTGTTTCAACCTATTAGTTGTAGGTTGTAGTCCTGCACTCGAGAACCACAGAAAGTACGCCCTCATCTTCTGTGTGAAGTACCCCTTCAGATACTTGAAAATAGCTGCAATATCTCTCCTTACTTCTCTTTCCCAGGCAAAACATGCCAAGCTCTTTTAACGGTATCTCATAAGACTTGGTTTCCAGACCCCTCCTCATTTCAGTTGCCCTCCTTTAAGCCCAGCTTATCAATGTCCTTGGAATGCGGAGCCCAAAACTGGTGTTAACACACATGCTCTGGAGGCACATGCATTGCACATATACATGTGGCCCCAAACATGCATATCTAGGGATCCTGAGTCATGACATATACTCCCACAAACAGTCACCATAAGAATAGAAAGTGACTTAGAGCCCACTCAGTTCCAAACAATGAATTTATTTTTGATTGAAAACTATTATGACCGGCAGTTATCTTTATCGAAGAGGGTAAAACGGGTAGCGAAGTCATATTCAAAGCTTAAAACAGCGATTCAGCCGACTAAAAACAATGACGATTTTATCCGGGCTTGACCGTGACAGCCAGTCCCAGACAAACAGAAATTATTTTAAAAGTCAATACTGACACACAAAAGCCCGACGTTTCGTGTCTTGAACCAGACACATCTTCTGGGGCAATCCAAAGCGAATTGGTAGATTTGTAGATTGCGAATTTGGATTGCCCCAGAAGATGTGTCTGGTTCAAGACACGAAACGTCGGGCTTTTGTGTGTCAGTATTGACTTTTAAAATAATTTCTGTTTGTCTGGGACTGGCTGTCACGGTCAAGCCCGGATAAAATCGTCATTGTTTTTAGTCGGCTGAATCGCTGTTTTAAGCTTTGAATATGACTTCGCTACCCGTTTTACCCTCTTCAATGAATTTATTGAGAGAAATGAACACGATGACTTATAGCAATGATATCAAATAATTTTAAAAAGCAGCATACAACAATACATGAATGAAACAAAAGATTATTGTTAAATATACCGATAAAATTTCTTGCAGGAAAAATAAGGGGCTCCTGGCAGAGGCAACACTTAACAGAAGGGGAATGTTACCAGTTCTTGAAGCAAGATAGTAAAAGAGGGAAGAGGGAGAAGTTGATTGAAGTGATCCCCACACATGCTCTCATTCGTTCCTAGTTTCATGTCCACCCACATTCTGTCATGCTTGGTGTTCCCTTTTATAGGGAGAGTGGGGGGAGGGGATCAAAGCTTACAATAATCGTAAATGAAGATCTGCAATTAAAGCTTCAACAACTGAAGACTCTTGTTTGACAAACTTTGACTTACTCCTATCTCTAATCCATGGGGCATCATAAATATACCATATCAGTGGTTCTCAAACTGGTGGGTCATGACCCACCAGAAATCTGGAAGTAGTTGCTACCCCCTTAAGGGGCATGGTGATTGGACTTTTTGGGTCCCACCATGGAAAACGGGTCATTTTCACTTACTGGGGGTTGTGCGGCCCTCCGGAGCCCTCTACGCCCTCTCCCCGCCTCATAAGAGCCTCCAATCAGATTTGGGAGCTACCGGTTTTCGCTGAAAATCAGAAGTAGCTTCTGAGCGTGATTGTGTGGGAGACGGATTAAGAACAAACTAAGATGGAGTCAGAAATAGTATTATAAAGCAATATATAGTCTGTGTGTTGTGTGCCGTGTCAAACAGGGTGATTAACATAAGCAAGCACCCTCGCATAAGCTTGGCAGAAACCGCAAGAAGTCTTATCTTGGGCTAGCTGGTGAGCCAGGGAAATGTCCTCTAACACCCTGTCCTTGGGGATGAGCCAGGGCAATGTCCTATAACGCCCTGTCCTTGGGGATGTCCACCCTTGACCTGTCCTGCTATGTCTTAAGGAACCCAACGATAAACATAGCCTACATGCTGCATGCTTGCATAAACATCTTCCCAGGAAAACACATACCGGTACATTGTTTCTTTATAACTGGCCTTCTCCTTCAAGAAGTCAACACAGAAATGGGGGAAGGAAATCTGCAAAATGGCTCTCAAGCTGGTTCTGTACTGAACAAGTTCATCCTCGTATATGCCCTATTCCATAGCGCTCAGCACAACCAAGTGAGATTCATGAACATAAGATCTGAGTGAGAGGCATACTGTTTTCAGATTCTTTGCCCCATGTTTGCAATGGGGGATTTCCCTCAGGAGTAAGGGGAGACCAGGCAGGACGGCCAGCTCAACCTCCCAGCTCAAGACTTCCCTTCTACTTCTAAGCACTCTGACTCATCACTCTCCTTTACACTTCCTCTTCCGTTCCATCCTCCTCTTCCTTTTCCAATCTAGGAAATGGGAAGAGTGGAAGAGAGTGGGTGTCTGCTGCTTCTGGAAGTGACCACCTTAGTCAACCTGATGGATGGGCCACCCTGCCAAGAAGAGAAAAACATTATTGGGCATTGGTAGAACCTTGATCATTCTTTCATTTCAATGAATAACCACCATCACGTTCCTATCCTCATGTCCCCCAACGTGAGGGGATTAGGGCTAAAGGACTAAAGACAAAGATCAGGCAACTTAAACCCTTGTGGCTCTTGCTACAGAGAAAGTAGTATTTCACTGCACAAGGATAAAAGGAGCACAATGTCCAGGACCCCATTAAGAACCCCTCCCCAACAAAAGGCAGAGGGAGGAAATCTAAACAAAGCTTAGCCAAGCCATACCATGCCCTCAAATCCAAGGCTGAAACCAGGTGAAGAGGATACTTCTGGCATGTGCAGAGTACTTCTCCCTCATTATGAAGTAAGTTCATTCACCTACCTGCCTGGCATCAGCAGGTGAGTTTCTATATTAGAGGGCGTTACTTGCAGGCAACTGAAGCTTCAGTGGCTTGCTCTTTAATAAAGTGCAGGTTAACAGCCATCTCCCCTCACCCCACCCCTTTCCCAACACATTTAATTCTAAGCTACATACCGCCTCAAGGTTTATGCAATCCAGCTCTTTTGAGATGAAGAGCATATGAGCTAAATAAACAAAGTACTCATAGTAGGATAAGCAAATAACATGTCCTTAGATATGGTAACTGATGGTATGCCATGATTGTTTTCAAACATCATGCGCGCGCGCACACCCCTTTTCCATTTATGCACATTGGGCTCTACCAGTACTACACCGTTACACAAATGTTAACTTTCTTTAGACTTTAAACGTGAGAAAATCACTAGAATGTGAGATCCAATTCCCACACAAGAGATACAGCATTTTTCAGACTGAGTAAGGATGATATACTCTACTACCACATTCATCCCTGACCCTGCCATCTTGCCTCTTTCTGAAAACCTAAGCTTTTCTCAGATGTTACTTTTGAGAAGAAACTCAACATGACCCACACCTTCTCCTACATTATTGTCATTCTTCCAACGGTTTTGAAGCCTCTTGGTCATCTTCCACATCCTTCAGTGAAACGGGATGGCTGCCCCAAATTATAGCGCTATTATGTTCGTGAAATGCAACAAAGAGTGGACTTGGATAGACATCACATATCCTCTGTTTTGAACATGATCTCTTGATGACCACAGCTATCAACAGGCATCCATGAATCTAGGAAATACAGGAACACCTGACACCTGTTACTTCAAATCTAATTCAATTTGGAAAATTCTAGGACTACCTACCAGTAATTGTAGGGCCAGGATGGTGTGGTTTGGGAGTCGGACTTAGACCTGGAAGATCCAGGTTCAAATCCCCGCTCAGCCACGAAGCTTCCTGGGTGACCTTGGGCCAGTCACTATCTCTCAGCCCCACCTACCTCACAGGGTTGTTGTGAGGACAAAAAAGGAGGGGAGGAAATATGTACACCAGTCTGAGCTCCTTGGAGGAAGGGCGGTATAAAAATGTGAAAAATAAAATAAATAAATAAAATAATTGTGTACCATATTCAGTCCTATGTCTTGAAACTGGTCTTATTTGATTAAAGACCTTAATATGGTTGAGGGCGAAATTCTGGCTTGAACTATATTATAACTGCAATCAAGATATCCTGATTTTCCAAAAAGAAAATTTTTCGCACCTCAAAAAGGATATAGTTGAATTGGAAAAGGTGCAGAAAAGAGTGACCAGAATGATTTGTGGGCTGGAGCACCTCCCTTATGAGGAAAGGCTACAGCATCTGGGGCTTTTCAGTCTAGAAAAAAGGCGCCTGAGGGGAGACATGATTGAGACGTATAAAATTAAGCATGGGATGGAGAGAGTGGATAGAGGGAAATTCTTCTCCCTCTCGCACAACACCAGAACCAGGGGACATGCACTAAAATTGAGTGGAGGGAGAGTTAGAACAGACAAAAGAAAACATTTCTTTACCCAGCGTGTAATTCATCTGTGGAACTCCTTGCCACAGGATGTGGTGATGGCACCTGGCCTAGATGCCTTTAAAAGGGGTTTGGACAGATTCATGGAGGAAAAGACCATCACAGGTTACAAGCCATAAGCAACCTCCTAGTTTTAGAAGTGGGTTTTCTCTGTGCCAGGTGCAGGGGAGTGTCAACGGGAAACAGGTTATCTTGTTGTCTTGTGTGCTCCCTGAGGCATCTGGTGGGGCCACTGTGTGATACAGGAAGCTGGACTAGATGGGCTTTTGGCCTGATCCAGCAGGGCTCTTCTTATGTTCTTATGTTCCAACTTTTTCTGAACCTGTCCCACCTATTGGGGCAATAGAATTACCAAGGAAATTAAACTCCTTAGGCCTCGATATGGAGAGGCTGGGTATGTTGAGCCAAGCGGCAGCATACTGTGAAATCAAGACCAGAATCTTAGACACTGAAAACCAGGAGTTGCATAGTGTGGTGGCGTATACAACTAGTTCCCCACTACAATTTCACACCACTATTAGCTTTGGGAAGATAACAATGTAATCCATTTGATTTTGCCTGTAAATCGCTTTGTGAACTTTTTGTTGAAAAGTGGTATATAAATATTGTTGTTATTATTATTATGACATCTTTGTAATCTAAAATGCCCCCAGTCTCGCAGAGCCCTCTCTCTAGCAAGATGTACCGTGCTTCTGTCTGCCCTGTTACTGAGTAGATATAATGGAACCCCAGCATCCAAGAGGTATTGTCCCTGTGGAATGGGTTGTGTAGAAACTTTACTACATATATTTTTGTATTGCCTGCTCCATAAGGCACCTCGCAAGCAACACCTAGGCCCTATGTTAGACAAGTCATCTGATATGGGGCGGTGGTGCGATGGGCCCCAGGGCGTAGGGGCGGAGAGGCTCCGGGGGGGGCGGGAGCCTCCCCAAGTTCCGTTTTTTTTCTTCTTTTTTCAGCAAATTTTCGCCGATTTTAAGTAAAAAAAAGCGGGTATTTTAAAAAGTATGTATGCTTTGCCGGCACTAACTTGAATAGGACGTTCCCTCGACGATGTTCTTCCTGCTCCCGGGCGCGCAGCTTCTCCGTGCACCTGGGTGCGGGACTCTGTACCGCCCCCAGCAGCACTTTCCGTAGTTTGCGCATGCGCAGACCCACAGAGTCTCCAGGGACGTTCTGGGCATTCGCAAACTCCCTGGAGCGTCCCTGGAGACGCCGTGGGTCTGCGCACGCGCTGTACAGAGTCCCGCGGCCGGGCGCACGGAGGAGCTCCGCCCAGGAGCAGGAAGAACATCGTTGAGGGAACGTCCTATTCAAGTTAGTGCCGGCAAAGCATACATACTTTTTAAAATACCCGCTTTTTTTTTTAACTTAAAATCGGCAAAAAGAAAAAAAGAAAAAAGGCAATAAAACTGTCAAAAATAGGTTTTGATTTTTGACAGTTTTATTGGGGGACTTTGCGTTTTCCGCCCTAGATGGGGGGCGCCTGGCGACGCCACTGGCTGGCAGTGCTCTGCACAGAGAACCAGACAAACCAGGTTTGAGGTCAGCTGGTGGAAGGGTAATAGCAAGGCGGCCAGCCTCATCTTTTGCATCGCTTGCCTGAAACACCCACAGTAGAGACTAAAGAGAAGGGGATTAAGGCAGCTCTAAACCCACTCAGCACAGTCTACAAAGCTGCTCTCTACCCATTCAGCCACAGCAGGAGACAAAGAGCACCTCATCATAGGGCCCTTAGCATCTCCTTTAGTACTGGGGTTGGAGTCCAGGGATGGGCTGCAGGGCACAGGGGGTGACAGGTGTTGAGATCTTCTGGTGTTTCCCCCTTCCCCATAGGCTTCTGTGATGCTGACATAGCATTTCATTGTCATTTGGAGTGTGTCCACCATCTGGAGGGGGCATCAGGTATAGCAGATGTCAGCTCCTCCCTGTCCCACCCACAGCTCCACCCCATTTAGATGCTTCTGCTGGCGGCAAAGGTACACTGGAGCGGAGTTGTGCCAGCATCTGGAGCACTTGCGTTGGCAGGGCCGTAGTTGTGCCGGTGACCAAGTGTAGCCACCAGGCTAAAGTGGTAGCCACGAGCATTGCCTCCTCCCCACGCAGGGGAAACAGCAATGACGGGAGCAGTCTCAAGTGCGGGGTGGCTTTTTTCCCCTTGGCCCAAGTCAGGGGGTGCGGCTATGGAGCATATACCAGCACAGGGAGTAGGGCTAACTGGCATGCTCCTAGTTGAGCTGCACCTGGGTAGTGTGCACACTGTTTTCATAATGCCCAAGGAGGGCTATGAGAAAGCTTACAATTGCTAAGTACTGTACTTTGAAGTATAATGGCAACTAAGGTTGCCAGGTATTGACCTGAGAGCTTGGCTCCTGTTCTTTTAGCAAAACGGAACTCCATTAGTTTCAAAATATCTGTTTATTAGAGCCCTGTGATGAGTACATCCCAGTTCTGGTCAAGGTGTACGAGGTACAGGGCTTCTCAAAAGGTACAGAGCAATCTACCACATCCTGTGGCAAGGAGTTCCACAGATGAATTACACGCTGGGTAAATAAATATTTTCTTTTATCCGTTCTAACTCTCCCTCCACTCAATTTTAGTGCATGTCCCCTGGTTCTGGTGTTGTGCGAGAGGGAGAAGAATTTCCCTCTATCCACTCTCTCCATCCCATGCATAATTTTATAAGTCTCAATCATGTCCCCCCTCAGGCGCCTTTTTTCTAGACTGAAAAGCCCCAGACGCTGTAGCCTTTCCTCATAAGGGAGGTGCTCCAGCCCACGAATCAATCTGGTCGCTCTTTTCTGCACCTTTTCCAATTCAACTATATCCTTTTTGAGGTGTGGTAACCAGAACGGGACACAATACTCCAAATGTAGCCTTACCATCATTGGTAAGTTGGTAAGAGTTGGAATTACTCTTTGGCCAACAATAAAAACCTCACCACAGAACTGGTCTCCCAACCAGCACTCACCCTTCTTCTCCCTTCAGAAGAATACTTGAAATGAGAACCTTTTACTTGTCCTTATGAATCCCTTGGGTCCAGGACCCCCTTCAACACACAGCACCAGTTCAAACGACAATCATGTAAGCAGAGAGTCGGTCAAAGCAATTTCATACCAACCTCACTACAGGTATTGGCCATTTTCACCCCGGTACACTTACACGTTTGCAGGCATCTTCTCGCTCCATTTCAGCCTGAAATGTGTAATTCAGCTGTAATTAACTAGCTCTAATCTTTGGATGACAACCTTAGACCCTTTTGGGTCACTTTACCACTGTAGCCCTAAGAGCTTTCACGTTATGTATGCTTTGGCAGCATCAGTCTGTAAGGCATATCAAAACAGTATTTCGTACTTGAGACTTCTAAAATTATGTAGTGTGGAGACAGAGATAGAGGTGTTTTTTTTCCTTCTCACAATGCCAGAACCAGGGTAACCCAATGAGACTGATTCATAGGAGATTTAGGATGGACAAAGGGAGGTGGGCTTTACCCAGTACCCCCGTTCTTTCAGGTCGCCACTGACACATAAGAACGTAAGAAGAGCCTTGCTGGATCAGGCCAAATGCCCATCTAGTCCAGCTTCCTGTATCTCACAGTGGTTAAGGGTCAATGCTAGCAATGCAGCTAGCCAGAACCAAAACTTACATTTCCTTTCTGATAAAGGTGATGCTAGAAATGTACTAGGCCCGAGCCAAATGTTAAAAAGGAACCTCTCTCTTCCCCCCCTTGCATTGTTCCTCCCCATCCCCCTGCTGTCTTGCTTGGAAAAATTGCATGGAAATATCCTGAGTGGCTGCACTTGAATCATTGCATTATTGAGGAATGCAGGGTATGGCACAACTATTGAGACATCTTGCCAATGGAGAAATATATTGTTGTTTCACTGGCCTGATGACCAATGGGCTCAAGCCATCAAGAGCCTCCTACCACACCTTTTGCAAAAGTCCATTTCCTGTCGACCTTGAATATCAGAAAAAGGGTACAGCATGCAGGCCCTGCTGAGAGATTAAAGATCTAAACAATCTCTCCAACCCTAACTTTAATCATCTTGTCATGGGCTCAGAACAGTTCATGGACCCAACCCAAACTCTAATTATCCCAAGGCAGTTGAACCAGCCCAACCCTGAGGAAATGTATGTAAACAAACCAACATTTGGGGGACAAGACTGTCAAGGAAAGCCTCTATGGACTCAAAAGATCATGCTTCTCATATGTCCAACCCCCCTACAATGAGGTCTGGCCAAAGACCTTTAACATCGTTTGCTCTCTGTCCACATCAATTTGGTGTGTTTGAGAGATACCTGCTGTGCTGTGTTACTGCTATCATACCAACAGGTCCACAGAAATCTCCACGTACGTCCAGCCATGTGGGAGGCAAATTGCCTTTAGCTCATTTTCTTGCTTTTTATTACTGTATTTCTCTTTCTCCTGCATCTTTCCAGTAGTTCCACTGGGACCAGGCCAGCTGTTTCCCCTGAACTACTCAGCCACCCTAGGCATTAAGCAAGTACTTTTGTTCCCCTTGCCCTAAACACCCTGTCAACATTGTGGGCTCTTCAACCCCACCCCAAGAAGTCACTTCACAACATATGGGACTCAAGTGCACAGTGGACAGGACACACTGCCTTCGTGTTGGAAACCACACTTGGAGAATTTTTAATCTTTAATTTTTAACCATCTTTAAGGTCCTTTCCTTCTCCAGCTCCACATTCCAGCTTATTACAAAAGTCATCTCAGCAGATCAAGGAGAGGTAACCTTGGTTGTTGACCTTTCTTCCTATTTTCCAGTTTCCCATATGCAGCCCACTGACTGCTTGTTGCTCTTTCCTCACATCTCTTCAAAGCCTATATGTTACGTCTCTGTCCTAAGTCCGTGCCCTGAGTAAATCCCATCGGTTTTTAAGCCAGGTAGGCTAGAAGTCTGGAGGTCATTCCTCCAGACTGTGTTACATGTAGTTCCATTTAACTGCTCAGTGTCCTCAGAGGAAAAAACAGGACCATATCCAATTCAGAGGTTTTGGAACATCAGTTAAGACTGCTGAATAATGAACATGAATTTGAGAAAACTCCAGGAGGTAGTGGAGGACAGGAAGGCCTGGCATGATATGGTTCATGGTAGGCTTACCATTCGTCCCGGTTTCGCCGGGACAGTCCCGGAAATCGGACCCGATTCCCGGTCGTGTCCCGGGGGACGAATGGGCGCCGCCATCTTTTTTTTTAATTTTAAACTTACCGGGCAGCATCTTGGGTCACGAAATCTCGCGTGATCCAAGATGTCGGCGCCCAAATCTCGTGAGACCAGCGGCACCGGGAGAAGCACAGCCTGCTTCTTGCCCGTGTTGCATGGAGCCGCTGGGAGGCACAGCCTGCTTCTCAACCTCGGGCCGACCAGCGACCAGGTAAGCGTATTTTTTAAATATATATATTTTAATAGAAATATTAATTATTTATTTAAAAATTTCGGCCGCGCTCTGCGCGGCAAGAGGAGGCACTTTGCACCCCCTTTACTTTATTAATTAATTATTTAAAAATTTCAGCCGCGCTTCGCGCCCCCTTTACTTTATTAATTATTTAAAAATTTCGGACGCGCTTCGCACCCCCTTTACTTTATTAATTAATTATTTAAAAAAAACAGTAAAGTCTACGACTTTACTGGAATAGCCACACTTATTCAACACCTCCCGTTCAACTTCCATGCTGTGAGATGGAAGGTATGAGGTTGAGGGTGGAGCAATGGACCCTGAACCAGAAGGTCCGTCCTGTGCGGTAAAGTCCACGGTCTGGACGTTGACATCTGGACAACCTCTGAGAACCAGGTTCGATGGGGCCACCGAGGAGCAATCAAGATGACATCTGCTCGAAGGTCCCTTATCCTTTTTAGTACTAACGGAAGGTGTGCAATCAGTGGGAAGGCATACAGAAGACCAGGAGGCCAGGGACTTTGAAGGGCGTCGGTTCTTTCCTCCCCCTGACCGTGATGCCTGGCGTAGAATCTCGGAAGTTGGGCATTCTCCTTCGTCGCAAAGAGGTCCACCAAGGGTGTTCCGAAGCGGGCCGAAACGAGGTCGAAGACTTTCGGGTTCAGTTGCCACTCCATCTCGCAGAGTCGACGCCGGCTTAACCAGTCTGCTGCGACGTTTGCCACCCCTGTGAGATGTACCGCCTTGAGGGAATATAGGTGACTCTCCGCCCAAGTGAATAGTGTCACTGTCTCCCGGGCCAGAGCACGAGATCTGGTGCCCCCCCCTGCCGGTTTATATAGGCTTTCACCGTCATGTTGTCTGTTTCCACGAGGACCGCTTGATGTCTGATGGTGGACTCAAAGTGGAGAAGGGCAAGTCTTATGGCTCGCAGTTCTAACAGGTTGATGCTCATCTGCGCCTCCCGATGAGACCAATTTCCCTGAGTGAAGGCTGTCCCCATGTGGGCTCCCCACCCCAGAAGGCTTGCATCCGTGGTGATGACCAGGGGTGTCGGAGTGTGCAGGCTGGTCCCCTTGGATAACTTTAGTGGGCTCAGCCACCAGTCGAGGCTGTGACGAAACCACCGTGGCAGGTTCACCATGCAAGGGAGTTTCCGTTCTATCTGTTTGGTGTACGGCCTCAACAACTTCTGAATAGGACGGGTGTGGAATCTGGCCCACCTGACTATGTCCTGGCAGGAAACCATGATTCCCTGGAATTTGGCCAGAATCATGAGCTCCGCCCGACTCCTGCCTCTGACGGACAATAAAAGATCCCTGAATTTTAGCTGTCGTTCCGGAGAGAGTGAAATGCGGAATTCCCGTGTGTCCAAGATCAGGCCGAGATGTTCCAATACTTGCTTGGGATGTAATGAGCTCTTGGCCAAGTTGATGATGAAACCATGGTGACGGAGGCATAGAATCGTCTCCTGCACGTCCTGTTGTGCCGCTATTCTTGTGTCGGAGCGGATTAGAATATCGTCCAAGTAAGGAAGATGTAGAGCTGCCAGAGGTCCCGCCAAGACCTTGGTAAAAACCCGAGGGGCCGTCTTTAGTCCAAACGGGAGAGCTCGAAATTGACCGTGAAAGTTCCCATAGGTGAACCGGAGGTACCTGTGGTGTCTGGGTCGAATAGGGATATGTAAGTATGCTTCGGAGAAGTTCACTGATGTCAGAAACTCCCCTTGTCGTAAAGACTTCGCAATAGATCTCCAGGTTTCCATTTTGAACCTCTTTCTCACCATGAAGTGGTTGAGCCACTTGAGGTCCAAAATGGGCCTGAGATCCCCGGTCTTCTTCTGGACCAAGAATAGGATCGAATACACACCCCGGCCCCTGTGGTTGTGGGGGACCGGTTCGACCGCCCGTATGGATAGAAGATGTTGAATTGCTGTCAGCATGTTTTGGTGTTTGCATTGGTCCTTTGACGGAGGAACCATCCGGAACTTGTCCCGAGGTAACTTGAGGAATTCCAGAGCGTATCCTTTCCTGACTGTGTCCAGAATCCATTGATCTGACGTAGACTCCTGCCAGCGGTGGGCAAATTCTAGTAGACGTCCTCCAATGGGCCCAGAGTCGTCGCCAGGCCCGGCGTCAGTAGTTGCGTTGGTTTTTGAAGGGCTTGCGCGGAGCATCACTCTGGTTCCCAAGGGTTTGCCTTTGGGAAAAACCCGTGTTTTATTCCACTTATTGGAATTTCTACTGGAATCTCTCTGGCGGGCAGGTCCTCTGAAGGGACGAAAGGAAGAAGTCTTGGGTTTAGGAGGTTTCCTTACTGGTGGAGGGGAGCACCCGTTTTTTCTCTTTGTTTTCAATGAGAAGGGGTTCGAGTGCCTCTCCAAAAAGCTTAGCCCCTTGGAAGGGAACCCCCACTATGGGATCCTGCGTCAACTTGCCAATTGCGTAACCAGATATTGCGGCGGGCAACTACATTAGAAGCTAGAGCCCTAGCTGATAGCTGTAGTGAGTCGAATGAAGAATCTGCCGCAAAAGCCGTGGCTAGGGAGATTTTCTTCAGCGCGTTCTTGGCTTTTCTAGACAGAGAAGTTTCGGATTGAAGTAACTCGTTGATCCAAATAAATGCAGCCCGAGACATAATAGAGTTGGAAGCAGAAGCTCTGAGAGATTGAGAAGTGCTCTCAAAATTCTTTTTGAGGGCAATTTCCACCTTTTTATCACAAGAATCTTTGGGGGGCCCCTCCCCCTCCGAGGGGATGACCACGGCTGAGGAAAGAGAGGCCACGGGGGCATCAACCGAAGGCACCTTCAATACAGACATCGTTTGTTCAGGTAATGTATATAGTTTGTTAATCAATTTGGTACTATGCTTTGACTGGAAAGGGTTTTTCCACTCACATTCTAAAGCCAACTGAAAGGAAGCCGGGAAGGGGACCGTAAAGGGCTTCTCCGGACCTTGTGGAAAGATACCCTTAGGTAATGGTGGCTCACTGTGGGGCTCCTTAGATACCTCAGGTGTAAGGAGGTTCAGTGCTGAGGAAGCCTTAGTAATCATTCTTTGAAACAATTCGGGAGGGAACAACCTGTTAGGGTTGCTGTCCTTGTGTGAAGCCTCCCCTTCACCCTCTCCCGACAGCTCTCCCTCCTCACGATCAGATCCCCCCGAACATGAGGGAGTAGAGCTGAGGTAAAGATCAGCAGCAGCCTCAGAGTGTGCAGATTCATGTGCTCTAGAACCACTTTTAGAAGAGTGGGCTCTGTGTCGTTTGTCCCCTGAACGCTGAACATTGCGTTCCTCCAAGGGGGTAGAGTGGGAACGATGGCTGCTATGCCTCTGCTTGTGAGGCGGGGAGGCATTGTCCAATTCCCTCTGGGGAGTATGCCTTGTAGGACTCTTAGATCTAGAGTGCCTAGATCGCTTGCGTTTGTGGCGGGAGCGCCAACTGTCTAGTGACTGCACAACCCCCTCTACAGCTGCCTTAACTAGGCCCTGTAGATACGCCTGCAAGGCCGGGTCCATTGGTGGAATGGCGGCCATGGCGCCCGGTGAGGGGCTACCTTTGGCCGTGCTGGATTCACCCCCTTTTGAACTAGCCATCGCCAAGCTTACCGCTTCGTAGGTCTGTTGACGGGCTGAGCTGGTCGGCAGGAGAAGCAGGCTCACGCTACGCGATCAGGCGATACGTCAGGCCTGCTTTCCGAGCGGCTGCCTCCCTCCAGAAGACGTAGGTCAGGTCTCTGGGTCTTGAAAAGGAATCCGACGTGGAGGGAGGCGATGTAAGGCAGCGGCGGCGCCACCCAGAGGGTCCACGTTCGTCCGCTGGGCCGCTAACGTCACTCTCTCAGGCAGCCACCTGAGGAAAAAAGGGCGGGAAAAGCGGAGAATCGCCCAGAGAGCCTCAAAAGGACAATTGTGAGTCACTTCCCCCACTCGCTAACTAGGAGAAGCGGTAGGTTAGGGAGGGGGAAGCGGGGAAGTAAGAAGAAAGAATTAGTTAGAGAAAGGCTCTGGTCAGAAACAGAAAAATATATCGGAGCTTAGAGCTCTGAGGAAAACACCGACCGAGTTCTGCAGATGCAGGGCCGGAACTGGGAAGGAGGAGCCTAGGAGGAGGAGTCAACTTCTTGTGCCGACCCTGCATCTGAAGATGAGGAGTTAACCCATTCGGGGCCGAATGCCCCCCCCCTCCTCATCCAGAGAACTGACTGCTGCTTCTCTCAGTAACATCTTGACAGCCTTGCTGGTTCTCTGTCGTTCACCTGACGAAGTCAATAGAATTGGACAAAACGTTGTGGTTCAACGTCTTGTATGTTTTTTGAACTATTTTTAACTGTTGTAGATGTGTTAAACTCTGTTTTTAAAACAACCTGTTAACTTTTATTTGGTTTTTAATTATATTTGGTTTTTAATTAGTTTTTTAAAAAGGTATAATTATTTTTGGATTTTTTTCTACATGGCTTTTATTCCCAGATATAAACCTAGAACTTTGTACATTGCCGGCCATGACAGTTTCAGATTGTGGAATTCATTGCCACAAGATGTGATGGCCACTATCTTGGATGGCTTGACAAGAGGATTGGACAACTTCATGGAAGACAGGTCTATCAATGGCTACTAGACATGATGGCATCTACAGGCAAACAAAGGCAGGACAAAAGTAGGTACCTCTTTCCTGCTTGTGGACTTCCCAAAGGCAGCTGATGGGCCACTGTGGGAAACAGTAAACTGGACTAGATGGGCCTTTGTGTAATGGATGTCATATCAATAATACTTAAGCATGAATGCAATCATCTGATATCACAATAAACTCCCCTCATGATCACTGGCGTCACTACGGGGGGCGGAGCTGTAAGTTCTGCTGAAATTGGAGCCTCCCTTACACGGAGCAACGAAGCAGCCCCGCCCCCTCACCGTCGGAGCCTTTCAGGGAAGCGAAAGCACCGCACAGGAGACTCCCTGCGCGTTGCTTTCGCTTCCCTGAAAGGTTCCAAAAGGTGATGGGGCGGGGGCTGCTTTGTTACTCCATGTAAGGGAGGCTCCAATTTCAGCAGAACTTACAGCTCCGCCCCCCTGTAGTGACGCCAGTGCTCATGATAGCAATCTGAAGCGTACACCCCTTTTTACATGCATATTGCAAAGTTGCATCTATCATGGGTGCCTGTGCCTAGTCTAAACGCCATTCATTAATTTCTCAGTTGGGTCTAGTCACAAAGATGCCTGGAAACAAGGCCACATTTAATGACCACATTTAATCTGGGACAAGGCTTGCATGCATTTATGCAATGCAGCAGAAGAGCCATTTGGGCACAGTTGTTTCTACCACACTGTTGCTCTGGGCAAGAGAAAGCCCTGCACCCACTGGCATTCCAAAGGTGGTGCCGAAATGTAAGTGGAGCAGGACAGCGCCGCTAATGTGTGTAAGTGGCCCCTTCCCCTTGCCTGTTGGAGTCATTACCAGCAAGGGCAGAACAGAGCCACCCGTGTGTTAGCCGTTGCCCGATGGGAATGGCTCTGACCAGTGAGGAGCTGCTTACACGCACGTAGCGGCATCCTGCTCCACTGATGGTTCCGCACCACCCTCAGAACGCCAGTGCCTGGACCTGCTACCATTTCCCCTTACATACAACTATGGAACAGTGCTCAAAAGCACAGGAACAGTGTTCTATATGGAATCGAAGACACTTGCAAGTACTGTAGGGTGATAGTGCTACGAATGGCAGCGTGTCACCCTGAGAAGGGAGATGATGGAGCTTCGCCTTCTAGAAACTTCCACTGTATTACAATCAACAGCAGATTGTTGAATCTCACTCACTTAAGTTAGGGGCTTCCAGAAAGCAGCTTCCCTAGCAGGAATTTGAAACAGGACATACCTCCTAAATGAGGTACCTGCTATCAAGAGCATTTAGATCTACCGTTGCTGGATTTGCGCAATGCTCATTCTGTGGCAATACTCATTCTGTGGCAATCTTCTTAAGGGCATGCGGCTTGCTGGCATTCAATATGCCAGACACCACTAAGCACACTATAACCTCTGGAAGAATCCAAAATCTGATAGCATCTTGAGTAATGGATGCATGGGAAAACATTTTAGAATTACTGTATTTCTATAACATCTTGCGGAATACAACCAGTTCTATCCTATTCCCATAAAAAAATCTTACATGTGGGATACCTCAGACAACAGATATTCAAAGGCGAACCACATGTCTAAACTGAACACAAAAACATAAGAGCAGCCCTGCTGGATGAGATCAAAGGTTCCATCTAGTTCCAACTGCCCATTTTGCACAGAGGCCAAGCAAATGCCCCTGGGAAAGCCACAATCAGGACATGATGTAAGAAAATACTGTAGCTCTGTTCTGCTTGATGCTTCCCAGCAACTAGTATTCATTTTCCACTCACCCATTTAGAAAGGAAAAGCAGTAGCATGGTCAGGCCAGAATAGGGAACATTCCGATTGAAAACTCCCTGCTCAGCTATGGCAGCTCTTTGAGGCTAGTCATGATCTCTCACCCTCTGAAGGATTGTTGAGAGGATAAATGGTGGTCAAGATCCAGGTATTCCTTCTGAGCTCCTCAGAAGAAGGGTGAGATCAACAGGGGCTGCAAGAGGCATTGCCACCTTCCCAGTAGAAAACAGTTGTTGGGCAACAGAGTAGTCTAGCATGCAGATAATTACCAAGCAGAATTTATCTTCAAAAAAGGTACAAGTCTCTCTCTCTCTCTCGTGTGTGTGTGTGTGTGTGTGTGCGCGCGCGCGCGCGCGCGCGCGCATGTGTGCGCACACATGCACGCGTGTGTGCGCACACATGCACACGCTAAAGAACTCTTGGCTGAAGTGTCATACCTCAATATGTTTGAAGCTTAAAGCATTTCTAGAATCCCTAAGGGAATTTTTTCTCTTGCCACACCTATATGCTGTGAGCCTAAAGGAGTTATTTCCGATTGTATTTATCAATTGTGACCAGAGAAAATCGATATACTGCAGACTCAATAGCAGTCAGCGAGAAAGTTTTCAGTGTAGACCAAAAGGCTCTTTCAGAAAGAACTTAACGCTTGAGAGATTCACTGCACTAAGAAAGTGTAGTGGTTTGGGAGTCGGACTTAGACATGGAAGATTCAGGTTCAAATCCCCGCTTCAGCCACGAAGCTTCCTGGGTGACCTTGGGCCAGTCACTATCTCTCAGCCCCACCTACCTCACAGGGTTGTTGTGAGGACAAAAAGGAGGGGAGGAAATATGTACATCACTCTGAGCTCCTTGTAGGAAGGGCGGTATAAAAACGTGAAAAATAATAATAAAAAAATTATGAAAAGATGTGTCAAGGCACATTTGTGGAATGAGTCAAAGCTTCCACAAATGCCACATTCCTCTAGAAACATCAGTAAAGCTCTCAGCCAAGTGAAAAGCAATCATGACATCCTCTACCTTCGCATTCATTTCCATGTCCAAAATTTCCAAGTACACTGACTTCCCAAGTTATGAACATCCAAGTTACAGACGACTGCTGCTGGTGCTTTTACACAGATGCAATCCGTCCATTGTGGTGCTTTTATGTGATAGCGCTGGGCCAGCAAGAGCTGGCTGTTTCAACCTATGTATGTTCCGACTTCCAGAAAGACCTTTGGAATGCAACCAGTACGTATGTTGGGGACTTAGTGCAATATCTGCAAAGGTGCCTTATGCTGTAGAATAAAAAGTTACATTTCAGACTGACCCAAAAAAAACTTTGAGGCCTAGGACAATAGTCAGAAATAAGTTGTCAAACCTAGAAGCAGGGATCAAGACAAAAGGATGTGAGGCTTGTCAGTCACTCACCACCTGCCCATCTCTAAATAAACCATGTTTCAAATGTTTTGTGGGCTTGCTAAATTGACTGCAAAGTAGTAGGGCTATCACTGTATTGGACTGAAAAGGAGAAACAAATGAGGCAGGGGCCAGAGGGGGCACTGAACAGAGAAGGAAAGCAAAGAAAAAATGTGGCAATGACAGCTATGAAAGGAAATGGGGCTGGAACTCACAGAGCCATTCAGCTCTACAGTACACTTTCCCACCATTTGAGGGCAGAAGCGGTACTGTCTTGAAGGTGAGAGGGAAGGGAAGGTTTGGAGGATCTGCACCATTTTATCTGACAGAAAGCTCCCCCAGTACTTCTCCTACAGTGAACTGCGGGTTTAGTGAGGGAAAGGCAGCACTTGTGTGATGGCAGCAGCCATTATCCCAAGCCCCACTCACTGTTGTATCCTTTCCATGCATAGTAAAAAAAAAAAAAAACACCCTCAAGGAAAGCGAGACCCCCTGCAGTAGGGATTCCCATGCTGCTACCATCAAAAGCCCTTTTCTCTCTAAAAAGCCACCCTTATTTTACTATACAAGGACTACCGGTATATTCTTCACTTTCTCTTTTGAAGATTTTTATGTAGTTGAATGGTCATAGATCTTTTTACATTTAAAATGAAGGTTATATGCCTTTTATTATTTCTTATTATTATATCATAAATACTATTTATTATTTCTTCAAGATTTTGATTTACGCTCTCTTATGTCAGTCAGAATTCTATGATTTAGTTTGAGTAATGGCTCATTGGAATGGTGCAACACCCCTATTCTTGGAGTGCAGAACCTGCCCCTCACGTTAGGTAAATGGTACCGGGGGGGGGGGGGTGTCCTGGTATATTGCTTTGGCAGAGAAACTTACACCTAAGGAAAAAAAACAAACACCACTGCCTCTACCAGGATAGGCTGCAACAAGAGAGCTGAGGAGGCAGGAAGAAGCTGTCGCTCAGTAGCAGAGTCCTTGCTGTGCATGCAGAGGGTCGTGGATTCAATCCCCGACATCTTCAGGTAGGCCTGGAAAAATCCACTTTTTCCTGGAGAGTCACATCCAAGTCAGCGTGGACAATACCAGGCTAGATGGACCAATAGTCTGTCTCGCTAAGTAGCTTCATATGGGAGAGGGGCAAAGGATGCAAGGAATGAAGACAGACAGGAAGCAGGAACCAAGGGAGAAACAGCAAAACTGGCTGAGATGGGAACAAGGGGCTGGTACGGGTTCCCTCATTCAACTGCAGCCAATCTGCACAGTCCTGTTTATAAACATGTTTCCATGTAATCATCATACTAAAGTAAAACTTGTACATCACCTCAGAACTCTGTGTATTCAAATGCAGTTCCTGTTCGCAAGCTCAAATAAAAAACCACCACACCCAAACCCTAAACATTGCACAAGTATGGCGTACTTTCCAGATAAATAAGTGCAGCCTGCTTTAATGGCATGTTAACATTTTAAAAAGGTGCCACAAGACAATTTGATATTATTACTGCAAGACACTAACATGGCTAATCTTCTGAAAATTGTTACCATGCCATAGGGATTTCAGTTTGCCTGAGTGATGTCATAATCATGTCTGCAGTTAGAGGACATGTTTATTTATTTACTGACCTGACAACAATGAGGAACCCATGCACAGATTTTAAGAAGTGAAAGACAAGATTTCAAGTACAGTACTCCCCCCCCATATCCGCTGGGGATATGTTCCAGGCCCCTTGGTGGATACTTGAAACCGTGGATAGGAGCGAACACCCCTTCCATGGTTTCCTGAGGGCCCCCCCCCCACCTTGCCTCCCCTGTGGGCAGGGTGTGCGTGCCCCCCCAGCTCTTATTTTTCTTTCAGCAAGCTTTGTTTCTTCCTTAAAACAAACAGAGAAGCAGCCTCCATTGCAAGTAAGTAGAACGAGACTAAGTCCTAGAGAGGCTCTGCAAGGTTTCTGTTAAACTTGCAGAGCCTCTCTAGGACTTAGTCTCATTCTACTTGCCTGCAATAAGCAGCCAGAGGCTGCTTCTCCTGTTTAAGGAAGAAATGAAGCTTACTGGGAAAAAAGTAAAAGCCGGGGGGGGGGGGCACAAGCCATGGGTAACTGAAACCGTGGATAGAGAATCCGTGGATATGGGGGCCCACCTGTACAGAGTATTTAGTTTGCTTATCTTGCCAAACCAAAAGGCTACCTAAAAATAATTTGCTTAGTAAAAATACACCACATTTTTTCAAGGATGTTAATACAGTGTACATAACTTTATTTACAAAGGTTTAATTTTTTATCATTTACACACCTGGTGTAATTTACAAGTCAAAACCTGAAAATTTCCATGGCAGTATAAGCAAGGGATCATTCTGTGATTTAGCCAGCCCCCCCCCTCACACACACCCATATCTCTAATAGTATGCCAACTATGCCAGATGGAAAGGAAAATAAATTCAAAGTATCAGGATAATACAGTGATGAGTACTAGACACTCTCAGCTTGGGTTGAAGAGAAGTTTTAAATATTTTTTGCATTCTTTTAGGAGCTGGAGCAAGGGACTTTCCACACTTTACATCTTTAAAACTCATCCCACCAGTTATTTGCTATCCAAACATAACAGTGAACCATCAAATCTGACTGTTCCAGAAGACTGATGTGCAAAGATTGGATTAATAGTGAAAAGCATTTTAGCCTATACCACAGATATTAACACAAAATGGGCAACATAAATTGATTTAAATAGGACCAGTCATTGCCTGGTATGACTAGTCCTTTGCATTTAGCGTTATTCGTGCTCAATGTTTTCCAGCTATCAAAGTTAGCAAAAGTAGACACGTCTATAGTCCTTCGCCACTGCGGCACTGCTCATATAAGGTCTGAAATGTAAAAACATAACAAAGCATCAATTAGGACTTCTCTTTCCCCTTTCAAAACCCTCCTCAAAACTTGTGCTTACACAACATTTGGCTTAATCAATAATGGGTCTTAAAAGAAGACATTGATGGTTTTATGTATACAGAGGGGGAGACCTCCAGAACTAGGGGAGTTAACCAAAGAAAGGAGACGTGAACTCATCAGCAACACACTTCCCAATCCATCCTCTAATACCCAACTTTCCCAATCCCATTACTCACTACACATTTGTTACTCCCAGGCAGAGGCGAAACAAGGGTGGAGTGAAGGCAAGTAGTTTTGCAAGACTCCGTTACACTGGAGTCAGCGGCCCCTCCCCCTTGCTGTTGGAGCCATTCTGGCAGCAAAGGCAACACGCAGGACACTCCCCTGCTGCTGCTGGAATGGCTCCAACAGCAAGGGGGAGGGGCCGCTGACTCCAGTGTAACGGAGTCTTGCAAACTACTTGCCTTCGCTCCACACCCTTGTTTCGCCTCTGCTCCCAGAGCCTACACCCATATCATATCCGAAATTGAATGAAGTCAGGAATTGTGTCATCTCTATGTTCTGTAGGTGTTACAAAATATGAAGTTACTTCTAATGGTGCTACTATTTAAAATATATTTACTCACTCTAGCAGCTCTAGCAATAGAGTTAGGAGAGTTCAGGCCAAGATGACCAAGGATACGCTTCATTTCCTCTGCTGTTTCTTTGGTACTTGAACCCCCTAGAAGAATTAAACATTTGCTTATGCTTATACTTTACAACAAACCTTGTCAGTGTATGTACAAAGTGTTGGAATTTTGTGAATTGCAATATTAAATTTTTAATAAGTCTTCAAGTACCTGTTTGCGTATTGGCTTGAATATGCACATAAGAATGAACCAACAATTCAGAAACTGATATTCTTTGTTTAGGATTTCTTATTAAACAGCGCTGGAAAAAAGATTAAACATTGGCGTGAATCTGAAAGTTAAGCTTTCAAAAAATATACTCTCAAGTTTCTTTAACTACAATTAAATTGTTTCCTCCCCCTCCCCCATTTCAAATAGGACAGGTATAACTACTGAACTAAAGTTGTATTCCATTAACCTTATTTGCACCTTGCAGCATAGAATTCAATCTACAGTTTTAAGGTGTAATGAATTCTGTTAAAGTTTAATCTGTCTATTTAATCATGTCAAGCTATTGTACCATGCACACTTAATGAATTCAAATTGCTTTTACGCTACATATCATTTATTGAACAGAGTTCAGTGTGTATCTTCAGAATCTCAGCTAGAAGCTAGTCACTAGTGGATGAAACCAGAGAGGAAAGTGACAGCTTTTCACAGGAACATACATACAATACTGCATTCAGTTCCTGTAATCTACACATGCCACACACACATTGGGGTGTATCTCTCTTGTGGAAACGGCAGGCTTTTCCATTTCCACAAGAAGGTGAGATCTTCACCAATCTTCCCATACATTCTGCAAATCTCTGCACACCATGCAATTCTACTCCAGCGGGCCCCCAATATGTGGAGCAATCCTCCGTAAATATCCGCCTGTGGAGCGCACGCTCCGCAGGTGGAGGGTGTCATAAATGAGTCGTAAAGCGCATTTATGGCACCCGGAGAGTAAGGACCGCTGACGTGGAGGCTGGCAGCCCTCTCTCCGCCTCCTCCCGGACCCTGCAGCCGCTAGAGCATGTATGTCTGTGCAAGGGCGGGGGGAGGGTGGGCCAGACAGCAAGGGATGGTGGCTGTTGGCCAGGTTGGGAATATCAGCGGTGAGCTCTGCCGATATCCCTAGCCCTCTTCCGGCCTGGGCTGCCCTTACTCTGCTGCCCCGGATGTATGCCAGCTCAAGAGCAGACGTATATCCAAGAGGGCCCATTGGGGCTAGGCAGCCCTATACCAGGGGAAGGGGACGTCCCCTTCTCCCAAGGAGTTCCTGGACTGCGCCAGAGTGGCTCGGGAAGGGCTCAGGAACCTGCAGTCGGCCCTATGGGCCGGCCACGGATCTTTATGCAGGATTGGGCTGCCCGACAAGCAGAGTGCAAGTGTACAAACAGCAGTGTCATGCTGGGAAGGAAACAGAGAAGTTTGCTCGTAACAAGCTACCTTTTGCTCATGCTTCTTAGGAATACAGCCCATTTTGCATTTTTATTATGTGGGCATTCCTAAACCTGCAGAAGGACGGGAGGAAACCCAACACATCAAAGCAAATTGCGTAATTTTTCTTCATAACAAACAGTAAAAGTCAGAAATTGTTTCAAATACGCAAGTCACATTTGCAACCTCTTATAAAACTATGATTTAAAATAAGTTACCTTTAAGACATCCTGGAGATCTTTTTCTGCAATATCAGGGAATGCAATTTCATAATTTGGGTCAATTATGGCATGAAGTTTTGTGATCTGATTGGTTATATGCTGAAACGGAGTTCTTCCATATGTCATACAATATAAAATGCATCCCAATGACCATACATCACTTTTGGGACTGATCTAAAAATCAAAGCAAAAGTTTCCCTTGTCACTTTGGAGTTCTCACTGTTACTTAGCACCCACCATCTGGTGCAACGGAATATCACTTAAGCAATAAGGAGTCTACACTAATCAGGTTTTATAATCACACACCTTTGTGATGATGCATATGCCCAAGGAGAAGACTTAACTGTCCGGACAAGTAATTTGCTCATAATAAATCACATGTAGGAATACAGCAACAACTTTGGAACTTTGAAGCAATGAGATAGAATCATCACTATTAAAGTGAACAATGAGGAGTAACAGGTTCACAGAACTTGTTTAAAAAACGTACATACTGATGAAACCCCAAACACAGGAAATAGGGACTTGACATTAAGAATTCTCTCATAGTACCCTGAACCAGTTACAAACCAGTTACAGTCAGTTCTCTTTATATGTGAATTCACTATCTGCAAATTCACTATCTGCAAGGGGCAGAATTGCCCCCTATGTATCCAGGGTCTGTTCTCATTATCTGCGATCTCATCAGGGCCATTGTTCTTAGCTTTTTTTTGCGGGCCTTCACGTTGCTCTGGGAGCAAACTTCCCTACATTGCTGCATTTACTATAAAGGGTAATCTGTCTCTTCTGGAGTTACTGTGCGTGCGTGCGTGCACGGTTTTTGTTGAATTATTTATTTATTTAATTTAAGAAATTTATACCTCACCTTTTCCTATGCCGAGGCAAATGCCCAAGGCGGCTTACAAGAAGTTAAAATACATAATTTAAAAACAATACATAAGGTAAATTAAAAACAATAAAATCCACTGGGGGGGTGACAACAATGTAGAGCAGAAAAACAGCAAGGCATAACATACTGAGGCACTGGGGGCAGACAACAACCCATCACACAAATGCAAGACGAAACAAAAACGTTTTGAGCCCCCGCCAAAAAGTCATGAGCCCCCGTCGAAATTCCATTTGCAACACAATGGGAACTGTTTGTGCTCTCTCTCAGCTTCCAGGATACTATACAATATCTTTTATATTTGTATAATGTTGTTAGGAAGGAATAATAATTAATTTGCTAGAGTTAGGAATTGTTCCATAACAGAGAGTCAATGTGGTATACAGGATGGTGCCCTTGCTATCACCCAGCCCATAGACTTCAAAGTAAGATTCAGGTTCACAAAGTTCATATAGTGCATGGCGAAGAGGGTCCCCGGAACCCAACCCCATTTTCCCCATAGGCTCAATGATTTGGTATCTGCTATTCTGCTAATGCGGTATGGCATCCACTAGGGTTTCCAGGAACCTAACCCTAGCAGATAATGAGAACTGACTGTACACTGGAGTGTTTTCACTTTAAGCTTGCTTAGGCCCAATAATCCAGCCCTTAGCACAGTGGTAGATTGGGGGTTTCCACCAATGTTTCTCTATTTTTGCATATTTTTGCAAGAAGTGCCAATTTTTCTGAGGGCAGAAGAGTCTGGCTCAGTTGGGAGAGCTGCTGCCTTCAAAGCCCGAAGACCGGTGAAATTGATACGTTCGAGACACGCCGCCGGCAAAAAGCTGTGAAAGCCTCTAGGAAGAGAGATAAGAGCCTCCAGCTGCGTCGGTCGAGTGTGGGAGGCGCCAGTCAACAGAATTGTCAGACTGTAAAAAGGATACCACCTGGAAAGTAGCCGTTCATGAAAGATTGGACATTTATATATATTGTAAAACCGCCCAAGGGGGGTTAGGACAGCCTGCCCATGTACACCGCCTTGGATTAAAGTTGGAGGAGAAATCCAATGACCAAGAAAGGCGGTATATAAATACTGTATATTATATTATTATTTTGCATAATTTTCACCTGTTTCACATCTTTTTTAAAGGAGCTGCTGAGTCATTCGAAGACAGCAGCCATCTTTGCCCTATTGAGAAGGGTTTTCCCCCCTGATAATCATCATCTTCAACCGACTGATAAACTAAAGACCAGACTTTGAACTAGCTCAGCGTTTTTCAACCAGTGGTACACATACCACCGGTGGTATGCGAGGTGTTGTCCAGTGGTACGGAAGAACCCGGAAGTGCCTCACAAGGCACTCTGGTGCGCACTGCTGCAGGCACTGCAGCTGGCTCCGGGCTCAGAGACAGCAGCAAACAACCCGCCAAGGCGGAGCACATCACAGGACTGAGGGAGATCCCCCAGTATCTTAGTGGTATAAGTATCTCAGTAAACATTTAATTTTAGGTATTAGTGGTACTTAAGGTAATTAGAACATGAGAAGTGATACATCAGGTGACAAAGGTTGAAAAACCCTGAACTAGCTCACTGGATTCAGGGACCCACCCCCGAATGCCACAGGCAAAACCTAATTAACACCTACAAGTTATAAAAAGCAGGGTTATCCACAAGTCATTCTGGATTTTTGTTAAATAGATGGAGGGTGCTTGTGTGTGTGTGTGTGTGTGTGTGTGTGTGTGTGTGTGTGTGTGTGTGTGTGTGTGTGTGTGTGTGTGTGTGTGTGTGTGTGTGTGTGTGTGTGTGTGTGTGTGTGTGTGTGTGTGTGTGTGTGTGTGTGTGTGTGTGTGTGTGTGTGTGTGTGTGTGTGTGTGTGTGTGTGTGTGTGTGTGTGTGTGTGTGTGTGTGTGTGTATATATATGCCAAAAAACATGGCTGAAAAATTCTGCTATGGCTGAATTTTCCAGCTTCAGGCAAAGAGAAAGTCTCCAGGAATTCAAATAGGCCTTGTTTGATCTTTTGGAGAGACCTTCACACTTTCCATGGCCATCAATCGTACCATAACATCATGGCACCATGATCGGCCAGAGACTAGAGAGGATAAGGCAATAAGAGTTGAACTTTCTAGCTGGTGGGTCACTGAAATATCCAAGGATGGAAGGAGCAAGAAAACAAGAGCCAGAGAAAAGGGGTAAGAGAACAGTTCATTAGAGATGGCTCACCAAAAAGAACAAGGCAACGCACGCATGCTAGAACTCCCGCCTCGAAGACCGAGATACTTCAGGGCATGCGTTTGTGGTATGTATGATTGGATAGAGACCAAATGAGCAAAACACAGGCACTAATTAATAACTAATGTAATCAACCTTATTTTTTTTGCTTATCTGAAACCAAAAATAAAGCTTTTATAAAGGCCTGTCTTTGTGCCTTTGGACATCTTCTCAAGCACCACCTTGGACCCCTTCAAGAAAAGTCCCTGGGCTGGGCCGTCTCAAAATTGATAATGTCATTTGTTAGTTTACCAGTACCTTGTTTTTTGCTCTTGCATCTTTCTCTCCATTATTTGATATTTTATAGCATTTTAATAAATGTTTTGTATTTTTTAGCTGTGTTCACTTCCCTACCTGGTTTCAATTCACTCAGAATGAAGCACACTGCAATGTCTCCCAAACCAAGCACATTCACTACTGTCTGATTTTAAGGGGACTCCCTGTTTTCTGGGATCCCTTATTAACCTGAGTGGGAGATTTCAAAAACGGTAGCTTCCTTATGTCTCATCTTTCTAGCTTTGGGTGGTGGCAGCAAATTACTTCCCCCCCAGCCCATTCCCAGTTTATCCAGTTAAAAACGTGAAGTGGGGAGGATATCAATTTCTAAACACTGCACCCAGTTTACCCTACAACTACAGAGAAAATATACTACTCAACCCCCCAGTGCCTCACATTTGTTATCACCAGCACTTATGACTCAGGAACAGAGCCAGATGAGACAATGCCAGTTGACAGCACCTAGTATTCCCACGATCTGTTGACACATCTTAAAAATGTGAATTTGTTACCGTGAGCTCCTTTGAGAATTATGGCTGGAAAGTGGTATACAAATATTATAAAAGTAAAACACACTGTCCTATGAAGTGTGCATACTGAATGCACAGCAAGTTTAGAAATGACTGTATCATGAATCTTGAAGGAACCCTCAGGACAGTATTCTACACATTCTTAAGCAAGTACCTTAGGTGCAGAAAAGTGAGAAGTCTCCCAAAATATCAAGAATACTGATAAAGGGTGCTTCTCAAAGAGTTGGACGAAGACTCTATTCTAGCCCTTCTTCCAAGACAATCAATCTTCCTGCTTTCAGATCTCATTAGCACTGCTAGGAATCTTATGCTTCAGCTTAACATTCCAGTGCTTTATAGCATTTGTATGTACAGTAGGGGGACTACCCATCCAGAAGAGCCTGCCATGGGCTCCAATGTTCTAACTTCCCTACCCAAAAGACAGATCCTCTTCCTATGTCTTAGGATTCTTTGGGTGGAGGTCTAGGTGTTCCTCCATAAGTAACTGTGACTCCTGGAGCAGGGCATAACTGCTTGAGTGACAGTCACACCAGATCAACTGTGAATCCCCTCTCAAGTCACAGATAGCTGGGTGTGGGCAGAATGTTAGGTTTCTATCACTCTGAATGCAGCTGTGTGGCCCCTACAAGTGGAAGGAGCATGCAAGGATCCAGAGCTAGAAGATCAAATAGGGAGCATCTTTAATGACACTGTCTCCTTCCAACTGCCCAGGTCAGCAGTAATGCCCCCATCAATATGCTAAAGATCCATCAAAGAGCAACTGAGTGAAGAAACCTATTGACGAAAGTGGAAAGCATCTACATTTCTCCCAAAATTGGGTTGCTGTTAGATGGTTGCACTAGTTTTGCACCATGGCCCATGGGTTATTCCTATCATGGTGCGCATCTGCCGTTTCACCCCTTTGACAGTAGGGTACAACACTCTTCAGAATAGGAACTGTATAGCCCATGATCAAGTCCTCACTTCATTCATGATGAGCTCACTAGAAGGCCTTAGCCAAGCTGTTTTCTCAGCCTGCAGCACAGGAACGTACTTATACAAACAACTTACAACTGAGTGTTGTCATCAACGTAAAGACACTTAACAAGAATTTCATCTTTTAAAAAGTAGCATAAGTACACAACAGCCTTCGGCCCCGAAAAGAGTCAATCATTCAGAAAGTATGATGGATATTTTTAACTTGCATTTGAAGAGTTTTCCTGAACCTTAAAAATGACCATAGTTTAGATGACTGCATGGCGTTAAAATTAATCTGGCTACTCACATTTAATGTCTGAAATAATCTAGACAACCTTCTTTATATAATAATATCACACTAATTTTACCTCTGGCATATTCTCATTGTCCCAAATCCTTTATCCTACCCAGTGAAAATCTCATTCATTATTGCCTACCTTGAATTGACTGTTTCTTAGTCTCATTTCCACCCGCTCTCCCTACTGTCTCTTCCCAGTTGCTTTATTCCCATCACTTTATCCAGGAAAATGAATAACCTTGTCTTATGTCAACATAAATTTAGAGAACAATATCCAAAGCATTTTGCACTTTCAGGAGGGAGAACTCATTACCTTTGATCCTGATTTTCCATTTTCTCCACTGGAAGACATGTCTTTGATTGCCTCTGGTGGCATATAATTAACTGTGCCAACCTAGTAGCATAAGAAGTAGGATTACTGTATATACATTTAAGTAAAATATTATATTTAAGCACTTGCTCACATTCTTTCAAGGAAAGAAAACATTGCTCTTAAAAAGGTTTCTTGAAAAGCATTGCTCTTAAAATCATGATAGTTTTCAAAATCCCAAAAATCACAATTTAAGATAGGTGGATTTTCAGCAACGAAGCCAAAAGTAGGATTCTGCAGTAGTTCACTAAGCCACTACCACAGAAGCAAGTTTGTGTTGGTTACGTTTGGAAAGCTTTGGCCAAAATATTTGAAAAATAATAATTTTAGGTCAAGATAGTTTACTGTACCACTTGAAGTTCATAATCCTAAACTGAATGATGCCGAGAAATTTGTATAATATTTGAAGCGGTCCCATAGATTTCAAATGGCTTCCTCAAACAAGGGATATAGGCCTTTCTTCTGATTCACTGAGGCTCAGGAACCAAGTGCAAAAGTTATGGATTCTCAACAGTAGCAGACTGCAGGATTGTTTACCTCCTTCCTTGTAGTCCCTGCCTCTTAGAGCAAATTATTTCTGGCTTTATCAGGACTAGTGTATCTCTTAACTGAAGTTAACCATGGCTAAGGCTAACCAGGCTCCCCATTTAACCACAATTTGAAGCTGGTTAAGAGTTCTGGTCAAAATAGGGGAGCTTGGTTAATCTTAACTACAGTCAACATCTGTGCCAATGTATCCTTCACCATTGTTTTTAAGATGAAAGAGAAATTTCATCATTCTTACACACCTGATTAAGAGATCGGGCGTACTAGCCATATGTGAGGTTGATAGACTTAATTTCCTAACTTGCAAAATACAACATAGTGTTTTTCCAGCTTTATGGAATTCCATGTTGCCCTAACCTTGGGGAACCATGAGATACATCTCTCACTCTATTTATGTATGTCCACACTCCCTAAACCAGCGTTTTTCAAAGTCCTAGATGGGAGTTTACTCCCCTGTAAGTCTTTGCGGGGGTGGGGCAATGTCAGAGGCAACGTTCCAGGATTGCGTCTACCCCAACCCCAAAATTCTTTTTTCAACTTACCTGGTTGTCCTGTCAGCCCCCCGAAGGGTCCACGGGGGCTGCCACCACCTCCCCAGGCCTCCAAACAGAGGCAATCGTATTCAGAAGCCCATTTCCGATTTTTAGCAAAAACCAGAAGTGGAGTTCAGAACGTGATCGCTGCCGTTTGGAGCCTTGGGAAGGTTTGCGGAGGCAGCAGCCTCCCCTGGACCCTTTGGGAAGTTTGAAAAAAGTTTTTGGGTTGGGGCGTGTGCGATCCTGGAGCGAGACGACCACCTTTGGGCTGGCCACACCCGCTTAAGGGAATATCACCTACTTCCAGGAAAATGGTGGGACGCGACCCACCACTTTGAGAACCTCTGCCCTAAACCATTTCTCAGCCCCTGCCTTGCATAGAGCACCTTTCTTTACAACACTCCAGCAGCAGCTAGAGGTAGCTGGGGATGCAACAGTCAAGGAATTGGAACTGTATTCCTCCTTTTAAGCCAAGGCGGTTGCGAGCCCTACAACGTGAGGACTCGCAAACTATTGGACCTACAAACTATTGTCAAAATGCAAATACAAACTAAGACACACAAAATCATTTGTAGTCCTAATGGGGGAAGGGTGAGCATGCGAACATCAACAGGAGTCTAATGTCGAAAACGTAGGACAATCTACGGTTTTACTAATGCTGTGCAGCAACATAGAGCAGCATGCTGCTCCAGGATGGCTAAGACACTATCACCTGTGAATCTTTAACAATGCTGGTCACATCTGGTTGCATTTGGCTTGCAATGCCAAAATCTATTAGCTTTAACATTCCATCCACTAGCAGAAAGTTTGCGGGTTTCAGATCACTGTGAACGATACCTGTAAAATTAAAAAAATCACAGAACAAGTTCAAACTGTAATTTCAGAGGAGAATTGCCAGAAAGATATTTCACGCAACTCTCACTCATAATCTAGTACAAGGATGAATCTACGCTTTGAAATTCTAGGGCCCATCATCTAATTTCTACTTCTCTAGCTCTCATGCTATATCTATGAGACTGCCACAGTCACAATACTATTGCCTTTCTCCAACAAGTCTACTTTCACTACAAGAACATTTGTTCTAGCACTCTCCAATAAACACATGAGACAAGTATATGGATGAAAGGGCCACTTTATTGAAATAGATACAGAAAGGAAAGAAACAGGAGATCGGCAGGCTCAGTCAGGGTGATACACACACATGTGAGAAGCGCTGAAGCAGGGGCACATCCTAAGGACTGCCCGGGCAGCGTTACAACCTTGACTCCAAGCCACCACCTCTTCACTAAGGTGGTAGGCTCTTCACTGTCAACCGCTAACAGGCCAGGGCAGCCAGACCAGTATCCTCTCTGAGCTGGAGGGGATCTAGGACAGCTCACGTGATCCAGGCCATGGGACCCCCCCATCAGACCCCCACGCCGGAGGGCAGCTGGGAGATGGAGAACGTGGGGGGTGCCTCCCATAGCCTTACTGTCCCAGAGTTCACACCCATGGCCCAACTTATAGCCTTCTTACCCATGACTATCCGCTGTTTTGAAATTCATTTCTAACTACTGTATGCTGTGCTGTTGCTAGGTTGTTGGGGTTCTTGAGGAAAACCCTGAACTGGGCTCCCCACGGCACTCCTTGCCTGCTTGGGTGCTACAACTACCACTGGTAGTGAAGATTATGGGGTTGGGCCCAGCGAAGTGGACCTTTTGATGCACATGGGCCCAGCCCGGCCAATCCTCAGTGCCACCCCAAATGTATAGAAAAATCAGCAGAGGCATCCGTCCACATTCCATACCTGTATCTTACGGATTTCAAAGAGGCATGCAGACTTCCTTTTCATATTTAAATGTAAAACTTACACATTGTTGTTAGAATATACTTTCCAACAGAGCATCTAACATTTGAAAACTATGTGCCTTGTTTGGGTCTCTCTGTAGTGAATTCAAATGTTTAAACACAAAGGTGTCAATTGCTGTGCAGACAGTGCTAGAGTAAGTTTGCAAGTAGATGTAGGCTTACCATTCGTCCCGGTTTCGCCGGGACAGTCCCGGAAATAGGACCCGATTCCCGGTCGTGTCCCGGGGGACGAATGGGCGCCGCCATCTTTTTTTAAATTTTAAACTTACCGGGCAGCATCTTGGGTCACGAAATCTCGCGTGATCCAAGATGTCGGCGCCCAAATCTCGTGAGGGCATGATGCTTCGCGCCCCCTTTCTTCCATAATTTATTCATTAAAAGGATTTCTTATGTGGATTTCTGCTTTATTGTGACATTTATGCTTGTTTTTTCTGCTTTTTCGTTGTGGTTTAGAATTGCTTTTTCGTTGTGGAGGGTAGTTTGCGGTTGGTTTGGGCTGTTTCTGATTGCTTTTTCGTTGTGGTTTAGATTGCTTTTTCGTGGTGGATGGTAGTTGGGGGTTGGTTTGAGCTGTTTCCGATGGCTTTTTCGTTGTGGTTTACAATTGCTTTTTCGTTGTGGAGGGTAGTTTGCGGTTGGTTTGGGCTGTTTCTGATGGCTTTTTCGTTGTGGTTTACGATTGGTTGTGGTTCTTTGGCCTTGCTTTTTCGTTGCTTTGACATTAATTAATTATTTACCTCGGGGGGGTATGGGGGGGTGTCCCGGTTTGAAGTTTGAAAAATATGGTAAGCCTAAGTAGATGGGATAAGACATGTGTATGTCTGATGATTGGAGTCAGCCTAGGACAGTGGTTCCCAAACTGGGAGACCATGGAATCCTCTTGGAAAACAGTGCAATGCCAATTGGCAGGCATCAACATAATGTAATGGGGAGCCAAGGCCAATGGTCACAAATGGTCAAGGGAGCCATAGGTTGAAAAGCTTTGGGAAACACTGGCCTAGGAGATAAGTCTTTGAGGAGCATCAGCTATCAGCTTCCCTTGTCCCAACAATTGATTTCAGACTTGTCCGAGTACGATTGTACCTCATAGCTAGCCTTACCATAGTCCTGGAATCGAGACATGCTTCGGCCTAGAGCGGACACGAGCCGCTCCCAAGAGTGCACCGTGGCTGCCCAATGCGATCATGGCTTCCGGTCGATGACGCAACCACATTGGGCAGCCGCGGTGCACTCTTGGGAGCAGCTCGGGTCCGCTCTAGGCCAAAGCATGCCTTGATTCCGGGACTATGATAAGGCTACTCATAGCTTCTTTGAAGATTTAATTGCTCTACTACAAAAGCATGCACTGACACAGTTTAGAGACACTGTTTTCTCTAAAAACAGGCATTCCAAAAGCAGCAAGGATCCCGATTTACTCCCCCAAAACCTAGCATCTATGTTTGGGATAGTCAACTTCTTACACCTGGTTGCTGTATGCCTCAGCATCCAGTTGCTTGGCAGCTGCTTCAGAGGGACAGTAGTGTAATGAGAGGGAGGGTAATGTGGGGAGTGGATAGGGCATGCCAAGTCATACGCACTGCAAAATACTCTGTGCAGGGTCCCAGGAGAACACATTTGCACTTTTATGCAGGGAGTGAAACCGGCTTGACTAGAAATAGCACAATTTTGCTCCTGGGTGGCATTATCTCCTACATGAGCTTGCAAGCAGGGGCCACACAAAAGTGTCCTGTGGGCTGAATGCCACCCACAGGTTGCCACTGGACCATCCCCAATCTAAATAATCACCACCAAGCTCGTGAAACACACTTCAGATGTGTTTAAATTGGTTCTTATACATACCATGTTGGTGAATTGTATGGACAGCTTCCAACATATTTTTCCAGTAGCTCTTCCGCTCCCATGCATTAATAGTCTTTTTCTTTTTAAGCCAACTATTAAGATCAATATTTCCACACTCCATCACCATGTAGATACTCTTCTCATTGATTTCACTAAAACAAGATTTTTATTACAATTGAAATATTTGAAAAAACACTTCTGTGAGGAAAAAATTAGGTGGCTTTTACAAATCAATTCACTCACTAGTCATAAAGTCGGATGATATTATCACTATGTTGCTGAAGTTTATTTAAATGAGCTATTTCATTTTTATAACTTTCTATGGTCTGTTGATCTGCCTGTTCTAGATCCACATATTTGATCGCATAAAGCTGTTTCTTTTCATCAAGTACTTGGAATACCTATAAAGGAAAAAAAAACAGAAAAGCATACACTTCCATGTACTTCCTTACTTAAGGAAACAAAAGAGGTACCAGAAAAATCAATACATAAAATATGTACATAATTGATAACCAGGCAGTGGAGTGCTAATCTCCCTCCATAATGACAACACACATAGCTATGTTCTACAACAGTAAACTAGAAAAACTGTAGATCAATCGACTAAATATATATCCCTCTTCCCACCACACCACAGTCAAGATAAATTTTGCTCATGATCCCGGAACTGCTTTTGTTAACCTTGCTGAGCCTATCCAGCACTTAGTCTCGCTCTACTTGCCTGCAATAAGCAACGGGAGGCTGCTTATCACATTTAAGGAAGAAATGAACGTTGCTGAGATAAAAGAGCCGGGGGGGGGGTTCGCAAACTTAGGGGGCCACCCACTATTCGCAGATAAGTGAATCCGCATATAGCGGAGGGGCCTGTAGTTCCTAAACAATTGGGGGAATGAAAAGTTGTACATGATTCCAAAAAGAAACCCTAGAGAAACAAAAAATCCACAGCTTCAGAATGAAACAATCCCTGTTCCTAGTAGAAACCAATCTCAGTTCTCAGAACGACAGCACCTGGAGGAAAGTCTCACAGGGTGACCTTAATGTTAGATGGCAGGTTTATACAGAAGGCCCTTCCTGAGACAGGAAGACCGAGACCGTCCAGACCCAGGCTTTAAAAGGTCAAACACAGCATCCGAGTTGACCTCAGGTGTCAACTTATACCCATAAACATCTGCATTGGTTCCAATAAAGATTGACCCACATCCGACAGAAGGCAGCTGAAGTTTCAAGAATGCCTTCAATGGCAGCTATGCAGAGAACACATTACAGTAGTTCAATCTGGATGTCACTAAGGCACAAACAATAGTGGCCAGATCTCTATCTTCTACCAATTGGTACAGCGGACAAACCAGCTGAAGCTAGAAAAAGGTACCCCAGACCACAGGCACCACCTGAGAACTTAGCAACTATGAACCTACTCTTAAAAAGGAAGTATGATTCAATTTACAACAGGCATTTCTCCAACCAGTCTCTTAAGTGCCCCACTGCCCCTCAACTTTGCCTTGTCTGGACTGAACTTCAGTGCATTTTACTTTCATTCAAAACAATCAATGATTCCAGATACTTGTTTAGAAAAGAGACTGCAGTTCCTGGATCTGATGAAAAGAAGAAACAGGACTAGGTATCATCAGCATATGGATGACCTTGCTCCGTATCACAGGATGACTGTACCAAGCAGTTTTATGTAGATGTTACTGTAAGTAGCATGGAAGACACAATCAAACCTTATGGAATCCTGTAGGATAACTCCTATAGAGAAGAACATTACCGATTTCTAGAACCTGCCTTCAGGAATGAGTGGAACCAACACACAGTGTTGTCTTCTCACTCAATCCAGAAGGATATTAGGGTTGGTGACAACAAAAAGTTGCTGAGAAATCCAGGAGAATTAAGTAACAGGGTCACTCTCCCAGATGTTAAGATCAAACTGGGACAAGATACTAGAACTGGCAGCAGAAATATCACCTATTTCACACATGGGTCTTTTTCACTGAAGCATCTCTGAAAACGTATCCTTTTATGTAGGCCTGGAGTGGAGGGGGCAATCACCTCTCTGGTCCACCCTACCATCTCCTCTCTGGTCTATCATTAGGTCAAATCACACCTACTGATAATTTGGAGTGGGGGGGTGTAATAATTTACTTGCTGTGGCTTGTCAAAGACCTGGTCATACTATTCACTGCTAGGCTCTCTCATCCACTTGTGGTTGTATGCGTCATTCCCCCATCCCTGGCTTGCATCCCCAGAGAGAACAGGACCCACTCAGAACTTCTTAAACTGACCCTGTAAAGGACCCTATTATGAACACAGTACTGAAGGACTGGTACAGTTTGCGAGGGATGAGGACAAGATCAGGAAGGTCAATTTATCATAGCATACCTATCACAACTAGTAGCTTTCTGAAGCTTCATCTGCTCATGGACGTGACTTCTGCATCACTGCCCACATGTAGCAGCTGCAACTGAATTAGACAGACATTTACAGTCATAAGAGTTACATTTAAACTCTTACCTTACTTGATCCTCCACTGCCAATTTGTTTCAACACAGAATACCATTTTCCTTTAATAGCAACACAATCATTTGAAGGCACAGAAGTTGAAATCTGAATAAAAGAATCATTTACATGTGTAACGGACTATGTTAATTTACATGTGTAACGGACTATGTTATGCTTAGTTAATATTCTCACTCACTGTTCCATTTGTAAGCTTCTATACATGCATCACACTATAATGAGGGAATTCATAACTAGCAGTCATCCAAACCTGTACAAGACTACACGAGTCGGTGAGTTTTAGTTTATCACTCTGATTTTATGAAAGACACATCTTGAAATTTAAGGCAGAATCTCATCATCATACTACATTTATCCAAGTACAAAACATGCTCTTCACAGTTGATGCACTATGTGCATATAAGTTATTTTCTCTTTTAAATACACACAGAAAAAGGGTATCTTTCCAATACTGAATTCAGGGCTAGCATACTGAATGGACTGTAGTCAACAAACAGGACCACCCCCACACAAAAGAGGCATATCTGTTGTTGAGAGGGGGGGGGGGGCTAGGCATGCAGAAGTTGAGATAAACTTGAGTCATATTAGCAGATTTCACATGACACATCTACTAACATGACCAAACAGCAACAAGAATTTATTATCTGCCATGGCTGACCTCTAAATGTATATGATTAATATACATTGGTTTATATTCCTCTCAGTGAATTGCTGAATTCTCATCACTGTCACAAATTTCTAATATAGTCAACTATGAGTTAATCGTTTTGCATAAGACTGTATTGTTTGAGGACAAAAGGAGGGGAGCAACTATGTACACTTACCCTTGGGAGGAAGGGCAGTATAAAAATGTAAGAAATAAATGCTTTATACTGAATACATACTGTATTGGAAGACAACTGCAAACATGTTATATATTAACAGAACTTACAAGCCACAAAGAGTTGAGCTCACAGAAGTATCAGAACTGTTAAGCCATTTCTCACAGCAGAAGCTGCAACCCTGTCTACTATCTGTGAACCGAGTCTTTTTTGAATTTTCCATGCACTTTAAGCATAATGTATTTTGGAAAGACAAAATTACCGAATTTACCTGTTGTCCAGTCTGCACTTGGAATGGAGTTGTTGCAGTACAAGGCTGCAAATAGGAGAACTGGTTGTATGGAGTGGTTGCCTTTCCCCCCAAAAGGAAATCATTCTTTACAACTGGAGTACTGAAACTGTCAGAAAAACCAACATTTTAATAAATAAAATGTATTACATATAGTATTGTTCTTCCTCCCACTCAATAAAGTAACCAACAGCTTAATTCTCTCCCCCAATATCAGTTGATGTACAGGGAATGATGAAGATATGTATAGAAAAAGCTTGTTTTCAAAATGTAGTGACCTCTTAGTTCACTAACAAGATAAAATAACTACTTTTCTCCAGCATTTGAAAACGTTTGCCCATACAACTACTCATGATTTTTAATACAGTAACTTCACAATCTTATTTTTGTCATGTCCATAAAGCAGAACACCTCTACTTTTAGATTTTTATACCATATAGGAATATGGTTGTTTGTTAAGATACATCAATCCCTTTATAGTATATTAATAGCTAATACAGGTTGAATATCCCTCATCCGAACGGCTTGGGACGGGAAGATGTCTGGATTTTGGATTTGTCTGGATTTTGGAATATTTACATTAATATAATGAGATCTTGGGGATGGGACCCAAGTCTAAGCACGAAATGCATCTATGTCTCATATACACCTTATACACATAAGCCTGAAGGTAACTTTATACAATATTTTTAATAATTTTGTGTCCCAGCATGCATTCCGCTATGCCAGCCAGGTGCTGGGAAAAATTTTTTTTTGTAAAAAAAGTCATATCCTCCAAAATGTCTGGATTTCGGATGTCCGGATAAGGGTAATCAACCTGTATTTGTAAACAAACTAAAATCAAATTTTACACACACACACACACACACACACACACACACACACACACACACACACACACACACACACCCCTTACCAGGCCATATTCAGTGTGGTGTTGTTTGATGTTGTGCCAATAAATGCCTGGCTCTCTCTCTTTGGAACAGTTTCTGGTGGTGAACATTTCTGGGAAATAGACTCTGGTGGTGAATATCTTTTGAACACTTGAAACGTTGGCTGTGCAAAACTTGGGGTTTTTCCCTACATAATTGAGGAAACATTTATTTCATCAGTTCTCAAACTAACAATTAAAAAAACACACCAGGTACTTCCAGTTGATTATATTGACTAAAGAAAATTTAAACAGAAATCAGAGGTGGACAACTGAAAAGCAAGACCTCATGCTGCTCTCCTGAAGTTCAGAGCTACTGCAACCTATTCAGCAATATGCACTTCACCAGCGTTTGCTTGAGGCCAACAAGCATGCTAAGAGCTCAGCAATGCTTGTCGCCTGACAATGCTTGTCTCCTGACTTTTTAATGACCTACATGTGCTAACAAACATGATATGTTTATTGTTTTGCACCTTGTGGGGGTGCAAAACAGTTTGGCAAATCTGGAAGTGGGATTCGGAACGCAATCAGCACTGTTTGGAGTCTTGGGGGAGGCCTGCAGAAGTGGCAGCAGGCCCCCTGGACCTTTTAGGGAGCTGGCAGGGCAACCAGATAAATTTAAAACGGCGTTTTTGGGTCAGGACTTTGGGGCGTGATCCTGCAGCGCCACCTCCCAACGTTCGAGCTGGCCACCCCCCTTAAGGAGATATCACCTGAAGTCGGGGAAAGTGGTGGGTTCTTCACTTTGAGAACCCCTGCTTTAGAGGGAACACTGATCCTTTTCCTACTCCTTTCCCCCTTCTCCTACATCATTATATACTGCCTTCTTCTTGTAAGGATATCTTTTCTTCTCTTTCCTACCTAGAAACTGCTTACATTTATGGCTTAGTTGAGTGAATGATTCTTAACATGGTGCACTGCATTTTATTTTTTATTTATTTATTTATTTACAGTAAATATATCCCGCCTTTCTCCCCGAAGGGACCCAAGGCGGCTTACAACAGGAAAAAAATACATACAAAAAACACAGTATAAAAAACATCACATTTTAAAACAATAAAAACAATTAATGAAAATTAATAAAAACCGTGTCTAAAAACAATTTAAAAGATCATGGCTTCAATCAGAGCAGGAGCATAAAAACAGCAGCACCCCCACCTGTACCAGCGAGATGTTAAAAAAGGCAGGGGCTCAGAAGGCTTCTTTGAACAAGGTTTTTAGGCCTCGCCGGAAAGTGTCCAAGGAGGGAGCAGTTCGTAGGTCAAAGGGGAGGGAATTCCATAACGTTGGTGCCACTACTTTTCTTACAAATTCCCCCCTCCCTGTTATTGTATTCTTATCCCCGCAATAAAAGTTCTCAATTAATGCACTTTTAACCTTGTCTCCCTCCTCCTTTCATGCTATTCCACTGTGTCATGGGCCACTGTACTTAGTGCCTGCACAAATAATAGATCTCCCCTATATGCACATTCCATGAATCTAATGTAGGAGGAAAATCTAATGGGTAGGAGGTGTGGTCTAGTGGTTGAGCTGCCACCTGTCTGAAGCAAAAAAAAAAAAAAGCTAAGACAAGACCCGTTCGTGACAACAGGAAGCTGCTGACAAGCTAAGATACCCTGTGTTAACCCGCTGTGTGAGAGTGAGAGGAGTCTCTGTCAAGCAAGCTTGGAAAGTGTGTGCCGTGCAGCCAGAGAGAACTACATTGTTGAAGGGAAACAGCTGGAAATGAAAAAGGGTTCTATGCGAATAGAACATTATTGTAAAAAAAAAAAAAAAAAAAAAAAACCTAAGGGAGGTTAGAAGGAACCTGCCTATGTAAACCGCCTTGAATAAAGTCTGAGGAGAAAGCTGACAAGAAAGGCGGTATACTGTATAAATACAAATCATCATCTTAAAAGCACACTGGTAACATGCTTGGCAAGCAAAAAATTAGCTTGGGCACTTTCCAGAAACCCACTTCATGCTGTTTCCAGTCAACAGGTTAATAATGCTTGCATATTTTTCAGGCAATTCTAGCCCACTGGACAAGGGAATCCTAGAGCCCAGAAGGTAGGTCTAATACCAGTTTGTCAAGACTGTTGCTTGATAGCTAGTCACATGCCACCAATACCAGTTTTCAGTAATACATTTTAAGAAGATATTCTAGCTGAGCAGCATCTTCGAATATCTCAGACTGAAAAACTGTTTCCAGTCTGAAGCCACGATACTGAATCTTGGATAATGAAAGGCAGGATGGACAAAATAAACCACACTACTCCCTCGTACAATACTAACCCTTGCTAACTGGACAAAGGTACTTTTTCAAGTGATGCTCCTCTTGTATTTATAGCAGGGAGACAGCAACTATCCCTATTCACCACAGCACAGCATTCCTTCCAGTGACTGTTTGCTGATGTTTCTTCTGTTACTTTTGCTAGATTGAGAGTCCTTTTTTTGGAAAAGTAACCCTTTGTCTATAACAGCTATGTAAACTGCTTTGTAAAAACCTTTTTTGTTGAAAAGTGGTATATAAATACATTCTAATGTGTACTCTAATTCTTTCAGCAAGATAGCTCAGGATGACACTTGTATTTCACAAGTACCGACAATCTCAATGGTGCAACAAAAAATGTGCACACACATACATGTCCAACGATATATCATTTATTTATAAGGTATTTTAAAAAACTTACCTCTGAGTTTCTCTTATGCATTGTTTCAAAATGAAACCATCTATTTCCAGATGCAAGACTATTTAGACTGAACGGCTCCTTTTCCTTCTGGTTATTTCCAAAAGAAACAGAACTCTGCTCTTGTTGTTCCTGACAACTCGATTCTGTGGTCCGTGACTCCTCATTTGTCTCTAGAAAAATAATTGTAGGGAGCTATATCCCACCTCTTGGCCCCAAAAGGGGTTCTCAAGGCAGCTCACAACACAAAAATGAAATCACTATCAAACACACACACACACACACACACACACACACACACACACACTTTTTAATCACCAAAAGGAGACAAAGAGCAACAAGGGAAAAGATCAACTCAGAGGGATAATCAATACAATTGAATGCCTGTTGAAACAAGAGTCTTCACTAGCTGTAGAAAAACTAATTGCGAGGGTGCCAAATGGACCCTGAAAAGGCTCTGACCCACATCTTCCCCAGATGGACCTCCGATAGTGGCAGAACACTGAACACAGCCTCAGACAATGAAGGCGGCTGGCAGATTTGTATGGGAAGACACTGTTCCTGAGGTTGGCCCTAAGCTGAACCTGGCACTAATATTTTTAGGGCTTTGAAAGTCAAAATCAGCACCAACATCCCAAAAAAACTGGTAACCAGTGCAAATGAAAGAAAATGAGGGGATCACATGCTCCCAAGTAGCAGCCCCCACAAGAACCCACACTGTTGCATTCCAAACGTTGAAATATCTGAACACTTTTCAAGGGTATCTCCACACAGAATGGTCTAGAAAAATCTAACTTCGATGTGACTAGGGCATGTGTTACAGTGAGTAGATTTACATTCACTAAAAAGGGGCAAAATTGGCACACCAGTCAAAGCTGTGCAAAGCACTCCTGGCCATATGGTTGCTACTTGACCATTCAGGAATAAAGCTGGATCCAGAAGAACTCCCAAACTGCAAACCTGGTTCTTCAAGGGAAGCACTACCCCAACCAGGACTATACACCTACATTCAGGTCAGCTCTCCTGAGAAACAAGATCTGTCTTGTACCATTATTAAAATAGGAATGCTGAAGGTCCCAGGAGAGTATCACAACAAGACAGGCAGTGGAAGAGATGGCTGAGAACCTTTCAGAGAATAAGGGGGCCTTATGCCGTATGTTCTAATGAAGTGGTGCTGATATTAGTGATGAAGCTAAGGTTATAGACAGCAAAGTAGAAAGTAGCGACTGGTGGCAGTAGCAACAACCTTTCTAATGGGCATGTACTTGGGTAAAGTTACTTGCAGAGTTATAGAGCCTAAAAAAAGTTTTTAAGGCATCAAACAATGAAGAATCTACATTAAGAGGGACTTTGATTGAATTTACAGGTTTAGCTTATTTCCCTTTGCTTCATTTTTACTAAGGATAGCTATGCTGTGGCTACTTCTACTGCACTTGAGAAAATCATAGTGAGCATCAAGAGCCCAGATTCCTTCGTCAGCCCAATCTAACATAGATTAGAACAAACCTTTTCTTTTAACAGCATAACTGGAATCATATTTGTTCTTTAAGGTTACAGTCGAACTGCCAGCTACCTCTGAGCTCTCTTCATTGGATACCTCTGTAAGCCTTCTGCTTGGTAAAGGCTAAACAAAAAAAGACAAATATTCTTTAAAAATCAGGCCAAGAAAAACCCCAGACGTAGACCTCAACCCAATTTATGAATCAAATCAGTGAATTTAGTTGGTTTGTTCATTCTGCATCATGCACACAGATTTATAGTCGGCCCTTTTTTAAAAGGCCACAATTCGCTACAGCCATTTCCTTACAACCACCGATATCCATGCTGCCAATATCCCCGCCCTCTCCCAGCCCAGGCCTGTCAATGGCCACCCCTGGCTGCCCCTGCACGCCCTCCCCCCCGCCCCTGCATCCACCGCCGTGGTGGGCAAAGGGTCCAGAGGGCACGAGGACTGCCGACCTCCGCACGGGCAGCCCTTACAGGCAGAGTCATCGCAAACGTTTTATGGCATGCTTTACGGCACATTTGCGACGCTTTGGAGCGCTTTCCAGCATTTTTGTGACACGTAGCGTTGGGGGAGCGCGTGCTCCCCCGGTGCTTTATTACACAGGATTGTGCCGTTAGAAATGGCGCAGTTTGCCTGCGCAAAGGTAGGATCAGCTATTTGGAACCTTTAAAAAAAAAACCAGGTTTATACAGTGGACTTGATTATACATGGATTTGTGGGGGGTCCGGAACAGACCCCCGTGGATACTGAGGTCTGACTGTACTTTGTAAGGGCAAGACTTAACTTTATATATGAGAACAAAGGTATTTTGGTTGCTTCATGGTGTTACTAAATTACTAATTTGCCTATGTAATCCAATTCCATTTCTCTGTTCCTTGCCCAAAAATATCATCAATCACAACCAGATGTGAACCATGAATTTAAATTACCTTCAAGTCTCTTGGTTGATACGATTCACTTCCACTAGGCTCTACTTTATGCAGTGGCAAATGGATCAAACTTGAGACTTTGGAGCCAGATATTTGCCTAATATATCAAAACATTAATAAACTTATTAAAACGAAGTCCCAAAAGTTCTTCTCTCTGCAATCAGAAGTGTGCAAATACATATATAAAAACTGATCAGAAATTCTCCAAAAACATAGAAGGAACTGCACTCAGATAAGAGGCCAGGCTAAACACAAATCCATAGAACACAAATCCATTTTAAGTAATATTACGGAGTCCCTGCAGCAAGTATTATTCATAGCAGGAAGAACAAACTCAAGCAGTTTATGACAAATCAGAAAACAGCAACAGGAACATGAAATGAAACTCTCCAATGACTTGTGTCATGTCCCATAAAAAGCCACTTGGTACAATTGCTCAAAACAAAGCCTCCCAAACACCTATACCTAAGAATACAGTGCAGTCCAATTGGTATGCATCATCTAGAACTTGTCCCAAGTATCACACAGAGGCTGGTGTCGCTCGCTCTACCCCGGATGCAGGCCGCCGCCGCCACCAGATGCAGGTAAGGACTGTGCCTGGAGGAGTAGGGAGGGTGGAATGGGAGGGGGGCTTGGGTGGCCAGGCCCGAGAAGGGGGGGGAGGGATCATCGGTGGTACACACTGCCGAATCCTATCCCTCTTCCCGGGCCTGGCCAGCGTTACACGAGCCTCCTGGATTTGTGCCGGCCATTTTGCCGGTGCACATCCAAGGAGACCCATTGGGGTGGCTGGGCCGTTACCCAGGGTAAAGGGACAAACATCCCTTTACCCTAAAGTAAGCCTCCACCTGCGCTGGCCCAATCCTGGATAGGATCCGGCACAGTGTGCTTTTGCATGCTGTGGCAATCCTATACAGGATTGGGCTGCCCATCGACATAAAGCTTTATTTCAAACACATTGCCACAAGTTGTGTCAGTTCAGACCTAATTAAAGAATTCAAAGTAAGTTACACTGTGGGAGTGAATTTATATAGAGTTCACTGGATCCTTCTTCTATTCCTCCTTCTATTGCTTAGCCTTTCAACCTGCACTGAACAGAACATGCTGACCATTACATTATTTGCAATAATGTATGGCCAGTGCGTACTTCCCCTAGGCCTAGACAAATCCACTACTGCCCCAGGAGGAGGGACTGTATCCTAAATATTTATGTTCAAGTCCATTTGTTTCATTAATTCATAAAAGCTTTACAGAAGCAACTACTATTAATGTTTTATAGAACTATACCTCTTTGTAACCACACTAGACACATGTGGATTATCCATCTTCACTGAATCAGCTGTATCGTCGCCTTCATCGTCGCTTATTAGTTTGATAGGAACTCTCCCAAATGGGCACATCTAAACAATGAAATATATTATCAGACATACAAATTCAAACAAAAAATACACAAACACAAATATTCCAAGAAGTCTACCTGGTTGGATTTGTTTAATTGCTTCAAGGGCTTGCGTCCACTCAGGACTGATTCAGCCTCTTGAGGAGAGTCATTTTTCTCCCTGAAAAGAGAAAATGAGATATTCTATATGTATCAAGACAGGTTGGAAGTGGAATAGAAATAATTCTACAAAGTACTTTACTTACCCAAGAGAAAATCTGGTGGTGTTAGTAGTAATCTCACCAGAATCAATGTTTTTTTTCAGAGTCATGAAGTTTCCAACTATATTTTGTGAGCTTGGAACTGTCAAAAAAGAGTCAAAATTAAACTTTCAGCCATGACAACACTTTAGCAGAACCTGGATATTTAACACATTCCTTTGGAAATCCATATTTTCAATTGAGGTTTCAACATCGCAGTATTACTTAGGGCCCAATCCTATCCAACGTTCCAGTGCCAAAACAGCCACAATGCAGCCTTGAGGTAAGGGAACAAACATTTCCTTACCTTGAGGCCTCCGTGACTGCCCCCCCCAACTGCAGGATGCAGCGCACGCCCCGTTGGCATGGCTGTATCAACGCAGGACAGTTGGATAGGATTGGGCCCTAAGTGATAAACGAATTGTCAACTATTTATCAAGTTGTTTCCTCCTAACCAGCAAGTAATAGATGTTTGACAAATGCTGGGTTTAAGTGTCTACAGCTTATTGACCGTGAACCAAAACTCAAGATAAATGTGAAAGGGTTTCATAAGGACATAAGAAGAGCCCTGCTGGATCAGGCCAAAAGCCCATCTAGTCCAGCTTCCTGTGTCACACAGTGGCCCCACCAGGTGCCTCAGGGAGCACACAAGACAACAAGGTAACCTGTTTCCCGTTTACACTCCCTTGCACCTGGCACAGAGAAACCCCACCTCCAAAACCAGGAGGTTGCTTATGGCTTGTAACCTGTGATGGTCTTTTCCTCCATGAATCTGTCCAAACCCCTTTGAAAGGCATCTAGGCCAGATGCCATCACCACATCCTGTGGCAAGGAGTTCCAGGATGTGGTGATGGCATCTGGCCTAGATGCCTTTAAAGGGGGTTTGGACAGATTCATGGAGGAAAAGACCATCACAGGTTACAAGCCATAAGCAACCTCCTGGTTTTGGAGGTGGGGTTTCTCTGTGCCAGGTGCAAGGGAGTGTCAACAGGAAACAGGTTACCTTGTTGTCTTGTGTGCTCCCTGAGGCATCTGGTGGGGCCACTGTGTGATACAGGAAGCTGGACTAGATGGGCTTTTGGCCTGATCCAGCAGGGTTCTTCTTATGTTCTTATGAAACCCTTTCACATTTATCTTGAGTTTTGGTTCACGGTTTCACAATTCATATTTTACTCAGGTCTATGCACATGCTGTGATTTTATGGATCTACATGCAGAAGAGGCATAGCATATGGTTCTGGACACAGTTTTAATTCCATGAAACTCTTAGCTTTCAGTCTAGCAGTTATGGCTAGAAAGGTAAGCTTGAAAACATGAAGAGAACACATGGAACACAGGTAAGCTTGAAAACATGAAGAGAACACATGGAACACACATGCTCCAAGTGAACTACCACATTAAGGGGAATAAAAACCTCTTGACGGTGAAGAAGGTGACATGTTGAAACACTTTGAGCATACTATATTTTGGTTTTTTGAGTTCAGTGGATAGAAAAATGGCCATTGCATAAAAATGGCCATTGGAAACAGCATAAAAAGCAATGGAGTTCTTGAATCAGCAATGCAGATGGCCTGGACCCAGATCACTGGAGTGTTATATGCAGCTACCCACAATTGCCAAACTGTTTCCTTCAGGAGGAGCATGGGGACTAAAGAGTTGCACATGCAGAACAGTCTTGTCTTATGCCCCTCCCACCCCACCCTCCTCTAACTCAGTGATCTTCAACCTTGGAGTTGCGACCCCAAGGTCCGAAGGGAGACAGTGTGTTTCCCCTTAAGGGGAGTGGCACTCGTCTCCGACGTCACGATGTCGGCGACAGCACTGCTGGGATCGAGCCGGCGGCAGCAGGGAAAAAAGTGGCTTTTCAATCTACCTGGGGGTCTTACCGGGCCTCCGGAGGGTGCAGGGAGGCTGCAGACCCAACTGCAGGCCTCCCTGCACCTCCAAACGGCTCCTGATCACAACCCAATTCCAGTTTTCAGACGAAACCGGAAGTAGGTTGCGATTGCGAGCCATTTGGAGGTGTGGGGAGGCCTGCAGAGGGGTTTGCAGGCTCCCTGCAACCCCTGCAGGCCTGGCAAGACCCCCAGGTATACTGAAAAACCACTCCCCCCCCCCCGCCGGTGGCAGCACGATCCTGGCAGTGCCGTTGCCGCCAATTTGCAAGGACTTACAGTGACCTTTACCCAAAAGGTAAAGGTTGAAGATCACTGCAGTCTACCACACTCCACTGCAGTCTACCACACTCTACTATCATGTTTGTTAACTACAAAACAGTTCATGAGAAAAAATGAATTCACCAAGTGCAGCAATGAAATAGGACTCCCCCTATTCTGGGACATGCAGACCTCTTACCCCTTCCCCTCCCTTCAATCATTTCAGAGACACGAGCCAAGGTGCAGGAACTGGGGCAACACCTTAACATAACATGCATTACATCCACAGGTAGCACAATACAGCACAGGCAGCACAAAAGAAACTTTTGTGCACAATGAGAACTTGAATTAGTTACTGGTTAAGAAGTCAATTAAAATGTGTTAGGCTTTCCTTTCAAAAATCAGTAGAATTCAGATTACTATGACAGCACACAATTTTTCCAAGTGCAAAGAAGATCCCCAGACTGTACTGTGATACAATTTTGCAGAAAGGGTTGCATAGCAAGACTGAAGTTTGTACCCTCAACATTAACTACAAAGACAGCAAATGTTCATCCACTACTATTAAAGCCCTTGTAATTAACTAAGAAAGACAGCAAATGTTCCTTAAGCCCTTGTCATTAAGTTACCAGAGATTCCTTATTTTAAAGACTTACCTGCCAAATTCTCTTTTTCTTCAAATGAAAGTAGATTGGTTTTTTGCAAGCTTAAGTTTCTTAGAGCAATTTCCAGCATTTCTAGTGGAACTGCCCTATATTCTGCAGCTTTTTCAAGTAGCTGTTTAGATTTTTTTACATTTCCTATTAAAAAATTAAAGAATGTTCAGTTTTTCTCTTCAAGGAAAAAGAATCATTTTAAAAAATCCAATAAAGCAGTGAGATTTCATTTGCAGACTACACCCACCCACACCCTGAGAGCTCCGTCAAGCTATTTCCCACTTTAGAGCACGCTTTGACTCGTGACATTTTCTTAAGCGTCAGTTTCCAATACTCTTCAAGCCTTATGCTCAGTCTTCTTCCAGTGGATCTACATTTTGTTTTTCAACATAACTCCAAGGAATTATAAAGCATTCAACAATGCTACATTTTAACCCAGAAGTCTTATAGTCAATACTGACAAACTATGCTATAATTAAGAGTAAACCAGTTTCTACGAACCTTGCGTAAGTTCAAATTGTGCAAAAGATACATGGACAAAGGCAAATTTCTTGCAGTTCAGTCTAGCAAGATGAAACTGGTCACGTGCCTCTTCTGGGTCTTCAATACTGCAAACATACACATTGACGTGCAGAGGAAAAAAGTTTCAATTTAAAAAGTTAGAGGTAACAGTAGAGACTGTAGAAATTAGCACCGTGTTCCAGAGGTAAAGGATCTACTACAGGGTTTTTCAATCTTTTTTCCTATACCATTGTTCCAAATATCACCTTTTGTAAATACCACTCTTCAGCACACCACCACTGCCACCAGAGATACCACTTTTGCACAGTATGTGGCATGCCCTGCAATTGGAGCCCCATTCTGCACACCCCTTCTCCAAGCAATTCCTCTTTTGAAGGGTATGCCACATCTTGCCTATTTGTGCTCAGGCCAATGCCATGTGGTCACTACTAGCAAAGTAGAGCTAGTTGGAAGGCACTGGTCTGACAACCACCCGCACCCAAGTCTTGGTATCAAATACTCCAGACAAACATACATAAATACCAGGGACATGCAGTGCAGGGGCAGCAGTTAAGGTAGAACCACCCCAATATAGTCTATGGGAAAAAGCCACAGCCCAACCATGAGACTGCATGCACACCACCCATTTACCTGGGTGCAAGGAAGTGGCACACAGGCAATTACGGGGCTTTTTTCTGTGGACTATAACGGGATGGTTCTGCTTCACCTGCCGCCCCCGCAACACACATCCCACCAAACATAAATGAGTAATAGTGTTAGAACAGGATAACCTACCTCGCAACGCAACGGGCAGCCTAATCCAAACTCCCCTTGCACTCATGCTGTTGCACCAATGCAGCGTGCAATGCAACCCATGAGGGGGTTTTGGGTGCCAGAGATAAGGGATAATCTTTGAGATAAGGGAACATATGTTCCCTTGCTCAGGGGCAATCCTCCACTGTCCTGATGGGTCTATCCAAACCTGCGCCAGCTATTTTTCTGGCCCAAGTTTGAGTGGACCCGGGTAGGAGGATCAAAGCCGAGAAGTGGTATAGGATATCAGCGGCACCACTGCCACCAATACCTCCCCCTTCCCGGCCTCAATCCGCCCCCACCCCTTTGTTCCTCCCCCCACCCTCCCCCTGTGCGGACTTACTGGCTCCGGGGCTCGTTGACAGGCTATTGGCACATGGACCTGTCACTCACAGTTGTGGCACGTTGTATGTTATGTCGCCTTTTGTGAAAGCCATAAAGCACACAGCACTCTGAAATGCAGGCTCCAGTGGCACAGCGGGTTATTAGGATTGGCCCCTCAATCTTCTCTGCCCCACATACAGTTTCAGTATCAAAAAGTGACCACGTCACACCCTATCTGTGGAAAAGATGGGGACTTTGTCCTTATACTGGAGAGAAGACCAAACCAATGCTGGAGTGGTTGGAGGAAAGAATAGAAAAAGGACTACCCAGACCTGGAGGTGCAGAGCAGGGGTGAGCTTGGTTTACAGACCATTACCATGAGGAAAAAAGAGAGGAAAAAATGTAGATCATGTTTGAGGATGTTTATGAAAGCTTGTTCCCCTCTCTATATGGTGTGTACAGATCTTGTGAGGTGTGTTGGAGCCAATCAGAAGCAAACAGTTTGCTGTCAGCCCTGGTCTTCTCCTAGAACAGAGACGGCATACACAATGGTGTGCAAACTTGTACAGAAAACCCTACAACTTGTAGCCTGGCATTGAGCCTCCCCATGCGACATGCGCTCTCAACAACTACAAATCCAAGAGCTCTTTGGTTCCTGCAGTCATCTCCTGTATACAGGCACAAGGAGCCAATGGGAAGAGGCAGCTGACTGGAAGGAAGCTGAGCAGGGAGAATGAAGAGGTGCAATAATAATCAAAGACACTGAGAGCTCCTGCTGCCGATAGAATGTAGAGGTCTCAGAACATATGCAAGTAACTAAGCTGGGCCCTGATGCTTCTGAATGCAAAGAAAACCAAATGACAGGGAGCAGTGTCAAAAGTGTTGCTGCTATTCATTTTTGTTGGGTTTTTTATTGTTTCATTTTTATTAAGCATAATAATGGTTGTCTATTTTTTGTACAATGCCCAGGGCCCTTCAGGAAAAAGGCAGAACAGAAGCTTTTCAAAATAAAAGAAAGGATATCTGTCACGCTTAATAATAAATAGGCATTTGTCATTCTGCCATATCTGATTAGAAACACAACGAGGAGGTTAAGCAGATTATTAAGAAGGTTAAACAAAGGAATCCAAGTTAGGTACAAGACACCAACCAACCCTTTCAAAATAGAGAAGGCCTTTCCAGGACTGGTTACACATTTGTGCCAGACCCAGAGAAATGATGCTCGGGGACAGCCTGGAGGTAAGCCAGACCTCTAGTGGAGAGCTGCTGCTTAAAGGAAAACAGAAGCAGCAGAGTAGCAGTGGTCTGCCAACTGAGCAGACCCTTGCAGAAAAACTGTCATCTTGGAAAGCTTTTATTTGTCAGAATCCAATACTTACGCTTTTAGTTCTGCAAATCTCACCAGGATGCGCGCATAACTTTCATTCTGGCAATATTTTTCTGCAGGTAAGGCTGCAACAGCTTGACTGTAACGGCCAATCAATCTATTCAATAAGTCAGTATCAGTCTGCGGGATACCTTTTTTTTCTAATTTCAGTAAAAAACTCAACCAATTCTCAGGATTATTTGCAGTCATCATAATCTGATTAACAGTCCCAGAATTATCTGAGAGGGGGGGAAAAAAAAACAAAAGAAAGGCATTCTAAAGATGTGATGATGCTGAGCAAACTCCAAAAATATCTGCCCAATATTTTGCGCAGAAATGTCCTTCAATACACACCTTAGTTAAAAGCCAACTAAAAATACAATAACTTAAAGCAATTCATGTTTTACATTTATTGTTTCAGCCTTCTATTATGCTTAAAGTTGTCCAACCACTATCTGCTGACCAGAAAGATTTCCAAAGAACCCTTTTCTCATTGTTTTAGAGGTAGATTGTTTCTCCTTCACAAAAGTTGTCTTCCTAAGCTTCCCTTAGATGTCTTCCTAAGCTTCCCTTAGATGTTCAAGTGTTGCAGGTTTCTACAACGAAGTGTGAACTAGAGCTCATTAAAAATTTGTCTACATTTTTTTGAGACAGCCTGTATATGACCGCTCCCCCCCCTCCCATGTTAATTGCATTCTACTTGCCAAGTTATCTTGCCTGCGAGATGTATAGCACAAGCCACTGAGTTGCAGTGACTAAAAGTGGCTTCATGGAATTGGGCTACAAACAGATTTTGAAGCAGGGGACAGGAGAATCTGCTAAATCTTACAAGCATCAGGCTTCCCTGAAAAACACAATCAGGTCTGTGGGCTGGACCCATAGAAGACAGAGCAAATAGAAGTTCAGGCTTTCCCACCCTCTCTTCCCCATTACAACCTCTAAGAAATAACTCCCAAAGCTCAGGAGATCCTTGAGAACAGGGTTGCCTTGAGGGTTGCAGGCAGAAGTTGCTGAATTGGCAGTTGCACCTTGTATGAGCAATATGCCCACACTTCTAAGCAAAAAAATCTGAAGTAGCACCATGTATGAACTCTAAGGTGTGTGCGTACTAACAGTATGTAATCAAAGGTTAGTGGTTTGGGAGTCGGACTTAGACCTGGAAGATCCAGGTTCAAATCCCCGCTCAGCCATGAAGCTTCCTGGGTGACCTTGGGCCAGTCACTATCTCTCAGCCCCACCTACCTCACAGGGTTGTTGTGAGGACAAAAAGGAGGGGAGGAAATATGTACACCACTCTGAGCTCCTTGGAGGAAAGGCGGTATAAAACTGTGAAAAAATAAAAATAAATAAATAAACTGAACAGATACACTAGGTACTAATCTACAGATCATTAGGTAACCTCTAATATTAGCATTGATACCAGATACTTTGAAGTATCTAGTGTACCTGTTCAGTTTCATGCCTTTTATTAGGCATAATAAACTGACAAACTAACTCCTTCATACAATTAGAGAGATTTATAAAGAAAACAGGGATGTATGTGTGTATGTTGTTTAATGCATGGGGCCAGATGAACAGCATAACTGTGCAATCGTGGGTAAGCCTAGAGCGACAGAGCTTGCACTCCACCGCTCTAGTGTCACAAACACGTCGTAAAATGCGTTTACGACTCCCGGTGAGTAAGGGCCGCCGGGACAAAAGCCAGCAGCCCTCACTCTGCCAGGTGACCTTCCCTACATCCAACAGAGAAGGTAAGCCCTGCAACAGCCAGTGCGGGGGCAGCAGGAGGGCAGACTGGGCAGCGAGGGAGAGTGGCCATTGGGCAAACCGTGCAGGGATATCGGCGGTGCGTTCCGCTGGAATCCCAAGCCCTCTCCCGACCCAGTTCACCCTTACACCCCCGGCTCGAATGTAAGTCAGCTTCAGAGCTGGCATACATTCAAGTAGACTCATAGGACCTCGGTCGCCTTGCACCCGGGGAAGGTGACGAGTGTCCCCTTCTCCCTAGGTGATCCAAGGCTGCTCCAGGGCAGCTCGGGACGGCCAGAGGATACCATGGCCAGCCCTTTAGGCCAGACAGGTATCCTTACACAGGATTGGGCTGTAAGTATCATTCAAAGTATCATCCAAACCATCCCTGAGTTGTACTCTTCTTGAAAGATCAGATTAAGAACATAAGAACATAAGAAGAGCCCTGCTGGATCAGGCCAAAGGACCATCTAGTTCAGCTTCCTGTATCTCACAGTGGCCCCTCTAGATGCCTCAGGGAACACACAAGACAACAAGATACCTGTATCCTGTTGTCACTCCCTTGCATCTGGCATTAAGAGATAGCCTATTACTAAAACCAGGAGGTTACTTATCCCCACCATGGCTTGTAACCTGTGATGGACTTTTCCTTCATAAATCTGTCCAATCCCCTTTTAAAGGCATCTACGCCAGGTGCCATCACCACCTCCTGTGGCAAGGAGTTCCACAAACCAATTACACGCTGGGTAAAGAAATAATTCTTTTGTCTGTTCTATCTCTCCCTCCACTCAATTTTAGTGCATGTTCCCTGGTTCTAGTGTTGTGTGAGAGGGAAAAGAACTTCTCTCTATACACTCTCTCCATCCCGTGCATAATTTTATACGTCTCAGTCATGTCCCCCCTCAGGTGCCTTTATTCTAGACTGAAGAGCCTCAAATGCTGCAGCCTTTCCTCATAAGGGAGATGCCCCAGCCCACTAATCATTTTGGTCGCTCTCTTCTGCACCTTTTCCAGTTCCACGATATCCTTTTTGAGATGCGGCGACCAGAACTGGACGCAATATTCCAGATGTTGATTTACCATCGATTTGTACAAGGGCATAATAATATTGGCCGTTTTATTCTCAATTCTTTTTTTAATGATACACGTAATTGGCCTTCTTCACAGCCGCCGCACACTGGGTCGACGCTTTCATCGACTTGTCCACCAATACCCCAAGATCTCTCTCCTGATCCGTCACAGACAGCTCAGAACCCATTAGCGTGTATGCAAAGTTTTGATTGCTTGCCCCAATGTGCATCACTTTATGAATGTGCACTCACAGTGAACGTTATGAACGTGCATTCACAGTTTAGTGCTCCTGGAACCAGCTTTGCACCTAGACAGCCGGGTAGCAGCTGTGGCCTGGTGTGCTTTTGCACAGTTACGGTTTGTACATCAAACCCCCACTTAAGGCAGATTTAGCTAGTATTACACGTGTCTTAGACACATCTAGAGTAGACTATTGAAACATGTTCTACGTGGAGATGCCCTGGAAAAATGTCCAGAATTTTTTTTTTTCCCTACGTGTCAGGAAACTTACATTTATACCGATTATGGTATTTTGAGTTCCTGTGGAGGCCTATGCTTGGGAACATGCATTTCTCATTTTAGCTTCCAGTTTGTTTTGGGTGCAATTCTGGTTATCACATTTAATGCCCCAACAGTTTGGAACCACTGTATTTGAGGGACTACCTCTCCCCAAAGCAATCTTCAGAGGCACGGCTTTTGAAAGCAGCAGCAGCCAGAAGGCTTAGTGGTGAGGATGCATAACAGGGTGTTTTTAGTTGTGGCATCTAGCAGTACTCCCTTTTTTCTTGGAAGGCTCATCTGTCACTTGGTCAAAAAGTTACTGTTTCACTGCAGTACAGTAGTCCTTTTTTCCCCCATGGATTAGCCACCCACAGATTTGCCTCAATACAGGTGGCTAACCCCAGAAGTAGGAGTCCCACTGGGAACTGGTGGCGGTGCCACAGTACCTTATTTTTCAGCTGTGCGGGGCCTGCTGCCCACTTCCCACGCGCCTTCCAAGTACTCCAAAATGCTTCAAACAGTTTAAAAAAAACAGATCGGAAACTACTTCTAGTTTGCATCGCGCAACTGGAAGTCACTTGGGATTGTGGTTTGTTTGTTTTAATTGTTTGAAGCATTTTGGAGTACTTAGAAGGCGCACGGGAAGCGAGAAGCAGGTGATAGGACCCACACAGCTGAAAAATAAGGTACTGTAGCACCACCACCCCTCCGCGGATTTAATTTATTGCGGATTTTTGCAACCACGGGAGTTTGGGGAACCAAACCCCCATAGATAAAGAGGGCCAACTGCATTACTTAATAGGAATATGTAAACAGATATTATTTGAAGTAAGGAATTTTTACTGTTCAGTCGGTCATTAAGAGAGTTCAATCCTATGCATGTCTACTCAGAAATAAGTCCTATTGTGTTCAGTGCTCAGGAAAGTGTGTAAAGGATTGCAGCCTTTGTTCTTAAATATACACAATCAAATACTTCATACCTGTTGTATCAGCCGGTACCTTAGCAAAATTAAGCTCATCTGTAATATTGTCCTCATGCTTATATTTGTTTTGTAGGTCTCTAATTCTGCTCATAATAGAAGCAACAATCCATCGTTTTTCATTTGAGTCATCTTCCTGCATCTCTAGAAAAAAAAAATACAAGAGGGGGAGTCAAACAGTTATCCAGTGAAGATCATGAATTTGTAACTGGTGGGGTTTTTTTGGGGGGGGAGTTACTGCAGTTCTTAGTTACCAGTTTTCTCCCCTCCAATTCCTTAACACAAGTTACCTTAAAGATATATTGCTCGAGTTGTTTCAACACAGACTGTTGTCTGCCTAAAAATGGTCTCTCTAAGGCTATCCTAACCAACATTAACTTATTTCCAGGCCAAGGTAGGCCAGAAATCTGCTCGTGCAGTAGTTACGTTTTTTTAATAACAAAGGTGGCCATTATTTGCCTGCGGCAATTAAGTTACACCAAGCAAAAACTCTGCCCCAGCTTCTATATGGGACAATTTGAGGCCATTTCCTCCAGTTTTGCCCCCTTGGAACAGGTGCAATCCAAGTTTTTAAGATCTATATTCCAAGTGTCCAGTTATGTTTCCAACGAAAGCTTGCGCTTGGACTCTGGCCTGCTTAAGGTTGAGGCTAGAGTTTCCCTAGCCTCTATCAATACTTGGCTAAATCTAAACCTTAATGCCCAGGGCCTAACATCACTAATCCTACAAGGTAACTTTCAATCGTCATGGCTTATGGCAGTTCACAGGAAACTGAGACATCTGGAATTCTCCCCTGAGGTTGTGCTGGCAATGGACTTTACTCAAGCAAGAGCAGCCATAAGGCAAAGGCTGCTAGACACAGAGCGGCAAGAGGACATCAGCAGAACTCCACACTTTTTAGCTGCAGAGGACATTAGATATAAAGTAGTGCTGGCAGCTTATATGTCACTGCTAGAACTCCCCACGCATAGGAGGGCCTTTTTCTTGGCCAGGTGGAGAGCCCTCCCTTCGGCATTTTTGGAGGGCTGTTTTAGAAGGATTCCAATATCTGAAAGGGTTTGCCCATGTGACTTGGGAGAAGTGGAGACAGTAGAGCATGTCCTGTTTCGCTGCTCATTTTATCAGGGGCTGTGTACTAGGTTTATTTACCCCTTTATTAAAAAATATTCGAGTTTGACTGATGTGGAGTTGGCCAAGATGCTCCTTGTGGGGAAAAGCTCTTGGTTTACAATCCGGTGTGCAAGCTTTTTGGCAGCTGCATCCAAAACTCGAAAGAGTATTATAAGTACCGAGGGAAAATTTTAATGCTGATTTAAGCTCCATTTGTCCACCCCCCTTTTGTGTAGTGTCTCCTACCTGTTTTAACTTAGGCTTGGCTGAAAACTTCGCCTTCTCCTTGTTATGTGATGCTCTGTTGATGTTGCGTTTTGTTGTGCTATGCTGCTGGTCATTGACTGTTAATAAACTATTGGATTGGATCGGAACTTATTTCCAAGTAAATCTATATTAATTCTCACATTCACAGCCCAATCCTATCCTGCGCCAGTGGGGGGAGGGCAGAACAGGAGGTTTTGGAAGGGAAAGGGGATTTAAATCCCCTTTCCTTTTCAAAGCCTCCTGTTCTGCCCTAACCCACTGGCTGCACCAGTGGGGGAGAAGGATAGGATGGGTTGTAAGTTAATTGAATTAGTGACCTTGATAGGCCAAAACAGATGTCTTATTTGCTCTTTACCTAGCCTTTTTTTATTTAAACACAATACTTCATATTCCACAAAACCAGTCAAACAACTTTGAGGACATGACACAATCATACATGCATGAATGTGCCAGTTTTCTGTCAATTAGCAACCTACTTATGACACATCAAAATGTGGAAAAGGTTGCCACAGCCAAATCTGTTGAAACAACTTAATGCCTCCCTAGAGACTTGTCACATTTGCTCTCCCCAATCTACACTCATCTGTACCTCTGGGGCTATATGAAAGATTACACAATGCAGGATGCCTTCAGGTAGAAAATATGGGATTCTTATTTAAGAGATTTGAGTGAAGAGGGCAACTTGATTTGCAGGGTAAAAATGTTAATACCTGGTAATGCATGGAGGCATTTGACTCAGAAAAGGAATTTTAACTGGATTATCTTCAAACTCCTACTCAGCCCTATGATTCTGTGAACCAGTTTAACATCCTGTTTTATTTTTCAGGAAAAGCTACTTTCTCGCTAGTTTGAATCTTAATAGTAGTTGCGAGCTCTATCAACTTTGTCCAGATGCTAGAGACAATTGTAAAAAACCATACAAGGTTTGAACTGGTCTTTTTTACTAGAAGTTTTACAAGAAATGGACTTTGGGGAAAATTTTTATAAATGGATAAATTCAATTTATGTTACACAAACTGCAAGAGTATTAGTTAACGGTGAGCTGACTAAGACATTTGAAATTCAAAAAGGTACGCGACAAGGATGTCCGTTATCACCATTGCTGTTTATATTGGTGTTAGAAGTTTTGAATAGAAATATTAGACAAGATGAAAGAATACATGGTGTGAAGATTAAGAAAGAAACATTCAAGTTAAGAGCCTTCGCAGATGACTTGGTATTAATGCTGGAAAATCCGTTAAAAGATATAGAGTTGTTGATGAGCAAATTAAAAGAATTTGAATCTCTTGCAGGATTTAAAGTTAATAAACAGAAGACAAAAATAGTGACTAAAAATATGAAGATTCAAGATCAATTGAAACTGATGAATAAAACAGGATTTAAGGTGGAAAAAAAAGTTAAATATTTGGGAATTGTATTGACGAGTATGAATTGTACATTTTTTCAAAATAATTATGTTAAAGTATGGAATGAAATTAAGAAAGATCTGTTAAGATGGGAAAGATTGAAATTGTCTTTACTAGGAAGGATATCGTTGATTAAGATGAATGTATTGCCAAAAATGATGTTCTTATTTCAAACGATACCAGTGATTCTATCTGATGCACCATTTAAAGAATGGCAGAAAGACATTTCTAAATTTATTTGGCAAGGGAAAAAACCAAGGGTGAAATACAAGAATCTTCAAGATGCAAAAGGAGAGAGGAGGATTAGGACTACCGGATTTGAAAGTATATTATGCAGCATGTTTTTTATGGTTGAAAGAGTGGGTGTATTTACAAAATAGAAGATTATTGGAGTTAGAAGGCTCCAACTTGAGATTTGGTTGGCATGGGTATTTGTGGTATGATAAAGTGAAAGCAAATTTAGAATTTAAAAACCACTATGTTAGACATGCATTATGGAGAATTTGGAACAGATATAAAATGAGGTTTTATGAGAAAATACCATTATGGGTTGCACCATATGAAGCACACTGGTGGAAGCAGCGTGCCAAAAGAGAAAGGATTATTATACAAGAATTTATTAAAATTTTCACAAGGAGACTGTACCATAAAGTCAAGAGGAAAAATAATGGAAGAAGACTTTAATTGCCAATGGTTTGTATATGTTCCAATTTTGGAGATTTAAAGTGGACAAGAAGGCATATGGATTTGTAGAAGAAGAATCAATACTGGAGGTACAATTAAAATCTGAAGGTAATCTCAAAAATGTATAAATTGCTTTTGAAGTTCGAGACAGAAGAAGAACAGGTTAAAGAATGTACGATTCATTGGGCGAAAAATGTAGGTCATGTTATTTTAATGGAACAATGGGAACAACTATGGTTAAAGCAGTTGAAATGTACGTTAAATGTTAATATTAAAGAAAATATGTATAAAATGATGTATAGATGGTATATAACCACAAGCAAATTAGCAAAAATGTATGAGAAGGTGATGAATAGCTGTTGGAAATGTAAAAAGCAAGAAGGAACTTTTTACCATATGTGGTGGACATGCCCCCAAGCAAAGAAGTATTGGACTCAGATTCATAAACAGATTGAGTTGATTTTAAAGATTAAGGTTCAAATGAAACCGGAAACCTTTTTGTTGGGTATGTGGGATGATCATGCAGGCGAAAAATTTCACACTTTGTTGTTATATATGATAGCTGCGGCAAGAATTTTATATGCACAATATTGGAAGAATTCGGAGATACCTTCGCTGGAAGATTGGTGGCTGAAAGTTTTGGACTATGCTGAAATGGATAAACTTACAATTTTAATTAAGGAAAAGTCAGTTAACCTTTTCGAGAATAACTGGAAACCATTTATTGATTTTTTAAGAGAGAGAGAGAACAACGATGTGGATATGCGGATTTAATGAATAGAATGTAGGTGTTATTTTGGCTTAGTTGGATATTATATGCAGAAAATAGTGAATAGTATGCTAGTAGGATGTATTGCTTCTTGCTTGCTTTAACTTTATGAAATATGTATTGTTTTTATGTTTTAATATATTATATTATATATATATTATATAAAAAACCATACAAGGTTGAGATGGTCAAACTAACCACCTTTATGCCACATTTAGCCCATGAGGCAATTTCTACCACATTCTTGACAGTACTTCATATTTAACAACAGTACCAATTCGTGGATAAGGAGGGCCCACTATATTTATTTTGCTATGCAAACCATCAAGAGGAAGGAATTTTACAAGAGGTACAGCCACAGAAACTCTGCACATGCATTTTCTTTTTCTTTTTTTAATCTTTTGACGTTAGAGAAGATCCCTCCTCCCACAAGAAGCTGCCAGTGTCTAAGGTGGTGGTAGTGCTCATTAGTGATTAATTAGCAGCTAATTTCATCTTGGGAGGGAGCTTGGGGGAGGGGAAGGGTGCCACTATCAAGGCAGTGACGGGCCATGGAAGATATGGTGGTGGGGGTCAGACACGCCGTTCCAGGAGTAGGAGGGTCCATCATAGACAGATTGTCTCTCCTTCTGGTCCTTCCCCCAACTCTTGGATGACTGGTACTCTTGGCAGTGATTCCCTGAATCTGAAGCTGCTGCTTTTGAATGCCAGATCGGTAAATAATAAAACCACGGACGGGGAGGAGGAGTTCCGATGGTCTATCGTGAATCCATCTCCCTTACCAGGTGCTCCGTTCAGCAGTTCACTGGGTTTGAATGTCTCCATGTTGTGTTGAGAGGGCCGGACAGGATGGGGATTCTGTTGGTCTTTCTGCCCAACAGTCTCCCTGCCTGAGATGACTGGGGTGATCTCGGCAGTGGTGTTGGAGTCCCCCCGACTATTAGTGCTGGGGGACTTCAATGTTCATGCCGTGGCGCCCAAGGTTCGTGCGGGTCAGGACTTCATGGCCGCCATGACAACCATGGGCCTGTCCCAGAAGATCTTGGCCCCAACACATGAGGCGGGACATGTACTAGACCTGGTGTTTACAGCTGAACAAGGGGGCGGTGATCTGGATGTGGAGGAGATTGACATCACTCCGTTGTCATGGACAGATCATTTTCTGGTAAAGTTTAGGCTTGTTGCAGCTTCCTTCCTCCGCAAAGGTGGGGAACCGCATTCTATGGTCCGCCCCCGGAGGCTAATGGATCCAGAAGGCTTCCTGAGGGCTCTGGGGGACTTTCCCACTACCAAGACTGGTGACTCGTCTGAGGCTCTGGTTGACCTCTGGAATGGGGAAATGGCCAGGGCAGTGGATGAGATCGCTCCTGAGCGACCTTTGCCACGCCGCAGACTCAGAGCAGCTCCTTGGTTTACTGAGGAGCTACAAACGATGAAGCGACAGGGTAGATGTCTTGAGCGACGGTGGCGGAAAACTCATGCCGAGTCCGACCAGACACGGAGTAGGGTCCATTATAGAGCTTACTCCGTGGCGGTGGTAGCAGTGAAGAGAAATTTCTTCTCTGCTACCATTGCGTCTGCAGGCAATCGTCCAGCGGAGCTGTACCGTGTGGTGCGAGGCCTACTCCATCAGGCCCCTCCAATGGATCAGGAGGAACACACGGTGACCCGCTGTGACATGTTTGCTAAACATTTCGCAGATAAAATCGATCGGATTCGCCATGACTTGGATGCCTCATTGACAGTATCTGAGGATGTCCCCTTGGCACCTGCCAGTCCGGTGTTGTGGGATTCTTTTCAGCTTGTACAGCATGAGGCTGTGGACAGGCTCCTCTGGAGTGCGAGGCCGGCTACCTGCCTGCCTGCCTGCCTGCCCCTTGCCCGGCTTGGCTAATCAGATCTGCCCGGGAGGGGCTGGCCGAGTGGACGGGGAGGGTGGTCAACTCTTCGTTGGCGGAGGGGGTGCTGCCGCTCGCTTTGAGGCGGGCGGTGGTTCGACCCCTTCTGAAGAAGCCCTCCCTTGATTCCACAATAATGGACAACTACCGGCCAGTTTCAAACCTCCCGTTTTTGGGCAAGGTAATTGAGCGGGTGGTGGCGTCTCAACTCCAGAGGGTCCTGGATGAAGCAGATTATCTGGATCCCTTTCAGTCTGGCTTCAGGCCGGACTTTGGGACGGATACGGCCTTGGTCGCCTTGGTGGATGGTCTACGCCGAGGACTGGACAGGGGGAGTGCGTCCCTGTTGGTTCTGCTGGACCTCTCAGCGGCTTTCGACACCATCGACCATGGTGTCCTTCTGGGCCGACTGGCCGAGCTGAGGGTCGGGGGCACCGTTCTGGGCCGACTGGCTGAGCTGGGGGTCGGGGGCACCGTTCTTGGCAGATAAGTCCCAGATGGTGGTGCTGGGGGACGCCTGTTCGGCATCCTGGCCCTTGAGGTGTGGGGTGCCACAGGGTTCCATCTTGTCCCCCATGCTATTTAACATCTACATGAAACCGCTGGGAGAGGTCATCCGGGGATTTGGGGTGGGGTGCTATCAATATGCTGACGACACCCAGCTCCACCTCTCCTTTCCACCTGATTCCAGGGTGGCTGTTGAGGTTCTGGAGCGCTGCCTGGAGGCGGTGGGGACCTGGATGAGGGCTAATAAGCTGAAACTAAACCCGGACAAGACAGAGGTTCTCTTGGTCCGGAAATCCACGATGCAGGTACTAGAGTATCGTCCTGCTCTAAAGGGGGTTGCACTCCCTCTGAAGGAGCAGGTCCGCAGCTTGGGGGTCCGCCTGGATCCGCAGCTGCTCCTGGATTCCCAGGTGGCGGCTGTGGCCAGGGGGGCCTTTGCCCAGCTTCGGCTGGTGCGCCAGCTGCGACCGTACTTGGATCGTGCAGACCTGACCACGGTGATCCATGCCATGGTGACATCGCGACTAGATTATTGTAACGCGCTCTACGTGGGGCTGCCTTTGAAGACGGTTCGGAAACTGCAATTAGTGCAGAATGCGGCGGCCCGTGTGGTCACTGGAGGTAGGCGGTTCGACTCTGTCGGGCCGCTCCTCCTTCGGCTGCACTGGCTGCCGATTCGTTTCCGGGCCCAATTCAAAGTGCTGGTTTTGACCTTTAAAGCCATATACGGCTTGGGGCCAGGATATTTGAGAGACCGCCTACTTCTGTATAGTCCGGCTCGTCTCCTTAGGTCATCAGAGAGGGCCCTTTTGCGGGTGCTGTCGCCCAGGGAGGTGCAAGGGGCGGCGGCCAGAAACAGGGCCTTCTCAGTAGTGGCACCAACCTTATGGAATTCCCTCCCCTTTGATTTACGAACTGCTCCCTCCTTGAACACTTTCCGGCGAGGCCTAAAAACCTTCTTGTTCCAAGAAGCCTTCTGAGCCCTTGCCTTTTTAACATCTCACTGGTACAAGTGGGGTGCTGCTGTTTTTATGCTCCTGTTGTGACTGTCGCCATGATCTTTTTAATTGATTTTTAGATATTGTTTTTATTAATTGTTTTTATTAATTGTTTTTATTAATTGTTTTTACTGTTTTAAAGTGTGATTGTTTTTATACGGTATTTTTTGTATTTTTTCTGTTGTGAGCCGCCTTGGGTCCCTTCGGGGAGAAAGGCGGGATAGAAATACTGTAAATAAATAATAAATAAATAATTGACCATGTTATTTCAAAAACAAACCTGGGCAAATCTCACTTCCTGTTATTTCAAAAGTATGTAAATTAAGATTGTGTTAACTGAGAGCTGCCTGCCTATATATTCTAAAAGTGCAGACACTGACCAACAGCTTGCAATTTTAAATATCTGTACATTAGTATTTGGTGTTCCTTACACAGAAAGAAATATTTTCTAAGAAATTTCTATTATTCACTTAAGTCACACTCTGCCATTGGTTAGAGGCCAAGGACCACTGGGAGGTTGTACTCACTGCCCCCTTGCAAAAACACCATGGCAAGAAAAAGACCAGCCTAGTTTATCCATCAATCAGAGAAGGAGCTTCTCTCCCTCCTGCCGGAAAGAAGACTGCTCCTCTTGGGACTTCAGAAAGAAGGTAAGCACATTCTGGTATCAGTCTAATACCAGTATAATTACCAGGGCTGTTGGGCTGTCTTTGTCTCTTGTAATCTACACCTTGGGGATCACTTGACAGAAAGGCATAAATCTTCAAGAATAAAACCAACAAACCAAATTAGCTTCTCAGGAAGTTAAAACTTCCATGGTGAAAAAATTCATTGGCAAAGGGTTATCAGTTCTGGATTCTAATCTGGCAGGAAAATAGACCTAAACTGCTTAGCTCCTTAATACAAGCAAAGAACTGAGCTTCTGTAGTAAACCTTGCAGGTAACTGGGATCTCATGAGGTGGAATGCCTATGAATTATGGGCAGACACATCCTTAAAGGCAGGTGCCAATCAGCTTTTTAGTTTACATAAAGGAAGGCAAAGCAAGAATACTGCTTCATTCACAACACACCTGAAAACAAATCCCTTTTTAAAGGCAATGTGTTAAAGGCTAAGAGGGCTAGTTTTCGGAGGGGGGGTGAGACTTCCATATATTGCACAACTAGAAAAACTTAGCGTAACAGTAATATTGGCCTCCCTAAAATAAAAGTTGAATACAATGTTAACATTTAAAACCTTGAGCAGATCACAACTCATTAAAATTAAGACATTAAAAATGTCTCTGGACACAATTATAGCACATTTCTATTACTTTGTAACAGGTTCCTAATCAAGTTATTGCTAAGCCCAATATATATTCTCTTTATTCATTGTGCCTTCAAATTTAGGAATTCTATATACCCCACTCCCTTTCTTCCTTCCTTGTAGAACAGGGGATCCCAACCTGTGGTACTCTGGCCGACTGCCGATGGTACTCAGACCACTGGAACCCCACTCCTACGCAGCACTTTTGGTGGAGCGTTTTTGCTCCCAAGAAGCTCTTGCCTTTGGCCGAGCCTCTCAGGAACGCTGAGAAGGGCCCTCCCACCTGCCCAGAGCCTCTTCCCTGTGTTTTCTGGCCTCTGAAAACCTGGATGTAACATGATGATGTCATTGCCAGTCACTTCCGGTGGTACTCAGAAGGAGAGTGGTGCCGGAGGTGGTACTCGGCCAGGAAGAGGTTGGGAACCCCTATTGTAGAACAAAGAAGTGAAGTAAGAATACTAGAGCATGACCTGAAGGTACATCATACCACCTCAGGGCCTCTGGGTTCTGTGGTATCCATGTCTCTGAATACCAGTTTTTTTGTGGAGGGGGGGGAATGGTGAGAAAGAAGCGTGCCTTTTTCTCCTGCTTGTGAGTTTTCACACAGTGGCCCACCAGCTATCTCTGGAAACACAATGCTGGACTAGATGGGCCTTAGCCTAACCCAGCAGGACTTTTCGTATTATGGTCAACTACATTCAGGTCAGGCTGGGAAAGGTGACACAAACCTCACAAGAGCATATCCCTTACATACTTGAAAACAAACCAAGTGTCAGTAGTAAGCTCACGCATTCACTCTGCAACACAAATGCAACTGTAGTCATCAAATTTGAATGACTTTGGTTTATGTGAAAATAACTTAGATAATCCTTTAAAACTAATCCCTAAAAAGCAAGAATACCGATGACAAGTTACAGAGATGCCTTAACAGTCAAGGATTTCCTACACTGTCACACAAGGAAGAGAATTAAGGAACATATGAAGTATTACACCAACACCTACAAATAATGCTCCAAGTCTCACTCATGAGGGGAGATGCAATAATTTGCAATTACAGTACCGGTAACACAGAGTTATACAACAGCTTTTCCCATTGGCAATGAAGAAATGTGTTTGGTATGTTTCACTTATTAAGCCAGATATCTATCTAAAACAAACTGCTCCTGTGCATCGAAATGATCCTACCATCTTGAGCAAATACAGACTTGCAGGAGTTGGGAAGCAAGCAAGTGCTTTCAGAATCCCAACTGGCACATTATCTTTTGTTCCAGAGGGATAGCCATGCAGATCTGTTGCAACAAAAACAAATACTCGTGTGAGATGCCCTAAAGACTAACCAACTTATTGTGACAGAAGCGTTCATGGACCAGAGCCCACTTTGTGCTTGAAGCGTTATTCTCAGTTGACATACTGTATATTTGTATATGAGTAATACAGAATAAGAGAGGTATAAACAGTGTGGTCAGAAGATAATAAAATGCAAGAGATATAGTATGTGATATTTGGCCTCTGTTGATCTGGAGGTTATTTTTGCCAGCTACCATTCAACGAAGATTTCTACCACATCAGTGAACAGTATACTAACACACAGTCACAACCCACTCAGTGCTACCTAAAGAGGAATCATGCAGGGATCTCTCCTGACAGACAATAGCAGAACACGTTTTTCCTAGAGCAGTGTTTTCCAAACTTTTTGACCTGCGGCTCCCTTGACCATTGGCCGTGGCTCCCCGTTACATTATGTTGATGCCTGCCAATTGGCATTGCACTGTTTTCCGAGAAGATTCCATGGCACTCCGTGGCTCCCCTGGCTGGTTTCCGCGGCTCCCCTGGGAGCTGTGCCCCCCAGTTTGAGAACCACTGCCCTAGAGTGTTTGTTACCACGCAAAGGCTGAGATTATCAGCAAATGGTATGGTTTGCCACAATCTCAGCCATGCAAAATCCATAGGCACAAACACAATTCTGAAAACATAATCAAAAAGGCTGACAAAGGATGAACCGTTATCATCATGAACAAGCTGAACTTCATTTCTGAGAAGCAATTCTTAAGCACTACACTGCATAAGCTACCATCCTCCCATCCCAATAAACACCAGAAAAAAATTAAACAAATCAAGTGAAAAATTCCTACAGAGATCAGCAGAAGCAAATCTGCACTGACACACCCCAAAAGCCTCGATCACAGATCTTGTACTGTACCTACTTCTCAAACTATTCAGTCCAGGAAACCCATTGTTATAGTCATTGCTTATGCTACCAGTAATCCTACCACCACTGTAGTTCGCAATACCACTCACTTTCTAAGCAAACAATTGGTTAATTATTTTCTCAGAAAGTGCCATCTTGACAAACTATGGATGGAGACTAATTTCCCACACAAAGATGGACAGCAAGCCATCAGAAATCCTCAATAATACTACAGTGCATCTGATGACCAATTTGTCACTTTTGTCATCAACCACAATTATTTCAGTATCTTCAAGTCAATGGGTGCTTCACAGTATACAAACACATTCATGGCTTATTTATAACAACCCTTCCTCAGTTCCTCCCTCCAAAGGTCTCTCCTCTACTTGCGATACACAATCATCTGGACCCACAGGAATTTGGTCCTTGAGAAACTTCCAAACACCCGAGCCTGGAAGAGTCCATATAGATTATTTTTCTACACACTACTGTGCAATGGATTCATCAACAGATTCTTATACCAGAAACCCACTGGTCACTACATATTTCTACACACTTCTGTTATCACAGAGAACATACCACATGATCCACTATCTACAGCCAAGCCCCACAAATACAATACATTTGTTCCAATTCCTCTGGCACCACCTGAAGTCCCACCTGAAAAATTCACATCCAGCATTCTTAAAACTAGTTCCCACCCAATGAAGTGAAGAAACTGACAAAGCCAGACTAGCAGCCAGAAGTAGCAGCCTAAAACACACACCCAGAAAAGAAAGTGACAGAACAGTGTCACTACCTACAGCTCCAAGACAAGATTGCACCAACATATCATGTATTATCTACAGCCCATCCTGGCCAATGATGATTCTCTCACACAGTCCTTGAGTAGCCAAGCCTGTCCTCACTTGGAAGAGACCCAAATCTAAAAGCTCAGTAGCAATAGTCACCTTATAAAGACATGGGAATAGGCCAGTGGTTCCTAAACTGGGAGGCGTGGCTCCCAGGAGAGCCACAGAAACCAGTGAGGGGAGCCGCCGAGTGCCATGGAATCCTCTCGGAAAACAGTACAATGCCAATTGGCAGGCATCAACATAATGTAATGTGGAGCCACGGCCAATGTTGCCAATGGTCAAGGGAGCTGCAGGTCGAAATAGTTTGAGAAACACTGGAACACACTGTGCAAAAACCCAACTGTCATCTCTGTCCCACCTGCCACTCAGGCAATGCTATCACATGAACCAATATCAGCCACATCACAGGGGTTCATTTATCTCTATTCTCTGTATTATATGTGTCATCACCTGCCAATAAGAGCCTTCTGCTCCTTATCTAGAATAAAGAGGGCAGTCTCCACAACAGACACAAATGGACATCAAAAAAGGCAACACTGAAAAACTAATTTTGAGACTCAGTCCCAGGATACCTTGTTGCTGGCCTGAAAGTCACTGTTCAACAAAAACACTTCAATGGAAGACAAAAGCATGAAGTGGTCTGTGGAGAAGATGAAACTGATGACTGATTCAGTTCTGTAAATAAATTAAATAATATTACAGAAGACCTGTACACTATACACAGAGAACACACTGCTTCGATTTTATTTGATACATTGGCATGGACATTTCTCTCATCTTTAGTCACACTTGTAAGTAGTTGTATCACATCCAGTCCCCCACCCCTACAATGTATTATTATGTCTACTAAGAACATATACAGGTGGGCCCCCATATCCACTGATTCGCTGTCCACGGTTTCAGTTATCCATGGATCGTGGGGAAACCCCCCCCCCCAGGCTTTTACTTTTTTCCCAGTAAGCTTAGTTTCTTCCTTAAAGAAACAGGAGAAGCAGCCTCTGGCTGCTTATTACAGGCAAGTAAAACAAGACTAAGTACTAGAGAGGCTCTGCAAGGTTAACAGAAAACTTGCAGAGCCTCTCTAGGACTTAGTCTCGTTCTACTTGTCTGCAATGGAGGCTGCTTCTCTGTTTGTTTTAAGGAAGAAACAAAGCTTGCTGAAAGAAAAATAAGAGCTGGGGGGGGCAAGCATGCCTGCCTGCAGGGGAGGCAGGGGGGGCCTCAGGAAACCACGGAGGGGGTGTTCGCTCTTATCCACGGTTTCAAATATCCACGGAGGGGCCTGGAACATATCCCCAGCGGATATGGGGGCCCACCTGTACAGTAAAATTCCAATTGTCTGGCCTCTCAATGGTTCGACATAAAAAACTTGCTGGAAGCTTTCAGCTTGGGAGCAGACTTCTAGGGAAACTGATCGGAGACAAACGGGCAGCCCAATCCTATCATAAATTAGGGCACGACGACTCTAGAGCAGGGAAGGCTGGCGCAAGGCCGGCCTCCCCTGCTCCGCCGCCGGAGCCCTCACCAGACCGCCGCCTGACCCAGGTCAGGATACAGCGGCCGGAAGGGTAGTTTGGTGGGAGCCGACAGGCCCAGCCGATCGGGGAGGGGGATCGGCCTCGGCCGTATCCTGACCCCTCGCCGATTGGCTGAGCCGTTACACAGCCTCCAACTTCTGCCAGCGAAATAGTTGGCGGAATTCCAAGGAGGCCGATCGACCCCAGCCGCAGTTACACCCGGGGGAGGGGACGAGCATCCCCTTCCCCGAGTAGACTTTCTGCCAGGTGTCTGCCGGTCAGGATGCAGAGGTCAGGATCCGAGGTCAGGTCAGCAGAGGTCAGCAGAGGTCAGGATCCGGCGGGCGGCCTGGGCCGCCCAGCAGATTCTTACGTTAGGATTGTGCCGTAAGTGTCTTCAAGTATTGTAAGTAGCGACTCCATCACTATAGTGACAACACTGCTAGATCGGCCTGGGGAGCATGCATGAATTACACATCACTTTCCAACAATAAAAATATCCAAAACTGTTTACATAGCAAAAGAAGTGACAAGATGGCTCCCTGTCTCAAAGGCTCAGTCTTTTAAAAGATGCAAAAGACACACCAGGAACTGTCACTGCAAAATATGCTATGCTGGGTTCAATAAGGACATGTTGCCCCCCTCTAAACCTAAGAACCACCACTGCAAGACGTGCCTCTTTGCCCGGTTAGCATGGGCTAGAAGTGCTCCATCTCCAGCTGCAAGAATATTGCAGTACTTTTCTAGCCAAGATAGCTGTGTGATGTTCTTCCCAGCTCAGGGAAAGAGGAGCACAGCACTGAAGCACACATTATATAGCAATCCCAGTTATTATTTATATCCCACCTTTCTCTTCCAAAGTAAGAGGGGCTCAGTTGTCTCTATAGGCTTTTATGGGCCAGGGCAAGCAACTGAAATATTGTTTTTTGCTCCAGAATTGGAAATTTCCTTGTGTAGCAAGGTAGTAACTCAGCTTTTAAGGGTCAAGTTACAAATTTGGCTCCAGAAAAAAAAAAGCATTGCTGTGAGAAGGGATAGGCCCCTACCCTCTTCTGCTCACTTTGGTAACTGCTACTCTCCGTAAACAAGTGACAAGCTGCACCTTTTTTTCCAATATCTTAGATGATTTTTCCAACAACTAACAAATTCAGCTTTTAAAGTGAGAGACTATCAGTCCAATTCTAAACATGTTTTCCCAGAAGCAAATTCCATTGGGAACTATGCTTAGGAAAGGCAGCCAGTGTACCCACCCAATGTAAGCCACAATCTTACACATCCTTTCTGGGGAGTAGGTACCACAGAAATCACAGGGACTTGCTTTTAAACAAGCATAGGCAAGATCATACTTAATGGTAACAGTCTAGCATTGCTGGACCAGTCTCACAAGCTTAGTGCCCTGATGAAGGTTTGAGGGAACGGTAAGAAATCTGGCACTGGGATGTTGTGCAGCAACACTCCTTGAGCAACATGCTCCAAGTTTCTTTCAACTGCTTTTGAAGCAAGACCTATTTGGAATTCTTCAATTGATTATGAGTCCAATAACCTCCCCAACCAAAACTAACCTCCAGTTGAGGAGGAAGGATGCCTATTGACAGACCCAGGGGGTCCCACCCAGACCAGGAAAAAGGAAGAGAGAGAGTAATGCCCCTAGAGTGTCTATGTTCATACTAAATGGGGCAGGAAAGGCATAGGGAAGAGACTAAACAGACTTTGTCCCTACACTATTGAAACAGAGACACAACATGGTGGGACAAACTCAAAACAGTCCCATTCTCAATAAGCAGCTCTGCATTCTAAGAAACGTTAGGCTAAATCTTCTCTTCAGATATTCAAATACTGTACAATGACGTTTCTTTACCTCTTTGCTACCATCAGAACATGGCACCCGCTGGAACAGTACACACATTACATATATCAATACAATGGAAGTTGTGCATCGTATACAAACTAGGCTGTTTAATAAAATCTTACATATCTACACTAAGGCAAATCTAACATTGTATGACACTACAACACAAGGTCTGCTATTACTTCATGGCTTCCAACTGCAATAAAGTCAACCATTTAGCAAAGTGTGGCTATTTCCAGGACTGCAGGATAAACACCAGGCCTGATCCAGCTGACCCCCAGCAGGCAACAGAAGCAGCCGTGAGAACAGCAGAGCAAAAGAGACTTTTTGCCCCCTAGCTCCTGCTCTGCTATAGCTAAGCAAGGACGACCAACCAGGGTCAGGAGGAGGATGGTATAGAAATACTGTACAGTTAAACAAGAACAACAAGTCAAGACCTTTACGTATCTGGGTATCCTTTTTCATTACCAACATCACTGGTCTTCGCACCGTATAGTAGCAATAAGAACTGCCAAATTGACAACTCTGGCCATTATCCTTTTTTTTAATACCCGAGGAGCAGCCTATATTCCGGCTACCCTATAAGTATTTAATGCCAAAGTAATGAATCAACTTTTATATGGATCCCAGGTCTGGCTCTCGGCCTATAATACTTACGTGGAGCGAATCCAGTCTTCCTTTTTGTATAAAATATTTGGTCTCCCCCACTGTGTACCATATGCAGCACTATGCCTTGAGGCTGGACAACACCGTCTGCAATTTCTGATATGGATTGTGTTTTTCAGCTGAGCGTGTTCCTTTTTTTAAGGACATCCTAACTGACTCTTCTTACTGTTTGGGTTATAATCTCTGGATCAAGAAAATTCACTCTGTAGGCCTGTCAATGGACCTCTTAGGCTCAGTCACTTTGACCTCTGCCATTAGGATCGCTTTGCACAAACTTATACATATTGAGAGACAGGAAGTTTTTGTAGCAGCTGCTAAAAGTTGCTCACATTTACATCTACAACTGCCCTGTACTCTCAGTAAAACTTCACAGTATCTTTTCTTGATTGATAACCCTCAAGCAAGACGTGCATTAACCTTGTTGTTGTTCAGTCGTGTCCAACCCTTCGTGATCCCATGAACCATATCCCGCCAGGCCTTCCTGTCCTCCACTATCTTCCTGAGTTCGCTCATTTTCATGTTCGTTGCATCGGTGATGCTGTCTAACCATCTCATCCTTTGCCTTCCCCTTCTCCTTTTGCCTTCAATCTTTCCCACCATCAGAGTCTTCTCCAGAGAGTCCTCTCTTCGCATTAGGTGGCAAAAATATTTCAGTTTCAGCCTCAGTACCTGTCCTTCCAGGGAACAGTCAGGGTGGTTGATTTCATTTAGGATTGACTGATTTGATCTCCTAGCAGTCCAAGGGACTCTCAGGAGTCTTCTCCAGCACCACAATTCGAAAGCATCTATTCTTCGGCGCTCAGCCTTCCTTATGGTCCAACTCTCGCAACCATACATTGTTACTGGGAACACCATTGCCCTGACTATACGAACTTTTGTTGGCATGGTGATATCTCTGCTTTTTATTATGCTATCTAAATTTGCCATAGCTTTCCTTCCAAGGAGTAAGCGTCTTTTAATTTCATGGCTGCTGTCTCCATCTGCAGTGATCTTGAAACCCAAAACAGTAAAATCTGTTACTGCTTCCATTTCCGCCCCTTCTATTTGCCAGAAATTGATGGGACCCTTTACTTGGAAGTTAGGTCCCACAGAGCTAAATGAGATTAACTCCTTAAATAAACTGTGGTTAGGACGGCAGCCTTAGACATATAACATTCCATGCTATCAGTTATACCACAGCCAAAGAAATAAGATATAGATAACACTGCACTCATGTGCCTGCTTACCTAAGAATAAGCTCCACTGATCATAGCATAACCTGCTTCTGAGTAAACATACAGAGGATTGTGCTGTAAATCAAGAGCAGAGGGGCTTAACTTAGAAACTGTGGAGGCCCCCCCCTCACTTTCTTAATCAACATTAGCCTATAATTTCTGTATAGGATTCCAAAGGGACACCTTGTTGTACTGTTTTGTTTAATGTACATTTCAGGAATCTAAAGAACTATAGAGGCAGGCTTTAGTAACTCAATTTTCTACCTAACAAAGGAAAATGTTTATATATACATTCAGTCTGTTATAAAGTTATCAATGGGCTTTTCAATAGGATATTCCCTATGGAAGAAAACAATACGGTATCATACAAGTCAATACATTATATTACACACATGTACAGACGTATACACAAACAGGGTGGGGAGAAATACAGGTGGGGAGAGGAGAAAATGAGCTAGCTGCAAATAGATCACATGCAGGCTCACAAAAATTAGAACCCTAAGTGCTTACTATGTGGAGTAAGTCCCACTAAAGACAGTGAGTTCCTTCTGAGTAAGTATGCATAGGCTTGCAAGCCTTGCATGGATGGCAACACAGACGCTAGCCTCTCCCCTCTCCACCGCTGCACTGCCAGACCATTTTCAAAGGACGGGGGGGAAGAGCGCACTCACCACCACTTTTCTGCTCCCTCCTGGAATGCTTCATGTAGGGGGGGAATTGGAATAACTTTTCGTCTAGGACACGTAACGAATAACGGTGGGGAGAGGAAGAAGACGGCGATAACTTCCAGGCCGTGACGAAGATACGTTGCGTTTGAATTTCGTCGCCAATACACAACTGGCTTCTGATAGGGCCAGCCTGGTAACGCCCACAGATGTTTCCTCGTCTCAATTGGAGTCTATTATTTGATTGACAAGCAAGTGGACCGCCTTTTTTCCGCAGAGTGAGCGGCAGGGGGAGGGCTGCTGATTCTTACCTCCTGTGATGTCATTAGGAGGGGCGAGGGAACGTTTGACCGGGCTGTCCAAAGACGAGCTGACGGAGCGCGCTTTAATGACGCACTGAAGCCCAGCCAATGCTAGGGTTCGGAGGCCTGGTGTCTTACCACACACACACGTACCCAGTCTCTGAGGCTCGGATTGGGAGTTCTATTTGAGTCCGCCTTCTTCCCGCCAGTCTGTAAAAAATTCCTGCAGAGTTGAGAGTGTGGAAGTCGTATAGAAGGAAGCAACAAAGGTGCCGCCTCACGCGGGGCTATTTAATCTAATGAGGTTTTCAGAGTGCCGTGAGGGACACGGTCCTCAAAAATGTATTTCGGGGAGAGTTCAAAACTGACTGAGCAGTGTGAACTTCCTCTATTACGCTCAGGAACAATAATCAAATAAAGCTCATGGCTGTCTGGCGGCAATTTGATGCGTAAAGGACTCGGCTGGAACCTATACATTACAGTACATCCCATTGAACTTAGTGGGACTTACTGCTGTCACAGTGCTGTGTAGACATGCTTAGGATTGTGATGTGGATCTGTGGACGTGTGTGTGTGTGGTAGGGGTAAATAAAAAGTAATACGGTAGAAGACTTTGAGAGTTGTAAGTGAAAGACAAGAATAGATCGCCCAGCTGTTGTGCCAAGAATGCATTGCTTGTGAAAAAGGAGATTTGGGGATGCAAACAAATGTAAACCAATCCTATCCTTTAAAAAAATTGTTCAGAGCATCATATGACACATGCCTCTTTGGACACTGGAGCAACTGCCCGCACTGCTACAACAGATCATAGGATAAGGGCTAAACTTCTCCACAAACAATCACCGTATGCCCAAGAGACCATATATCAGATGACAGCACACGTGGCATGGGGCTACACTTCCTTGGGCTCATGTTGTGCACACAGAACATTTGGTGATGGGAACCAGTGACCACAGAGAAAGGGCATTTGGCACACAAAGAGAGCACTTTGCACAAACAGCTGGCTGCCTTCTGAACACATAGGGGAAGAGTTCTTAACATTTCTAACAGTAGTGGGTTTTACAGGTTTAAAAGCCATGAATACAAAAATAAACATATCGTTTTAAGATCCTTTATGAGCAGGAATGGATACAAAAAAAATTAAAATTTAAAAACTTCAAACAACCCACATAAAAGCACTTAAGTATCAAAAAAGCTGTTATGTGGGTTGTTTGAAGTTTTTAAAATTTAAAAAAAATATCCATTCCTGCTCATAAAGGATCTTAAAATGATATATATTTATTTTTTGTATACATGACTTTTAAACCTATAAAACCCACTACTGTTAGTATTGTTGCCGGCCATGAAAGTTTTTGGATATTCTTAACATTTGTCTTAGAATACTTATTTTAAAAAAATTATATCCCATCTTTCCCATGCCAAAGCACATGCCCAAGGTGGCTCACAAAGCTCCATAAAACAAATTTATAATATACAACATAAGCAAAATAATAAAAGCAATTAAAAACAATTGGGGGACAGCTATCCAGACCAAGCAGGCAGCAAAACGAAACACCGCACAGAGGGCAGACACCAACCCATCACCCAAACACCCAACAAAATAAAAACGTTTTGAGCCCTCGCTGAAAAATCAGGAGGGAGGGGGTTGTTAGACAACAGTGCTTGACAGTTACGGGAAACAATGCCATGTAAAATATTTGTAAAGATTTACTGATTTCCAAAGAACCGTAGCGGGTTTCCTGATGAGGCAGCCGCGCACGGAACAAAAAATACAATAAAATCCAGGTTACAAACAGCCCTGTAACCCTGTAGCGGGCCATGAAAGCTACCGATCCAAATTGAGGGGGTTGTTCTTAATTCCCTGGTAGGGAACATAATTGTGGTGCCACTACAGAGAAGGCTCACCCTCACATGGCCATTCATCCCTCTAACTTGAGACAGAGGCAGCAATTACAGGAGAGCCCCGTCTGACTAAGGTGGCAGGCCGGAATATATGGGAGAAGGTGGTCCCTCAGATAACCGAAGGGCTTTAAAGGTCAGTACAGTACCAGCACCTTGAATTGGGCCCGGAAACAAATGGGCAGCCAGTGTAGTCGTCAAAGCAGCGGTCCAACATACGTAATTCAACCGCCTAGCTCCAGTAACCACCATCCTTATTGCAGGTATTCCGAGGACTCCAGGTGCAAACATCCAACTGGAACTTCCACTCCATCATTTCAATAATTGTATGCGCACTCAGGTAGCAATCCTGTCTAATGTAGACCGGTGGAGTGATCGCTGGTCTAAGGTGTTGCAAACGTGCCGAAAAGCATGTTTGTGGCACCTGATGAGTAAGCAGCACTGGCACTCAGAGAGGCCTGTGTCACTCTGCTGGCGCCGCAGAACTGTGGAGTGCCATGGTGGAGAGATAAGTCCCCACAGAGGGCCGGAGGGGTGAGGGGAGGGCAGGTAAGGGATGTTCCAGGGGAACTGGATTGGCCCGCCGAACCCAGGATGGGGAGGGATCGGCAGTGGTGCACTCTACCGAATCCTATCCCCCTTCCTGGGCCTGGCCAGCATTACACAGCCAGCTCGAATGTGCATCAGCATAATAGCTGGCACACATCCGAGTAGACCCATAGGGACGGCCAGTGCTCTACTTAACTTGGGGTAAAAGGGCAAACATCCCTTTGCCCTGAGGAGGCCTCCGGCTGCACCGGTGCAGGCCCAATCCTGCATATAGGATGTGGCAGGGGCCTTATTTGTGCCGCTGCATCCTGCTCGACAGGATTGGGCTGTAAGTGCTGTTATTGACTGCTTTTTTTACCCTTTTTCTGCCTGTGCTACAATAACTGCTGTAGCAGAAGGTGCTATGATATCCTTTTGTCAGGCGGGGTGTGTATGTGGTATGCTGGTATATGGGGAGCTCCTCTGCTGCACTTGATTAATTGATTCCTACCATGCCCTGCCTATGTGGGAATGTTGTTGTCATCCCATGATTAACACATGCTGGAGGTATTGCCTGAGGTGCTAGGGGAGTTGTCAAAGTTGAAACTCTCTGAGGTTTTGAAGTTCTTCTTTGCTCCTCCCACATAGTATACGATACAGACTATAGTTAAGCTAGTTAAGTTACACTAGGCTAGTGGCTTAACGTGAGACTAGAATTGCACTGTTAATCTGTAGAAAACCAATTTGGAAGTTTAAGTAATTCACTTGTTGAGACACTTCTTGTTAGATGATTGCTTGTTATTTGATCATGACCAAATATGTATTCATGAAATCAAGCATGCCTTTGTGTAAGTGGCAGTCTAACTTTGTATTGTATTACGGGGTCATCTGATAGTAATAATGGCAGAAGTGAGACCCTTAAACCCCATTCTTGTAAGGCACAAGAACATACACCCCACACATGCCTTGTTCTACAGTCTTTTTCACACACCTCTCTACTCGCATTTAAGGGTCAACACAAATGTGGTGCTCAGTCACATACAGTACTTTTGATCCCATACATTTTCTTTTCAAAGACAGCTGCAGTGGGAGGTCTCTTAACTCTTCCCCCACTGGCATTTTTGCTGTTTTTCCCATAGAAGGGGGGAAAGGTATTGTTCTGAGTATAGGCCGCTCCTGATTATAAGCCACACCCTTAAAGTTTGGTGCTATTTTTTAAAACATATTTTTTTAACTTTTTTAACTTAAAGAAAATACACATTAGTAGAATAGTAAAACAGTATTTTATTTAATGAATAGAAATGTGTTGCTGTGTTTTATATGTACAGATTATTTATAGCACTTGCTCCTGCCAAAGTGTAGTTCAGTGTTCCCATTTTACAGATGGGAAAATGAGGGCAAAAGAGAATGACTTGCAAAAGGTCACAAAAGGCAGACTGGGGTTGGAACCCATGTCCCCCACATCAAACTTCAGATCACTAGTCACTTATGGTTATGGAATATAAATATGTTTCTGTTTTGTTGCTTTCAAGTGAGAGAACAAATGGCAGTTTTCACATTACTCCACTCAGTCAGAGGCGTCGCTCCGGTAGGGGCCGTACAGTAAGTTGCGCCCCGTCCTAGTCCCGTTTACAAGCCGGCAGGAGGCGGCCCGCCCCCTCGCCATCGGAGCCATTCCGTGCAGAGAAGGGAGTCTCCTGCCCGCTGCCTTCTCCGCATGGAATGGCTCTGACAGTGAGGGGGCGGGGCCGCCTCCTGCCGGCTTGTAAACGGGACTAGGACGGGGCGCAGCTTACGGTACGGCCCCCACCGGAGCAACGCCTCTGCACAGTGCCCATCCTTGGTTACATGTGAATTGAAATACCTGTTATCTGTCTAATTCACACAAAGTTCATATGCTGTGCATGTAAATAATAAAGGGATGTTGATTTTAGAAGTAAAATGCAGCTCCATTTCATTTCCTTTAAAAAGGCATTTGGAAGAGAGCCTGTTGATATTGGTTTGACAATAAAAGTACAGGTTTACAAGAGATGAGATTTGTCTGTTTTAAATGTGTATGCTGCATGCAAAAATGTATTATGGGTCCCAATTTTACAAGCATGTACAGGGGTACAGCACTGCAAATGTAAATACTGTAAACCCAATTGGGGTTGCCAACTTTCTTACTGGTTCCTGTGACTTTAAGAACAGGTTGATTTGTTTTTGTAGACCTTAGCAGGTGATAGTGTTTGCCTCCATGCTATGAAAAGCAGATAGCAAGATAGCAATAGCACCTTGTCCCCTGATATCTACTTCCCATGCTCTTAATCGCTCTCTAAAGATCTCTAAAACAGGAAAGAGGAGGTTTTAGAGTTGCCAGCTGTTTTTTCTAGCGCCACCTCTGTGCCTTTAATGGTGACTTTGCATGTTCTTCAATCCAATTGCAGACTGACACATTTTAATCCTCCCAAGTGTGATGGTCGGCTGGAGTGCTCCAGATCCGGAAGCAAAAGTAAACAATCAGAGTCACCGAGGAGCTAACGATCATCAAGGAGCATCTTTAAAGCAAGAGTCAATGATCTGAGTCAGGGCCGCACTTCAGGTCTGCTGGGGCGATCAGGAAGAGATTCAGGAAGACCGAAGAGAGCTGCTGCTGAGCAGGGGGGCGAAATCGCGCGGTGGCAGTGCTGTTAGCTCTGCAGCTCCCACGGGCCACTCAGGGCTCTAACAGGAACAGCACTCCAGTATATAACAGTATTTTCATATATATATTGCAACATCACGATTATAGACCGCACCCCTAGTTCAAAAAATTGCATTAGGGGAAAAAAAGTGTGGCCTATACTCGGGATAATAATGTTTTTAATAATAATAATAATAATAATAATAATAATAATAATAATAATAATAATAATATGTTGGGGACAAATGATACATGACTGAGAGCCCAATCCTATCTCCCGCCACGCTATAGCATGCGCTGTGCAAAAAAAAAAAAAAAGCATGCGCTGCATGCTGGGGGGGGGTGAAGGCAGAAATAAAAATATTTTTACTTACGGTACCTCCATGTAAGCTTACAGGTCACTATTTCTCCTCAGATATATGCCAGCCATTTTGGTGGCATATGTCTGAGGAGAGAAAGGGGTGGTGGTAAAAAGAGGATAAGATCCAGCATGTGCGACTGCTGCGGGATCCACCCCCTCCCTCCCCTGGCACGCACCTCAGTTCCTCCACCAGTACGTCCTGTTACTCCTCCTCCCTGCCCTTAAACCTGCACTGGAGCAGCAGGCTACCAATGCAGCTGCTGCTTTGCAGTGGTGGCTCGCAAATAGCTGCCAGTGGTGCGCTCCACGACATGTTGTCGGCAGCCAATTTACCACAGCGGGAGAGTGTCCCACTGCCATACATCAGATGTTAGGATTCAGCCATGAACGTCGCATCTAGGACCTCATGGCCTAGGTCCACTTACTGTCCATTTGTTTAACTACTAGCAACTCTGAACACAGGATTTGCACTCACTCACACATGCGCGCACGCACACACACACACACACACACACACACACACACACTAGCATAGCAAATGCAGTGTCCCTATCCGACAGCTCCATGGTCTTCGCAGGGCCCACTGACCTGCCTGTATAACTTCCACTGCTACCTGCCCCTATTTCTGGGTGACAGTGACAGGATTGGGCCCCTCACTAGAAATGGAACATGTAGTCTGACACTGTGATCGCTAAAACGTCTGGTACAGACTGGAATCTGGATGTTATTGTTTAATAGTATTTATTTATTTATTTATTTATTTACAATATTTTTACCCCGCCTTTCTCCCCAAAGGGACCCAAGGCGGCTTACAACAAAAAGAAAATACAGTGCAAAAAATACAACACAATAGTCACAGTTTAAAACAGTAAAAAACAGTTAACGAAAATAAAAACAGTATTTAAAAATCGATAAAAAAAGATTATTACACTTAAAACAGAGCATAAAAAGAGCAGCACCCCACCTGTACTAGCAGGGTGTTCAAAAAGGCATGGGCTCAGAAGTCTTCTTTGAACAAGAGGGTTTTTAGGCCTCACCGGAAAGTGTTCAAGGAGGGAGCAGTTCGTAAGTCAAAAGGGAGGGAATTCCATAAGGTTGGTGCCACTACTGAGAAGGCCCTATTTCTGGCCGCCACCCCTCGCACCTCCCTGGGCGACGGTACCCGCAAAAGAGCCTTCTCTGATGACCTAAGGAGACGAACCGGAATACATGGAAGTAGGCAGTCTCTCAGATATCCTGGCCCCAAGCTGTATAGGGCTTTAAAGGTCAAAACCAGCACTTTGAATTGGGCCCGGAAACAAATCGGCAGCCAGTGCAGCCGTCGGAGGAGCGGCCCGACAGAGTCGAACCGCCTACCTCCAGTGACCACACGGGCCGCCGCATTCTGCACTAATTGCAGTTTCCAAACCGTCTTCAAGGGCAGCCCCACGTAGAGTGCGTTACAATAATCTAATCGTGATGTCACCGTGGCATGGATCACCGTGGTCAGGTCTGCATGATCCAAGTACGGTCGCAGCTGGCGCACCAGCCGAAGCTGGGCAAAGGCCCCCCTGGCCACAGCCCCCACCTGGGAATCCAGGAGCAGCTGCGGATCCAGGCGGACCCCCAAGTTGCGGACCTGCTCCTTCAGAGGGAGTGCAACCCCATTCAGATAGTAAATTAATATTATAAATATTTGACAGTAATTGAATGGTGAACTGATCGAGATTTTTTTTTAACCATCAAGGACTATCTCTACAAGCTAGAAATTATATAATCTTGAAGGATAATAGAAATTATCCTTCAAAATTATATAATACGTTTTACAGAAACAATAATTACATAAGAACATAAGAAGAGCCCTGCTGGATCAGGCCAAAAGCCCATCTAGTCCAGCTTCCTGTGTCACACAGTTGCCCCACCAGATGCCTCAGGGAGCACACAAGACAACAAGATACCTGTGTCCAGTCGCCACTCCCTTGCACCTGGCACACAGAAAACCCACTTCTAAAACCAGGAGGTTGCTTATGGCTTGTAACCTGTGATGGTCTTTTCCTCCATGAATCTGTCCAAACCCCTTTGAAAGGCATCTAGGCCAGATGCCATCACCACATCCTGTGGCAAGGAGTTCCACAGATGAATTACACGCTGGGTAAAGAAATATTTTCTTTTGTCCGTTCTAACTCTCCCTCCACTCAATTTTAGTGCATGTCCCCTGGTTCTGGTGTTGTGCGAGAGGGAGAATAATTTCCCTCTATCCACTCTCTCCATCCCATGCATAATTTTATAAGTCTCAATCATGTCCCCCCTCAGGCGCCTTTTTTCTAGACTGAAAAGCCCCAGACGCTATAGCCTTTCCTCATAAGGGAGGTGCTCCAGCCCACAAATCATTCTGGTCGCTCTTTTCTGCACCTTTTCCAATTCAACTATGTCCTTTTTGAGGTGTGGTGACCAGAACTGGACACAATACTCCAGATGTGGCCTTACCATCGATTTGTACAAAGGCATAATGATATTGACCGTTTTATTCTCAATCCCTTTTTTAATGATCCCGAGCATGGAATTGGCCTTCTTCACAGCCGCCGCACACTGGGTCGACACTTTCATCGACTTGTCCACCAGCACCCCAAGATCTCTCTCTTGATCCGTCACAGACAACTCAGAACCCATTAGCGTATATGTGAAATTTTGGTTTCTTGCCCCAATGTGCATCACTTTGCACTTACTTACATTGAAGCGCATCTGCCATTTTGCTGCCCATTCTCCCAGTTTGGAGAGGTCCTTCTGGAGCTCTTCACAATCCCTGCTGGTCTTCACCACCCGGAAAAGTTTAGTGTCATCTGCAAACTTGGCCACCTCACTGCCTATCCCCGACTCCAGGTCATTTATGAATAAGTTGAAAAGCACCGGTCCCAAGACCGATCCTTGGGGCACACCGCTTTTCACCTCTCACCATTGTGAAAATTGCCCATTGACTCCCACTCGCTGTTTCCTGGTCTTCAACCAGTTCCTAATCCACAAGAGAACCTGCCCTCTTATTCCCTGACTGTGGAGTTTTCTCAGGAGCCTTTCATGAGGGACCGTGTCAAACGCCTTCTGAAAATCCAGATATATAATATCCACGGGTTCGCTCGCATCCACATGCCTGTTGACCTTTTCAAAAAATTCTAACAGGTTTGTGAGGCAAGACTTCCCCTTGCAGAAGCCATGCTGACTCTCCCTCAGCAGAGCTTGTTCTTCTATGTATTTTAAGATTTTATCCTTAATGAGACTTTCCACCATCTTCCCTGGAACAGATGTTAGGCTGACCGGCCTGTAGTTTCCCGGGTCCCCCCTCCTTCCTTTTTTAAAGATTGGCGTGACATTAGCTATCCTCCAATCCTCTGGCACAGTGGCCGTTTTAAGGGACAAGTTGCATATTTTGGTCAAGAGGTCAGCAACTTCATTCTTGAGTTCCTTCAGAACTCTTGGGTGGATGCCATCCGGGCCTGGTGATTTATTGATCTTTATTTTGTCAATTAAGTCTGAGACGTCTTCTCTTTTAACCTCTATTTCTCTTTTAACCTCTATTTGACTTAATTCTTTAGTCAGGGGAGACCGTTCCGGCAGCGGTATTTGCCCGAGGTCTTCTGCCGTGAAGACAGATGCAAAGAACTCATTTAATTTCTCTGCAGTCTCCAAGTCCCCTTTTATCACCCCTTTCTCTCCCTCACCATCCAGCAGACCAACCGTTTCCCTGGCAGGTTTCCTGCTTCTAACATATTTGAAGAAGCTTTTATTATTCCCTTTTATGTTGCCTGCCATACGTTCCTCAAAGTCTTGCTTGGCCTCCCGTATCATCTTTTTACATTTCTTTTGCCACAGTTTGTGCTCCTGTTTATTTTCCTCACTAGGGCAAGACTTCCATTTACGGAAGGAAGCTTCCTTGCCTTTTATAGCCTCCTTAACTGTGCTTGTTAGCCATGCCGGCACCCTCCTGGACTTGGTCGAGCCCTTCCTCCTTTGTGGGATACACTCCCGCTGGGCCTCTATGACTGTTGTTTTAAACAGCCTCCATGCACTCTGGAGCGGTTGGACTCTTTTTACCTTCCCTTTCAGCTTTTTTTTAACTAGTCTCCTCATTTTGTGGAAGTCAGCCCTTCGGAAGTCAAGGGTTTTCGTGTCAGATTTGCTCGGCACTCTCCCTCCGACATGCATGGCGAAACAGATCGCAGCATGGTCACTGTTCCCCAACGGTTTGGTAACATTTACCTCCCTGACCAGATCTTGAGTGCCACACAATATCAAATCCAGAGTCACCGGTCCTCTGGTCGGTTCCGTGACAAGCTGCTCTAAGGCACAATCATTTAACATATCCAGAAATCCAGTCTCTCTTTCATGACCTGAGCATGAATTGACCCAGTCGATGTGAGGATAATTGAAGTCCCCCATGACTACAACCCTGTCTCTCGTTGACACCTCCCTGATTTGCTTCCTCATTTCAAGATCCCCTTCAGGTTTTTGATCTGGAGGACGGTAGCATGCCCCTACTATTACATCACTCTTTGAGCCTGGTAATCTAACCCACAGTGATTCTACGGAGTTGTGTACAGAAACTAGATGCCTCTGCCACCAAAGTTTATAGCCATGCATCTCCCCCCCTCCAGATTGTCTAGTAATAAAGCAGGTTGCAACTTGCTCCTGAATATTCCATTCCACCTCCCACAAAGTTGCTCAGCAACAGCTTGACTCAGCAGCTGTCAGTGGCCTTCTGGGCATGGAGAGAGTAGGAACTCCGAGCAAGAAGGCTTCAAATTGTGCCAGAGTTATCCAAACTCCTCGTGAAACATTTTATCAGAACAAAAGGACCATACAGCAAAGCATTTCCTTTGCAGGCAGCTGAGCATAAAAGGCCAGACCCCGGCCAAGGATGAGGACGGCCAGGACAGGATGCAGCAGAGGGAGCAAGTCCAATAGCCAGGCCAGCCCAAGACATCCGGATGCCTTATGCCAGTGGTGGCCAACCCGTGACACGCCATGTGCCACATTTTATGTAGATAATCTTAAGCGTGCCACTTAAATAAATAAACAAATATTTCTAAGCTAATGAAAATATTTAAAGCACCGTGACAGTGCAAGAAGAATGAGGCGCAGTGGGGTACAGAGACCTCCTCTAGTGCCACAGGCTTGGAAAGGTGCGCTGGGGTTGAGAAAGAGAGAGGGACTTCAGCGCTTGACTTGGGCAGAAATGGTGTCGCGTGCCACTTCAAAAGGCTTGGTGTGCCAATAAATGGCACCCGTGCCGTGGGTTGGCCACCTATGCCTTATGCGGTATGCTAAGTGCTGCCTCCCTTACTTGATGATGTGCCAGCCTCTGCACCTTTCACTCTCCAATGTTCTAGCACTCCCCTCCCCTCCACATTTCCTCTTCCTCTCTGTCCCCCACTTCATTTTCCAATCTAGGGAGCAGAAAGAGGAAGAGAAGCAGTAGAGGTAATTTGGGGACAGATATCTGTCCCCACACCAATCTGCTGCCTGAAGTGACAGCTTTAGTTGGCCTCATGAATGGTCTGGCCCCCCTGCCGACAGTCCCCTTTTGTGAGGGAATGGGAGGCAAGCCCCGATGATGTGGTTCCAGGCAACTTGGAGGAGGTGCAGCCGTAATCTCCTCCCCTCTGGGACTCTGAGGCCATAGAAGGACACCTGTGAGGGCTTCTTTTGCCTTTTTCCCCTGTTGACCATGCCCAAACTGGTTGAAAGCTTGCCCTTCTCCTGGCCTCTAGAGGAGGCAGGCCCCTGTCGTCTTGGGCTGCCCCTGCAACCCCCCCCCCATGTCACCTTCAGTTCATTCATGCCAAATTGACACATGTAACAAGGGGAAAAGGAATGCAATGTTTTAAGTTCTGATTAACTGGTAATATATTGACATTCAAGACTGATTGCTAAGTGTTTTATATTTATTTTTTTATATAAAATATACCGTATATTCCACCTTTCCCATGCTAAAGCACATGCTCAAGACAGCTCACAAAGCTCCATAAAACAACAAATTATAATATAAAAAACAATATCCAAAATAATAAATGAAAGCAATTAAAAACAATTGGGGGTGGATATCCAGAGAAGAGCAGTCAGAGGGCAGACACCAACCCATCACCCAAACACCTGACAAAACAAAAATGTTTTAAGCCCTCGCTGAAAAGCCATGAGGGAGTATGCTTGACTTTTTACTCTTTCTTATCTTCTTTAAACCACATTCTTTTACCAGTATATGTATATATACACAAACACTATTTTGGTTTTCCTGTTTAGTGGTGAACCTCATTGCTGGGTTGTCTGTCACCCTGACTCATTAATGACTGTAATAAAGCCAAATCTGTATTATTACACTCATTAAGCATGTTTGTTCTTCTGAATCAAATGCTTCCTCATTGGTGAATTATTCACCACATAATTCACCAATTCACCGCTTTATTTCACCACAGTTTATCTCTGTATGACTACTACAGAGAGTCTGTGGACCCTCGGGAATGGTGTAGAATGTGGCATGGGAGGGAGATCCCTCAAAACCAGGCTTTCCTTCACAAGCAGACTTTCATTCCATTTGTGCAATTTTGGATCCAGCCCATAGGAAAAAAAATGTATATGTTACAACTTTGTACACTCTGGGACACCTCCACGGGACCTGGAACTTTGGACAGTTTCAAGTCCAAACTGGGAAGAATGCCTGGGATGATCCTCCTCCTTTGCTTCCTTTGACAAATGGGAGTCGAGTATGCATGCTATATATTGCAAAGTTTCAACATCGTGCATTTTCAAAACCCAGTTTCTAACTCTCTCATGGTTAATGCCTCGTTCACAGCCCAATCCTAATCAAATTTCCAGCGCCGATGCAGCGGCAATGCAGCCTCGAGGAGGCCTCTGTGACTGCCCCACCACCACAGAATGCAGCATGTGCCCCGTTGGTGTGGCTGCAGCAGTGCTGGAACGTCAGTTAGGATTGGGCTGTTAGACTGGGCCAACAGAAGCCACAGCAGTAACTGACAAAGGGCAGGGGAGACTACCTATCAAGACTATCCTGCCCTTAAAGATTTCAACCTTTGTAATGTACGTAGCAAGTTGCCTGCATTATTTATTATGGGGATATGTCAACTGTTCGGAGACTTGGGTGCATCTCTTTAGAAATGGAGAATACGTTACTACTTTATCAAGCTGACTGGGCCTAGACCCCATGGGACCACAGAATGCTCCAACACTGTTCTAAACTGGACTTTTCTACCTCATGAAACTACCACGTGAGATAACCTCTTTGAGTTCACAGTAAAGTTGAATTTATATTTTAAAAACTGCCTTCTTTGAAGAATTTTTGCTAACTTGTAGCAGAAAAAAAATGTTGGGAGCATGATGAAAAGCCAAGCAAATTATTTGCCAAATGTCTTCATCATGTATTGTATGTATTTCACATTTTTTTATACCGCCCTTCCTCCAAGGAGCTCAGAGTGGTGTACATATTTCCTCCCCTCCTTTTGTCCTCACAACAACCCTGTGAGGTAGGTGGGGCTGAGAGATAGTGACTGGCCCAAGGTCACCCAGGAAGCTTCATGGCTGAGCGGGGATTTGAACCTGGATTTTCCAGGTCTAAGTCCGACTCCCAAACCACTACACCATCCTGGCTCATCATATTCTGTCCAGAAATTTGGTCCCATCTATAAGGGATGAGTCTGACAGCTTGCATGTTGAGTCAGAGGTGACCAATACCCAATTTTATAATTTTTATTCCAAATTATTTATTTATTTATTTAAAGAATTTATACCCCGCCTTTCTCCCAGCAAGGGCACTCAAGGCGGCTTACAGTAAAAGATTAAAATATGTATATACATTAAAATAATTAAAAACAAATAATTAAAACAATTAAAACAAACAACCCCAGTGGGTCACCTATATTTACATTTGTTAAAAAGCCAGCCCACCATGTCAGACATCAAATGCTAACCTAAATAAAAACGTCTTAAGGCCCCGCTGAAAGGTCTCTAAAGAGGGAGCCATTCTTAATTCCAGGGGGAGGGAATTCCATAATTGGGGCGCCACTGCCGAGAAGGCCCTATTCCGTGCCGCCATCCCCCTCACCTCCGCCAATGGTGGCACGGTTAACAGGGGCCCCCCTGATGACCTCAGAGTATAGGTCGGATTATAGGGAAGAAGGCGGTCCCTCAAATACTCTGGACCCGAGCCGTATAGGGTTTTAAAAGTCAAAACTAGCACTTTGAATTGTGCCCGGAAACGAACCGGCAGCCAGTGTAGCCGCCGAAGCAACAGTCCGACTGAGTTGAACCGACAGGCCCTGGCAACCACCCGGGCCGCCGCATTATGTATTTAGACCCCCTACAGCTCCAATATTTATGATTTTTTTTCTAGTGTCAGTCTTTTTCAATTGAACCCTTGGCAAGAAGAGTGGCTTGAAGCTTCCTTGTAAGCAAAAGGGCAAGAACTGGCAGTTAAATATGTATGCAAAGGTAAATCACCTGGTTCAGACATTTACCCAATAGAATGGTGCAAGGTACATTCAGAAATTCTCACACCTACCTTATTTTTATGAGACACGTTATGGGCCTCTGTAAGATAGGCAAAGATGAAAACGACTATGCCAGTTATAGGCCCATTTTGCTGATCAACAAATCAGCCTGATGATAGTCCTGGTTATCACTTCTAGTTGGTAATGCCCAGGCTGATCCATTCTTTCCAGGTTGTATTTATTCATAAGCAGTAGCCCAATCTAGCTTAAATCCCTGCATGGCGATGCAGTGGCGCTGGTGCAAACTGCGCTGCATCCCGTGGGAGATTTTTGGCTGCTGAAGATCTCCTCCGGGTAAGCTCCAGCAGCAACAACGGGTCAACTTGAACCTGCGACAGCGATATCACTGGCACAAGTCCATATTGATCCATGCAGGCGGGTCAGGTCTGGGAAAGGGGTTTGGATACGGCGCAAGCCTGTGCCACTGATCCCACTCCTCTCCCGGGCCCAATCCACCCACCCGTCACCACCCCATTCAGCCCTCTCCCCGCCCTGCCCCCGCCCCAGCACTGGACTTACACGCTAGCTAGGCTTACCTGGTCTGGCAGTCATCCCTGCATCTGCTTCCATCAGTGAGAAGGTGCCAGCCTTCCCGCCAGCCCGCTTGGCACTTTTGCGACAGTGCACGCCGGCAGAGCACCTAGGTAGGCTCGAGCCATAAGTTGTTGATTGATCTTGTGGGCCTTTCAAAAGCAAGACCAGATCCAGTTATAGCTATCTTTTTAGATACTAAAAAGGCCAACAACCTCAGTTGGAAATTTATGTCTGCAGCACTGTTGACACTATCCTATTGTGCCCTTGCACCGGCGGAGCATTCGCTCAACCAGCACAAGCTGTTGCAAAACTGCTGGAAAAACAGCTGCACCTAACAGCTGCACCAGCAGGAAGGCCTGCACTGTCCCGCCAGCGCCAGTGCAGGCTGGGATACACATCAGAGAAGGTAAGAACTGCACAGAGGGGCGGGGAAAGGGTGGGGCAGCAGTGGCGGAGGGTGGGCAGATCAGGCCCAGGAGGAGGGCAGGATCAGCAGCGTTGGTGCACACCATATCCAAACCCCCTTCCCAGGCCCGATCTGCTGACATGGATCAATGCAGACTTGTGCCAGCCATATGGCAGGTGCAGGTCCGAATAGACCTGTTGAGGGGGTTGGGGCGGTGAGGAGCAAGTAAGTCTGCACGGGGGCAGGTGGAAGGCCATGGGGAGGCGGGGAGGGGGCGTTCCGGGGCAGGGGAGGGCAGTGACAGGGGCGGACCAGACCGTAGAGGGGGCAGGATCGGAGGCAGTGCCGCGCACTGAATCCTACCCCCTTCCCTGGCCAGTTTGTCCTACACGGGGCTCTCGGATTGGTGCTGCCAGAAAGGCAGGTTCAGATCCAAGGAGACTGGTTTGGGTGGCTAGGGCTTTACCTGGGGTATGGGAATAAACATTCCCTTCCCATGAGGTGACCTCCAGCCCACCTCTTTGCACGCTGGATGCAGCGATGACTGCACCAGCCTCGCTTCATCGCAGGGCATAAAGTTAGGCATTGGACTGTCAGCCTTGGGGACTCTACTTCGTGTCCTTCCACCATCAGAAGTGTGGTGGATTGACATATTTGTCATAGAGAATCCTAGGTATATCCTTTTCCTTGGGCTTGGGGTCACACTTGCACAGAATCCAAGATTAAATGCAGGTCACCCAGGTTACAAACACGTATTTTATGGGTGATCAATTACTCTGATGCTACAACTTGACTCTCATCACATCCTACAAAGAGTTAAATCACCACGCTTTTCAAAATTTCAAAATCAAAGACAAATGTAATGGTACATACCAGTGTTTCTCAAACTGTGGGTCGGGACCCACTTGGTGGGTTGCAACCTGATTTCTGGTGCGTCCCAGGTGATGGAAAGATCAGATAAGTAATTGCCACAAGACCTGAGGCTATTCAAAAATCAGATAGCTGCTAATTGCCCTGCAAACAGTTGAGCTCCTGCAGTTTGCAAGCTTGTGTAAATATAGGGAGATAAATGTTTGAGCGTCTCGTAAAGCTAGGTGGGTCCTGATAGAGTGTCATTTTAAAAAGTGGGTCCCAGTGCTAAAACGTTTGAGAACCACTGGTATATACAACTTGCGCAATCAGCACACGTTCCTCTGCTTACATTGCCACAAGCAACTCCTTTAGAGAAAGATGTCCTACATTAAATGAATATTAGTACAGAAACCACAATCATCCTTGCAAGCCAGTACGCACCTTTAGATATGTGTGACACACCTATTTAAGGGAATTTTGTAACAACAGCACACTTGCAATGTAAGAGGTAGAAAAGTATGGGACTTGTTAGGTAGAAGAATGCTTTAGATTTTACCGTACCCATCACTGTAATTTCATTGCAATACTACCCAAATATCAATTTGGCATATCCTTACTCCATCATATAAACATACGTATTTTGCAAAACTCTATAAACCACACCTAGTGTGTATTAGATGTTGTGATAACCATAAGCATATTTCAACAAATACATCAGGTGCGTTTTTAAATTAGTGCACTGTATACAATTGCACAGTACAAATTAAAGTTGACTTTTGAAATACACTTGAAATACACAACCATCATGTTGATGTATCAATCAGATATATGCAACATTGGACATCCATTAATTTAATTACCTAAAATTATAACTGTGGGTCATCTGTGAGCTGATGGAGAGAGAGGGAAGACCTGAAATGCCCCTTGGGTGCAGTGAGTCTTGCATCTGAGAGTACACCTGTATAGGACTGCACTGTGTAGTGTGAAACAAGGTTTGATTAAGGGTTGGGTAGAAGACATCATGGGCAGCCATGGTGGCTTAGTGGTTAAGGCGTGCAACTGTAGACCAGAAGGTCAGTAGGACAGCAGTTCGAGACCTGAGTGCTGCGTGACGGAGTGAGCTCCCGTCTCCCGTCCCAGCTCCTGCTAACCTAGCAGTTCAAAAGCAAGAAATTGCAAGTAGATAAATAGGTACCGCTGTGGCAGGAAGGTAACAGTGTTCCATTAGTCATGCCGGCCCCATGATCTTCAGACAGTGCTGGCTCTTTGGCCTTAGAAATGGAGAGGAGCACCGCACCCTAGAGTCGGACACGACTGGATTTTGAGCAGGGGATACCTTTACCTTGGAAACCATCAAGCCCAAAGAAAAGATATCTTCTTTTTCGGCTTAATTGAAAGAGATAAACCACATAACACTATGAAGCCATTAAAATAGTCATTGGAATTTACGACTCCTTGGCAATGCAGTGATGGAGTAAGGCAATAATATTCTTGGTTTTCATATGCATTGGATCGAGGAAATGCTTCTTGTCTTTGATCTTAAGGAAGATAATATGGAATGTCTACACAGAGCACTAGCACCAATGCTGCCAAAATCAACACCCTGAGGGATATAGTACTGCAATTGGTTGGTTTCCTTTAAAGGAGAAGCTTCTGAAGAAAATACATGAAGCTCAACCATTACAATCCAAGGGAGCCCCAGGTCTAATAATGCAGCATCAGTGCACTGGAACAAATGAAGAAAGATGTTCCACACACACATATGGCAAAACTGAGAGAGGCTGGCATAATACCCTATCATTGGGGATGCCTTTTTAAACTAACAGTGCATAGGGAGTGAATTCCCTAGAGGCCACAAATCTGAAGGAGATGCAAAACCTCCTGATTCAGCTTGATATCAACACCCAACCATTATTGGATGACTTGAGAAGGGAAAACAAGAAGGAATGAGCTCTACGCAGCAAGAGTGGAGCAGGGGGTTTCCTCAAGTCTGATACAAAAACAAAAGAAAGCAGAAAAGCCCTTCTCATCATATTGACAGTCAAGCCTTCTGTCCAAAAGGCACAGGAATCTGACCCTCAACTTCTGCTTTCGCCATATTTGAATGTGGCTACTATGCTATAACAGCCAGCGGGTGGTGCAGTGGGTTAAACTGCTGAACCATGAGCTGTCGATCGAAAGATCAGCAGTTCAAATCCGCAACAGGGTGAGCTCTCGTTGCTTGGCCAGCTCCTGCCAACCTAGCAGTTCCAAAGCATGTTAATGTGAGTAGATAAATAGGTACCGCTTGCGGGAAGGTAAACAGCGCTCCGTGTTCCAGCTGCATGCTACGCGCTGCGGCAAGGAGAGTCATGCCAGCCACATGACCACGGAGGCGTCTTCGGACAATGCTGGCTCTTCGGCTTTGAAATGGGGATGAGCACCACACCCTAGAGTCGGGCACGACTGGACTTAATTGTCAGGGGTCACCTTTACCTTTTTTTACTATGCTATAACAGGCTTTATTGTCTGAATAGTCCACACATTTTCTGTTTCATAGAGCTGGTTATCTGGGGTCAATGACAGCGAGTTGTGGCCTTCGTTGCATTTTCAAAGCTGTGGAAATGTTTCATATTATCCTGTGTTGTGTCTCATTTTCACCTGTTGCTCTTTCTTCTATTTTGAAGGTGCTGGTGCAGTTAGGAAAGTGTTTGGCAATTATCTTCCCCATTCAACCCACTGGTGTAGGTGGCTCTTTGAGCTGGCCTGTGAGGAGGCATGTTTCTACTGGCCTCCCCAATTCTACTGTTTATGGTTTAAATTCTGTGTTCTGGCAAGCATTGTCAAGGTGCTCCACAGATGCATGATATTAGCCCCCCCCCCCCGAGGAGATAGACATTTATTGTGGAAGCTGGTGTAGGCATGCCTCTACACTTGCTAGTTTAACATGTCACAAATAAATAAATATTTTTTTTCATGGAAAGTAATGGCTGAGTTCCACCATAAAAAGGCACAGGGTATTGAATGTCTTTTTTTTTTTAACAAATATTTAATTTTATTAATAAACTACCAAACAAAACAAAACAATAAAACAAAACAATACAGCATACTACGAAAGATTACAGCAAGCACGAAGCAGTAAATCCTACTTGTATACTATTATATATTTTCTACTTATAATAGGGTATTGAATGTCATTACAACGGAACATCATTCTGTTTCAACAGATACATCACAAACTTTGAGATGCAAAATTGCTTACTCATCCATATTACAGGGAGTATTTCTCATCCCTTAGAACACAATATCCAGAGGTGTGGCAAACTTTGTTAGCAAATTGGTTAGGCTACTGAGATCAGTCCAGTATCAGTCCATTTTAGGTCGTGGCAAGATAAATGATGACAATGGGGTCAATGTATTATATAATACATTGAGAATGATGACATTGGGGTTAAGGTATTATAATTATATGTATTGTTAATTTTAGATAGAGCGAGCGAGTGCGCACCATCAATATTCATGGCACTTTACAACAGAAAAGAAGACAGAACCCTGCATGTAGGGAGATAGCAGTGGAAGGAGAATGAAATAGTGTTAGGGAAGATGGAGAAGAATAAAGGATGCTATTATTTTATGCACATGCACTCCATTTTATGCACTCTTGGGGGGGGCAGTTCCATGTCATATGAGCTTGAAAAGGCCATCTCTCCCACAAAGGAAGCCGCCTTCCCCATACATCCATCACCTTTCAAATCATTCTCTGTTTTCCAAGATTGTGGGTGCATAGAAATGCTTTCTAGAGTTCAGCAAAACAGTAGCTGTGGAAGCTTGCACTCGGAAAGGACACAATCTGCTGGGAAGTTCTCCTGCAGAAGCCTCCTTACTGTTTCATGAACATCAAGCCCTTGCAGACATGAAGTTGGGGGCAAGATCTTTAGTGGTGTTGGGTTCCACTCCCTTCAAGCTGCATCTTTGATCTTTTAGTTAGTCCGATATACTCCTTCCCACACGAGCAAGGGACTAACTAAAAGATCAATTGGGACCAGGATTAAGGAGCATGAGAGGTCGGTGAGACTGAAACATCAGATCCTAAGTGCCTCTTCACTATGTAACATCTACCAATCTTTTAGATTGTTTCCTTGATAAGGTTTCCGGCAAGAAGGAAATGAAACTTGGAGTGAGACTACTGGGCTGTGAATTTTAATAAATTTTCTGTCTGTCTTGCGAACCCCAGCAATGGAAGACGCAAGCAGAATTGATTTTTGTTTTTATTCTGGCTGATCTTTTTTTCTACCACATGGCTATTTTACCCGTAATACCTAAATCGCTAGAAGTAATTGCTGGCCATGAAAGCTTTCGATCAAAAATATTATTATTTTTATTTATTGGATTTATATCCTGCTTTCTTCCCCAAAAGTTCCTACTTATCCAGTGCCTACTTGCTTTTAGCAAGTGGGGAACAGGTCGCAGCAGCTCCCCTTGGTGGTGGCCTCGAGGGAGGAGGTGGTGGCAGATTCAGGGTGAAGGGCACCCTGAATCTGCCATGCCCTTGTGTCCTGCCATCCTCCACGTCAGCCCACTTCATGGTCTGGGCCGGCCCTGCCTGAGTCTCTCCACATAGCGTTGGTACTCATGATACGATTACTGTACTGTGCTCTTGCATTGGCCCAGTTCATTTCAGTGGGGTTTGCATAGGAGAATTTCTTGTAGGTTGTGCCTTACCCCATATTGCTATCAAGATAGTTGTATGTCCTGCTACAAAAAAAATATTAAAGCAAACCGTAATAATATTTAATTGTTCCTTGGAGGCTGCTAAGCTTGACTTGTACTTAGCCCTGCCCCTTCTCCTGGAATTCTTTTTGTATGCATAAGACCCCCTCCGGTCCCTATAAACTCCATCTTTAGATTTTACATACTGAGACTGTTGGGTCACCTACAGTGTGCCCCCTTCCCCCCTATCCTTTTGCTTACTACCTAGCAGAAGAGTTCTGTCAGACTCAAACGACTACCGTTTCATTGTAACGTTAACGATAGTTAACGTTCAGTATCACCTTAAGATGCTACAACACTGTTGATTTTGCATTGTGATTGTTACTTAACTTTACATCAAAACAGCATACTACAGTATATATTTTTGGAAACCTAAAGTTAGTATGCTTCAGGGGTTCAAGGAAAAAAGTACTTTTGCTGGTAACATACTACAAGCATTGCCCCCTTTCTTTTGTCCATTCTCTTTCCTAAACCTTTGCCTTTCTTTTCTAAAGTTTCTTTCTTTCTTTCTTTCTTTCTTTCTTTCTTTCTTTCTTTCTTTCTTTCTTTCTTTCTTTCTTTCTTTCTTTCTTTCTTTCTTTCTAATTCCAAGCCTGAGTCCTCCCCAATCTTTCTTTCTAAATTCCAGCCCCCCTCATTTTTCTTTCTTCTTTTTTCCCTAAAGTACAATGAGCAGCCCAATCCTACTCAAATCCCTCTCTGCTGATGCAGCTGCGCCAACGGAGCATTCACTAAATCCGCAGAAGGGGGGGTGATTGAAAAGGTATCCTCGGGGTAAGTGAATATTTGCTCACTTACTTACCCCACAGAAAGCCTCCACCATCACCATGGGACTTCTTGGGATCTACACCTGCTGTTTACGGCGGCACCGCAGCAGGAAGGGAGACAAATGGGGTTAGGATATTGGTGCACGCGAGTGCCACCAATGCCTCGCCCAGTCTGTCTCTTTCCCCACCCCCATTCCACCATTCTCTACCTCATTCCGCTCACGCTGCTGTCGTACCTACATTTTTAGGTCTGGCAGTGGGCCTCTGCTGAATCAGGCCTCTGTGCAGAGGAGTAGCTACGGCCCAAGGATACGGGGGCCGCACCCTGTGACACCCCAATGACATCACAAGCCCCGCCCACCCATACGTGACATCATAAGCACAGCCCCAGTGCCAAAAAATCTTGGAAAAATGCCCCCCAGAATTTTTAACTCAAAAAAGTATACTAGAGTTACAGGCAGGCGACTCCTGTTGCTGTCACAGTGTCACAAATGGCCCTTTTTGCCACCGCTGTGCCTCCCCCTCCGCCACTGAATTGCTGCTGAAGCAGCGGCTTATGCACACCCGCTGCGTGTCAACCCTGTCACTGGGGGGCCCACCCCCCCAGCGATGCCTCTGCCTCTGTGTCCCACTGTCATAAAGCTCTTCGCGTGTCGGCCCTATCCATGATAAGATTGGGCAATCAGTTTCCCCAGAGATGATGCCAATCACTCTGGAAGTGAAACAGCAATGATCTCATAAATGTGTCCAGATAGTATCATTAGATTTGCTCCCCACCCCATTCCACCCCCTGCCACTCCCCTCCCTGGCTCGTTCCGCCCCCACCACTGTCATATCTACTTTTTAAGGTCCAGTGGCAAGCCTCCAGCACTGCTCTTGGGTGTGCAGCACACCTACAATGGCTGCCAGTGGTGTGCTGTGCGCGCAGCCGAAAACCATTTTATCACAGCAGAACTATGTTCCTCTGTCATAAAACCCTCCATGTGCTGGCCCAATCCATGATAGGATTGGATCACTGATGAATCTTATGGCATCCTAAAGAGTAATGCATTCATTTTCTTGCTGGGGTTTTTTTCCACGACAAGAGACTTATGTGGCTACCCCTATAGAAATTATCACAGTGGTGGAGTATCCTTAAGATTCTGCTTGTGGTATTAAATTTCCTATGCCACCATGCACATACCATATGCTTGCAATGTATAATGCTACAAGATGTTTTTCACCTTGCTTTCCTATGGCAATACACAGAAAAAGGAGGGAGGTTTTACAATTAAGAGGTATTGTAATCTCAGCATGACATCATTATCGTCACTTTATCTGGAAACTTTAACACTACAATCAGCATCTTTAGAACCTGTTGCAAAATTGCCTAATGTAATGTTGCACGGGATGGGAGCCTCACCCTCTGTAGCTTCATCCCAGACCTGATTTTCATGTTCACTCTATATGGTAGAAGGAACATAGAAAACTGCCTTCTACTGAATTAGACCATTGGTCCTTCCAGCCCAGCACTGTGTACAACACTGACTGGCAGTGTCTCTACAGGGTTTCAGGCTGGGCTTTTTCACAGTCCTCCCTGGAGTTGCTGCCAGGGATTGAATCTGGGACTGTGCTGTGTTTGTGCTTTTTATCAAAGGGGGGGACAAAACCTGGATGGATTTGAATTTCTTAAAACTAGAAACGTGTTTGTACTTTTTGATGGATCCTGAGCCTATAAATGTAGAAATCCAAGAAGATATGCACTGGCAGTCTCCACCTGCTAGCAATAATGAGATTTTTCTCTTCCTCCAAACTCTAACACAAACAAAAGGAAAGGCTCCCCACTCCTCAGAAATACAGCATGTCAGGAAGAATACTGTGTGGAACTCTTCTCTGCGAAGTGCTACGTTTCATTGTGAAGGTTGGTCAGCCAACAAGAGATTTATCAAATCTTCCTTGCTGTTGGGCTAACATTAAAGCACTTTTTCATAAAAACAATAAAATTTACAGTGATGATTCTTTAACCTCAACCTATGGAGTATATATCTGATGTAATTGTCAGCGCAATCTTGCATAAAGATCCGCGGCCGGCCCATAGGACCGGCCGCAGGATCCTATACTCTTCCCGGGGCGCACCGGTGCGGCCCAAGATCTCCTCAGGGAAGGGGACTTTCATCCCCTTCCCCCAGTGTAAAGCTGGAAGACCCAGATGGGCCTCCTCGGATGTCTGCTGGCTCTTGATCCCGGGAATGGGGACACCGAGCCTGGGAATGGGGATGGGGATATCGCGGCCAATATCCCCTCCCCCTCACAGGGTGGCTCGGCCAACAGCCGCCCACCCTTGCCGCCCGGACCATCCTCCCCCCGCTCCCACCGGAGCAACTCTTACCTTCCTCCGGCGGCGGCAGGTCCAGTCCGCGGCAGAGAGAGGCCTGCCGGTGTCCGCACCGGCTGGTCTTACTCTCCGGGTGCAGTAAATGCGCTTACGACACCCGCTGCCTGCGGAGCTCGCGCTCCGCAGGCAGATGTTTATGCAGGATTGTGCGATATGAAACTGACACTGAAAACTGAGAGTTAGGGGAAAGCCCCATTCTACTCCACCTGCTGTAGTTTAAGGGGTCGTGAACATGGTGATATGCAGGTACTGCTTTAGTGAACTCAGTACTATTTAAAAAAATTAATCACAATGCATGCCAAATTCCTTTAAAAAATCAAGGATCTTGGGGCACCCCATAAACTGTCAGGCAATCCCAAGGTTTATTCTAAATTGGTAGGTAAAACACTATGAATGATACTCAATGGAGATATCTGAAATTCAAACCTCTATTCTTTATGTGTGCCAATATTACTATGAATGTGGAAATAAAAAATCCCAATTATTGGCTAATCAAGTTTGTAAAAAAAAAACATGGATTTATAAAAGGATCCATGCCAAAGCCCAAACAACAGTCACTCATCTTGTGAAATCAATGATCACTTTGTGCAATTTTACTCAGAGCTTTACTCTTCCAATATGCCAAATTTGGCAACAATTGAAGCTTCACCCCCCCCCCCCCCCCGCCAACATTGTAAGAGGATATAATCACTGACCCTAGGACATCAAGATGTATTTCATAAATACAGGGGATGTGATTTTTTTTTTTAAAAAAAGTGCTGGCTAAACTGATCATCAAGCGTTTGATGTTGATAGGTCCCCCAGTGAATTCCAAAAAACATGTGCAAAGACATGGCTTCCTCCTCATATGCTTTCGCTTTTGAATGGTACATATGCTTGGCATATGGATCATGTGGTGGTATTTCCTAAGCCTGGAAAAGACCTGGAAGATGTGGAGGCTGCTTACTGACCATGACCACTCCAAAATCAGGACAGTAAGATTCTGGCAACCAGGTTGAATTCAGTTATTGCATCCTATATACATCTGGATCAAGCATGTTACATCCCTAGCTGCTGCTGAGCTGCTTCTATCTGCTGCATGCTGAACAGAATTCATTTTGCCCCAAAACTTAGGAAGGCTACTACTGGTGTGTGTGTGTTTTTCTTTAGATGCTCACATACAGCGCAATCCTAGTGAATTCACGGGCGGCGGAACGAGCGTTCCACCACCCGAAACCATCGCAAACGTGCCTTTAGGCACATTTAGGTAAGGATCCAGCAGGCGGGTAAGGTAAGGATCCAGCAGGCGGGGGGGGGGGTGGATCTGAGGTAAAGGGAGGGAGGCCATTGGCCCAGCCAGTCCAGGAGGGGGCAGGGGATGGCTTCAGCCATATCCCGTCCCCCGCCGTTCGGCTGGGCCTACACAGCCTCCTCTGACTTCCGCCAGCGATTTCGCTGGCGGAAATCCAAGGAGGCCCATCGGCCCGGGTGCCATTTACACTCGGTGAAGGGGACGAACGTCCCCTTCCCCGAGTATACCTCTGGCCGAGCGGGAGCCTGGCAGCAGTGGAGCACAGCATCCGGCGGGCGGCCTGGGCCACCTGCCGGATCCTTAGGCAGGATTGCTCTGATAGTCTTTGATAGTCTTTTTATCAATAGTGGGATTTTATCAATAGTGGGATAGTGGGATTTTTTGCTCCAAATTCTTCGTAGGATGAACATGGGAGATTGGTTTCTTGCAGACAGTGGCACAATTGTATGAGGCATCAAAAGTGATTGTTAACATTAACATTCATCTCTCACAAATGCCTGAAGATCTGCAGGACAGCAGTTCAAGACAGCCAGAAGTCTGTCGGAGAGCTGCTGGCATGCCAAGCTGATAAGCTGCAGAGCCCTGTGGGGGAGTGGAGCTGCGACTGAAGCTGAAGCACCAGAGAGAGAGAGAGAGAGAGAGAGAGCTGGACTGTGAAAGTAACATCTTGAATGAAGGGTTCTATGAAATATTAGAACGTTATTATATTGTAAAAACCCTTTGGGGTTTAGAACAGCCTGCCCATGTACACCACTTTGAATAAAGTCGGAGGAGAAATCCAATTATCAGAAAGGCGGTATATAAATACTGTATATTATATATTATATTATAAATCTTTTGACTCCAAAACAATAAGTTCATTTCAGGACACAAACAACAATTTCCATCTCGCTCCCTTATTTTTAGCCCTGTCATTGGGACCTTTGGTGGCCCTGCTTCAGTCCACAGTGCGCTTGAAGTGCGCTTCAATACATGTAAAGTGATGCACATTGGGGCAGGAAATCAAAACTTCACATATACGTTGATGGGTTCTGAACTGTCTGTGACGGATCAGGAGAGAGATCTAGGGGTGCTGGTGGACCACGCGATGAAAATGTTGACCCAGTGTGCGGCAGCTGTGAAGAAGGCCAATTCCATGCTCGGGATCATGAAAAAGAAAAGGATTGAGAATAAAATGGCCAATATTATTATGCCATTGTACAAATTGATGGTAAGGCCACAATTGGAAAAGGTGAAGAACAGAGAGAAACCAAAATGGTTAGTGGACTGGGGTGCCTCTCTTATGAGGAAAGGCTACAGCAACTGAAGAGCTTGGGGCTCTTTAGTCTAGATTTAGAAGGAAGGTGCCTGGGGTGGGACCTGAGACATGGATAGAATGGATAGGGTCCGCATCACTTGGGGTGGGAGATCAGCGCATCACCCCCATAATGCCGGTGCAGCCCCCTGCTCCCCCTGCTCCCCCCGCTCCTGCCCCCTGCTGCCGCCCGGTACGACCCGACTTCCTTCGGCCGCTTCTGACTAGGGCAAGGCTTCAAACGGCATTGTGCGCATGCGCACAACGGCGCTTGAAGCCTTGCCCTAGTCAGAAGTGGCCAAAGAAGACACGATCAGGTCATACCAGGGCGGAGAGAGGGCAGCGGGTGCGTCACCCCCTCCCTGTGCATTACCTCCGGCGGCCCGCCACCCCTGCCACCTCCCCAGTGACGCCTATGGATAGAGGGAAGTTCTTTTCCCTCTCGCACAATACCAGAACCAAGGGACATCCACTAAATTTGACTGGCAGGAGCGTTAGAACAGATAAACGGAAATATTTCTTTACCCAGTGTGTAATTAATCTGTGGAACTCCTTGCTGCAGGATATTGTTATGGCACCTGGCCTCGATGCCTTTAAAGGGGATTGGACAGATTTATGGAGGAAAGGTCCATCACAGGTTACAAGTCATTATGACTGTGTGCAATCTCCAGGTTTTAGAGGTAGCCCATCTCTGAATGCCAGGTGCAAGGGAGTGGCAACAGGATACAAGTATTTTGTTATCTTGTGTGCTCCCTGAGGCATCTGGTGGGCCACTGTGAGATGCAGGAAATGGGTCTAGATGAGCCGTTGGCCTGATCCAGCAAGGCTGTTCTTGTTCACACTAGATACTAAAGGAGTTAAAATAAATGAAAAATCACATTTCATTAGCTTATTTGCCAACAACATAGCACTTTTCCTCCATAATTAGGCTTACCATATCCGAAGGGGGACAGGGTGCTACAGCTTTAACCATTGTAAAAAGAGTGAATTTGGGCAGGTGCAGCTTGTTACACCCTTCCATTATGAGCTGTACCTGCCCAAATTCACTCTTTTTACAATGGTTAAAGCTGTAGCACCCTGTTCCCCTTCGGACCATAATGTGCTCTCTGGGATTTCTTTGGCAATGTTGGTAGTTTCTGAGGATGATGGTGTTAGGATTCCAGATTAATTACAACTAATCTAGACATCTGGCACTCAATGTCAATCCTGCAAATAAGCAAGACCTATACTAATTGCTAGGGAAGGCAGAGACTATCTCATATATCAGGGGTGGCCAAACTGTGACTCCTGAGCCACGTGCGGCTCTTTGATATATAATGTGCGGCTCTCAGAAATATGTTGGCTGAGCTCCTTTTTTGCATCACAATTAATATAAAAGGCAAATAAGAAATTTTCAAGCTTTATGCAAGTCTGGCCACCCCTGTCATATATTAAACATTTAGGAGTGTCAGTGCTCAATCCTATCCAATTTTTCAGTGCCAATGGAACTCCGAGGTAAGAGAATAAATGTTCCCTTACCTTGAGGAGACCTATGCGACTGCCCCCCCCCCCACGAATGCATCAGCGCTGGAAAGTTGGATAGGATTGGGTCCTCAATCTCCCCAAAACTTGCTAATCCTCAAAAGCTTGCATTGCAATCCTACTCAGAAGTAAGTTCCATTGAACTCACTGGAACTTACTCCCAGGGACGTATGCATAGGAATGCAGCCTATTATGTTCCAGTGTGGCTAAAGGCAAAATAAAATATAAGGCAGTGGAAAAAGCTCTCCTGGTTGGGTTGTACCTCTGTCCTTAAAATTATACTTCTCTTCCCAAGTTAAATTTTCCATTGCAAATGTTACCAATTACACTCTGCCCTTCCTGTTTATTCCCCAGATAGCACAGAGTTTTTTGACAATATTTTTCTGCAATTATGTCAGCTTGTTCATATTGCATTTGATTTAGTCTCAACTTGTTTGCCCCCATCCAGCTCCAAACTGCCTCTAGGCAATGATCTAGGACATTGACTACCCCCTTGGAATCAGGTGGAAAGGAGAAGAGCTGGGTGTCATCAGCATATTGATGGCTCCCAACCCCAAATCCCCGGATGACCTCTCCCAGTGGCTTCATATTACATTACATATTACATATTACATATCACATTAAACAGCATGGGGGATAGAATTGACCCCTGTGGCACCCCACACCTGAAGGGTCAGGGTGCCGAACAAGCAGCCCCTAGCACCACCTTCTGGGATCTATCGACCAGGAAGGAGCAGAACCACCTCAAGAGCCCAAACCCCAAGCCAGCGTACCAACCCAGAAGGACACCATGGTCAATGGTGTCAAAAGCTGCCAAAAGGTCCTACAGGACTAACAGGGACACACTCCCCCTGTCAAGTCCCCGGCACAGGTCATCCATCAAGGCTGTCTCCATCTGAAATTGGTTCATATCTCTGCTCAGACCAGAGTTACTTTGCTATACCAACCCAAATTTTGTTTGTCTCCCCACATCCTTGATAATTCTTTTTTGAGGGCCACCCTTTACTGTATAGCACAATCCTAAATCCCATTGTGTTCAATGGAGTTTACTCCCAAGAGAGTGTGCATAGGATTGCAGCCTCAGTCTTGGAAAGATTGGAAGATCAGGTTTACATCATCCACTTCTCTCACCCCTTTTTTATTACATCCTCTGATTTTGGATGCTTCAAACTAATGCAGTATAAGGAATAGTGCGGGAAAGGTTTGTTTCACTTACAAGATCTGTTTGCTATCAGAAAACAACATGCCTGTGCTCACCTTAAATGCTCCGGGGGGGAGGGGAATGTTCAAGCATCTTGGTTTCAAGTCTTTCAAGTTACACATTTGGCTTCTAACCCTGTCATTAAAGAAGAGAAACTCAGACCACTCCCCCCCTCTTGAAAGTGTATACTGTAAGCCTCCTGTGATAAATGTCCTGTTCTCGCCGCCGCCCCCCCCTCCCGTCTTTACTTGTTTGTCCTTATTTTTGGACACTTCCAGTTCCCCAGAGCCTTCTGTGACAGTTCAACGTCCTAAAAACCATTGGGACGTACTCCTGCAGTAGCCTTTGCTCTTTGTTTGAAACGCCATTCTCAAACAGCCACAGTCATTTCTCATTTGGATGGATGGATGTAGCTGGAGGGCTCCTGCTAACTGGGTAAAGAGGCAGTTTTTCAAGAGGTGCTCCTCTTTGTACAGTACAGTATTTAGCAGGGGAAGAGTAACTTCACCTCACCACAGTGCCTTTTCTAGCAGCTATTTGCTGGTGTTTCTTCTGCATCTTTTTAGATTGTGGACCCTTGGGGTACAGGGAACCATTTCGTTATTTTCCTCTTCAAACCACTTTGTGAACTTTTTGTTGAAAAGCCGTATATTATTATAAATAATAACAATAACAATGACGTGTATTGCTCCTTCTCTATGTTTTCCTCACAGACATAGCTCCCTCCCAGCCAAGCCCCCTACTGAGACTGGCTTGTGTCCACCAACTTTCTCAGTGTTGGAGAGGTTGCTCAGTGAGAGTTCATATTTCCACATGTGATGGACATGCATGGAGGTGTCACAGTTCTGGATTGAGGGCTTTGTTTTGTTTTTTAAATGCTGCTGTCATTGGCAGGATTGTGACACCAGGTCTTACACTAGCTTTCTTATTTATATTTCATGCAGTTTATGCAAATGTCTCATAAAAAGATCTAATCATGTTTTTATTAGTTGCAGCTAGACTTGAACTCACCTTGCACTGGAAGCTGGGCTAATCTTTTCTATTGAAAAATGGTATGAGCATGTATAGAGATCAACATTAGCTGAAGTTTGTTTTATCTAAAGAACACAGTAGACTCACAGCGCAATCCTATGTACAATACAGCGGCTGGCCTAAAGGGCTGACCGACGTATCCTATCCAGGTCCCGGGCTTCCCTGGGGCAGCCCGGGTGCACCTCGAGGGAAGGGGACGATCGTTATGTCTATGGGTCTACCAATGGGTCTACTCGGATATACGCCAGCTCTGGAGCTGGCGTACATCCGAGGCCTCCGTGTAAGGCCACACTGGGCCTGGAGAGGGCTTTGAATATTGGTGGATCTTTGAATATACTGGCAACCCCTCCACCTCAGCACCCTGTCTGCCCTCCCCCCCACCCCCACCCCGCCCCTGCACCGGCCAGTGCAGGACTTACTTTGCCTGGCGGCAGGGACAGTCCGCCAGGGGAGAGAGGGCCGCCGGCCTCTGCGCCAGCACCCTTACTCTCCATGTGCCGTAAACGCGCATTATGGCGCATTTACGACACCCAGCACTGGGGGAGCGTGCACTACCCTGGCACTACATAACATTGGATTGCGCTGTCATTTTATGCCACCTGGCATCCTTTTATTTCTTTTATCAACAGTCATCCTTCTGCTCCTCTTCTGGTTACTCCACACAGACCTTTTTTGGAATTACTTCGCATGTAAATGTAAATGAAATGATTCCTGGAAGTGGTCTTCAAATATATGTTTGACTTTGCTGAGCTTTTGTGTTGCTTGCTTTCTCCTATGAATTGTTCCTTTTGTATGTTAATAAAACCAAATAAAAATGTAAAGAAAGGGAATTTTCTCCCCTATGTGGGAGAAAGGCAGGATAGAAATTCTATTATTATTATTATTATTTATTATTATTATTATTATTATTATAATAATAATAATAATAATAATAATAATAATAATTTCTACGAATAATGGCAACCTTCCTGCTTGACCTTCTTCTGAAATCACTAAGTGGCCAACTAGCACCATCTAGACCAGTGGTTCCCAAACATTTTAGCACCGGGACCTACTTTTTAAAATGATACTCTATCGGGACCCACCTAGCTTTACCAGGCTTAAAAAAGATGACCTAGAAAGAAATAATATTTTATTTATTTGCAAGTAATAGTTTATTTATTTATTTGCAAAAAAACAAAAACAAAACCATTTCTTGTAATGAGGCAGCCCTAATGAATAGCCTCAAGGTTTGAGGGGCTTAGTAATGTGACTCAGCCTTCACCTGCTCCCACTACCTGTCATTGATGGACTTGGGGGGGGCAGGGGAACACCAGAAAAAGATGCTCAAATATTTATCTCCCTATATTTACACAAGCTTGGAAACTGCAGAAACTCAACTCTTTGAAGGGCAACTGGCAGCTATCTGATTTTTGAATAGTCTCAGGGCTTGAGGCAATTGCTTATCTGACCTTTCCATCACCCCTGTTTTCATTGGAGGCTCTGTGGGACCCACCAGAAATCAGGTCGTGACCCACCATGTGGGTCCCAACCCACAGTTTGAGAAACACTGATCTAGACTGCAAATGATTCATCCAGCCCAGTCTTAGAGACACACAGCAGGTCAGTGGCCTCACATTCAATGAGGTCCTTGATGTTTTGTTGACATCAGATTTAAGCAACAGAAATTGATGGGCAGTCCCAGTAATAATCAGTGCTGGCAACAGTTGTGGTGAAAGAAAGACATCAGAACATGTCCTCCTACACTGTCCAAAATTTACCCAACTGTGCTCAGGAAAATTATACCATGTTTTTAGGGCCAGGTTTCATGACCCAAATTTTCCAATCTCCCAATCTCCATTACACGGGTAATCCTGGATCAAACAGATACTTCATAAAGATTGGCAAGACTTGATTGAATTGTGACTGGAGAAAGACATGAAGACCTTGTGTTGTTGACTGTCCTGAACTGTCCTGGTCTTCTCATTAGCTTTTGATACCATCAACAATGGTATCATCTGGGAGCTTGTACCACTTATCCAGTGTGGAGGTGGAAGGCAACGTAACCTGGTGATTCTACTCCTACCTCATAGGCAAGTTCCAAAGGATGATGCTGGAAGACTATAGTTGGGCCCTATGCCATTTATTCTATGGACCCTGTGGTGGTATCTACAAGAAACTTAGGGAAAGGTAGTCCAAAGACTACAAGAGGGGAATTGTATTGATATGCTAATGACTCCCAGCTCTGAGTGGGGCAACTGCTATGATATGCTACTAATATGCTAATGACCTGCTTCAGCTAGCGTCATGGATAGGCCAGTCCTGACTAGAGGCCATTAGAATGGGAGCCATTTTGAAACTAGGCCATTTTGAGCCTTACCCTGCCACCTCGGATGTAAGTCAGCTTCAGAGCTGGCATACATCCTAGGAGGTCCATAGGCTCCGGGCAGTCCTACACTTGGGGAAGGGGACAAATGTCCCCTTCTTCCGAGGTGTTCCTGGGCCGCACTGGTGCAGCCTGGGAATGGACTGCGGCCGCGTAAAGTTGAGCAGGATTGCACTGTGAGGCTTGGTTGCAGTTAAAAACATAAGAACATAAGAACAGCCCTGCTGGATCAGGCCAAAAGCCCATCTAGTCCAGCTTCCTGTATCACACAGTGGCCCCACCAGATGCCTCAGGGATCACACAAGACAACAAGATAACCTGTTTCCTGTTGACACTCCCTTGCACCTGGCACAGAGAAAACCCACTTCTAAAACCAGGAGGTTGCTTATGGCTTGTAACCTGTGATGGTCTTTTCCTCCATGAATCTGTCCAAACCCCTTTTAAAGGCATCTAGGCCAGGTGCCATCACCACATCCTGTGGCAAGGAGTTCCACAGATGAATTATATGCTGGGTAAAGAAATATTTTCTTTTGTCTGTTCTAACTCTCCCTCCACTCAATTTTAGTGCATGACCCCTGGTTCTGGTGTGGTGCGAGAGGGAGAAGAATTTCCCTCTATCCACTCTCTCCATCCCATGCATAATTTTATAAGTCTCAATCATGTCCCCCCTCAGGCGCCTTTTTTCTAGATCGAAAAGCCCCAGACGCTGTAGCCTTTCCTCATAAGGGAGGTGCTCCAGCCCACGAATCATTCTGGTCGCTCTTTTCTGCACCTTTTCCAATTCAACTATATCCTTTTTGAGGTGTGGTGACCAGAACTGGACACAATACTCCAGATGTGGCCTTACCATCGATTTGTACAAAGGCATAATGATATTGGCCGTTTTATTCTCAATCCCTTTTTTAATGATCCCGAGCATGGAATTGGCCTTCTTCACAGCTGCCGCACACTGGGTCGACACTTTCATTGACCTGTCCACCAGCACCCCAAGATCTCTCTCTTGATCCGTCACAGACAACTCAGAACCCATTAGCGTACATACCTGGAACAGAGGTTAGGCTGACCGGCCTGTAGTTTCCCGGGTCATCTGCAAACTTGGCCATCTCACTGCCTATCCCCGACTCCAGGTCATTTATGAATAAGTTGAAAAGCACCGGTCCCAAGACCGATCCTTGGGGCACACCGCTTTTCACCTCTCGCCATTGTGAAAATTGCCCATTGACTCCCACTCGCTGTTTCCTGGTCTTCAACCAGTTCCTAATCCACAAGAGAACCTGCCCTCTTATTCCCTGACTGTGGAGTTTTCTCAGGAGCCTTTCATGAGGGACCGTGTCAAACGCCTTCTGAAAATCCAGATATATAATATCCACGGGTTCGCTTGCATCCACATGCCTGTTGACCTTTTCAAAAAATTCTAACAGGTTTGTGAGGCAAGACTTCCCCTTGCAGAAGCCATGCTGACTCTCCCTCAGCAGAGCTTGTTCTTCTATGTATTTTAAGATTTTATCCTTAATGAGACTTTCCACCATCTTCCCTGGAACAGATGTTAGGCTGACCGGCCTGTAGTTTCCCGGGTCCCCCCTCCTTCCTTTTTTAAAGATTGGCGTGACATTAGTATCGATTGGGTATCGGGACTAGGGGTTGTGCCAGTCTTCTTGGGAAAGGTGGGCTTTGAAGAGGGATCTGAAGAAAACAAGAAAGGAGACATCATGCAGGTGATGTAGCAGGCAGTTCCTGGCAGACAGAGCAGCAAGGGAGAAAAGGCAGAGTCAGCTGAGGGGAGCAGGAGCCCTTCAGATGGCTTAGTGTGGTGGATCTGGAGGCGAGAAACAGGTAAGAACCAAGACCTTTTGTTGGATCTGAAAGTAGACAGAAAGCTAGTCTAGGGATTTAGGGAGAACAATAGGATCAGAGCAATGATGGGGGGGGGTATTTTGGCAGCGGAGGGGGGGGCTGCTGCAATGAGAAATGGAAGACCAGAGAGGAGACTGCAATAGTCAAGGCAAGAGATGGCCAACACATGAACTAGAGGTTTAATTGAGGGCTGTGAGGAAGGGCCGTATTTTGCACATTTGTAAAAGGTGGAGTGACATGATTTGTTGACAGACAAATTGGCTATGTGAAGTAAAGGAAGCAGAAGGAGTAAAGATAAAGTCCCAGCATCAAGCCTACTCAATAGGGTGAAGGGTGACAAAGTCAATGGAGAGAATATTTCAAAGAAAGGACTTCAGAGAAAAGCTGTAGAAATACTGAAAGAATGATTAGACAAGGTCAGAAGAGAACCATTAGAGGTCAGAATCATGGAAATGTAGAGTGTAAAGGGAGTCAAGCAAGAGAGAGCAATGAATTGTCAAACACAGCATCCTCCAGAAAGATGAGGTTTTTAAAATTATCAATTCTCATGAGAGAGAGAGAGAGAGAGAGAGAGAGAGAGAGAGAGAGAGAGAGAGAGAGTCACATAATGAAATTTCATGGACAGTATATTTAGGACAGACAAAAGAAAGTACTTCACCGGATCCATAATTAACTTCTGGAATTCAGAGCTTCAAAACATGAAGGCCACAGGTTGGCATGGAGTTTGCCTCAAACCACTATCAAATCACAGAATACATCTGTCACCATGGATAACATAACTGATCCAGCTTTTACTGGCACCATCATTGACTACAGATGGAACTATAAAAACCATGAACCTAGAGGCACAGGCTCTCTGAATTTGTATACGGGATCTTCATAAACAGTCTTTGTAGAAATTACAGGTTCATGCTTCCTGCCACAACCTCACTTTGCTTTGGAGCAAAAGCATGGATCAAGATATCACTTTTTCATGATTTTTACATGGAGTACTCCCAAGGCACCATCAAATCAACTTACATGACCAATCAACCTGTAATAAACATGGTCCATAAGTTCAAGTTCACTGTAGCACAAAAGCTTGGATCTGAGGAATGGAGTCTAATGGAACCTCATGGTTTTTACATGAAGTACCCAAAATTGGAATCCAGATTCAGAAGCAATATGCTACTGAACATCAGTTCCTGGGGGAGGAGAGAGGGCTGAGCTAGACCATCTATGAGGCCAATTGAAGAGGTTGCCTCAGGCAGCAGGTTGGGTAAGGGGTGGTCATCTCTGCCTACTTGCTTCACTGCTCCTCCATCTCCTTCCACTCCCTGGATTGGAAAAGGAAGAGCGGGACAGAGAGGAAGAAGAAGTGTAGAGGCACTGCACATTCAAGTCGTCACTGACTTGAATGGCTCCAAAGGCGAGGGGGCGGGGGCACTTTGTGCTCCCATGTAACGGGCGGTCTGACCGTGGCGGAACTTAGAGCTCCGCCCCCTGCAGTGACACCAGTGTGTAGAGGAGAGAAGAGTGCTGAGCTAGAACATTGGAGAGAGGGAGGAGCAGAGTCAGCATATCATCGGGTGAGGGGGGGCAGCTTTGGCCTGCTGCCTTGGGTGTCAGGAGGTCTTGAGCTGGCCCTGAGAGAGGGCTAATGCTTGCAGATGCCCTAAAGCAGGGGTTCTCAACCAATGGTACTAGTACCACCAGTGGTACTTCGGCCAACTGCTGGTGGTACTCAGACCGTTGGAACCCCATTCCGACACAACGCTTTCATTAGTGCGTTTTTGCTCCCAAGAGGCTCCGGCCTTTGCAGTCGCGTCGCTACGACGCGCGACACCCCAGAGCGGGGTCGCGCGTCGCCCTTAAGGGGGAGGCTCTGCCCCCGCGCGTGACGTCACGCGCAGGAGCAGAGCGCCCTCCCTGCTCTGTTTTCGGCTCATTTTGGAGCCAAACGGACACAGGGGAGGGCAGGCGGGCCCGCCTCCAACTAAAAACTGTAAGTGGGGGGAATCGCACGTCACCCCTATACGGGCGACACCCCCCGGCGGCCCGCCCCCCCCCCGCTTCCCCCTGTCGACGCCAGTGGGCCTTTGGCTGAGCCTCTTGGGAACTCTGAGAAGGGCCTTCCCACCCACCCAGAGCCTCCTACCTGCGTTTTCTGGGCTCCAAACCCTGAGAACCCGGAAGTAACTGGTGGTGATGATGTCATCATCAGTCACTTCCAGTGGTATGCAGCAGGAGAGTGGTGCCAGAGGTGGTACTTGGCCAGGAAGGGGTTGAGAACCCCAGCCCTATAGGCATCTAAGAGAGGGCTAATGTCAGACACAACTGGACTTAATTATCAGGGGTCACCTTTACCTTTACCTTACTGCATCTGTACCTTAGATCCATGCTTTTGCACCATAGTATCTGCACAAAGTATCTGCACTATAGTATCTGCACAAAGTAAGCCAGCGGGTGGCACAGCGTGTTAAACCGCTGAACCATATGCTGTCGATCGAAAGGTCGGCAGTTCGATTCCCGCGACGGGGTGAGCGCTCGTTGCTTGGCCAGCTCCTGCCAACCTAGCAGTTCCAAAGCATGTCAATGCGAGTAGATAAATAGGTACCGCTTGCGGGAAGGTAAACAGCGCTCCGTGTTCCAACCGCATGCTGCGGCAAGGAGAGTCGTGCCGGCCACATGACCACGGAGGCATCTTCGGACAACGCTGGCTCTTCGGCTTTGAAATGGGGATGAGCACCACACCCTAGAGTCGGGCATGACTGGACTTAATTGTCAGGGGATACCTTTACCTTTACCTTGTAGGCCAGCGGGTGGCGCAGTGGGTTAAACCGCTGAACCATGAGCTGTTGATCGAAAGGTCGGCAATTCGAATCCGCGACGGGGTGAACTCTCGTTGCTTGGCCAGCTCCTGCCAACCTAGCAATTCCAAAGCATGTCAATGCGAGTAGATAAATAGGTACTGCTTGCGGGAAGGTAAACAGCGCTCCGTGTTCCAGCTGCATGTTACGCACTGCGGCAAGGAGAGTCATGCCGGCCACATGACCACGGAGGCATCTTCGGACAACGCTGGCTCTTCGGCTTTGAAATGGGGATGAGCACCACACCCTAGAGTCGGGCATGACTGGACTTAATTGTCAGGGGATACCTTTACCTTTTTATCTGCACAAAGTAATGAACTGAAGAGTTTTACAGTGGAGTTCATAGACATAGATGTGATTATCATTTGATGTGGATTTGACAGGAGGGAAACCTGTGAAAAAAATAGTGAGATCTGTGAAGATCTGGGTCTCAGCTGCTCCATGTCTTTGTGCCCTGGTAGTGACACAAAATGAAATCCATACATACAGCCTGAATGGTACAGCCTGGGAACATGGATATGGGCTCTGATTTCATGGTGGATTAGAGGAGGCTTCATGCAAAAGCCATGAGGATCACGAATATCCAGCCATTACCTTTTTCTGAATGGGTATAAACCATGATAGCTAAACAGAGCTTTCTGTGGGCAAACGATGGCTTTCCTGTCCTGTTTGTGGGCTTCTTGAAAGTAACTGGATGGTTGCTGCTGGAAACAGGATGCTGGACTAGACTGATTTTTGGCACGGCTAGCTCACCAATGGCACCTAGTGGGTCCCAAAAAGTCAAGGGGCACTTGGTGGGGGGGTCCTTTGATCTCCCCCCACCCTGTTTGGCGGCCCTCACTTCCTTTTTGCCAGCCCCCTCAACTTGCTGTTTTTATCAAACTGCAGGAGCAGGGATGGCTGGCTTGTTAAGGAAGAGGTGGCAGCTGATGAAGTGCCGCCGAAGATAGCAAAGGTATTTCCAGAAAAACGGGAAGGAAGCAGGGCAGGGCTCTGAAATGGGGAAGGCAGTGGCAGTACTTCAGAAGATGGGAGGAAGTGGGGCTGTGGGTACAGAATAAATGTGGGGAAGAAGCATGGGGGGCAGAACCTCAGGTCCTGGTGCCAGCAGGCAGCCAAAGCGCTGCGCCTGAGCTGGGCCAGCCCAACCTAGCAGGGCTTTTCTCATAAAAGAGGAGGAGGGCTGGATAGCATGTTCTGTGGAAGGGAAAGGAAGGGGACTGGAGGAGAAGGGAAATATTGCAGGCTGAAATTGTTATCTATCCCCCCCCCCCCTGGCTGTCATGAGTTTAACAGCTGCATGAGTGGCCACTCAGAGTGGCAGCAGTTGAACAAGTGAATCTTTTCCTGGCATGAAAAAAAATTTGCACCTGCTCAATTTTTGGCTGCCATAGCGCATTGCCTGGAAAAAAAAGTGGCGACGCTATAACATAATTATGCTACTTAGAAATCAAGGGAAAGTTTCAGGGATGGCTCTATTAATCGTGCCGCATGTGATGAGGCCCTCGGTGCCACACGCTACGCGCCTGCGCAGCCCGACAACCTGGCGGAGCGCTGTCTGCGGGATGCCACCGGGGGAAAAAAGGGGAGGGGGGAGAGAAGAGAGAATAGCCTGAGCGCGTCACGTGACGCGAGCCGAGCTCAGAGCTACGGACCATCCCAAGGTGCCGCAGCTTCGGCGCCGGTTCTTCTGCCTTTCACCCCCTGCCTCCCTGCCCCCGGGCACGGGAGTCGTCTGAAGCGAGGCGGAGCCTGGAGATAGATACCCAGACAGAGAGATTTAAATTTCATTCCCAGGTCGACGAAGGGAGCAGCAGCAGTAGCGGCTCCAGCGCAGAGCTGCAGACACGCGCGCACCGACTCCCCTCTCTGCCGGCTCTTCTGCTGCTGCTGCTCGCCTGCAGTCCGCTAGCCCGCCAGCTAGCCATGGGTCACTCCGCCGCTGCTTCCGGAGCGCCGGGCCTCATAGCCAACGTGGTCAACGACACCCTGGAGTTCTACCGCTGGAGCTGGAGCATCCGAGGTGAGCCTGCAGCCCCGCCTGCGAGGCGACGCTCAGCCGCGCTTTTGTGAGGCTGCTGCTGCTGCTGCTGCTGCCGCCGGCAAGCCCTCCCCTCCCCCCCCCCCACGCCAGTTTCTCTGCAGTGGGCCTGCTTGCTGCTGCTGCCCTCCTTCTCCCCGGCGGCGGCGTCCCGTTAGCGCGCGCCTGGCTCTGGAACACCTGCCACCCCAGCAGCCCTTCTCGGCCGGCGCGCCCAGCTGGTGCTGCGGTCCCAGCTCCGCCGCCCGCCCTCCGCCTCCATCACCTTCCCAAAGGATGACTGCAGCCGCCGCCGCCGCCGCCGCCTTCCTCCCACCCCCCCTCCCCCTCCTCCCCCTCCTCCCCGCGTCGTCTCCGGTTCCTTGCCTGCTGTCACTGTCATACAGCGGTCAAAATGGCTCCGTGGCTCTCTCGGCTTGTCTAAACCCAGAGGCTCCAAGCGGGCTGGGAAATAAGGTTGCAGCATTGAACGGTTGGGAAGCGCCGCCGACCCGCCTGGAGACTGGGCCTCTCTTGAAACCTCTCTCTTCCCTCCCCTTTCCCCCGTTCGAGTTGCGGATATTTTGTCGCTTTCTTTAGCATCATTTTCCTTAAGAGGACGACACCAGTTATAAATAAAGCAGAGGAAGGAACAGCCTGATTTAAGTTTGTTGCATGTTTCGCCCACCCCATCAACATTTGCCCTACTAACTAGATGATGGGAATTCACAGTACAGTACAGTACTATTGGCGGTTTCTTCTGACTTCGGATGATTCTCAATTCCGTCCTTTGCATGAGAGCCCGTGCCAGATTGTAGCCATGTTAACCACTTCTAGGCGTTTGATCACTGCATAGCTGCATTCACCTTTTGACTGTAAGCATGCCAATACTCGGGACTGGGAGGGTGTCCTGTAGTGGTTGTACTCAGACTGCTTCTCTCACAGTATGAAAAAGAGATGTTTGCAATTCGTTCATCCCAGGAGTGCATAGTGTATCCTGTAACACTTGAAAGGAAGTGCAAGCGTACTGCATGTCTGTCCAACATGATCTTCCATAGTTATGGCTTTCGCTGTGGGAACATGCGGAGGACATGCTGCAGACACCTGCTCACTTATCATGTATGTTTAGCAGACCTGGGGCCATGTGTGGGCATTAACTCTAAATGCTGGTTCTAGGCGGATCCCAATTTCTCAAGATGAACTAGACTTTCCAAGGCACTGCCATTGTTGTAAAATGAACGCTATCACAGTCAGATCTGATGGTTAAGGGTTCTTTATTATTAATTGTACTGTAGTGCAGGGCCTCAACCTACATTTCACTGTTCAAGAGGTGTGGTTGGTTGGGCCTCTTCTTTCATTGTTGAGTTGACATAATAATTACAGAATGAACACGGTCAGAGATGAAAGTGAAGATTTTGGAAGCTGGGAAGTATTGTTTGATTATTAATAGGGAAGTTAAGAAGAGTGACCTTTAGGATTGGCATGGATGGAACAAGTTCATATTTCCAGGCAGGTTAGAGATGCAGGAAAACAATACAGCCATGTAAGGTTGCTTCACATATTATACAGAGGAGAGCATTTTGTCACCATGAGTACCTATACTCCTGGTTCCTGAAAGTGTATAGAGGCATATGTATGGTTTTGTTGTTGTTGTTGTTGTTGTTGTTGTTACCAAGTGCTTAGTTATCTTCTAACAGGTACATATAAAATGTTCCATGTATGCATAAAATGTAATGTGTGAAGTATCCCTTATAGTCTATAGGCTTCCCAGATCTCCAACCGGGACAGAGTGATAGACCTTTAGGAGAAGGAATGTGAGCAGGTGTAGCTTGTTAAGTCCTAGAGCACAATCCTAGGCATGTCTACTCAGAAGCAAGCCCAACTGAACACAATGGGGCTTGCTTCTGAGTAGACATGCCTAGGATTGTGCTCCAAGGTTTAACAAGCTACACCTGCCCACATTCCTTCTCCTAAAGGTCTAGCACTCTGTCCCGGTTGGAGATCTGGTAAGCCTACTTATAGTACAACTTCTACATAGCTATAACTATGGTCACTTTTCAAAATCCAAGATTTTACAGCACATCATGAATTTAAGTGCTGTGGAACTGCAGAATTAATGTGGCCTTGGTTATAGGTTCCAGGAGCTCATTACTATATTAGCTGCTTGCCTGCCTGCCTTCACCCCTTTCTACCATCTGTCCTATAGTAGATTTTTCTTACATTTTCAGTTCAAAAAGCACGTTATTGCATGACCTGCATTATTGCACTTTTGATCTTCTGACATATTTCACACATATATTAATCCAAAACCTACACACTTCCAAAATTTAAAAGATCTGGTCAGATGCTGCAACAGTATGTTTTCAGTGAGCTGTTTTCTCTAGTGCTGTATTTTCTTTCTATTCTCATTTAGAATAAAAATAAACTGCTATGCTAATCATCTAATAGCAGCCAGCATGGTTTGATGAACCTCATTAATACCTGCTTTGCCTCTGGTTTGCTAGTGTGTACTCTGCAATACACTGCAATAAGTAGCAGCAGCCAAAAGATCAGCACTGAAAGGAGAGGAAAAACTATGCCAGTGATGTGGAATTGACAGCCAACAAGAACGTTACAATATGTACTTTGGTGTTCCCCTCTCCCTATGGTGAAACTTTGATTGCAGATACCACAGTGTATCTTGTCTAGTAGGCTATTAGAGATGTTCATACATAGGAAGAAAATAAGACGTCAGTTGCAATTCTGACCTCCAAATATTGGGAATTACAATTTTCAAGTAAATATAATTAGACTTGGGCTGTTAGACTGTTTGTGTTTCTGGACACACCTACGCTGCAATCTTACATGTCTACTCAGAAGTAAGCCTCAGTGAATTTAATGGAACTTACTGCCAAGTAAGTGTGCATAGGATCGCACTAGGTTAGTGTGATGCAATGTTGTGACAATTGCAAAACATCATAATATTGTGGGAGGAATTCTCCAAATATTCCATTCATATAATTGACTCTTGAACTTACAGAAATCATGCCCAAACACTATTTGAAATAAATGTCACTGTGCAATGGCACTACCTAGTGGAATATTTTCCATCATATCAAATAACATTATAATACAATGCATCAGAAAATATATTTTCTGATACATTACCAACTTTGTCCATTTTATAATATTATACAACATTTTCCCTAGATGCTCAGAGTGCTTCACATAATCTCAGCAACCATTTCAGCAGCAAGATATTCCTTTCAGTAGTATTATGCATCTAACAGCCCAATCCTATCCTTCTCCCCCACTGGTGCAGCCACTGGGGGAGGGCAGAATGGGAGGTTTTGGAAAGGGGATTTAAATCTCTCTTCCAAAGCCTCCCATTCTGCCCTCTCCCACTGCTTGCACCAGTGGGGGAGAAGGATAGGATTGGGCTGTTAGGCTGCAATTCTGTACATAGCCGTGACCCCTGACAATTAAGTCCAGTCATGTCCGACTCTAGGGTGTGGTGCTCATCCCCATTTCAAAGCCGAAGAGCCAGCGTTGTCCGAAGACGCCTCCGTGGTCATGTGGCCGGCATGACTCTCCTTGCCGCAGTGCGTAGCATGCGGCTGGAACACGGAGCGCTGTTTACCTTCCCGCAAGCGGTACCTATTTATCTACTCGCATTAACATGCTTTGGAACTGCTAGGTTGGCAGGAGCTGGCCAAGCAACGAGCGCTCACCCTGTCGCGGATTCGAACTGCCGACCTTTCGATCGACAGCTCATGGTTCAGCGGTTTAACCCACTGCGCCCCCCGCTGGCCTGTACATACCTGACAGTAAGTCACAGTGGGGCTTACTTCTGGTAAACATGCATAGGATTGAGCTGTAAGTCTAATACATGTACTCAAAATAATTGCATGTTATTCTCCCATTTACCCTACCACCACTCCCCTCCTCTTTCTCTGCTGTTTGTCTTTTGTCTATTTCTAGATTGTGTGCCTCTTAGGGCAGGGACCTGTCAACCCACCTGTTGTAAACTGCTATATAGATTGATGGTATCATACAATAATGTCACATTATGTGGCTTGCTTGGCCCTGCTTAGTGAATTAATGGCTGGAGAAAGATTTGACTTCCACGTGACTTCCATGTAATAGCTTATACTCTTATGCTACATTAGCTTTATTGTTTTCTCTGCCTAAACTAAAAAGTGGAAGACCTTTGTCCGCACTTGCTAACCTTTTGCTAACTAAAAATGTACAGTAGATGTAACATTTTCATCCTTTCTGCTATATTGAGAACACCTAGAAAATTCGAGCAGTCTGGATGAATCTGTCATTGACTAGGAAGTGTTTCTTTTGTGTTTAAGTCTGGTCCTTCTTCCATATTTCCTTAATCCTTCTACCTTCACACACCCATTATATAGTGTATTGTACTGTACTTTAAAATCCTTCTCTTTGAGTTTGAAATTGACAAAAGGGGGAAAAAACCTACTGAATTCTACCAAAATAAGTGTATGCCGATACTAGTGATTTCTGTTCAAAGGTGTTTTGGGTTTATTTGCACAAGATTGTTGAACCCACTGATAATAGCAGTGATGCTATTTAACAGATGAATCATAAGATCATTTGCTCTGCAGCATAATTTCTCAATCCAAATCGCCTTAAATTATACCATGCTATGGTCTTGCATCATAAAGGCTTTGCCATGTGTTGCTTAATGAATGAAATGAAGCATTTCAACATACTGAAAAATAAAACTGCACAGCATCATTGCAAAATGAAGAAATTTTATTCTCACCTTGACACCCACACAGTTTCCTGTCATTGTTTGTGACATTCCCATTTCTAAAACCAGATTCTCGAATACTTTCAGTTGTTTTTTCCATTTCTGATTAGGTGCCTTAAGGCCCGCTCACCCAACTTTGTTATCTGTGTGATGTGATTTTTTTTTCCCAGTCAGCTACTTTTCTATCAGAAATTCCAGTGGAAAACTTTGTGTCCTGCAATACCACTCCATTCCCAGAAGGCCTTAAATTAGCCTTGCTTGTATGTGTAGTGGCAAAATAGCGGATTGTGGCTTACAGCGTAATCCTGCACCCTTTAGGCTGGCCACGGTGTGTGTGTGTGTGTGTGTGTGTAAATAAATAAATTACCAGAGTTGTATAGCACCTTTATTGGGTTAAGATTGCAATCCTATACTCACTTTCCTGGGCGAAAGTGGGACTTACTTCAGGCTGGAATCCTATACACATGTACCTGGGAGTAACAGCTCAATCCTATCCAACTTACACCACTGGTGTAACCAGAGGGGGAGGGCAGGGCGGGAGGCTTTGGAGGGGAGATTTAAATCCCCTTTGAATCTCCCTTTGGAGGGGATTTGAAATCCCCTCTCCATTCTGGGGCCTCCCGTTCTCGCTGCACCGCTGGTTACACTGGTGGTATAAGTTGGATAGGAAAAGTATCATTGAACATAATGTAACTTACTTTTGAGTAGACATGCATAGGATTGAACTGTTAGTGGGACTTACTTCAGAGTAAACTTGCTTAGGATTGCACTGTTAGTTCTGTGACCACTTTATGAAAAAAAAATAGTGAATGGTCCTGCAAAAGGAGATTTCTGAAGAGTAACAGAACTACATGTGTAAAACTGGTCCAATACACTCAATAAAATGGGGGGAGCTATTTGTTTTGTTTTTAAATGATTCTTTTTTCAAAGGTATTTTGTTTTTAAATGATTCTTTTTTCAAAGGTATTGTGCTCTAAGGGAGAGTTATGAATGTTTGAATACACAAATGACATTTTGATGACTTAAAACAGTATTTTTCTGGGTTTCTTTTATATTTTCTTTTTGAAATTAGTGACCTTTGGACGATGCTACCTATGAATAGTTATGAATTATTTTCCGCTGTTGCTGCTTCAATGCAGGGGCGGGGGGAGGGCAGGCTGGGCGGCGAGGGAGGGTGACCATTGGCTGGGACAGGAGGGGTTGGGGATATCGGTGGCGAGCTCCGGTATCCCAATGTGGCACGCCATTTTGCGCAGCTGGGCCTTCGTTGCAAGTGGCAAGCAGCCATGGTCCTGCACCGGTGGTTTGTCCCTGTCCACCAGCTCCAGTAAGTCGGCATAGAGGGTAGGAGGGAGACTGGGTGGGTGGGGAAGGGGTGGAGAGGAGATTGGGGAGGGGACGAGGATGGATCGAGGCTCGGAAGGGGGCAGTATCTGCAGCAGTGCCGCCGGTATCCTATCCCTCTTCCCGGCCTTGATCTGCCTTCCAGGGTCCACTCGGACTTGCACAGGATGCAAATCACTGGCACAGATTCGAGTAGACCCATGCAGGTGGCGGAGTCTTACCCCCCAGCAAGGGAACAAATTTTCCCTTACCAAAAGGAAACCTCTAGGACACACACACACACACACACACACACACACACACACACACACACACACTGGATGCAGAGCGCACTCTGGTGGCGTGGCTACTTCAGTGGGGGGGGATTTGATAGGATTGGGCTGTTAGTCCTAGACCTGTGTGTATAGGTTTGTTTGGTTAACCTCTGAGTAATGCATAGGATTGCACTGCCAGCATATTTCAGCCAGCATCCTAGCTTTAATAGTCGCATGATAGGAATGAATTAGGAAGAAGATGTTTCTTGTTGGACATTATTGCAGATTTGAATATTTAGACATTAGTGCACATTTGAATATTTGTTAGACTAGCGAATGTGCAATATATCCTAAAGCTACCAACAATATATGAAGCTGTAAGACTGCAATTAATAAACCAGCTGTACCTTTTTCCAGGTAATCATATATCTGGAACTCAAATGTCAGTCCAGGTGCACCTTGTTCAAGTTTCTGCTTTGTAATTCTTGTCCTGCAGCAGCTCATTTCCATATAAGTGGCCCAGCCTAGAATATGCTTTTAGTGGAAGAAAACTTGTGATAATTTTCTATTTCTGTATTGAGAACGTTACTGGTAGGGATGCAACACAGGCAGCCCAATCCTCCGTAACGTTCCGGCGCCAGAAGGAGCGTTCTGGCGCCGGAAGTAGTTGCAAACGTGCTGTAAAACATGTTTGTGCCTCCTCGAGAGCCGGGATGGCCGGCTCCAGTGCCGGGATGACCCTGCCGTCGCCGGACCCAGGTAAGTTTGGATCCAGTGGGCGGGGGGCGCATCGCCGGAGCCGGGAGGGGGCCATTGGCCCCTGAACCCCGCCGGGCGCCGGAGCCTTTACACGGCCTCTACTTCCGCCAGCAAAATAGCTGGCGGAAATCCGAGGAGGCGATGGGGCCTAGCCCCGGTTACACTAAGGAAAGGAGACGAGCGTCTCCTTCCCCGAGTAGATCTCCCACCTGGCAGCCACAGTGGCTGCTAGTGCACAGGATCCGGCTGGTGGCTATGAGCCGCCAGCCGGATCTTAGTTAGGATTACGCTGTCAATCGTAAAAACAGATTGCAATTTAATTGCACTAAAGTGAAATGAATGCAAGATGTGCAGCACAATCCTATGCATGTCTACTCAGAAGCAAGTCCCATTTTGTTCAGTGGGACTTACTCTCTGGAATGTGTGCATAGGTTTGCAGCCGTAGAAACCTAAGGTCATTGCGACCATTCCAAATGGGCAATTTTGTTTTTTTTGCTTTGGAGACATTTGAAGGAGCCTCATGTTCTCTTTTAACAAGCATTTACCAATAATGTATATAGCACTGCAGAGTGTTAAAGGGGAAGTGTTAGGTGCTCACAGAATGTTCCCATCTAAGCAACTTGGAAAATAATTCATAAGAGTAGATTTATTCTCTCTCTCTCTCTCTCTCTCTCCCCTGTGTGGCTTGGGTTGTGTCCATGCTTTACGGGTTCTAAGAGCCAAAGTTTATGTTCCAAGCCATATTCAAGGGCCAAGGAAGCTAATGACTGGCCTCCATTGACTGGCCTCCAGTGCACAGTCAAAAATCGCAAAAGAAACAGCAAACAAAATTTTAACCCATTCCAATTAAAAACCCTATAGCACCTTAACTTTCATTACTATCTCAGAATATTCAAATGGGGGGACCTACTTAGCAGAAGGTCCTCCTCCAAAAGAATTACTGTACCGCATTATACCGCTGACAGCAAGCTATTTATGAAAATGTTCACTAGCAATATTAACTTGAACTATTTTGCTTGTTTCCTATGTTTATGGACATTTTCTTATGTTTATGGATTAACACATAAATACTTCATTAACAGCACAATCCTGCATAAAGATACTCGACTGGCCCATAGTATCCTGCGCCGTTCGTCCCCTTCCCCCAGTGTAAGGCTGCCTGGCCCCAGTGGACTTCCTCGAATGTACATCGGCTCTCAAACCAACATACATCCAGGGCTACAGGGTAAGGGCCGCCGAGGCCGGACACGGGATACCGGTGGAGCTCGCTGCCGATAACCCCCCCTCCTGGCCTGGCCGCCCTCCCCTCGCCACTCGGCCCGCTTTCCCCCCACCCCTGCACCCATCGGTGCATCTCTTACCTGCACTGGCAGCTGCAGGGTCATCTGGTAGGTGGAGTAAGGACTGCCAGCCTGCGCGCTGGTGGCCCTTACACTCCAGGTGTCGCAAACGTGCTTTATGGCGCATTTACGACACCTGGCGCCTGTGGAACACGCGCTCCGCAGGCGGAAGTTTTATGGAGGATTGCGCCGTAATACAATTACTTCCCTCTCATATCAATTACATTTTGACACAGAAAGCTCTGATAGATCTGTCTTCTGGGGCTAGTGCAGACACATCATTACTCATCTCTTAAGATTCCAGGTTTTAGGATCACATATTCCCTCTTGCCTTGTATGTAAAATTTTTCTGCCATCTTGACTTTTTTATCCATTATATCTGTAACCAGTGTTGGAGCCCAATCCTATCCATTCCCCCCACCACCAATGCAGCCGCGCTAAAAAGGTACATGCTGTATCCAGCGTGGGGGGGGGGGGAGGTGGATCGGGAGGCTTCGGAGGGGAATGAGGAATTATTTCCCCTTACCCTTCCGTAATCTACTTGCTCCGCAATGGGCCTCCTTGGACCTGCACCAGCTCTTTAGCTGGCAGGTTTGAGGAGAAGAAAGGGGCTGGGAGGCTGTTAAAAGAGGGGATAGGATCTGGTGCACTCCATCACCGATGGATCCCTCCCTCCTGCAGCCTTGCCACCCCCCTCCCCACCCTGTTTCACCCCCTCCCACACTGCTGCCTTACCTTCTCCAGTGGGCGCAACAGGCTCTATCAGCAGGGTTGGAGCACTGTCACCACTTGTGCAATCCATCGGCAGCCATTTCCAATAGCGGAAGACTCTTCCACTGTTGTAAAGCCCTGCCCCTGACAGCTCAATATTGGATAGGACTGGGCTGTGTATCGAGGTTAATAGTAACCAGGATGTGAGGCTGGTTAAAAATTCTGGCTAAGAGCAAATCCTGGCTAGCATTAATTCTGGTTAATGCAGGCATAATGACTAAACATGGGGAGAGAGACAGTATACAATTACACGTGTACAATTACATGGTCTGCTATTGTTCCCTTAACCCTAGTTAATAGGCAGATACCTTTGTGCCTCATTTGCATGAATATTTTACTTTTTGCTAAATTTCTTTTCTTCAATTATAAACTGTTAGTAGAATATATAGCAAGGTCATAAAATAAAAACATAGCATAGGAATACACATAATATCAACAAATAACATATAGAACAAATTGTAAAAAAAGAAAAGATTATTACAGCTTAACTGACATTAATATTGTATCAACTTACCAACATGCACAATATTACCACGCAATGCTAACAAAAGGTTGAATAGAAGAAAGAAAACCTCATTGCTAACTTAGTTTATATTGTCACGTTTTAGCATATTATAGCAGCACAATAAAAAGGACAACAATTTTTTAAAACGCAGGCTTAATGATAATAAATTGAAGGAGCCTCATTCATGAAACATTAAGATAGTAAAACTCTAGTCATGGCGTATGCAAGACTATCCAAAACACAAATGATCCAAGTGCTCTTGTTATGGGGCCATTCTATCATAAGAGACTTTTGGCTCAATCCTACCCCCTCCCCCGCCAGTGTAACTAGTGTTGCGCTGGCAGAGGCTGCCTTACGGCTGCAGTAAAGCAGCCTCCAACAACGAGCACAGCAGGCCCACCGGTGGGGAGGCCGCAGCAGCCTCCCTCACACCAGCAGGCCAAAGGACACCAATTGCAAGGAGGGTTGAAGGGAGACAGGGAAGGGGTTGAACAAGGTGGGGATGGGCAAAATGGGAGATGGGGTAGGTGGAGCAGGGTGGTGACAGGCGTGGAGAAGAGTGACTCATGCCTGGGAGGGTTCGGGATCGGCGGCAGCAGTGCATGCAGAATCCCAGCCCCTTCTTGGGCCTGATCCACCTGCAATGGAGCAATGCGGACTTGCGCCAGCGATTGCACAGGTCCAAGTTACCCCATAGCGGTTATGTCCCTTTACCCCAAGGAGACATCCAGCAATCAAAAATTCCTTGAAGGATGCAGCGGACGTTGTGCTGGCGCCGCTGCATTGCCATGCAGGGATTTAGGTAGGATTAGACTGTTTGTTAACTCTTTTTCAGGTTTAGGTGATAATTTTGGTCCCTGAACTCTGTAAAAGGTGCTCTATATCTTTTGCTAAATAATTTCTCTGAAAGTAAACCTGAGAAATCATCTGTGTAATACTTTTGTATTTTAGTTTATTTTGTTTGTGATAGAGACGATGGATATGTAATAGTAATGTAGATAATGTAGAAAAAAAGATATGTAATCCATGGAACCTAAAAGTTATGGCCATAAAATAAACTGAAGCTCTTTTGAATTAAAAACATGCATTATCCCGGGATGTCCGTCATTTTTAATTCAGAAATCTGGACCAGTCGTGAGAATCTGAGATTGTGAAGCTCTTTTATTCATGGAATTTTAGTGATAGTCAGAAAAGGGACCGATAAACCAACAACAATAGTGGAATGCCTAACCTCCATATAATTACCTTCTTTAAAATGTATTTATAGCTTTATTTTCATGGTATAATATTATTTTTATCAGTTTGTATTACTTTTAGCATTAAAAATGATGGCAAATTTAGCATTCAAATGACTTCATATATTGTATATTTGTAGACATGATCCCCAACGGGGGGAAGGGAAGCTCTCATGAAACCAGACAAGCTGTTTGTTTAATGGTAAACATCTGCTTAATTCTTAGTGTATCTCATTTTGTAAACCCAAGACCCCAATCCTATACTTTTCCTGCCTTGCTAATGCAGTCGCACCGCCAGAGCACATGCTGCATCCTGTGAGGGTGGGGCAGTCCCAAAAGTCTCCCCTACTTAAAGGAACATTTGTTCCCTTACCCAGGGGTAAGCCACCAGTTCCGGAATGGTCTACTTGGACCTGTACCAGCAATTCCACTGGTAGTCCCAGTGGAAGGTAGATCGAGGCCTGGAAGGAGGATAGGATATTGGCGGTGGCACTGCTGCCAATACCGCCTTTTCCAGCCCTCATTCCACCCTGTCTCCTCCCAGTGGCCTTCATGGGTGATAGATCAGCCATGTGAATGCAAGTGTTTGGTAGCATCTCAGCTAATAACAGCGTTTTTAAACATTGTGGTTGTGTGTATGGAAAGAAGGATATACCGGTAGCCAGTGAGAACACAAGCCTTCTAGTTAGCATCTTGCCGGTAGCAGCGTTTTTAACATCGTGGTTGTGTGTGTTGATGGAAGGATACAGCCATGTAATTTGTGTTTTCTAATTACAACATTGTGTAAACTGATAAACATGGCCCCTAAAGAGTGCAAATGGCATCTTTTAAATAAATGTTTAGAGAGGGAAATAGCTTAGTTCTGTGGCAGAAACGTCAACTTCTGAGGTCTTAGAACGAATCACAAAGAAAATGCATTATTGGGTTTACATTACAATATTTTCACAATACAATGTTGTCTCTGGAAAGGATTGCCATCTTAAAGCAGGGATCCACTGTACAGTATATGGATATTTTCTATTAGAAACATCTATGCCACATTCTGTGCCACATTAAAATGAGTGGGAATAGCACAAAAGTGATGCATAAACTCTATGATCAACTTATGCTATTGTGCTTTTCCAAAACTCCCATTCATTTCTAGTGGATTGTATCCTTGCTTGGCTGCCCCAGTCTAACAAGGTGATGTGTGTATGGATCAGGCTTCCTCCATGTGCTGATCATCCATTTAGGGGCAACAAGTCCACATGCTGCATAGGGGGAATTCCAAATCAACCTACCAGTGTGTGTTCATGATGCCCTTCTGCCATATATACACTGCTGAATGAATAAATGGTGCTTCCAGTGCTGATACTGGTAATCATCAGAAGGGGGAAAGGTGCTCTGTCTCAACTTCACCCACCTCATATGATCGTTGTCAGTATAAAAAGTAATGATGCCATTGGCTTAGCTGAGCTCTTTTATGAAAAAGCTGGTAAAAAGTGGTATACAAATATTTGTAATAAAAATGTGCTCACCAAACAAAAGCGATCACCACTACCCATGTTTTTGAGAGGAGTAATTCTCATACCAGTACATCTTTTATAGATTGCTATGTTGCTTGGGTAGAAACAGATACAACAATTCTTCCTTTTTGGCTGTAGATGCAGAATATGTTGTACTGCTCCAAATTTCAATGTGGTTCATCTTCTAATATGATGCTATTTTGGGAGAAAGGTGGCAAAATGGTCCATGAAAAAACCCTACCGCCCACTCTTTTCTTGCATGTTCTCAACCACTGTTTCTCTGACAAGCTGCTGTGTCTGCAGCTTGTCAGAGATACACGTTTTTTAAAAACTCAAAAGAGTGTGATTGCCACCATGACAATCCGTTTTAGTTACACTATGACATCGCTGAGAACAAATTATTGCTTTTTCATTGCCCTAACTGGGGGGGGGGGAGTCCATCCCCGTTAGGCAGAAAATGAAGGCAGTGCTTCCTTTCATGAAGCAAGATTTGCACCCTAAATCTGTTGTTGTCTCATGTAGTTACACATAAATAATTGGTGCAGAATGTGGAAGTGGATTACTTTCCCTTCCCCAAATCCAAAAGTCTTGTGATGCTGTACTAGCTTAACACTCACTGTGGCAGTGTAGCAACATGTATTATGTGGTATAGAGGACATTTGGAGAACTACTTTCAGTAGGCATTTAGGATTTATGATGGCCAGGGTGACTGCTAGTGTTTTGCCTGTCTGGTGTGTGATGATTGCAGATAGCATTCATTGATAGGCTGGTAGGTAGTGTCTGGGAGAAGGCCACAGTCATAGTGCACTAATGAACCAGCACTAATGAATGATATTGGGCAATGTAAGTTATGCAGAGTGCATGCCCTGGACCCATGGACAGACCTGCCTGCTATGGAGTTGCAGTGTAAGTTGTGGCAGCTAAAACTACTCTTATGAGAACGTATGGAGTTACAGTGATTGTCACCCCAGTCCTATCCAGGGCTTATGGTGGGGGATCTTGCAATCCACCAGTGTAAGTCCTGGACCACTGTGCATGCCGGGTTACTGTCCCAAATAGCCAGAGGCCCCACAGACATAACAGCAGCTCCTAGATACCCTGCTGGAGCAGGTAGGTCGCTGGCTTGGGCAGTTCGGGACAGAGATTGGACCGAGTAGGGGTTGGGAGGGGGAGGATCTCAGCAGCAGCCATACATGCCAAGATCCTGTCCCCTTTCCCCATTCCAAAACACCCCCTGGGTCTCTTCGAATTCACACCAGCTAAATAACTGACATATTTCCGAAGAGACCCTGTTGGCAGCCAAGCAGCCTACAGGGAGGTAAGTAAGGAAAATCTTTATTTACTTCTCTGGGCCATCTGGTCAACCCGGCCCTATAGCATGCAGCATGCTATGTCCAGTGCCTAACCTGGCCAACCCCTGAGGCCATCCCTGAGTTCATAGTCAGACATGGCAGCTGGTCAAAGAGGCCATAGAAGAAAATATTAATGGACCGGAGACATTTGAAGAGCCACACAAAACGGAGGTGTTTATGTGCTAATCTTAGAAGCTTCTAAACCAAATTAGGGGAGTTTGAGTGTCACTCAAACTTGAGTGAATGATAATATAGATGTAGTGGGCATAACAGAAACCTAGTGGATTGGAGTGAAACAGTGGGATACAATTACCCCTGGCTACAAGCTCTACAGAAAGGACAACGAGGGGAATACTGAGAGTGGTGTAGTAGCTCTATATATCAAATTGGGCATGGAGTAGCTGACTCCATGCAGCTGACAAGCTGACCACTACAAAATCACTGAGAGTGTGGACACCCCATTGGGGGGAGCAGGGTATAAATAGCTAAATAAGTAAATAAAATAATACTATAACCAAATAGTAATTTAGTACTGAGAACATATATCACCCCTCATGACCTGGCCAAAACATTGATCTTGAGATAGAGACAGAAATCAGGGAAGCAACCCAAGGAAAAAGTATTATAATAATGAGTGATTTCAGTTACCCTTTTGTTGACTGGATGAATGCATGTTCGGATCACAACGAAAGAGACCATGTTTCTATGGATTGTATGCTAAGTAGCTCTCTTATTTTGATGTAAAAACTGATAGGGTCTGAACAGTCAATGACTAACCAGGACTAATTTGAGGGCATGGTTAATATATCAATGAAGACATCAACTCAGTGTACAAACTGTGAAAAGAGTGCATTCCATGCTTGGGGTTATTAGGAGAAGAATTGAAAATAAAACAGCAAGTAGTCCTTGTACAAAACTATGATGTGGTTATACTCAGTGATGTAGACTTGAGTCTAATGACTCGAACTCGAGTCGCGTCAATGACTTGACTTGGACTTGACTCCGCGATTGTAAAAGACTCGATTCGAGACTTGGAGCCTTTTATGACAAGTCGAATTTTATTGAGGTTTAAGCCCGTTTTCCCTATTAAATAGATAGAGACTTGGAACTCGCAACCAAAGACTCGGGACTTGGGGCATAGACTTAGGACTTGACTTGAGACTTGGACCCAGAGACTTGGGACTTGACTCAAGACTTGGAGTGAGAGACTTGATCCACATCCATGATCATACTTGGAATATTGTTTGTGGTTCTGGTCACCCCCTCTCAAAGAGGCTTTAGAACATGCAGAGACATGCAGCAAAAAAAAAAAAAAATGAGAGGTTGGAACATCTTCCCTAAAGGAAAGCTGAAAGCATTTGGGGCTCTTCAGTTTAGAAAAGAGACTACTAACGAGGGGACATGATAGATGTTTACATTGTTATACAGTACGTGGCATGGTCAGAGTGGATAATGAGACGTTTTTCTCCCTCATAATACTAGAAGTTGGGGTCATCCACGGAAATAGGTTGACAGGATATTCGGGACAGTCTGTGGAAAGTACTTCTTCACACAAGTAATGTATAGAATGTATAGCCACAGTTTGTGGTGATGGCCCTGAGCTTTGTCAAAGTTAGACAAATTCATGGCGGAGACAAATTCTATCGTGGGCTGTTAGTCATAATGGCAATAGAGAACCTTCATGTTTCAGGTTCAGTATACTTCTGAATACACGTTGCTGGGGGAACAGCAGAAGGAGAAGGCCGTTGCCTTCATGCCCCTCTTGTGGGTCCCCAGAAGCATCTGGTTGGCCACCGGGGGAAACAGAATGCTGGACTTGATGGTCTTGTGCTGTGTTCAGTACCCTAGAATATTGTAGGAATAACCTCTTCCCAGAATTCTGTGTTAATGAGGACTGGTGCTATAGCTGAGTGGAAGGGCAAGTGCTTAGTAGTAGTACATAGACAGGCCCAGGTTCTATCTGTGGTAGACCTGGAAAAACTCCTGTCTACAACCCTGGAGAACTGTTGCCAGTCAGAGTAGATAACAGTGGACTAGATGGACCAATGGTCTGACTCAGCATTAGGCAGCTTCCTATGTTCATGTTCTAACATAAGAGAGCTTTTTCTTATAGATGTGATAAGACAAAATGGAACATTTTATTGAACTCTGGTCTTCTGGGTTTTGGAGTTTGTACATTCCGATATGTTGGGTTTTTTCCCCCCTTGCTAAGTGCCTTTTGACTTGGAATTAATAGTAGTAATAAAGATGGCTACTAGACCCCATACAGCACCATCTTAGGCATGACTGTTCAGAAGTTAAGTCATATTGAGTTCAGTGAGACTTACTCCCAGGTAAGTCTGCATAGGATTACCACTTTAATGCCAGAAAGCTCAGAAGGATTTTTTATTTAGAATTCAGACTGCTAACACTAGGGGAAAAAAGCTATTTTACATTGCTCATATTGTTAATATTTTGTTGTAAATGGTCATTGTGCTTATTATGTGTACAGTTCAGTTTTTGAACATGATAGAAATTATCATTCTATTTATTTATTTGCTTGTTTATTTATTTGGACGATGTTTATCCTGCCTTTCAAAAAACGCACAAGGTAGCCAACAATACAGTACATAATAGAGACAAACTGTATCTCTTGTATTTCATGATCCTTTGGCCCACTGTTCACGTTTTTCCCCCCTCATTATTACCCATGTGTTGTTATTATTACCCATGCCAGCGGGGTGTAGGAACGCCACTGGCCAGTTGAGAATAACACTGCTTTCATTTGACAGGTTCTTGTCTGTAAAACCATAATAACAGCGCAATCCTATCCAATTTACACCACCGGTATAACCAGCGGGGGAGGGCAGGGCAGGATACTTTGGAGTGGAGGGGAGATTTAAATCCCCTTTGAATCCCCTTTTGGAGGAAATTTGAATCCCCTTTCCGTTCTGGGGCCTCCCATTCTCACTGCACCGCTGGTTACACTGGTGGTGTAAGTTGGATAGGATTGCGCTGTAACTCTCGTAGATTTTAATATACTACAAAACTCTTTGTGAGTTTTGTGTTTGTAAAAAAATTGAATAAGAAGTTCAGTAGCAATTTTCAACAACGATACACTTGGAACAAATATGCTCACCAATAAGATCAAGTGCATGTTTTTATGGTAGATACTGTATGTTGGTACATTACATGTATCTTATGCTGGAATTGCCAACCGACAGGGTTGCCAGGCCACCTGATGGACACCCTGAATATAAATTAAATTAAATGCAATAATTGACCTCTCTCGTCCCCTTTGCTGATTCCAGTATGCAAGATTGGAAATCAGTCTTGCAAATACTTGTGACTGACATCCTTTCTACACTACACTGAGCATAGTGTATGAGGTGAAGATTTGCCCTGTTGTTATACTCTGAACCACATCCATTTGTTCTGAAGCTTACTCATTTATATTCTTATAAATGGTTTTTTAGGTTAACTAGAGGGAATAGGTGAACAAGGCTTGTAAAACGTTTTGTTGATGTTAAATACAAGTATGCATGTATGAGTCTTAAAACATGTACGGTATATGCACGAACAATCATTAATCCTCTGGATTGCTTTGTAATCTTTTATTAGCAAGGGACTCTCAGTAAAACAGCAGAATTAATAGGGAATGCCAGAAGAATTATATGCCATAGGACCCAGTTTCTCAAACTGTGGGTTGGGACCCACTTGATGGGTCGTGACCTGATTTCTGGTGGGTCCCAGGTGATGGAAGGATCAGATAAGTTGCCACAAGCCCTGATACTATTCAGAAATCAGATACAGTAGCTATTAATTCATTGCCCTTCAAAGAGCTGAGCTCCTGCAGTTTGCAAGATAGTTGCTATTTACCCTGTAAGCAGCTGATCTCTTTACTTGTAAATAAATATATTTATTTATTTCTAGATCACTTTTTTAAAGTCTCTTAAAGCTAGGTGGGTCCCAATAGAGTGTCATTTTAAAAAGTGGGTCCCGGTGCTAAAACGTTTGAGAACCACTGCCATAGGATATTAATACAACATCATAATCGGATAAGAAAATTCAGTAATATGTGGCAGAACGTACTTCAGGATTGAATTGAAACATCAATTTAAACTTTTCTGCAGGATACGTAGGACTTTTGAAAAGCAGTTCTGGAGAAAAGTGTACTCTGGAAAGGCTGTAAAGATGTATTCACAGTGGAGGTTTCCCTCTTAGTAATGCAATTGTGGACATTGGAAGAAGCTATGCTGATTGGGCAGAGGGATGTGCTAGATTGGCCCTGTAAGTGCCTTTGCGCTGAAAATAGCAGTCATAGCTATTAATACTTGGTAAGGCTCCCCAGAAGAATTAGTGAGTAGCGGTTTATAGCTAAGGAATTTATTTGCTTTTTGTTTGAAAATTTAAGTACTGTTTTAACATGATATATAACTAGTACAGGGACATTTACCAGGTTCTATTATAATTTTTTGAAACAGTATAAAATGCTTTCAAATGCCAGTATAGATGAAAAAGGCACTTGGAATGCAGTTCACAGTGATGATCCAGTCAAAGTTTAGCACTTTTAAATCCTACTGATTTTCAATTGGGAGAGTTCAATCATGCATGTTTAAATCTCTCCTATTGAAATCAGTGGGACTTCAAAGTGTTGTTGTTTTTTTCCTTTCTATACTGAACCCTGAAAGCTGAAATGCATTTTTTTCATAGCCCATACCTACAATTCTTGGCACCTTAAAAGGAACAGGAGAAACTGGCTGGAGTTTCTAAGGCTGCAATCCAGGAAGTAAGCTCTATTGAGCACACTTGGACTTACTTCTGAATAAGTGTGCATAGGATTGCAGTGTGTAAGGCACTTTATATTGTAACAGTTATGCAAAATATAAATGCTATCACATTGATAGCAACCATTTTTAAATGTCCCATTGTTATTCCAGTTCTGTGTGAATTATTGTTTGAATGTCCTTTGTTATTGTTACTGATCTTTTCAAAATTAAGTCATACAACAAATTATAGTTCACTCTGGCAGCAATCCTAAACTGAATTACTAAGGAGTAAGCCTTGAACTCAGTGGGTTTTATTTCTGAATAAATATGCTTAGGATTGCACTGCATGTGTCATTGTTGGGATAAAGATGTATAGGTGGTTTGTTTTGAACTGTTTCTTAACAACACAGCTATTTTGCTTGTGATCAAATTAGAATCTGGGTCTTAGGATTTGAAAGACAAATGCATTAATCCACTGAACCATTCAGTCACACTGTCAGTCCTAATCGGGTAAACGCAAGGGTAATTTTGAAATGAAGCATTGTATGTATTTGAATCAAATGAGACTAATTTCTCAGTGTAATTTATGAGGTTTTACAGACATTCATATGTCATTCTATCAGTCATCAGATTTGTGAACAGCCTCATCAGTATTAAGCAGCAGAGTACCAGCACCTACAATAGGACATCTTGTTGTCCCACCTATTAACAAAACAATTAGTTCAAAGAAATTAGAGCAATGATATTTGAATTGATTTCTTTATGAGAAACTGGGGGCAAAATTGAGGATATATGCAATACATTCTCTTTTGGTCAGATGAATTTTAGCTCACAAATGAAAATGAATTTTTTTTCTGTATCTCCCCTCCCCCCCATGTCTGAATTGACAAGAACATTATAAACTCATTTCCAACAGTATTTGTATGAAAATCAAAAAATGAGAAATAATGTACAGTGGACCCACGCTATCCGCGGATCCGGCCTCCACGGATTTGTCTCAACGCGGATACAGGGGTCCACTGTAAAAGTCTAAAAAAAGAAAAAATGGTTAAAACGTAGTTTCCTTACCTTTTTAGATGCAAACCACTGCATGTTCTTGCATGCAGAAGCTTAAATCGCACTGTGGAAGCCTCTTCCGGGTCGTGTGACTCCCCCCTTCCAAGATCGCCCCAATGCATTTTGGGAATCGCGCAACCCAGAAGAGGCTTCCAGAGCATGATTTAAGCTTTTGCACGCAAGAACATGCAGTGGTTTGCATCATTTTTTTTTTTTAGACATTTTACGGTTGGCCCCAGTACCCGTGGATTTCAGTATCCGTGGGGGTTCTGGGAACAGAAGCCCGATGGATACTGAGGGCCAAATGTATATTTCTTAAAGGGGCTGCGATATTTCATAGGAGTGAAGGGTCAGCAATAACTGAACCCATTCTCCCCTCTGTCCCAAGTACCTAAAGCACAAAGATGTCTCATGGTCTTCCAAAAATTATATATTTCTCACTGAGGAAAAGTGACACTACTAAAATTTTGTGTGTATGAATTTTAATCTGAAAAATACTGATAAGACATGTGCATCTGAAAATTAGGTCATTGGTTCCAGAATATGTAATACAATATTTCCTTAGTTCTTCTTCTCCCAATGTTATACATAAAGCATTTTAGTAAATACTAAGTATACCCAGGGGGTCAGGATAGTACTGTACTGCCAGCGGCAAACCTTTAAGACTATATAGCAAAGTGAGAAGTTTTCAGAAGGAAGGGAAAGAAACTGACTACTGGCTGCCTCATCACCCTTGAACCCGTTGCCCTCCTCCTTCTCACCCTGTCCACCCTCCACTGCCTGGCTCGATGGCCGTGCACAGTGAGTCACTCCAACCATTGTTCCTCTTTGATGCATTTTATTTGAAAAGGAGAGAACAGAGCATGAAAGGGTGGAGGAGAGGAAAGTATTTGCCAGAGCAGGGTTTCTCAGCTTGTGCTCCTAAGAGCCCTGGGACTCCCTGAAACCCCTTCAAGGGCTCCACAAGCACACCATACGTGACCACCATCTGCCCCCTGCCCAGTTTGCTCATCCGCCCCTCCTGCCTGCCTCCCCTGTTCATGGCTTTCCTTCCTCATTTCTCTCTTGTTCCACCTCTTGGCTGGTATTGGGTGTTGGGTTCAGCACTGTGCAACTCCATGCATGTGTCAGCGCTCTTGGGCTCCCCAAGACTTCACACATGTACCAGTGGGGCTCCCCAATACTTCTTCTTTTAGGAGTCTCTAGAGTATAAAGGGCTCTGAAGGCCCAAATCTTTGAGAACCGCTGGGCTAGAGCATGAAGGTAGTATTGAAGAAGGACAGCATTTGACACCTTGTCTCTTGTCAAAGGTCTTGGACTGCTGCTGTGTTACTAGCATAAGCTTTGAGCTAACATAGTCCCCCTCTGCTTTGCATTTTTGTTGTTAAGAACATAACATAAGAACATAAGAAGAGCCCTGCTGGATCAGGCCAGCAGTTGTTGTTAAGTCGTGTCCGACCCTTCGTGATCCCATGAACCATATCCCGCCAGGCCTTCCTGTCCTCCACTATCTTCCTGAGTTCGCTCATTTTCATGTATACAAAGTTCCAATTTGCTGATTCCATTTCTGCAGTTTCCTCCCCTCACAAATCAAAGAAAGGAGGGAACATACTCACCTAAAGTTCATGATAGGCATACTAAACCATGTCTTAATGCTATGTCTGAACCCACTCTTTGTCTCTATTGTTTCAGTGCTCCTCTAGGCTGCTTAGTTCTGGTTGATGTCAGATGCTAGATTTTTGTCTAGCAGAGTTCTCCAAATGTTTTGGGACGTGGACCACATTAGAACCTGTAAGGGGCTTTGTGGGCCGGAGGGGGGGGGAATGTATATTCAAACAACCTACTGTGCCATTCTTACATTAAATTCTAAATTGGATATAAGCCGATATATTAAATTCTAATAAAAATATAGATATGTTACATTAATAAAAATATAGATATGTTACATTAATAGATATATTACATTTTGAATGAGATATGGCCCATCCCTGAGGCCAACTGAAGCAGGTGCCTCAGGCAGCAGATTGGTCATGGTTGCTCATCTCTGTCTGCCACCACTGATCCTCCTTCTCCTTCCACTCCCTGCATTGGAAAAGGAAGAGGGGGACAGAGACCTAGAGGAAATGTGGAGGGGAGGATAGTGGTGGGCTAGAACATTGGAGAGCAGAAGGAGAAGAGGCTGGCACATCCTTGGGTAAGGAGGGGGGCAGCAGTTGGCATGCCGCCTCAGATGTCAGGACGGGCTGGCCTTGCATGTGTGAGGAAAATGTATCAATGTTTAAAAAATCACATTAATGTTTGTTTAATTTATAACAACTCATAATTTTGGGTGACACAGATTCATTTCAGGATTAATGAGAGGTGTGGTACTAGTGTAGACCTTCTTCCCTGGGCCTTTCCTGGCTTCTTCCTTCTGTCAGGAGGGAGTCTTTGTCCACCCATCCACATTGCACCCAGCCAGCCTCTTCTTGGACTGTTGCTGGGGTTTTAAACTCCTGGTTACATTCCGCACATGCTCCCTGCCCCAGCCCCTCATTGTTATTTGGCGTCTCCATTGCTATGGAAGCAGGGGCACCATTTTCTGCATTGTAGATCAGCTCAGGAAGTCACTGAGCAGCTCCTGTCGCTTGAGGGTTGGTTTGCCTGTGGTGCGGCGAGCAGACAAGGCAAGCTGTGGCTTTGCTCCTTGCTTTGCGTAGAAATGGGGTGGAGAATCCCAATAGGGGAGGACAAATCAGCCACACGGCATGGGCCAGACAAACCACCACCATGGGCTGAACCCAGCCCATGGGCCAAAGTCTGGAGACCTCTGGTCTAGATATTCTGTCTAGTCCGTGTGGTTATTTTAAAACTAGAAGGCATTAGTAGTATATAGTATCAACATTTCAACATCAAAGTCCTTGTTTTTCACTGATATGTTTGTGTCTAATTTAGATTATATTAGACTCAAACAAGACTTGACAAATTAGACTTGACAAGAAAAAAAACAAAATAGGTTTATAATAAAACTATATATATATATATATATATATATATATATATATATATATATATATATATATATATATATATATATATATATATATATATATATATATATATATATATATATATATATATTTGTTAATTCTCCCTCATATTGGACTTGGAGGTATCTATATTGGGGGACTTTAATGTAATCTGATTGCTCCGGAGCGTCCTCAACCAAGCCGCAGAGTCAGAGCGGCCCCTTGGTTTACTGAGGAGCTGCAGACAATGAAGCAGCAGGGCAGATGCCTAGAGCAACGGTGGCAGAAAACTTGTGCTGACTCTGACCGGGCACGGGCTAGAGCTCACTTCAGAGCCTATTCCGTGGCGGTGGCAGCAGCTAAGAGGGCTTTCTTGTCTGCCGGCATCGCGTCTGTGGAGAACCGTCCAGCTGAGCTTTTCCGTGTAGTTCGGGACCTGCTCCATCTGCCCCCCCCCCCAATAGATGGGGCAGAACACACGGTGGCTCGCTGTGATGAGTTTGCAAAGCACTTCATGGACAAAGTCGATCGGATTCGGCATGACTTGGACGCTGCATTAGGAGTATCTAATTATGTCCCTGTGGCACCTGTCTGTTCTTCCACCTGGGATTCTTTTCAGCTTGGTCTTTTGCTGATAAGGGCCATATTTACAACTTGACCTTTTTGAATAGTTAACTTGGAATCCGTATCCCCTTGCTGAATGTTACCAGTTGCTTTTACATTTCAAAATTTACCCACAGTTGTGTTTAACTGGACTGTTGACTAAGGTGCATCAAAACCAGAATTGTTTCACACTTTCTGCTGACTCTGTATATGGGAGGAGGGTGAGTGATCCTCACCGCATCCTGTGATATGTTCTTGCTTGTGCCACATTCTACAGTGTGCGTGTGCGTGTGTGTGCATGTGCGCGCACAAAAAACTATTCGTTACGTTGTTATCCTATCTTTCCTCCAAGAAGCTCAGGGGCATACATTGTTTCCCTGCCCCCATTCTATTATCATAACCTGATAAGATAGGTTAGGCTGAGGGAGAGAGTGAATGATCCAAAGCAGGGGTTCTCACCAGTGGTACTAGTACCACCAGTGGTACTTGTGCCGACTGCTGGTGGTACTCGGACTGCCATACCACCAGAACCCCGATCTGATGTGGCGCTTCTGGTGGCACTTGTTTGCTCCCAAGAGGCTCCTGCCTTTCGCTGAGCCTCTCGGGAACGCTGAGAAGGGCCCTCCCATCCTCCCAGAGCCTCCTACCTGCGTTTTCTGGCCTCCCAAAACAAACAAACAAACAAAAAACCAGGAGTAACTGGCGATGATGTCATTGCCAGTCACTTCTGGTGGTACACAGCAGGGCAGTGGCGCCAGAGGTTGTACTCGACTGGGAAGGGTTTGAGAGCCCCTGATCCAAAACATAGTGAGTTTTATGACTGTGTGAGTTTGAGCATTGGGTTTCCCTGATCCTAGTCCTACAGTCTTAACTGCTACACTTCATGGCCTCTACCTCATTAATGGGCAAGGATTTATGTACAGTACATCAAAGTGAGGCTCGCGGTACTGATGCAAGTTGAGTTTGTTGAATGTGTGGGTGTCTGCAGAATAGCAGGAAATTGAATGTCACAGACGCTCATTGGCCTCTCCATCACTACCACCTTTCCTCGCCTCCTGTTGGGGAGTGAACCAACTTGCAGCAACTTGCCCAAGGTGGGAGGTAGTTACTCAGACCTGCTCAGTTGGTGGGCACTTTTCTTCCTCGCAATAGAAAGTAGAAACGGAGGCAGCAACAAGACATGTGATTGTGCCACCTGTTTGTGTGCTCCCTCTTCCTCCTCTAGCCTCTCTTCATGTTCAGGCAAGGTTATTCACCTGCCCCTTTGCTGCCTCTGCTTCCTCCTCCTTCTGTGGAGCAGCAAACCAGTGTATGTAGCGTCATTCATTCTTTCTCTGTGATGCTGTAGGTGTACATGCACTACATTCTGGAACAGAGAGAGACAAACATTGATGCTTCCTGTAATCTGCATTTCATTACCATTCTGGCTTTTTTAACATCATTTTTGCTACCTGGCATTTTCTCTCTCTCTCTCTCTCTCTCTTAACAGTGCCTCATTACTTAATTCCCTGAAGAACTGATCTCTTCTTCCTGCTGGGCACTATTAGAATCTTGGATGAGAACAGAATTTTCTTTTACTGTTAGTTCCAGCCTTGTTGGCCTCTCTTTCTTGTGAGTCCATCACAGTAGGAATGAATAGAGTAACAAGCAATGGCTTCCGCTATTTTTCCTTCTGATGTTATCTCTCAGCAGTCTCACACTGATGCCATTTGCTTAGCTGTTTATTCTTTACAGCTGCTCTTTATGGGCCTGGAGGCCCTTCTTTACAGGGAGAATTTTCATGGCCTGTAAACATAGGTGAAAAAGAAGTAGTGCACTTTGAAGTAGTTTTAGCTAAGTTCCTTGTGCTGCATAAAACTTAATAGTCTACAAACATCTGTATCAGGGTTTATTTCATAAGATGACACTGTGGAAGTTTTATTTGTTTCTCAACTAAGTACAAAATTATGGTTTTCAACTGTTCATAACAATTCATATTTGAGCTATATCACCTATGTGATATATAATATATCAATCACACACACACACACACACACACACACACACACACACACACACACACACACGGCCTCAAGACACATGATGCAGTTATCTTACTTAAGCAGGGCTGCGTTGGTCAGAGCCTGGCTGGGAGATTGCCTGGGAACCACCTTGAGTTCCATCGTGGCAGAGAATCAGTATATAAATGTAATAAATAAATATGTGCCTTTGATCTGGCATGGTGGTGAATGTGAATATATACCTTTTCTTCTCACCCACCACACTCCAGTGTACATGGTGGGAATATAATCTTCAAAGAGGGTCTGTGTGCATAAGACTAAATAAAACCTCTGTCTTTCATGCACAGAGTTCTATAAAATATGTTTTGTTTTATTTTATTTAGTATGGTTGATGTTATCAAGTTGGTACTTTCAGGAATGTAATAAAGAGGGGGAAAATAGAATAGAATGGCCAGAAAAGATACAGAAAACTGTTTGTTCATCTATTTACAGTACTTGTACAGTAGTTATCCTGTTATACAAGGTATAAAGGTTTGGGCCTACAGTGACACCAATGAATCTTATGTAACCGAAACCGTTTTTTAAAACGTAATGAGAATAAGTTTTTCAGTCATTTCCTGTCTGTTTTCCCACAGATAAACGCGTTGATGACTGGCCCTTAATGCAGTCTCCGGTTCCCACACTTATTCTTGGCACCCTTTACCTCCTTACTGTCTGGCTTGGACCCAAATGGATGAAGACAAGAGAGCCCTTCCAGTTTCGCTCATTGTTGATTTTTTACAACTTTGGAATGGTTCTGCTTAACTTCTATATTTTCAAAGAGGTACCTCTGTTTTATTTTTATTCTCTATAAAGTATTCTACTAGTTATGATTCAGAGTTTTAGATAACTTGCACTATTTGAACAATTTTGCTATGTGTTTGAGAAGTGAAGGCATTTTTTTGTGTACATTGAACATTGACTCTTCAATGAAATCTGTATTTATTGTATTTTATGTACTAATGTTTGTTTGTCTTTTTCACTGATATTGGGAAATCTTTATTGGGAAAAATTGAAAAGTTATGTTTTAAGTGCTGCCAATTGTTTCCCTCATTAATTTCATGTTATTTATTTAGAAGGTTTTTACCAGCCTTTCCACTCTTCCAGGAGCTCATGGATTTTTACAGTGATATACTTTGAGGAGAATTAATCACAGTTGAAATTATTATGATTTAATACTGAAATAAATTGGAGTAGACAGAGATTAGTTCCATATTCTGGCTGGCAAGCTATTCCATTTGAAGATGGTTTGGTAATCTGTGTTTGAATAGTCCAGCATAGTGTTTACAAAATGTAATTATCAGTATAAAACGTAGATGTTTTGCATCTCACAGTGGATGAACTGATAAGAAGATTGTTCTCTTGTTGCCCAGAAGGTGTCTTTATGATCCTAAGAATCATAACAGACAACTTTCTGAGCCAACCAATCAAGAACAAGGGTATAGCTGTCTCAGCAGCATCAGCTGTGGAGCTCCTAGGCAAAGCCAAGCCTGGGTTTACCTACCCAGGTGATTAACAAAAACCATGAAAACAAAACAGGCCTAACATCAGACTCCTGACAGAACTCTAGATAATGAAACTCCGAAGTGATTATTCTCTGTTAACAAAACATTCATCTTGAAATGCTGAAGCTGTTTCTTTTTCTAACGTATGTGTTTACTTTTTAAAGTGGTTTAGTCTTTACACCCTTCCAGAAGCTCATGGATTTTTACAGTATAGAAACAATTATTTTGTCATGATCTGTGAATTGATGCAACTATCAGACACTAAAATTAATGGGAATATTTCCATTTTTTTTTAATGAATAGCAATGAAATAAGTGTTTAACAGTGCAATCCTGTCTAGAAATGGACTGGTAGAGTGATTGCTCCGCGCGGTCTAGGGTGTCGCAAACGTGTCGTAAAGCTCGTTTGCAGTACACTGGAGAGTAAGCGACGCTGGCGCGAGGCCAGCACTGCTCTACTCACTCCGGAGTCGCCACTTCGCGTGCTGGGGAAGGTACTTTCGCCAGGCAGTGTAGGGTGTGGGGAGGGCGGAACGGGGGTTTCCAGGGGGTGGGATTGGTTGGATGGGCTTGGGATGGGGAAGGATCAGCAGCGGCCTCCTCTGCCATATTCTATCCCCCTTCCTAGGCCTGGCCGCCATTACACGGGGCTCTCGGACTTACACCAACAAAATAGCTGGTGCACATCTGAATAGCCCCATCGGGTCGGCTGGCACATTAGTCAGAGTAAACGTCCCTTTACTCTGAGTAGACCTCCGGCTGCGCTGGGACAGGCCCCATCCTGCTCAGCGGGTACCTTATTTGTGCTGCCGCGTCCTGCTAGGCAGGATTCGGCTGTAAGTGTTGTGGTATGTGCTGTTGAAGCAAATGGATTTGTACACAGATAAGGAACCATTAGACTGTTGGAGGCTAGAGTGATATAAAGTGTTATAAATAGAACGTTATTCATATAACACTCTAACAGTCTATAGATCCTTGTCTGTGTGCAAATCCATTGGCTTCACCAATGCATGCCACAACATGTTCAAAAAGGTGTCAATTATTTTACAAATTGTCTACATTGGTTATTTGCCCACATGCGGAATAAGACGCATGCGATAATTGGGCTACAACTTTATTCAATCATTTTGATCGACTCTGCAGCAAGAGCTGACTGTCCTAATGCTCCACCCACTACCTTTTAGTGCAGTCCTTGTCTTGGAGGAGAAAACAGCCATTGTCTGTTCTCCTATTTGGATATTCCCACTTGATTCCAGCCTCTGGATCATCTGACAATCTAAGATTTTCTACATCTACCCCTGTAAGAAGGGTTGAGGAAGCTCTAATTTGTATCTTCTGCTCCAACTCAAAAAAACCTTTAGGGCGGACTTTGCAATCGTTGGTCAAAGGGGTTCCAGCCAACATCCCAAGCTATAAAGCCCTCTGGGATCAGTTTTTGGCCCCCTTTGACCAATCCGCTATCCTCAGGGTACACATCAGGCCCTGTACTTACTCTATGTCCCAGACAGTGCTTGCTAAGTTGTGAGCAAACTAAGTAAACACTCTCATGGGGGGGGGGGGGGTTAATGAATGATGAGTGATAGACTTCTTTAGAATTTTTTACTTGGGCTTCAGGGCTGGCTGCAGTTGATTGTGTCTTATTGTTTGGATGGGAAATGCTATGGAATGGTAGCTTTGTTGTTAAATTAGCCTATCTGAATTACATACACACCTGCAATGCCACCCCTATGCCTTGCATGTGCTGATATGCCAGGCAAGTTCCAACTTGGCAGGCCATTCATGTCAAGGCATGAATGCACCTCACCATATAGCCCTGGGCCTTGTGTGCTTCTCCACCCCTGCTTCTGCTGAGAATAACCTGGGCAGTCAGGGCATGAGGAAAGAGGCAGGCTGCATCAGATTCTAACAGCGCAATCCTATCCAACTTACACCACCGGTGTAACCAGTGGGGAGAGCAGGGCAAGAGGCTTTGGAGGGGAGGGGAGATTTAAATCCTCTTTGAATCCCCCTTTGGAGGGTATTTGAATCCCCTTTCCATTCTGGGGCCTCCCGTTCTTGCTGCACCACTGGTTACACCGGTGGTGTAAATTGGATAGGATTTTGCTGTAAGATGAGGTGTGTGAGAGCCTCAGTTTGAAATAAGTGTCATGTATAACGGTCAGACATAAATGGCACACTTGGTATAAGAGTGGAAGCAGAAGGAACATGATAGGGAAGAGAAAGTTAAACTGGAGCCCTACTAGAAGGTACTTTTCTTCCTTTTTCCTGTGCTTTGCAAGTATTACTATAAGTGGGTTTTAAAAAAAATGGGATTGTTTTCATAAATATTTCAAGACTTTGGGAAGATTAATTTGTGAACTTAACATTTGCAGTTATTTATGGCGTCAAGAGCTCGAGGATACAGCTATATCTGTCAGTCCGTGGATTACTCAGATAATGAATATGAAGTCAGGGTGAGTAGTAACTTCTGATATCGGTCTATCATATGTAAATTAAATGCCCTTCAGTTGATTAATATATTCTGTGCTTCTTACTGTGTAAGAATATAATCTTACTCCAGTTCTAATGCTGTTGAGAATACCATGTTGAGAATACCAAACTATTTCTAGTAGACCAGCTAGCATAGTGGAAACATGAAATTCCCAAATGCCAAAGATTTGCTATAGTATTTATTCTGCTTAGCTAAAAAGTATATACACCATAATCCACCTACTATAGAAAGAAGCATGAGATTACTCTACGGTAAGGTGTTTTAGCCAGTTGCAGTTGTACACTCTTGTCTAAAACACATTAGTAGGAGTCATTTTATGTTAGCCAATCATCCCATTCCCAAGACAGTCACACATGGGTTCCTTGATAACGTAAACCGGTCCTGATTTCAATAGAACGGGAAATGCAATGATACTGATCAGTAGATTGCAGTGAGCAGATTGCTCAAGTCATTCCACACAGCCCACACCCAAAACCACCCAAAACCCACTGTAGGAACCTATCCTTTATTTGAAGAGTCAGATACGATTCAGATACAAATAGCATATCACAGCTAAACATCCATTCTAATGATTCAGTCAATTTTCATCACACCAGTGCAACTACTCTTTGGGTTTGGCTTTCAGTGATGAAAATCTGCTGAACCATGTGGGAGTCATTTTAGTTTTAATGTAGTAAAGGTAAAGGTGACCCCTGATAATTAAGTCCAGTCGTGTCCGACTCTAGGGTGTGGTGCTCATCTCCATTTCAAAGCCAAAGAGCCAGCGTTGTCCAAAGACGCCTCCGTGGTCATGTGGCCGGCATGACTCTCCTTGCCGCAGCGCGTAGCATGCAGCTGGAACACGGAGCGCTGTTTACCTTCCCACAAGCGGTACCTATTTAACTACTCGCATTAACATGCTTTGGAACTACTAGGTTGGCAGGAGCTGGCCAAGCAACGAGAGCTCAACCCGTGGCGGATTCGAACTACTGACCTTTCGATCGACAGCTCATGGTTCAGCGGTTTAACCCACTGCGCCACCCGCTGGCCTGTGTTTTAATGTAGTTACTCACAGCCAAATCCAAGCCAACTTTCCAGCACCAGTGCAGCTGCAATGCAGCCCCAAGGTAAGGGAACATTCCCTTACCTTGATGAGGCCTCCGTAACCACCCCCCAACCACAGAATGCAGCATGTGCCCTGTTGGATCGGCTGCATCAGTGCAGGAAAGTTGGTTAGGTTTGGGCCGTCAGCCACAGAGTGTATGTGTGAATCAGGCCTTGTTTTAGAAATGTTCAAAAGAGTGTGTAGCAATAGAGAGATTACTTGGACTTTTGAAGTAGATGTGTATAGTGGTGAAGTAGATGTGAATAGTGAGAGTGTTCCCCAGAGACACATGTATATGCATGGCTCATGGGGGGGGGGTTTACACACCCCTTTCAAAGTATAGAATTTTAGTCTTAGCATTCTACCTGCTTCAATTCCCATGCTCCTGATTGGACGTACTTATTTACCAGCTCTTGGAGAAAAGAGAACAAAAGAGATGTAGAGTGAGGGAATGACTTGTGTCTGGAGCATAGAAAGAGTGCTAATCGCTCTAGGGGTTAACAAGAACAGGGATAAGTATGTGACAGTACTGGGTTTCAGACTGAGTTGATACATTCCTGAAACCAGTGTCCTTTTATGACCAGGTAGACCGATTGGGCCAGTACCAGTGCAGGCAGAGGCCTCCTCGGGATAATGCCCAATGGGTCTCCTTGGATGTGTGCCGGAAAAATGGCCGGCACAAATCCGGGAGGCCCATGTAACACTGGCCAGGCTCAGGACAGAGGATAGGATTTGGTGGAGTGCGCCATCTCCCATCCCTGGCCCTGCTGACCAATCCCACACCCCCACAGAACACCCCATTCTGCCCTCCCCCCCACTCCTCCACTGACCAGTGGGGACTTGCCTTGTCAGCGCAGCACAGGGACAGGACCCGGGTCGGTTGGAGTGGTGACAGCCTTGCTGCCGGTGCAGCTTACTCCCAAAGTGTCAAAAACGTGCCTTACGGCATGTTTGCGACATCCTGCAGTGATGTAGTGGCAGGCGTGCTGCTCCAGCAGTAGACAGGATTGCACTGTAAGTCTTATGCCACTGTAAGTCCATTTTGCCTCAGTCCAAAAAAATAAAATAAAAAAATACCCCACACTCAAGCACAGATGCTTATCTCGAAGAAAGGCAATAGGCACAATCAAGTAGTCTCTTACGCAGTCTTCATTCATTAAGGATTAAAAATGAATGGTAACTAGGCTACTCACAAACTACACATGGACTATTAGAAGAGGCCTATGATGAAACAGGCCTATCTTCAGTGTTCACATCAAATTGTAGAGCCTGTTCTTTCTAGAATTATCTGGAAGTTGTAGACTCAGAAATTGAGGGTATTAGCAATAATTTTGTTTTTGTGAGTAGATTCAAGTAGATTGTTTATACTAACTTGCTGATAGCATGAAATATTCTATGGAGGTAAATACTTGGATTTAAAATTATTTTTCCTATTTCATATCTTTGGGCTTGAACACTACAGCTGAGTGCTTAATATTGACTAAATGTTAGCCATAAATAAACTTACAAATATCTAGATTTTTACAAATGTTGAAAGAAAGAACTAGGAAAGAAACTTTACAAATATTTCTCTCTCCCATCCAATGTATCAGTCTGACCCCATAGATCTTCAAATCCTGTATGTTTCCAGCAGTCAGTCTTGCATCTAAGGTTCATATATTTTAGTAAATCCCTATAATTCAGTAAGGTATTCCATACACAGGGTTTTGAACATGCACAAAAGTTTCCATTATGAGAAGGTTCCTCCAATCATTACAGTGGAGAGAAGACAACACAGATCATCAGTGCAAGTTGTGTCCCTCCGTCAAAATGAATGGGTACCCACTGTAAAAGATCTGTGCGTGAGCATCTACATCAAAAGTGTTTATATTTCCTGAACACTGAATAGTAGACACAATATTCTACAATTGTGCCCCCTCTAGTGCTATGTATTCATAGATTGTCAGTGCAATCCAGTGTAACGGTGTGCTGGGGGAGCGCGCGTTCCCCTGGTGCAGGGTGTCGTAAACGTGCTGTAAAGCGCATTGACGGCACCCAGAGAGTAAGGGCCACCACCGCAGAAGCCGGCAGCCCTCTCTCCTCCAGCCATGCACATCGGACTGGGTAAGTCCAGCACCAACCAAGGGGAGGGGTGGGGGGAGGGTGGACTCGGTGTTGAGGGTGGGCGGCCATTGACTGCCCCAGGCCTGGAGAGGGCGTATTGGTGGCAAGATCTGCCGATATCCAAAGCCCTCTCCAGGCCCGGCCCGGCCTTACACGGAGGCCTCGGATGTACACCAGCTCCAGATCTGGCATACATCCAAGTAGACCCATTGGGCCTGGGCCGCCTTGCACCCGGGGAATGGAATAATCATCCCCTTCCCTTGAGGTGCACCTGGACTGCCCCAGGGCAGCCCAGGACCTAGTTAAGATACGGCGGCCAGCCATTTAGGCCGACCACGTATCCTTACACAGGATTGCGCTGTGTGTATCCTCTCCACAACGTTTTGAGCATTGAAGTTTGTTTTATTAATAGGGAGTAACCACTGCATAGAAGCAATGCACCACCCGTGCAAAACAGGCTACTGCCAGTACTTTTAAAGTTTAGACCAAAGGAAACAAAAACTCACGATTAGGAAGAACTTTCAGTGAAAATATTTATCATTAACATCAAGTTTGCTTTGAAACACAAGGTACGGAGATCCGTTGGACCTCTCACTGACCCTTTAATCGTAGTTGTTAATGTAATCTTTCTGTGCCATCTGGTGTCTTAACAGACTTAGATTTCACATAAATGAAAGTGCTAAAAAGAAATAGCCATCTGTATTGTTGATATGGTTGAGTGAGGATGCATGTAGAGCACTTATTCTGTTTTTTCGAGTAAGTATTTTCAAATGTGTTGTTATAACGTTACTATCTGTCAAACTAGCTTTTAGAAGTTTTCCCCAATAACCAAATGTATGCTTCCTTTCTGTTACTACCAGTGCAACTTGCCTGTTCTCATGACATGACACAACACTTGCCTTTCTGTTCTCACATGTGGCACTGATTGTCTTTTTGACCTTGGGCAAACGCTCAAGATTTTTTTTAATCATTCTCTTTTCATATGAAAACTAAGATAATAATAGCAACTTGTATCCTCTGGTATAATGCTACCTAAATTACTGCCTCTACTTCACTATGAACTTAGTGGACATTTTTTCAGCAACAAGTAACAGCAAAACGTACAAGTGGGTAGTGAAGACTTCTGAAATTAAGTTTGTATTGATTTAATGCCTTTAGAAAGAAAAGTTCTTGGATATTTTTACAATCTGGAAAATTTAGCGCAGCCATTTTAGATAATAAAAATTTTGATAGTTGAATGATTAAAAGGAATGAAGTGGCCAGTTGTATTTCCACTTCAGGTCAGGATCTGTAGGTATAAATGGTGCAGTTGAAGGCCTCAAGACTTCAGTTGTACTTGTAGAAGTCATAGTGCTAGGCTTATGGCATATCAAACAAAGGAACTGACTCTATATATTTGCAGTTTTGGGGAATGGCCTGTGTGGATCTTTAAGAATGTTTTGATCAACAGTGTCCCATTGGGTTGGATCCAAAGGTCCTCTTCAGAAGGATCTCCATCAGAAAGATTTCCATTGGAAGAAAGACAGTTTTGGATCTAAGCCATTTAATTTTTCTCATTACTTTTGTCACCTAGTACAGAGACCTCATGCAATGCAACAGAGACATAGGGTATCATACACCTAACAGCCATCTTTTACTCCGCTCTTCATTTAGTCTGACTTTTCATTTTGATAATGATATAGTTACAGCCCAGTTCTATTCCGGATTGGGCTGTTGGATGCTGGGTGTTATGACAGCAGAAGAGACAAAAAGGGCACAACTGTTTTGGGAGCACTGCCGCAAGAGACAGCAGTGCTCCCCAGCCGTCACCGGACCTCACTGCGTCTGCCGGAGAAGGAAAGGGTAGGCAACACTGGGCAGGGAGGGGGGAGGAATGGGGGGCAGGGAGGCTGTAAGAGGGGGTGGATCCGGCAGTGATGACGAGTGCCAGATCCTATCCCCTCTTTTCACAGTGTCTCCACCCCTTTCTTCTCTTCAGACTTGCGCCAACTACAGAGGGAGACCCATTGCAGAACGAGAGCTTACGGAAGAGTTAGGGGGGAAAAATTCCCATTCCCTTCCCAATGCTTCCCGATTTCCACACACACACACACACACACACACACACACACACACACACACACACACACACACACACACACTGGATACAGTGTGCTCCTTTTTGGCACGGCTGCACCAATGGGGGTGAGGGGAAGATGGGATCAGGCTCCTAGTGTGCAATCCAGAGAAAGATGGATATGGTTCAGCTCTTGAGAACTGATGTAGTCTATGTGCTTGAGTCCCAGTACTTACAAGAGCACTCCTACTTGGGCTAGAGATGCACAACAACATTTCGCAGTTGATACATTCTTAGATTTTCACGATGAGTCCAGATTTTAGAGTTCAAAACAAACATTTTTACCGGGAAACTCTGTCGTATAATATTATTATTATCAGATGGTTAAAAAAAACTTAACGTTTCGCCTCCAACATAGGAGGCATCATCAGAAGTAACATAGCTACTATTGCAACCTACTATTGGCCTGGATCAGGCCAAAGGCCCATCTAGTCCAGCTTCCTGTATCACACAGTGGCCCCACCAGATCATTGTATACTTGTATCCTGTCACCACTCCCTGGCACAAAGAAAACCTACTCCTACAACCAGGAGGTTGCTTATCCCCATCATGGCTTGCAAGCTGTGATGGAATTTTCCTCCATAAATCTGTCCAATCCCCTTTTAAAGGCATCCAGGCCAGGTGCCATCACCACCTCCTGTGGCAAGGAGTTCCACAAACCAATTACACGCTGGGTAAAGAAATATTTTCTTTTGTCTGTTGTTAATACTCCCTCCATTCAATTTGAGTGGATGTCCCCTAGTTCTAGTGTTGTGTGAGAGGGAAAAGAACTTCTCTCTATCCACTCTCTCCATCCCATGCATAATTTTATACGTCTCAATCATGTCCCCCCGTCAACCGCCTTTTTTCTAGACTGAATTTTATACCAATTCAGTAGTCTCTGTCAGCCTCTATCCCATCATCCAAGAGGAGAAGGTCCTCTTAACTAAAGACTTTGCAAATAGGGAAGAGGTGCATTTGTGCTAAATAAAATTATCTGAAGGTCACTACCAATTTCTGTATGAGTTCTAGGTTCAGGATATAGAAATTTACTGTCCAATCCTATGCATGCTTGCTCACCTGTAAGTTCCACTATGGTCAGTAGGCCTTCCTCCTGGTTAAGTGTGCATACGAATGTAACCTGAGATATATGTGTTTGAGTTTAAAGGCTGCTTAGAATGAGGTAAGAGAGCGATGGAGAAAATTCTGTTGGCATCTGCGAGTTTCTGGTTAGCCATCCCTTGGCCAGACCACCATTCCTTGAGTTATGGGAATACTTTGAATGCAAGGACACAACATAATAGGTAGTGGATGGTACTGACTTCTCTAAAAGAAACTTCTGGAAAGTTTCCCCCACCAACTTTTAGCAAAGGTGGACTGATAATTCTCAAACTATAATCTACAAATCTATAAGCTATAATCTCTAGAAGTGACAAAGGAGACTAGTCTTAAACAATTCTGTACACTCCTCTTACAAATATAGCTTGTGCTAACAACATTTCTGTAAAGGAAACAGCATGTTAAACGTAATTGTACTTATATTTTAATTTATAATTTTTAACTTATTTTGTAAGTCTCAAAACATTTTTCACTTGACTGGTTGATGGGAATGAACACAACGTTCTGCTTTTTATTTTCTCTCAAAAGGTGTAGGCTTTATCAGTGTAGTGCTTTTTCTAGTACTTACTTTACTATAGCTGTCATTAGTGGGTGTGAGTATGGACCTTGATGTGGGAGTAAAATTCATGACTATCTGGCCCAGAGGCAAACAGTGCTTCACATGGAGCAATATGTATTTTAATACTACCTCTGGGTAACCTTTATATCTGGGAACTCATAACTCTGTAGGAGTCTCCTTTAGTCTCCCCCACACACACACACACACACACACACACACACACACACACACACACACACACACACACACACACACACACACACACACACACACATCTTCCCTCTCCTCTCCCATTTTGCCAGAAGATGAAATTTTCCTTGTAAATTTGGGATAAACCAAGGACAATTTCATCTGCAATCTTTCATGATTGTTCCTATGAAGAGGTCCCGAGTCTGCAGAACAAAATGTTGGACTGCTTGCCTTGGATTTTAATGGTGTTTTTATTCCGTGCGCGGCTGCCTGATTTTGGAGACCCATGAGCGGCATTGGAATATATTAAATTTCAAGTTATCTTTCTACATGGCATCTGCTCCCGTAATTCCTGAAGAAAAAAATGTAGCTCTCTTTACAGTCAGAAAATTGCAATGCGTTAATACACCATTCTTTATGAACTACTGTTTTAAATGTAGAGAAGAGTGGGACTAAACAGTTCTGCTTTAACAGAACCCTGTCATTACCATCAGCCTCAGGACTGTACCATCTGGAATGGATTCTGCAGTCTCGGGGATCTGCCTTACAGTGAATCCTGTTGGCTGCTTTGGGAATCATGCAGCAACTTCAAAGTTCACTTAGAGTTGAGAAAATCAACGCTCAATTTACCTAAGTGAACTTTGAGACAGTCATGACTTCTGCCACATCTAATAAGGGTACCAAGGGGGGGAAAGTACAAGGAAACTTTTCAGGTACAAACTTTTCCTTGTACAAAAGAACCAGAGACCATTTAACTAAAATAGGATACTTGGTATAACAGTGCTGAAAAATAGACAGGAAAGATTCTGTAATTACTCTCACCAGTAATTACCATCCTGTCAATAATCCTGTTGATAATTAATTAATCCAAGATGCTCAAAGGATGTAAAATCATTGTTAGTGGGTATAGCCCCACCAACACAAAGTGCATTGAATGTCATATAAAGATATAACATCAGAAAGCATGCAGACTTACAATTTTATGAAGAACTTTAAATCCATTTAAAATATTTTAGTTCCCTAGAAAAAGTGTTTTATGAAAAGTGTGATGCAAGGTACAGCTACACAGTCGGAGGGAACTCAAATCACATTTTAGCTTTTGCAGGAAAATCCTGATGTCCAGATACAAGGGAAATAGTCTTGCTTTGGTGTCCGTGATTCCACACAGCATTCCACACAGATTCCACACAGCATCTATTAGAATTGACAGTTCCCAGCTTACTCCAATACAGTAGTTGTTAATTCCTCATTTGCCAGAACAAAATATTGCAGTTTGAGTCCTGACAAAAGATGACACTCCCACAACAGAACTGCTACGTTCAATAAAAAACCTCTGGACCTCCCCCTAATAATAAGTAAACAACAGTAGATAGATTGTGCTATAACATCTGGGAGTCATAATGATAATGAGCATTGTTTCCAGGAGGCATACAGACATTCCACTGACATTTAGGGCTATGTGGATAGCGGTGCCCTGCTTTAATCAGAAATCGGTGTGAGTGCTATCCTGACAGCGCCCCTTCTACCTTCATTTTCTAAATGTGAATACTTTACAAGCTGTGAAAAAATACAATGTGAACGCACCTCTAGTATGTCCCGTCTCGTCTTATTTCTAGTTGATGGGAGTGAAAAGCCCAAAAAAGGTTACTCTCATTGCCCTATTTCTTATGTGCATCCTCCTCCATAGCATATTGGTCTCAGTGACAAGATGTTTGTCAAGTGACAAGATGTTGGTCTGACCCAGTACATGTGTCCTTACTTTCTTCTTTCTGTATTACAGATAGCTGGGGCTTTATGGTGGTACTTCATATCAAAAGGAATTGAGTACCTGGATACGGTATTTTTCATCTTAAGGAAGAAATTTAACCAAATCAGTTTTCTTCACGTTTACCATCATTTCACTATGTTTACCTTGTGGTGGATTGGCATAAAGTGGGTTGCAGGAGGACAAGGTGAGTAATCTCTTTCCATATAAGGAGTAGAAAGTGATGATAATGTGAAAATACTACAGTTTTCATACTATAATAGTAGGATATGTATGTGTTCAGTTCTGTAATGCTAAAGTTAAAAGGTATATCTTCCATCTTTGGGAAATGAGGGGGAGGGAAAATGTATGCCTGTTGTCCTAGAGATTATGAAACATTTTTCATGTGGGCATAAATTCATGATTCAGAATTTGCATGCAAATTCTTCTTTGTTTTGTGTTAAGCCTTCCTGCTATATGAAGCAACATATAAATCTGCCAGCAGTCTTAAAAATATGATTTCTGATTGTGTGATAGTGTCTATTACTTACTCCAGTATATTTCTCTGTTGTGTAAGAGATTTGCCACCCAGTCCAGTCCCTGTTTACTCAGAATTGAGTACCATTTATTTCAATGGGACTTTTTTATTTCTCTGTTGTGTAAGAGATTTGCCACCCAGTCCAGTCCTTGTTTACTCAGAATTGAGTACCATTTATTTCACTGGGACTTTTTTCCAAGTAGATTTGTTTAGGATTGCTGCTTAAAACTTCACCAGGCACCAGTTTGAAGCCTAGCAATAAGAGTGTATCACGTCACATTTTAGATAGAAATTCTGTATACAATTCTATATTATATATAAATATTTGTAGTGATAAAAAGGCAAAATACACAACCTTGTAATTACATTCTTTTCATACTTTCATCAGTTCATTCTGTACATCTTCCTTCCCTTGAGTGCAATGGTTCTTCTGACATTGATTTGCATTTCGGAATTCATGCCCAAATTAATAATAATCATTATTTCAGTATTTGTATTATGGGTGATGTTGCCCAAAGTCGTCATACAATGCAAACTTTGGAGTGGACTTTGGTAAAACATCAAATTACAAGGACAATGGTTTACCAGAAAATAGCAGCCCCTTATGTGAACTCCTAAAATTTAAAATTACTATGAACACTGTAGAAATACAGTACATTTTCTTCTGGTCTGCTAATTAAATGCATAAGTGAACCACTGCTCTCACACAGCAGTTCATGAAAATGGGAAGACAGATATGAGAGCACAACTAGGAGCTTACCGTTGGGAGATGTGGCAGTAGATATCCAGCTATCAGTATTGCTACACTGAGAAATGAGAGTATGGCAAGCAAAGCTGAACGTTGTTGCTCTTTACAACTTTCCTGCCAACCTCTCTCTCAGCGCAATCCTCTGTGATCCTGTGCACCAGCAGCCAGGCTGCCGCCGGGCCAGAAGTCTACTCGGGGAAGGGGACACTCGTCCTCTTCCCCGAGTGTAACCCGGGGCAGACCCCATCAGCCTCCTTGGATTTCCACCAGCAAAATTGCTGGTGGGAGTCGGAGGAGCCCGTGTAATGGCCCAGCCACCCGTCGGGGGCCGGGATATAGCCAAGGCCATCTCCCGCCCCCTCCTGAGCCGACTCGGCCAATGGGCCCCTCCCCCACCCACCAAAATGTCCCCGCGCCCGCCGGATCCCCACTTACCTCGGCCAGCGGACACACAGGCACACCCATTCTACCCTCCCCTTGCTCCCTTCCACATCCCACAGTGGCTTACCTGCTCTTGTGGGTGGCTGGAGCTCTGGTGATACAGGTGGGAAGGCTCCAGTCTTCCTGCTGGCATCCGGTCAGAGCGCTACTAAGAGTGCTGCCGGAAAGTACTTTCCAGCACTTTTTCAGCAGTGGCCAGCAGCGGAACGCACATTCTGCTGCTGGTCAGAGCCCATAGGATTGGGCTATCACTCATGTACACAGTAAAGACCAAAAAGAACCGCAGGAAGTCATGCATGAGGACTGGAAGTGAGCAGCTGTGCTGCTACAAGGGGCAGTTTTAAATTATAAACTTTTCAGGGCAGGAACTTATCTCTCACTCTCTTTTTGCTTATATGATTCTGTAAAGCTCTCTTGACATTCATGGCACAATGATAATAATAATTTACAAAATATACAAAATTAATATTAGCAAAAGGTTTAATAGGCCTGTGCACAAGATCAAATATGCATAATGGGCCAGTATGAAGGCCAAGAATTCCGTGCAAGATTTCCATATATATCCTCACCCTTTCTTGCACAAGGGCATATAAGAGATGCACAAAATGCCCACAATTCACACAACCCCCACAATCACTGTAATGAGACCAGGCTGCACATGGGTAAGGGGGAAAATGCTAGGATGGATCATGCCTACACATTTCTGAAAATTAATAATGTAGTCAGAAATTCTATTGAAAATCAGAAATGTCTATAAAATAGAAAATTGTATTCTTCAAGTGCATACCTCCTGTTAGTAGACCTATTGAGTTTCGGAGACTAATGGTGCAATCCTGTGTAAATCGTGCCCCGGGGCAGCACATCGCGCAAGAGCCATAAAGCACTTGCGCGACACTCGGCGAGCAAGCAGTGCCGACGCTGCAGCCTGTGCTGTTCGCTCCACTGTCTCCCCGGCCCTGCACCGGCCAGAGCAGGTAACACCTACGCTGGGCAGGGGTGGGGGAAGGGCAGACTGGACGGCAAGGGAGGGTGGCCATTGGCCGCCCTGGGCCTGGAGGGGGCGGGGATGACAGGGGCCGAGTATACAACGCTCCCTCCAGGCCCCAGATACGCCGACATGGTCGGCGTTACTGTGTGGGAGCTCTAGAGCTTGCGCACATGTGAGTAGGCCCATTGGGCCTATTGCCGCTGACACCGGGGGAAGGGGACGATTGTCCCCTTCTCTCGAGTTGTTTCTGGGCTGCCCTGAGGCACCCCGGGAACCCTTTAGGCCGCCCGCCATATCCTATACAGAATTGGGCTGTAATACACTGTGCAAACAAGGCTGTCAGAAGAGTCTATGGATTTTTACATTTAGAATTACAAATATTTTTCCACCATGAATACTATGTAACAAATATTACTAAGTCACTATAAATACCAAATTACTGTATTTGAACATTTTAATGTGTAATAGAAGCAAAGAGATGGTGGTGATTATGATAACTTGTTTATTTTTGTTTCTTGTTCTCAACAGCTTTTTTTGGAGCCCAAATTAATTCTTTTATTCACGTTGTTATGTACATGTACTATGGACTAGCTGCTTGTGGCCCTAAATTTCACAAGTATCTCTGGTGGAAACGATACTTGACCATATTGCAGCTGGTAAGTAATGCTTCGTTGCATGTTTAAAACCTGAAATATGAGAATTTTAGATGCAGGAGAGCTCTAAGCCGCGTGCACCTGTAAAAGAATTAGTTACATTTAGAGCCAGAAGCCATTGTGTTCTTTTTTTCTTACATACGTACACATATTAAAATAATTATCTGGGGGGGGGGGGGAAACCTGTTTGGTAGCTGTGATTACACCATGTAGTGCTTGCACGTATGGAATAGTGTATGCCAATCTACTCTGAATTCTACTAGGCAGACTAAAGAAGACCAGATCCAGTAACTTGCCCTCTGCATATGTGGATTGTTGCTGAATAGTGCTTTACAGGCAAAAGTCACAGCAATTATGGGAGGTAATCCACTGGTCCATCTGTGCACTGGTCTATATGTGCAGTATGATACTAGCATTTCAGTGCAGGATGGATGAATAAAGTACTGTATTCTTTTCCATCTATCTCTTGAATGTATATCCAACTTTAATATCCCTGCTGCTATGCATGCTTCTCCAGACACGTACTAATCATATGCAGCACCTTGTTGCACATCTACATATCTGGATCGGAGCTGACATCTAGAAAAGGTTTAGGCTTTAGTTTATATTAAGGATATCCATGTTTTATTGTCACATAGATGTCCTAGTTACAAAAGAAAGATAGTGAAGACATTTAGATAGTTTTGGAACGAATTTAGATAGTTGTTGCTCCATTTACATGAATGGCAGAATGAAGTCTTTTTTAGCATACGAGTCCTGAACATTTTATTGTGGTAGATTTGTTAATTGTTTTTTTTTTTAATGTATTCCTTCAGTTTCACAATTGGCTTATTTATATATAAGTACTGGATGTGTTTTTTCAGTTTAAATTATAAAACAGAAGCATATTTCTCAAGATATTTGACATTCTGCTTTCTACCTTTCAGATTCAATTTCACGTGACTCTTGGCCACACGGCCATGTCTATCTATATTGATTGTCCCTTTCCTAAATGGATGCACTGGGGTGTCGTTTTCTATGCTTCCACTTTCATTTTGCTGTTTGGTAACTTCTACTATCGGACATACAAGATGCCCAAGCAGCCAGTAAAGGACGGCAAAATTGCCAATGGTGTCGTGGCAAATGGTATAAGCAAACCAGGAAATGGTCTAATTGTGGAAAATGGAAACCAGCAGAAAAAAGCAAAAGGAGAGTAACTTGATCCAGGCCTTAACCGTTGTTGGCAGTGAGGAGTCTCCAATCTGGTTGTAAAAGAAACGTTATCCTATCTGTACCAATTGACCTTTAGGTTATTGAAGAGATAGAACACATTATTTATGAAGATTTGTTTTAACAACAACCCTTCAACTTAAAATTTCTATTGTAATTATGTAATTATTAAGACTCTCATGATCTCTATGTAAACTTTTAGGCTGCTGGTGTTGGTAATGTAAGAAAGAATTACTGAAATAGCATATACTGTCAATCCAGTGGTTAATATTACAGTTAACCAAGGATACAACTGACTTGTTGGAGCAGACATTTCTTTGAACAAACAAATGTTAAGACCAAATCATTTCCTAATTAGAACATGGCTTTTTTTCTTGCCCAGTTTTATCAGTTTTGTTTGAATTCTCTTAAACCTGATTATGCTGACATATTAGGTTGCCCTAATTTGTTCTTGATGTCTGTTACCACTTCTCTTATTGTGTGGAAACGCACCTACCTCTTCATCTGCTGAAAATAACACTTAATATTAAATAATACTAATTTCTGAACTATGGAGTCTGCCAATATAAATTTTATTTTATGCTAATTTGAAGGAAACGTTTGATCCTCATTAACAAAATGTAGTTTCATTCCTTTTAATGAATCGCAATGTATTTCTTGCTCTAAAGACAAAACAAATTTGAAATATATTTATTTGAAACTAAACAACAGGAAAACCATGATCTAAGACAATCCCTATTTGTAAAGGTGATTGTCATGATACAGTTTGTTGTCTCCGGTTGTACGAAACCCATGGTGCTAATACCTGCAAAGACTGTTGGATATTATATTGAGGGAGTAACGAAATACAGAACTCAGTTCTTATTTTGCTAATGGCCTACTTATTTAGTACCAGTCGTGTTAAATAAAAGAGGCAGCAATTCATCAGAATAGAGTGTTTTGCAGTACAAGGCCCCAGTGTGGTAGTAGGACTCAAGTTAGTCAAGGCTAACTTGTTCCATTTGGTTCAGTGGCACTTAGGCTACAATCCTATACACACCAGAGTGAGAGCAAATCCCATTGAACTCATTGGGGCCTACTTCTTAGTTGACATACCTAGGATTGCACTGTATACGATTATGATTTAGCTGGATTGGGGACTAAGTACTTAAACAGCATGAGCAAATGCACTGTAGATGTATTTTTGTGAACTGTTTACTCACAAGATGGTTTTGCTTGTGAGTACTGTAATACTTGCAGACTTGTGATCTGTTTAAGCAGGTACTGTAAATATGCACTCGTTACGTATTGTTCCTGAAACAGCAATATTGGCTGGTGGGATTCTATTCATTTTGTTTTATCAGTTTCTCAAAGTCTAATTTCCATGGCTGTTCTGCTCATCATTCCTTCTGCTGCACCATTACAGCTTCTCTCTGATGTTGCTGTCAGAGTACCTCAGGCTATTCTCCACCATGAACTACTGCACTACTGTGAAGAAAGTACAATAAGGATTCATCATTTGCACAGCCTTGGAAATTGATGGAGAGAGTCCTGATTTGCTCCAGCTTGGAGTGAGTTTGAGGCAAAGCTGGACCTAGAACTGAGGAGACCTTTAGATTTTTCTGCTCTGAATACAAGAGCCAATCCTCATATATTTATGAAAAACAGCCTTCTCACAAGCAGTGTATTTTATATCATGAAAATAAAGCTATTTAGTTGAGACAGAAGTGCAAAAATATTTTGTTTTACTTTTACCAATCTTTATCATCTGTAATAAAAGGAGAAGAAAAGCCACAAATTTTCTGATATGTACTATGTCTCTGACTTAACGGTTTTACCCAAAACTCTGACTTCCCCAAAACATAACTGGAAAAGTTACAGATATCTTGTCATTCAGCACAGCTACAGGTTAACTTGGCAAACTGGTCTCCAAAATTAACCCAAACTGGATGTCAAAATACTGACTTGAATTGCACAGCAGATCTATTGGATCTAAACTGGTCTTTAACTAACTTCTCTGCTTAGTCTTATTTGTTTTGTGTTTTTCAAAAGAAAGCACAGAAGTAACTTGTTTGTTTAGGACAATAAAAATCTTACCATAAAATCCAGCCAAAATTAACAGACTTTGAAGTCCCACTGGTTTCAATGGGGAAGAATTAAGCATGTGCCAATGGAAATTAGTCATAACTTAGGCTACAACCCAATGGGACTTGCACGTACTTAACCTTGGCTGGGTTGTTTCCTTAGTATGTGGAAACAACAAGTATTTCTTAAACTGGTTTGCATATCTTGCATTCCCTGTTTGAGTTGTAAGATTTCAGCATGCTGTGATACTCTGTCATAATTCAGATCAAGTAAACTATTTAGATCAAAAGGTACATCATCTCAGCATTTTTGTGCTAAAGGTACTATTGAGAAATGGTGTTACAGAGCTATTTGACTTTTGCCACACCTATGTCACAGATTTATTCAAATGTGATATTTTACATATCTAAATCCCATGTATTGTGAGCATTATAGATTCATGTGTACAAGAATGCAAACTAACCTTATTGTACCATTCCAAAAGACTATTTCTTCTGGAATCCTGAACAGAAATGGCCCATACTGGCAGCATGGCCCATTTGGTCAAAACTGAGTGGCAAATACTTTTCAGTGCACATTGTACCCGCGGTCAGATCTGGATCTAGAGCTTTCTTTGCATGCTTGGCTTTGTGAAAGATACTGTTCAATAAGTGATTGAGGTTTAGGGTTCTTTAACCCTCCTTATTTCACCCTCTACATTTCTGCATGAAGACGAATTGCATTATAACATGTGCGTAATGGCACAATGTATTTTGCAGGGCGCACGTGTTCAGAGATTGGGAAGCCACTGCATTTATTAGCTTCCTAATCGATGTACATGTGGCCAGAAAGATACTACCACTGCCATGTAGGGAAAAAATATTCCTGACATTTTCTGACATTCAAGTTAATCTCTATCCAAAAAAATAGAAATTGAGGATGCTTTGAGTATGTCCAACTTCTGCACTCTTATTCCATGAGTCTGTATCTGGTTGGAGAGTGCTTATATTGTAAATCACTCTTGGATTTATTTTTTTGGCAATGTGAGATATTAGCAGGGGTATAAACAGAATGTTTCTAGTTCATTTCTGACTGTATTGTATCTGAACTGCCAGAGCCACCAAATGGGCTTTTTCAACTGGCAGCCTTTTCTCTTTTCCTTAATTTGATTAAGAAAGTGTGTTCGTGTTCGTGTTCGTGTTCATAATCATTTTCCAGCAATTGGTTGGGGAAGACTCCCATCCAAAACCCCAAAGAGCTGCTGCCATCACTGTAGATAATACTGAGCTAGATGGACCAATTGTTTGACTTGGCATAGAGTAGCTTCCCATATTCATATGCTAAACTGTATGCAGCAGTTGAATTTTTCCCCAGATTCACGATAATCAGGCCTCTTGAAACAATTATTTTTCTACATGGATTTCACTTCTGCATAGGAAAACAGCATGGGTACCAAAAGATAAAAATCAAGCGAATTTTTTTATTTTGTTCTCTGCGACATGGAGTCATGATTTTTCCAAATTCGATGAAGTTCTGTTGCAAATTTTATTCAATATCATTTAAAGTCCAGCTTTTTCATACTTCATATTGAATTCTACTCTCCAATTAAGTTATTTAAAAATATTGTCTAATATGAACATGTATACACTTCATTAGAAAAGAGCAATGTCTTCCCTGAGTAGACCTCCAGCCCACCATTCGACAGGCAGCCTTGGCTCAGGATCCGGTGGGCGGCCCTGGGCCACTGGCCGGATCCTTACACGGGATCGCGCTGGGGGGTCATGTATTATTTGAGTGGAAGAGATATTTTATGCTGGCTGCTTGCATGACACAAATACATTGAATATATTGTACATACAAACATTAGGAAAGCCCTTTTCAGAATTTCATGAGGTATTAGATGTCACCTTTGTAATACAGAAATGTGATGCGCCAGAACCATGAGTCATAATTTCTCAGGATTTTCAGACATCTGAATCGTTTTGCATGTCAATGGAGCTTTATTCATTCTCTTCTAACAGGATATCAGGCTTTTCTTCCCCCTCCTAAACAATGACATGTAGCTGATTTGTGTTTGTGTACCATTGTTCAATGTGTCAGTGACCAGCTAAAGTGGACAGACTATGAAGAGTGGTTGTTATTTTTTCTTTTATGGTCACTGGTGTTTAATTTTCAGTCATTTCTTTCTGTTTGATCAGCTATTTTTTGTAAATGAATCCCAGTTCAATCAATGTCCATTGCTACATTGAGTCACAACCATAGTTATGCTTTTCAGCTGCATTCCTCCATTTGTAAGGTTTGGGAGAGTTTTGGAAGCTCCAAGGAGTTTGGGATCAAACTTTGTGCTAGCACCTTGGACAACTTTTTGAATAATGCTAAGATCGCCTTCAGGTGCAGCCTTCTACACAATCAGCCCTCCTTATATGGTTGTGGTATTCACACGCATACCATGCCACATAGAGAGAGCACCACAGGGAAATAACTCCTGTGTTGATGTCTTCAATGGAGGCCTAAGGCTGTACAGTCAGTGGTTTGGAGCAAAGTATAACCAGAAGTCTGGAGATCTTCATGAGTGACTGTACCATGGACCACAGGATAAGAACTAGGATCCAAAGAGCACCCTCTATATATGCATGTCATTTCCAGGTGTAAACTTCTGTAATTTCCTTTTCCAACTACAGTTTCTCATGCACTGAGGATTCTCTGAGGGTCTCACTTTGGATCCTAGTCAAGTTCTTTAAAATGTATTCCATGCACTTCTGCATAAACAAAATGCAGCAAACTGCCAGCTCTCATTATTACTAACAACAACAACAACAACAACAACCACCGTTATGAATTGGCATCGTCTAGATTTAAACCTCACAGATGTCTTAAGTTCAGTCATTCATAATTTCTTTAAAAAGGATTCAGCATCAAACTGCTACTACAAAAACATGAAACATTTTAAAGCATGCAAGTGCATTGATGAACATCTACCCAGTTCACAGCTTTTCAAAATGCACCGTTTTGGCTTGTAGTTTGCAGAATATTGAATTTTTTTTAGGATGGAATTCTAGACATCATCCTGAGTGTTAGTTGAGGCCAGTAAAGAGTTTTTGGGCCTTCTTGTATCTTGGCCAAGGTTAGCTTCCAAAGCTCGTCCAATATATTTTAGCAGCTATATAATTGTGCCTTGGGTCCATGGCAGGACAGATTGCAGTATTTAAATTCGCAAAAGGAAGCCAACATACTATATACTTTAGTGCGTGGAAATGTGCTGAAATCCTGATTTTTTTATGAGCTGGAGAAAATTTATGTTTAGAGAAAGCTTGCTCGATCAATCCATGATACTGTGGTGACTAACACCAGGATCCAGCTTTCCTGTTCCATTCCCTATATATCCACTAAACACAGTGGAATCTTTGGACAAATCAGAATTAAGCAGAACACTCTAGGTTGGTTGCATAGAACAATACAGAAAACCAAGTTTCTTGTACTTGAGCAGTTGGATCTATTGGGAGATAGTTGTTTTGGTTTGCTGAACTGTAAGGCACAGCACCTAACACAGGAAGAACATGTTTAACACTTAGGGACTAACTAAGCAACGTAGGTTTCATAGTGACATTTGTAGGATGTGGAAATGCAAAAGCATCATGTGAAACACACAAAAAGTGATGAAGAAAGGACCCACAGTATTCTTCCTATATAATACACATATATAGGTATAGTATATGCACCAGACTTTAAAGGATCAGTAAAGGCACATGAACTGAGTTAAAACCAGGGATAGCATCTTGAATATATATTGTGTGACTGATAACTTGGGGTTCCATTGCTTATCTAAAGGCTTTAAATTTAATATTATTCAGTAAAGCTTTATTCCTTCTTATGGACTAGTGCCTTTGAGTACTGTTGTTGTTAACTTTTATAAAGTGGCCTATTGGCTACATGTCTGAATATTTGTGTGACTAGTATCACATGACTGTGAAACATTTGCTGATATAAGCACATTGTTAAACTGCTGAATATAGTTTGTGTTGTCCATGGACTATGCATATTGAATCAATAGGCAGTTTGAAGTATCTGTGACAGATGAGAAAACCATTGGTACCTATTTAGTCTTAATAAGAAAATTAGCAATTTCATTTTAAAATTAGTATGATAAAATTACTATGCCATGTTCAGTCATCATAGTCAGTCAAGTCAAGGATTGACATTAGCCATGATTTTCTCTTTATAGAGTGTCTTCCATTTCCAATCTCTGTCTCTGTTCCACAAATGAATTGCATTTGCTTGCTTTTGCAAAACAAAATAGCAGGGGGGACCCATAAGAATAAGTCACAATATCAGTTCTTAACCCCTTTCCTTAATTTTTGCTCTCATCAATACCTTGAGGGTCTGAGAACAATACAATTATTTTTGCTACTTAATTTATTGATGTATATATCATTAGAGTATATTGTTGATGTGCTTACTCTTTTACAATATGAAGACTGTAACCTAGCCGTAGGTTACAAGCTAACTGTGGACTCTGCTACCTTCCCACAACTGCTTACATTAGGACTGAGTGTAACTCTTGAATGGCCATGATGATGTGACACCTAAGAAACAGTGGTTTGTACTTTCTTGACTCTCTGAAATTCTAAAATGCTTTTAAAAGTGAAAATTCCTCCCTGGGCTGGGCACAATCTGCTGGGCTATGTTGTTGCGCTATAAAAGTGATGGGCTGCAGCCAATGAGTCCTAGTGAATTAAATGAAAATACTTAGACATGTATAGGGATTTAATATAAATATGCAAACTAGTTTACAAAAGGTGGGAGCCTTTGATAACAAAGCAGACACGTTTCTTACAGGTCATTTACAAAGATGCAGTTTAAATTTTGTAAGTTTGCCTATTTGCTAAAAGAAAATGACTGTGTTACACGAGACCACAATTTTCTACTCTGTGATATCAGCATACCAAAATATTGACATATGAGTAAATAGGGCTGTGGAACTGAGTGCTAACTAAGCAAAAGATATTTGTTAGAGTTTATAGTAACCTAGTTCATTGTGTGATCTGTCAAAACTTATTAATAAAGCAAAAAATGAACATGAAAACTTTCAAACTTGTTACTTTCGTTTTAGGCAACCATCTAAATGAATGGGGGAATTATATCAGGAATATCTGCATCCCACTTAGAATACAGTTGGTTGTATCCTAAGTGCCATTTCATGTTCCATTCTTAATGGGGGGATCTTTGCCAAGCCTACCTTCCTGCTGCAGTTCCCCCCCCCCATCCTATGTCACATGCCTCTCCTGTTCTAGAGAGTTCCACAAAGCTCAGGTGCAGATTTTGGAAATTCAGAGGGAGCTGCAGAGGGAAGGGGGATTGGCAAAAATGTCCTGTCCCTCTCTTGTGCAAATGGAAATTCTTCCATTCAGGTAGCAACACCCTCTAATACAACCCATTGCTCTATTTTGAGTACTGCAAAACTTGGCATGAAAATGATCTGATTTATTTCCATGAAAAATTGGTTGAAAATCTGATGACAGTGCTCCAACTAGACTGAATGATGCTTCAAGGAGGACTAATGTTGTAAGGAAAATATGTGGTTCCCAAGGCAAATGCAGGGGCCAGAGGGCAGATGCAGGGGAGACTTGGTGGGCAGGCCAGGGTGCTTAACTGTTCCCTGCCCATTAATTCCCCTCTGCAAATCTCTCACTCCAATGCCAACCTTATTTTCCTCAGCCTGGCTCTGAAACCAGAACTACTGTAAGCTCAGGGCTAGGAAAAACCATGAGAAGGGATTTGCAGGGGAGTATTGGTAGGTGCCAGGGGGTTGAGCCCCCACCCACTGATTCTTACCCACAAGTGCCTTCTGCCCTGGCACCAGGCAAGCACAAGATAACACCTACTCCCGTTGTCCATAATTTGTCCCTTGATTTAGCTGAAATTGGAGCCCAATGAAACTGGGTGCTAATAGTAACATTGTGCTTCTGTTGTTGCTGCTGTTTTCAAACGCACACAGACACTCATAAAATAGCTTTCGGGGGATTTGATCCAGATCAGGACCTATGGTATGGGAGCAGAGAGGTGATTTTTTTTTCCCCAGGACCTCAGCATGGAGAAAAATGATTTTTAAAAAACCCTGTCCCTGTGTGCGGTGGTCCTGATTCTGGATCATCTTCCACACGGCTGCTATTTAAAAACAATACCAACAACTGAACCCAGTTGTGCTTTTTGCATTGTGTGTAATTTGGTCCTGAAGTGTGACTAATGTTGGTTGAACCCGGCTATCAGATTTTGCCTTGGAAATCATTTTCACTAAGAATTCCAGCGTGAGTGATCAAATCCATATAGTCATTCACGGGATGTTTAGAAAGTTGCCTCTTTAAACATGAGTGGAGCATTTAGAAATGCAATGTGGAACAAGAGTATACAACTTAATTGCAATTGTCTGGTGAATGTAAAACTAAGAGATGAACAACTTGGCTCCATCTCTCTTTGAATACCAGTCGCAAAGTGAATGCCTGAGGACAAAGTGCCGCATTAATGAGTGGCACTTGAGTCACTAGGGAAAGAATCTTCTGATCCGTGCAGGGCTACCAACGTAATTCCTCTGTACATGTGTCTGCACTGAAAGTGTCTTCCTAAATTAGTTGGATCGACACTCATATCACATTTGTAAACGTTGACTTTAATGGATCCCAAACAAATGCATCGTTCAGATCAGAGAATGACCCTTCCTATAAGGGTCTTTGCATTTTATAGCTTCATCTTAAAGCACTGTAAATCTGCTTACAGAGCACCTGACCCAAAGCCTATTTGGATCAGACTCAGGAAACTGGAGGTGAAGGAATTGCATTTGCTGAAAACTATCACCATCTTTTAACCGTGACAGTCTGATGAATGGAACAGATATCAGGGCACTTTCATTTTCACTGATGTAAGCCTTTATGTCTTTTTTTAGACTGAAGTATTGCCTTATGCAAGGTACCTTTCTATTGATCGTTAGTAGCAATGTATGGCTTGACTCTCAAGAGCACTTGTTCTTGCAACATGTGCCCTTAAAAATGTCATGGCCTGATCATACTTCCTGTGACTGCTTCCTGGGAGATGGATTGAACCTGTAGCTGCAATCCTGCTTCAAAAAGCTGCTAGACATATTAAGAAGATTGCACAAAAACCCTAGTATATGATGTTTCAAATGTTAGAATTCTTACTGTAGCCTTTTCCTATTTGTATGATTGACTAGACTTTTAGGAATCATTTGCTGTTAAAATATTGTATATTTGGGGTGGGATTTAGACTTTATTATGTCATCTTAGATAAGCAGTGATCTGGCATCCAATGATGCATGCAAACAGCCCTCAGGAACCAATAAAATTTGTGCATGAAAATGACTGAATGAGAACTTCCTTCCAGCCATAATCTAGATAACTGCCTTTGTGAATGCTCCCTTTAAGACAATTGGACACTTGTATGGTGAAGTTCTGCTTTTATATAAATAAGGATGTAAGACTATTCAGGATGGGCATATAAATTTAGATACAGTAGTTTATAACAGAATGTTCCTCTATTAAATACATGGGAGGACTGGTAGAAAAGTATTGTAACAATGACTTTGCTTGTTCTCTGTATTACAATGATGTACCACCATGTATTATTTGAATACAGCTTGAATCAGATGAGACAAAATGGCTATTTTTTAAAAAAAGTTTCATTAATTTTCTTGCTCGTAACATTTAACTGCAGCTTATTTTCAAGGGTGGGGAATAGCAATTAATAAATTAAAATATGTGCCATTTTATGTCCCAATCTAATTTTTGCTTTTAGGGAATAGGAAATTTTTGCTTTGCGGGGGAAACTTCTTTTGAAATCTTTGGAGCTTCTCTGACTACTGTATATAAAGGGGTTTGGCAAAAATAAAATTTTAAAAATGCACAAAGTATTTATCCTCTGGGGTTTTTCTTTCTATTTTATGTTAATATCTTGACTCATGCTTCCTTTCTAGCCCTCCACGGTTTGGCTGCCAAACTGAGATTTTAAGGAGCCCTGTATCCTTTCCGGCAGGAAACCCCTTTGCCTTCTGGGTAAATAGTCACCTCTCCATTCAGACTACCATTTCCCTCAGTGAGCTGCCTTCTCCTCCTGAGGCCATGAAAGGGACACCCCATCTACCTTGCCCAACTCTTTCCCCTCCCTTCTCTAGCAATACTATCTGTGGAGAGGAAGGGCTCTGAGGAGAATCTGAGGAGACGAAGGGGACCGGGTGGACTGGAAAATGGAAGATGGGATGTGGCCTGCACCTTTGCCACTAAGCTTCTCCCCTCCAGCCAGCCCCCTGTTCTCCCCCTTCCTTGCCCCAGAATATCCCTGAACCTTCACCTCCCTGCCCCCATTGCCAACCGACACCAGTGGGGCCCCTTGGAGCCTCTGGCGCATGCACCACACCTCTGGCCATTTGCAGCAGCAGCCCAGAAATGCACGATGTCATCCAGGCTTTCATGCCACCACAAAGGTTTTTGGCGGGTTTTGGTAGCACTGCACAAGGCCCGGATAGGATTGGGCCATTTGTCAAATATCTTTACTGAAATATAGCTACTGGATGTCCACAGCATTCTTACCGTCTACCAAATGAGTCACTCGACCAAAGATGGAGATGAGTTTCACCTGGCACAATTTGCTCCTGACAAACCCATGCCGGTTCCTAGAAATCGCCCCATTATTTTCTAAGTGCTCACAGACATTCTACTTAATAATATGTTCCAGGCTCTTTCCAGGAATTGACCTCACATTGGCCCATCTGTAGTTTCACAGATCTTTATTTTTCCCCTTTCTTAAGGATAGGGTTAACATTTGCTTGTCTTCAGTCTCCATCCATGTTAGACTGTAAGCTCTTCAGAAGCATACAGAAGAAACACTTCCAATTCTCAGTGGCCCCTGTAAGGTACCATGTTCACTGATGGGTGAACAATGAGTAGGCTTACCAGAGTTCTTCCCGGGACAGAATGTAGCCCTTTAGGAGTAGGAATGTGGCAGGTGTAGTTTGTTAAACCTTAGAGCACAATGGGGCTTGCTTCTGAGTAGACATGCCTAGCATTGTGCTCTAAGGTTTAACAAGTTACACCCAATGGCGTTGCTACTGTGAAGCGACGGTAGCGGGTCGCTATGGGGTGACGCGTGCAAGGGGGCACGCGCAACGCGTCACCTCTCCTCTCCTGCACGCGTCGCCCCCGAAGACGTCCCCAGAGCGGGCTGCCCTTTTCCCTCAGGAAGATCTGCGCATGGGCTAAAAAACGTTATAAATAACGTTCGTGCAGCGGGCCTTTCTCAGAAGGCCCCGGACAGCTGGGGAAGACGTCCCCGAGCCGGCTGCAACAATTAAGGGGGCACCCGGGCCAGCGGCCCGGAGTGGCGGCCTGTCGGGCGCCTAGAGCGGCGCCTCGCCGGGCGCCCTCTCCTAAAGGGCTACATTCTGTCCTGGGAAGAAATTTGGTAAGCCAAACAATGAGGCATCAATAAATGCAGCTTAGAAAGATAGTTCAGTACAGTATACCAGATCCATACCCGGATATAGTGCTAGACCTTTAGGAGAAAGAATGTGGGCAGGTGTAGCTTGTTAAACCCTCAAGAGGACTGGGAAGACTGTGTTTGGAAAGGCAAGTCTCATCAGGAGCTCATTAAGCTAAACATAAAGGGGATAGGAAAACAAATATGGAAACTAATTTAAACACTGGCATTGGAGACAAGATGGTGGGAGACAAAGGAAGAAACAGGCTTGCAGAGGAGTTGAGGAGGAACTTTATTTATTTTTCACATTTTTATACCACCCTTCCTCCAAGGAGCTCAGGGTGGTGTACATTCAGTAGTTTCTTCCCCTCCTTTTGTCCTCACAACAACCCTGTGAGGTAGGTGAGGCTGAGAGATAGTGACTGGTCTAAGGTCACCCAGGAAGCTTCATGGCTGACAGCACTCTAGACACTTGATGATGGCTATTGTATCTCCTCTTAGTCTTCTCTTTCCCAGGTTAAACATACCAAGCTCCTGTAACTGTTTCTTGACTTGGTTTCCAGACCCTTCATCATCTTTGTTGCTTTTCTCTGAACCTGCTCCTCCTTATCAATGTCCTTCTTAAATGTGGCGCCCAAACTGGATACAGTGTTCTAAGTAAGGTCTGACTAATGCAGTATAGAGTGGAATAATTACTTCTCATGATCTGGACTCTATGCCTTGGCTAATACAGCCCAGCAATGCATTCACATGTTTTGCAACCGCATCACTCTACTGGCTCATGTTCAACTTATGGTCCACTAACAGCACAATCCTGCCTAAGAGAGCGGCCGGCCAAAATGGCCAACTGCTGTATCCTAAGCAGGATGCGAGGGGGGGGAGAGACGTTTGTCCCCTTCCCCCGGTGTAAGCGGGAAAACATGTATGATTGTTTCAGGTACATATACTTAAGCTTAGTTACATATACTTCATTCATTACATATACTTAAGCTTAGTTACAGCAGGGAAGAGATTTACGGTGTTGTGTCAAAGACTGTGGGAAAGGTGGGTTTTAAGAAGGGATTTGACGGAAGCAAAAGAAGAGTTCCAGGAGCCTGCAACGTACACGTGTGTGTGTGTGTGTGTGTGTGTGTGTGTGTGTGTGTGTGTGTGTGTACACAAATACACACACACACTTTCATTTGATCCAGAAGAAGTACACAATTTCATGTCATTCTCCATGTCTTCACATAAGCCTTTTCATGCTTATTTGGCAGCACTTTTGAATTGCACATTCAGGCGTGTATTTTCTGAAGAACCACTAGAGGGGAATCAGCGACTGCGTTAACATCATCTGTATCATTTGCAAAGGAAGGCAGGTGGTTCAGAAATCTGATTTACACTGACAAAAATGGCAGGCAATAGCATACATTCTACTTGGCGCTCATCTGGAAAATAAATTTGCATCTCAAAGCAAGTTAAATAAATAGATACTTCTTTAGAGAAATGTATTTCCTGAGATAAGGCAGTTTATAGTTATTAATTTTGCTATTTTATACCCCCTCTTTGGGCCTCAGCCAGTCCTCCTCTAGGCAGTTTAAAATCTTATATTGCGAAACAAAACGCATTTAAACCTCAGCTATTTTGATGCATACATTAGACAGTAGAAAGCAGTTTTCAGGGTCAAACTGTGGATTCTGTGCCAACAGTCCAGGGGAAGAAATGTGTTCATGCGCTGCAGCCTTCCAAGTCCAACTACTGCTCCACTGCCATCTTCATCCTGGCTACAACCAGTAGGCCCTGGTGCTGCTATCAGCTGCCCAGGCTGTGATCAATCCTGTCTTGCTTCCACACACAGTATGTAATTTCCTTGACCATATGCTTTCATTCTCTGAGTATCATACAGATATTCCGTATTAATTAATTGAAACATTGGACTTCACTTACAACCTTCTGGAATATAAAGTACAGTGACTGTGTACAGCCGTGTGTCTGTCTGTCTGTTCTCTTATGTAAGAGCTATAGACTGTATCTGTTTTTCGAACAGAAGCTCTCTTTTACTTTCGAACAGAATAACTTTTACTTCTCTACAAATTGTATCTGTTTTATTTTTCTTTGTATATACATACTTACCCTTATCCTTTGTACTTGTATCTTTGGAATAGTAAAATATAATAAATGAATAGAGTAGAGGGTGGGGACCTCTGCTTAGAGCAAAAGGGGGTTGTGGGGAAAGGGAGTTGCACCCTCCCAGTTCTTACCACTTACTTCCCCACAGACACCCAAGCACTTTCCCCCCCCAGCCAGAATCACTTCTGGTATCAGAGGGCAGCTGGGAGAAAAGTAGCACCAAGAGGACGGCTGTAGGGAGTGTGAGAAATACATCTTAATCACATATGCTTACCCAAAAGATGAAGTTCAGACTCCAGAAGTGAAGCAGAATAGTTTTATTGTACATTTCTGCAGAAACGGGCATCCGATCAAAAGATCAGAGCAACGATAAACAAAGTGTATCCAGTTTTTATTCCCCTTGTTTGGAAATGGTTCTCCTCCCCTATTTCCATTACTCCTCCTCTAAACCTTTGATTGGCTAGGTTGATAGGTTTTGATTTCCCAAAACCTATCAAACATATTGTATATTTCACGTGGTCCTTTATCTCCGCCCCATATCTCCCCTCACTCATTACATATCTCCCCTCACTCATTATCCATATTTGGGCTTCTTCCTTGACTTGGGTGCCCCCTTTCTGACCTTTGCTGACTACCAGTTTATCCTTCTCATCTGGTTCTTTCTGGTTTGCTAGTCTCTAGTCCTTCTCCGAACCCCCAACCGTCTGTGTCTATTCAGAGAGCTGGCTACCGTTGGTAGGTACTTCCTCTTTACACGGGTTCATCTGTCTGTCCAACTATTCTGGTCTCGCTCCTGTCTGTCTCCTTCAAGGGCCCCCTCTACCACATCCTCTTCTCCAATTGTCAGAAAGCCTGTGTCTCAACTTTTTAACTTCTGCACTCTTGACCTTTGGTCTCAGCCCTCCTGTTACTGAATTAGCTTCTAAGCATCTAACATTACTACAATTATTAATTCTACAAAAACCAACATTTAATAATTATACTTTATAATTATTCCTCACAGGAGGTTAGCAGTGGACCACGGGAAACGTTAACAAACCCCACCAGCCCATCCCTTTTCCAGTCAAAATAGGGTATTGTTTCCCTACAATGTCTGCAGTTGGGGCTTGAAACAAATGGGTTTGCCACTGTCACATGTAGTTGGACTTCTTTAAGGAATTGTACATGTTACTATTTGCTGGTTGACTTCCAGGGATATAATAACCACGGCCAGCTTCTTATATTAGGGCTAGCTCACATACATTGCAGCAGGGATGTGGATCAAGTCTCTGACTCCAAGTCTCAAGTCTTTGCCCCCAAGTCCAGAGTCTTTGGTTGTGAGTTGCGAGTCCCTATCTATTAAATGGGGAAAATGGGTTTAAACCTAAATAAAACTGGACTTGTCGTAAAAGGCTCCAAGTCTCGAGTAGAGTCTTTCGAGTCTTTTACCATCGCCGAGTCAAGTCTGGGTCAAGTCATTGATGCAACTTGAGTCCGATTCAAGTCCAAGTCAATAAACTCAAGTCTACAGCACTGCATTGCAGTCACAAGCATATTGACATGTGATAGCCAATTCTGGCTCCCTGGTATGTGTACTTATCATTTGCACAACTGTGTATGCTTTGAGAGAGTATATAATGACTATTCAGTGTGTCCACGGTGGCTCTAAATGCAATGTTTCAAAGTGCCAGGTGCCTGGTAGCCCCTCGTACCTAAAAGACCAGTTTGGCTTGAAGTGGCTCCCATCACATTTGTAAACAGGGAGGACTCAGAACCTTTTCCACTGATGGGCCACAGGACATTTTGGCATGACGTTTTAGGTTGATCATATAACGCTCAACATCTCAGTGCCTCTCCACTGTGGACTTCTCTGCCTCATTTTCTGAACATCTGTGCTTTTTAGTTGGCTGCAAGCCTCCAGCAATCTTGTGGTTTGGTCATTGATTGGTGTATCTTTTTGTGGTGATGCGTCTGGTTTTGCCTGTTTGTTATTGAGAAAAACAAACAATAAATGTCATAGAGATCATAGATAAATGTCAAAAAACAGACAAAATGTTTGTCAAACCAAACCAAACCAGGATTTGGTTGCTGGACCGTGGAAGGTCAAACTGGTTTCTTCTCTTTCTGTGCGTACACCTGTTGTGGTTACTGCCTCCTCTTGCTCCTTTAGTTGTTTCTTTCCTCAGTCAGCTGCCTCCACCTCACCTCATGTTCTGTGCAACTTAGTTTGCAGTCCCCACTGAGCTCACAAATTGAGGCAGGCTTGCAGTGGGGCCTGGACGTGGCACTTCTTCCTTTCAGTTAAACTCTGCCTGAGAGGGAAGCACCAGGAGGAAGAGTAAACAGCTCCACCTGAAAATACCGAGAAGAATGGAGTTAGTTCATTCAGCATGGTCAGATATCAATCTTGGCCTCTATTCTGCCTCCTGGAGTATCTCAACGGCTTCTAATTTTTCTGTTGATATGATTTGAAGCTCTTTATTTCTCCATTAAATGCTACAAAGGGGACAAGGAATGCTGGGAATGTTCTCAGAAGGAAGGTCTCCACAAGGATATATGCCATTCATCATTCTGCCTAAAAAAGAACAAACAAACCAATATTTAACATCAATATTTAACATCTTATTTCAGGGTTGAAAGAGATATTTTTAACTATCTAGCAGAATTCCTGAATAATCGACCTTGAACACTAATCAGTATATTAGAATGCTCACACTGACTTGAGAGCAAAAATGGAAAAAATTTAATTAAATCACCAGGGGGGATAATTTCTTCCATATATCACAGGCCCTAATAAAAACAGAGGCTGTTTTTTTCTTTAATAGAGATCTTGTTTACCATCCTCAGAATTAAAAATATGGAACAATATCTGTTCAGAATTACCAAGGCTCTTTATTGAACTTGTATTTCCCCCTCATTAAGGCCAATTAACAGATTACCATCATTTAAGGAGCAGAAGGCAGAATCCTTCTGAGTGACAAGGACTTGGTCTAGTAAATCAGTTTCCAGGACAAAAATCTGGTACCTATAATACACCAGTACGGGCATGAGTTAGGCGCGACAGACATTGTTAATTTGTCTGTTAAAACCACATGGTATTACATCTAGGTCAGCAATGTTAGACGAGTTGAAACAACTTGCACATGGCGATGCCCCACCACTCATTGGCCAGAACACATAGCGTGAATGATGCTTGCTCATCCTCGCACAGGGTTTTTTTAAAGATGAACAGGAGGCGGAGCATGTTGGGCTTTCCTGTTCATTTAAAAGACCAGCCTTGTGGAAGACAAGCAAAGAGATGGTGCAGAAGTGGAGTTAAGTGGGGTCACTGTGCCCCACCTCACCCTGCCCACTCAGCTGCAGCCAAATGGGCAGAGAGAGAGAGAGAGGAGGCTGTGATGGCAGCAGCCACAGCGGTGCTGGAGAGAGAAGGGGGTTGCTGCTATCTAGAAGGGAAGGGGTTCCCCTCCATCTTTATTTGTGGGTTGGTGGGTGTCTTGGGCGGCAGCTGGGGAACGGCGTTTGCGCTCCGCCTCAAGTGGCCCTTCGGCTGGGGCCATGCTTGCCACAGCCATCATTACCTCAGTCTTGTCTGGACTCGGCAACTACATACTTCCACTTAACTAGGTGAAGGACTGAGCTGACAAATGCATTGTACATTTTTATTGCACTGACTGACCTCTGTAGAGAGTTGATGCTTAATCCAGTTTCAGCATTGGTAATAGATCTGAGCATTACTGCCTTCAGCATTCAGACAGATAATCCCGGAAGTGCTCTGTGAGTCATTTTCCTCAAGGTAGAAAGTATCACTTTTCTGAAAATCCATTTTCTGAAGGAGAAATAATGATCTATTGAGGGAGGCATAATTTGCTGACACATCCTGTCATCTAACAAAGGGAATTTGCTTTCCCTTTTAATGACTGGAAACAAAGTGAAACACCAGGCAGCTCATATCCCTAGGTAATACAATGAATCCCGGGGCTGCTCCTATTATTTTATAAGTGACTCACAGAGTTTATAGACAGTTTTGTATTGCAGACTGCCAAGCTTTGGACGTCACAAGGTCTTGGTGCCTCAACAAAATGGTTAATGAAATATGAAGTCATGCTAAGGTACACTTAAAAAAAAAAAAAACACTAACAATCCATTAAATAGAAGAATTGGAAGCATCTGACCAAAACTGTCACTACCTGCTTCTGGCTACAACTCTTTTTTATGATGAGCTGGCTTTGATTTGTATCTGCCAAGCTATTTCACCGAAAGACAGGCAGCCCAATCCAACCTAACTTCCCTGGTGCCAATGCAGCTACGCCAATGGGGTGCGCACTGCATCCCATGGGGGAGGTTGGAGTCTTGAAAGCCTCCTCAAGGGTAGGGGACACTTGTTCACTAGCCCTGGGGCAAGTCCCCGCTGCGCTGCCCAGATGGGTCTACTCAGACCTGCACCAGTGACTTTGCTGGTGCAAGTCCAAGTGGTCCCGAGTAGGTAGGCTTACCATATTTTTCAAACCTCAAACCGGGACACCCCCCATACCCCCCCGAGGTAATTAATTAATTAATTAATGTGAAAGCAACGAAAAAGCAAGGCCAAAGAACCACAACCAATCGTAAACAAAAAAGCAATCCTAAACCGCACAAACGAAGCCCAAAGTCCCATCCAGAACGAAAAAGCCAGTCTAAAGCACAACGAAAAGCAATCCTAAGCAGCCCAAACGAAGCCCAAAGTCCCATCCAGAACGAAAAAGCCAGTCTAAAGCACAACGAAAAGCAATCCTAAGCAGCCCAAACGAAGCCCAAAGTACCCTTCACAACGAAAAAGCCATTCTCAATCACAACGAAAAAGCATAAAACAGACCATAAAACTCCTAATAAAGCATTAATCCAAAAATAAGAAACCCTTTTAACTTTTAAAATCTAAAAGAAACGCGCCCCCTCCTGCCGCGCGAAGCTTGGCCGGAATTTATCCAATAAATGATCAATTTAAAATAATTAATTAATTAAGTAAAGGGGGCGCGAAGCGCCCCCTCCTGCCGCGCAAAGCTTGGCCGAAATTTTTCAAATAAATGATCAATTTAAAATAATTAATTAATTAAGTAAAGGGGGCGCGAAATTTTTTAAATAAATAATTAATATTTCTATTAAAAATATATAATTTAAAAATAAGCTTACCTGGTCGCTGCTGGTCACTGGTCCGTGGTCGCTGCTGCTGCTGCTGGGGCCGCGGCAAGCAGGCTGGGGCCGCGGCAAGGCAAAGCAAGGCAAGAAGCAGGCTGTGCTTCTCCCGGTGCCGCTGCGAGACCAGCGGCACCGGGAGAAGCACAGCCTGCTCGCCTGCGTTGCGCAGCCCTGGAGAACACAAGGTAAGAAGCAGGCTGTGCTTCTCCCGGTGCCGCTGGTCTCGCAGCGGCACCGGGAGAAGCACAGCCTGCTTTTTGCTCGTGTTGCGCGAGCTACAGGGCTCGCGCAACGCGGGCGATCAGGCTGTGCTTCTCCCGGTGCCGCTGGTCTCGCAGCGGGAGAAGCACAGTGCTTGCCCGCATTGCGCGAGCCTGCTGGAGGCTCGCGCTGGCCGGGCAAGCAGGCTGTGCTTCTCCGGTCTCCCAGCGGCTCCATGCGGTGCCGCTGGGAGACCGGAGAAGCACAGCCTGCTTGCCCGGCCAGCGCGAGCCTCTAGCAGGCTCGCGCAACACGGGCAAGAAGCAGGCTGTGCTTCTCCCGGTGCCGCTGGTCTCGCAGCGGCACCGGGAGAAGCACAGCCTGCTCGCCTGCGTTGCGCGAGCCCTGGAGCTCGCGCAACACGGGCAAAAAGCAGGCTGTGCTTCTCCCGGTGCCGCTGCGAGACCAGCGGCACGGAGAGAAGCACAGCCTGCTTGCCCGCGTTGTTCGAGCCTGCCAATGGCCGCCCTCCCTGCCTGCCCGGTCTGTCCTCCCCCCGCCCCTGCTCCAGCTGGGGTAGGACTTACCTGCACATGGCTGGGCAGAGCCCAGGTAAGGGCCACTGGCCCTTACTCTCTGGGTGCCATAAACACGCTTTACGGCGCATTTATGACACCCTGCACCAATTCTATACTGGATTGCATGGCAAGTCTGTGAGTATTCACAAAGAATAAGTGTTTTCTGCTTTTCTCTATTCCTGTGCTTTTCTCTTCTCTGTGGAGGGCCAAACTACACAGTATGTAGAATTCCCCCTACTTTGTTTGTTTGTTTTTAAGAAAATGAAAAGCAGCTGCTGGAGGCTGCGGTGAAAGGTAGAAGGAGGGCAGGTGGGGAGCAGGCATGGAACCGACCATTTCACTGATGGCCATTTTTCCTCTCAAAATCACGTCCATCTGCTTTTCTTTCTGTACTTATAAAGGTTCAGGTTCCGGTTTCTCTATCTTTTCCCCTGAGGACAGAAAACCAGCATTGGGGGGGGGGGGGATTTTCAGAAGAAACACTGTCAGAGAAAAGCTGCATGGAACTTTAACATTGGCCCAGAGACACACTCCCTCTTGCTCAATGTTGGTGCTGCTACAAATCAGATCAGATGTGATGCTGTTGTGTCAAATTCTTTGCAAAATGGTCCTAATGTGAGAATAGAAGGTTTAGCAAATCCAAATGAATCCCTGTGACAGCAGTGCAATCTTTTAGCTCTGTTCAAATGGTGCTGAGTTATCAGTCCCCTCTGAAATCTCATTCCCTGAAGGAATAAGAAAAAACTCCTTTCAGAGCATATGGGCTGGCTGTTAGTGTGGAACCGCAGCAATAGCTTTTAATAATGTTATAAATAACTTGCACATTAGCCAGATATGTTAGCAAATGTTATCAAAAGGAAGTTGTTTGTTGGCTCTTTGGAAATGGGCAATAAATCTAATTGTGCTTTCTGACATCTCCGGGCCTTGCTTTGGCAGCAAGGAATAAAGAAGTGTGATTTACAGAGCACGGCTTCTCTGCTCTCGCTGCAAAGAGAACGGGCACAGCTGGGTTTAATTAGCAGACTGGCTTTTCTCTTCAGGCACAATCCTGTCACACGTATGAAAACTTCACTGATTCAGAAGGATTTCAGATTATCAAGTACTGAAATGAAGCTTCATTTTTTCATATGAGTGTGTGTGTGTGTGTGTGTGTGTGTGTGTGTGTGTGTGTGTGTGTGTACGTACACAACAGCCGCTTTGGGTCTCCCCCATGGGGAAAAAAGTGGGATATAAATTCAATAAATAAAAAATAAAATACATATAAACCTAGCATTATTTAAAGTAATTTCTGGAAGTATTCCACTCCTCATATGGACCCAGTACTGTACTAGCATTTTCTGAACCATATGCAATGGACATTCAAGACAGTAATTTCCTCAAACATCCCACATAATAAAAAACCTCTCTCTATGGTGTTTCCTTCATGATAGCTTTTTCACAAATGCTGGTCACTGCAGTTGATGTTGCAGTTACTGACTCAGTTCAGAAAACATGCCAAATAATCACAGTTAAGGAACATTAACCATTGTAATGTCCGAACTGACAAACCATGGCTTGTGATAGGCCAGCACACCAGAATCAGAAACTATGGTCTGAAGTGGGTTTGTAAGAAGCAATGGTTTGTATACCAACTATGGTTAGTGTCTGTATTGACAAACCATAGTTGTAGCCATCATTCTGCTCCAGAGGATACTGTACCATGGAAATGGGAATGCTGAGAAGACCAAAAAGGAAAGTCAAAGATGTAGCTCTAAAAAAACATGACTTACATGGTGTACCTGTGGAAACTCAAACCATAGTTTGGGTTTTAAACTATGGTTAGTACAAGCTATAGTTTGGTGCGATACCTACAATACAAACAACACACCAAGCCATAGTGTGTGTTAACCATTTTGTGATGAATATGTATAGTGCACTCATTCTGAAAAGCTTCCCCCCCTCCCATTCTTTTCCTTTTTTCCTCTGGAGTAACCTTTTATATCAGCAAACGATGTTGCTAGCAAGGGCAATATGAATAATAGAGATCAGGAGGGAGGGAGGGAGACCATTTGAGGGTGGAGGGAGGATATTTGGAGGGTAGGACAACATTTAACAACCTGAAAAGTCCAAGCATGGATACATTCAAAATTATATTGTGATGGAACAATGCATTTTAAGACAAAATATGTTTTTTTTTCTTTTAAATACTTCTAAGAGTAATAGCACTGTTATCAACTCAGGGCAAACAGGCATCTTTTTTCAAGCAAGGAATTTGGCATGCATATCTAGAACATGGACCTAATTGTTATAACAATGGTCACTCAGGGCATAGGACATGTGTGTTGGTTCTGGGCCAGTTCCAAGTTTCAGGGAACCATTGGCAAAATGTCCTCCATGGGTCCCTCCTAACTGGACATTCTATGGTTCAATACCGCAGCAAATGGGATGGATGAAAGGAGGCGACAATGAAGCAACTCTCAAGGATGAGAACGTCGCTCTGCCACTGCACTAGTAAGGCCCCAGGCACAGGTTGTCTTAGGAATCAGCAATAGGTCCATCATAGTTGCCCCCAAAAGCTGATCCCTGACCTTTAATGCTAGCCTTGTGTTGACCAGAGATAAAGGTGCTCCTCTCTGAGGAATAATCATGAGGCCTGAAACATGGGCTGGTTCAATTGTCGTAGCCTAAATTTTGCAGGATAGGTTTTGGGCTTGCACAGTGCCTCTTCCCTCCCCACCTTCACCTCCCATCATATGTTCTGATTCCCTACCTCTCTTTCTGAAATGATGGTGATGCAAATCATAGTTTGCCATCAAACCAGAATTGAAAGCTCACATCAAATCATGGCTTCTAATTTGGGGTTGGAGGCAAACTATATTTCGTGCTAATCATTTGCTGGATTTGGACATCATGATTTGCCATGATTATAGCTTCTGTGACCACGGGCGTCACTGCAGGGGGGTGGAGCTCTAAGTTCCACCGCGATCCGACCCTCCATTACACGGGTGAACGAAGCGGCCCCGCCCCCTCACCTTCGGAGCCTTTCAGGGCAGCGAAAGCAATGCGCAGGGAGTCTCCTGTGCGTTGTTTTCACCGCCTTGAATGGTTCCGAAGGCGAGGGGGCGGGGCCGCTTCGTTCACCCATGTAATGGAGGGTCGGATTGCGGCAGAACTTAGAGCTCCGCCCCCCTGCAGTGACACCAGTGTCTGTGACCCAGGATATTGGGAGTGAGGAGCACAGAAAGGGAAGAGAGAGGAGGGAGAATATTTCCCAAAAATCATTCATGGCATCTGAATCACATTTTCTATGTAGGTAACTTTCCCGAAATCATACCCCCTAACTGGACCAGATCCTGCAGCATGGGTCAATGCGGACCTGCACCAGCTATTTAGCTAGTGGAGGTCCGAGAAGAACCCCAAGTAAGGGAACAATTTTTCTCTTACCCAGAGAAGACCTCTGCAACTTCCCCCGCCCCGCAGAATGCAGCAGTAGCCATTTCAACGTTGCTGCATTGGTGGGGTGGAAAATAATAGGATTAGGCTCCGAGTCATATAAGAGTGGTCCTTTTGAGGCTGTTGTATTGTACAACTGCAGCTGCAATTCTTTTTTTTTTTTTAAGAATATATACTAATCAAAGCAACTTTGGGGGAATGGATGTGTCTTTAACAATGTACAGGTGGGCCCCCATATCCGCTGGGGATATGTTCCAGGCCCCTCCGTGGATACTTGAAACCGTGGATAAGAGCGAACACCCCCTCCATGGTTTCCTGAGGGCCCCCCACCCTGCCTCCCCTGCAGGCAGGCATGCTTGCCCCCCCCCCCAGCTCTTATTTTTCTTTCAGCAAGCTTTGTTTCTTCCTTAAAACAGAGAAGCAGCCTCCATTGCAGGCAAGTAGAACGAGACTAAGTCCTAGAGAGGCTCTGCAAGGTTTCTGTTAACCTTGCAGAGCCTCTCTAGGACTTAGTCTCGTTCTACTTGCCTGTAATAAGCAGCCAGAGGCTGCTTCTCCTGTTTCTTTAAGGAAGAAATGAAGCTTACTGGGAAAAAAGTAAAAGCCTGGGGGGGTCCCCACAATTCGTGGATAGCGAATCAGTGGATATGGGGGCCCACCCGTATATGTGCATGTTGACACACAGACATTTGTTTTATCGTGATTATACTAAGTCAAATAAGAAAAAGAGGGGAATTTAATCATAATCTCTTTTTTTTTCATTCCCTGGTTGGATGAAGGGGTAGGCCAAAGCTTGATGTTATGACACACAAATTATTCCCACATGGGCTGATTAAATTTTTGAAGCAGCAGGGTGCCCCTGCCTTAATGTAAACGGTGGCTTCTCAACTCTCTAGCCTGCAGATGCCCTTGATATGCAAGTCCTGACAAATAAGGAGTGAAAGCAGTTGTGCAAAACTACCAGTGGGTTGACTCCCTACTCTCTGTTAAATTATAAATCACTGTAAGTGAATATGTATGAAAAACAGCTCCTGTTGGCTAATGGGTATTAAAAGGTGTGAAATCCTATACTAGCTGCATAAAGTCGTCTCTCAAGAAACCACATAAACATGAGAGAAAATTAAGGGGGGGGAGTGGCAAGAGGAGAGATGATAATGAGTTCTGTTCCCCTGATTTAAATGCCACAGTGGTTGTGAAAGAATGCCCTCAAGGTTTTGGTTCACAAAAACTTGCTTCTTTTGAATAAATTAAGCTGGCTTTGAGTCAAATTAAACCTCTTTCTACCTCCACATTAGACTTCTGAATTTTTCTTCCAGATATGTCAATGGTTATTCATCTTGTGATTTACATTTACTGGTGTGAGGAGAACCATTTGACTCTCTCCACATAGTCTGCAGCACTACCTCTGAAATCAGAGTGTGAGCTGATATATCAGTGTCTGGGAGCGAGTGATGAGTTGGGAATTGCCCTGTTCAAATCTCTGGCCTCAGGCAAATGTCTTTCTCTCAGTCTTCCATCTGTCCTAGAAGCATCATTGCTCATTCTGGCCTAACTTGTAGAATTCTTATACTAATATATATGATGTGCTTTGAACACTTGAGGTATAAAGCAGTGATGTAGACTTGAGCCTATTGACTCGGACTTGGCAATTCTAAAAGATTCGAAAGACTCAACTCAAGACTTGGAGCCTTTTACCACAAGCTGAACGCTGAAGCAACTCGCACCCAAAGACTTGGGGGCAAAGACTTTGATCCACATCCCTGGTATAAAGGGGGCAATCCTATACCCACTTTCCTGGCAGTAAACTCCACTGAACACAAAGGGGCTCTTATATCTCAACTCAGTACACATGCATAAGATTGCGCTGTAAGTACTATTATAAACTGATGTACAATGGACCTGTCCCCATATCTGTTTCCAAGCTAGATTCAGCAGATCAGAGTGCCCGTGTCCATAGTACATGTTAAAAAAAAACAAGAACCTTTGATTGACAATCTAGACCTCTCTCTGGGTTTGCTTGCAGGGCATGTGTAGAAGAAAAAAATGTTCTGCATCTCCTTTCCTACACAAGAGCTGCAACAAGCAGCAATGAACTATTATAGTCGGTTTTCTCATAACTATGCCTCCCTTGCTTTACTCACATAAAAACACACACGACTAAATTGGAAAGCTTTTAAGCTGCAACTTCATTGGTACCCAACACCTACATACAAAGTGAAACAGCAAGCATATTATATATATTCTGGGAATGCGCCTCGGTCATAATTTGTTGGAATGCGGTTGCTGTAAAAAGAAATGGGATTACTGGATATGACATTCCATGCACTCCAGAGACATCTTGTTTGGGTACCTTAAAGATTTTGTGTTGTCAGATGAAATGGGATTAGTGTTTTGTTTTCTCACAGCAGCACAAATATGTGTTGCAACTAAGTTGAAAATGCCTGACCCTCCTACTGATTTCGATTTCAAAAGGTTTGGTTTGTCCCTTTCATCATGAAAGTAACTTAAAGCAAAAGAGCAATGACAAATGATGCAGCAGACAATTTTGTAGAATTGTGGCACCTGCTTATTGCATACTGGAGTGAGACATTATCAAGCTGGAGAACAGCCCTTTATTGAGATGGCACTTTCATAGTAATTAGAAACTACTGGGGAATGTGAATTTCATGGAAGATAAAAGGATATGAAAATGTTTGTGATTTAATTGATGATTTAATATATAGGTTTGGAATAGTATTATCATTAATTGCTTGAAAATCCTTTTTTCTCACGACTTCCGCCTAACGTTGAGGATCTATTAGAGGTAGGTTTGTTAAGACAGAATGCAAAGCTTGTGTTTTCTCATTGCACGGTGTTATCTGAAATGCTGAATGCACACTCACTCACCTTTTGCCTTACAAAATGTGTTGGCCAGATTTTACATGAACTGCAAAACATGGCTGTCTGTTTCCATACTAAAGCAGCATATAAGTAGCTATGATGATGACTATGGTTGCCCTAGTTAGCGGAGGATCCTCATCCCCTTGGGCACTGACATCTTGTGGTACACAGGCTTGGTGGTCGGTAACTCACTTCTGGGGAGAAGGGGACTAGTGGTTTCCCATGGCTGTTGCAGTCCTGGTACTGTCGCAATACTAGCAAGAGTATTGGAGAGAAAACATCCTGCACTGCCCCACTGCATCTCTTTTAACTGTAAGTACCATTGAGAACAAAGGGCAGAAGCCACAGGTGCCATCTGTCCAATGAGACCGACAAGGCTCAAGAAAGGGAACAGAAGATCCACTGTAGTGAACATTTTAGAATTAAACAGCACAATCCTATTGGGCTGCCTTGCCATCTGAATACTGTTACCAAAAATGCCTTTGTTGTTATGGGGAATAGCTTTAAATATGGCAATTTGGTATGTGCAGGGATCTTTGGACCAACTATACCAGAGTCCAGCCCCAGAATTCCGTTTAAATATTGAGGACACACATGGGTTGCTTTCCAATATTTACTAGATAGTTCAATCATACATATAGTTCAATCATACATATACAAAAATCCAATCATACACAGCATACTACAGGGCTAGGAAAGTCAGTTAGAAAGAGACAGAGGTTTAGCAGGTTTCCTTGGTTTGTACACATGGATGATATTTTCCAGTCCTGGAGAGAGGAGTTGTCCTGGGATTGCAGTACTGGGTGAAGAGGGGGGAGGAAGGACATGAGAAGTGGGAGAAACAAAATGGTTCTAAGGTTCTGAACAAGCTAGGTTCAAGAACCAACAGAGTGGCTAACTGAAAAGTAAGGCAAAGAGGGGGGGTTGTACAAGAGAGGGGGGGCAAAGGGGGGAGGAGAACAAGGTAGAGCAGAGAGCTCACCAGTAAATGTCCAAAACGAAAGAGACTGGCAGGCTCTCTCTACTTTTTGTAGGGCCAAACATATCCCGGGGGCACTTAACCACATGGGAAAAGGGGAGGAGGATACCTTGAGTGGACTTCCTGTACACCTCTGGGTAAAACTACACACAAACAATAGGACAGGGGAGGAGGGTGATCAGTTTGATGGTCCAGTCGTTAAAGCGCTGACTGATTCAATCATGAGACAAAGCAGAGGTTCTGGAGAGTCCGGTGTCTGTTGTCTTCTCCCAGGACCACACTTAGTATATCAATGAGGGGTGTGTGTGCAGAGTCTTGATGTGCATTTCATAATGAAAATGCCACACAGGTGTAGCCACTGCCACATTTTTTAAATATATACTGTACATCCTTATCCTTGAGTATGCCTTCGTATATTTAATGTACCAGTCCTAAAAATGCTACCAATTATATGAGCCACCCTGATTAGACTGCTATAGTTGATTTCAAGGAGCTGTTTATAACAGATTTATGTTCAGAACCATGGAGAGCATCATACATATACAATGTTTCCAGGTCTTTAAGTCAAGAGAGGACTTTCAAAGAGGCAGGCCAATAGAGATCAGGACAAGAGGCTCCACACGGCCAACCTCCATATGGCTCCAACCTCCATATGGCTCGAACGTGTATAGCAGCATATAGAAAACACGGGGTATTCAATTTCTCTGGCAGACTTGTTAAATTTGACACCTTTTATGCATTATAATGAATGTAGTTTCATGAAACTGTATGTATAAGCTTCCCAATCCCAAGATAGTATGTATTTCTTTCAGCCCAGTGCCAGTATCATGAAGGCACTCTTCTCCAGCATGCTCACCAGCCTCACCTCAGTGATTGGCAGGACACAGGGCAGGGCCTCTCCCGAAGTTTGCAATGGGCAGGCAGCCAACGTCATATGTGAGCAGTCCGTTCTGCTCATATCCTGGGCTGACACATTTCATGGCGATACCAACATTTTGAACTGGGCTCCAAAACAAATCAAAGGATACTGCAGATCAGTTAGTACCAGAGGATTACACTCCGAGGAACAGACCGCCAACAACACCCTGCAACATTTTGCACCAAAAATTACTTGCCTATCCCTGCTCCCACACACCCCTCTTTCAGCTTTGGGGAGCTGTTTGTGCACCTGTCTGTTCAGTGATGTTTTAGATAGGGATTCTTTTCAAACCAAGATTGACAATATCTGGGTACTCTCAAGTACCGGTATTTTAAAATGATTTCATTCAGCAGAGAGATGTGTTCTCTTGCACACATTACTACTGCACCCTTCTTTCCGTTGCAGCTCTATTCTGCTGCTCTATTCAGTAATTGGATAGGGGGTAGGAATGAGCTCTGTGCAGAAGGGTGAGCCTGCAGCGTCATGTTTCCCTGAGCTGGACTTTGTCATGCCAGTGTCTCTCTGACTCTACAGCACAAACACACCTAAAACCTGTGGAAGACTAGTGGGAAGGTTGATGTGTCACCTATTCCAGATCTCCCTCTTCTGCCCTATGTTATAACAAGGTCTTGATAAACAAGGAGAACATCATTTTTCCTAGCACTGTGGCAACCATACTGATAAACTTTGACGGCATCTTGTATGTTTGTCACCCAAGAAAAGAAATTATGTGAATTCAGCGCTTAATTGGGAACAGGAATGTGGCACACACATTGTACATCAGAGGGGAGAAAAATGCAGGCATTTAAACCATGCAGGAGCACTGATTGCCATATGTATAGAAATACATATGTATCGCCATATGTATAGCAGGCTCTTGAGATCTGCACCTCAAAGCTGAGTTGAGTTGGGTATTGGCAAGAGAGAGCAGGTACATGTAGTCTTAACTATTAGAGAGCGCATGCAAATAAAACCATCTTGGGTAATGAGTATGCTCCAAAGGCTGCTGAGAAAGCAGCAACACATGGATAGATTAATGTTTAATGAGGTCAGTTTGCACTGCTTATATAATTTAAATGTTAAAAAAAATAACCTGTAGTATACTGTATTGGCAAAGCAGATGTACCTTTTTATGTACTACACTTCAGAATAGCTAAGCCTTGTGAACCTCTCTTACAGCACAAACCTATGCATGTCTAGCCGAGGTCAATGGGGCTTACTCCCAGGAAAGTTTGTATAGGATTGCAGCCTTAATAACATCCCTTCTCCCCCCTCCCCAATTTCTGGCACAGAAGGTATTAATAATAGAAGATGTTACGTACAATGATTCATTTTCTTTTCTCAAAGCAACACTTCGGGCAAATAGTAGAACAGGAAACATCAAAAGAGAACCTAATCAAAAACATGGAAAGACCTTGAATTAAAAATGCAATAACTGGTAGATTTATTTGCCTGCTTGCTTGCTCTGTTTCAAATATCAGATATTTCTTTCTGATTAGGCCCCTTAACCTGCCAAAGCAGGTTTGTTTCCATCCCAAAGGAGCCAAGGGAGAAAGACCAGACATTTGTTGTACCAAATTCATCAGGGTCTCGTCATAATCATTATTTTTTACAAGCAATGAGAGTGGTGGCAAGGCAGAGCCCCAGGAAGGGATACTGGGATAGTTCTCATTCTCTCAGCCTTGACAGGAGGACTATAGGGCCAAGAGGAGGTGACCTCAGTCAGATAAGACCATAAGTGGGTGAGGTCATCAATCAGTGATGCCTGGGAAGGGGAAAGTGTAATAGTGTAAAATCACCTAAGGGAGCTCTACAGGCTTGCTCTGATGAGGAAGGCCAAGCAAAGTCCCTCCCTGAATGTCATCAAGGGCAGGGCTATTCCTGGGATTAGGGGGTGCAATAAACCCACCCCTGTTTTTGAGGTCAACACAGAGAGAGGTCCAGCTCTCCTGGCCCTGGGGAGAAGAGGCACGCTTCTCATAGAAGCCCACTTAGAATTTAGGATTGTAGGCACACTTCAGTCTTCATGCTTTTAGGTTTAGTGGAAAATACAGTATATTGTAGTATTTGCAGAACACAGTACAGGTGGGCCCCCATATCCGCTGGGGATATGTTCCAGGCCCCTCCGTGGATACTTGAAACCGTAGATAAGAGTGAACACCCCCTCCATGGTTTCCTGAGGGCCCCCCCACCCTGCCTCCCCTGCAAGCAGGCATGCTTGCCCCCCCAGCTCTTATTTTTCTTTCAGCAAGCTTTGTTTCTTCCTTAAAACAAACAGAGAAGCAGCCTCCATTGCAGTCAAGTAGAACGAGACTAAGTCCTAGAGATGCTCTGCAAGGTTTCTGTTAACCTTGCAGAGCCTCTCTAGTACTTAGTCTCGTTCTACTTGCCTGTAATAAGCAGCCAGAGGCTGTTTCTCTTGTTTCTTTAAGGAAGAAACGAAGCTTACTGGGAAAAAAGTAAAAGCCTGGGGGGGTCCCCACAATCCGTGGATAACTGAAACCATGGATAGCGAATTAGTGGATATGGGGGCCCACCTGTAGCTACATAATATATACCTAGGCTTACCAGATCTCCAACCGGGACAGAGTGCTAGACCTTTAGGAGAAGGAATGTGGGCAGGTGTAGCTTGTTAAGTCCTAGAGCACAATCCTAGGCTTGTCTACTCAGAAGCAAGCCCCACTGAACACAATGGGGCTTGTTTCTGAGTAGACAAGCCTAGGATTGTGTTCTAGGACTTAACAAGCTACACCTGCTCACATTCCTTCTCCTAAAGGTCTAGCACTCTGTCCCGGTTGGAGATCTGGTAAGCCTATACATACCAGTACATAATACATACCAGTACATACCAGTGGATATGGGGGCCCACCTGTAGCTACATAATACATACCATACAAGTCAGATGCATCCGAAAACCTGCGACTTCCGAAGCCAACAGCCCAATCCGATGCAAAACCCTGTGCTCGGATGCAGTGCCGCCGGGGCAGACTGTGCTCAGTCCACTGCATACAGCACGGCGCTGGAGGTCTCCTCGAGAAAAGGGGATGATTGTCCCCTTTTCCCGTGTTGATCCCCTATGGGGCAAGTTGGAGGCACGCCAGCAAAATGGCTGGCGCAGCTCCGTGAAGCAGCGGCGTATCTTGGGCAGAGCAGACGGAGCACTGGCTCCAGGTGGCAACTCAGGCTGGGGCGGAACGCTGCGCCACCCTGAGTTGCCGCACTGCCCTGCTCGCCCTGTCTCGCCCGCCGTGTAGCTGGAAATTCCAGCTACACGGCAGGCGATACAGGGCAGTGGGAGGCCGCCCAACCAGCCCCCGGAGGCTCCGCCGGGTCTGCGCGGCTCCGGAGGCCGGGAGACAGCCTCCGCACGTCCTGCCAGCTCGGCTCCTACTGCCCAGGCCTTTGCCAGCGATTTCGCACATGCGTACAACATTGTACGCATGTGTGAAATCGCCGACAAAGGTCTGGGCAGTAGGGGCCGAGCTGGCAGGATGTGCGGAGGCCGTCTCCCGGCCTCTGGAGCCGCGCGGACCTGGAGGGAACAGCAAGTCGGAGCCGCGCGGACCCGGAGGGCACCTGGGGGGTTGGGTGGGGGGCACCCGGGGCAGAGTCGCTCCGGGTCGCCCCCCCCGGCAAATAATTACTTCAGGGCGGCAAACACCCCCCTGCTCCAGGCAGCATAACGGCTAGCCTCGCCTCTGCCACGAAGCAATGTGCCAGGCTTTCAGGCCTGGGGCGGGGGATAGGATTCGGCGGATAGGATTTTGGCATAGGACTGGGCTCTTAGACAGGTAATGTCATAAGGCAAGGCCTGTCATGTCACAAAACTGCCACTCCTTGAAAAGTGGGAGGGGGGACACTGGAACTGGAGCAGAGCCCCCCAATAAAGGGGCAGAGACCAGCAGTAGCAGCAGCCCCAAGATGCCCCACGATGAGCCATTTGCCACGTGTCTGCCTGCTTAAAAACAAAAATCCAGATAGAAATGGGTCTGCTTTGGCAAACGGGCACCCCTGGCTCCAGCGCCTATTTGGTCACTGCCACTCTTGCTCATAGAGCCATTCTTAGGGGGAATACAGGGACCAGAACATTTTCTGGGTGCCTGAAATATTCTACCCCCTCTTTTTTAAAGCAAACCCCCAATGCACATGCACCCAACCCCTCCAACCTTTTCCTCCTCCATCACCACCCCACCCACTTCTTCAGAACAAGGGGACTCGGGAGCATGCCGCGAGTGGAATAAGATTCTGAACCAACATCCTCCCACCCCAATGGGTCTCCTCCTGCCCCAGCATCCTCCTGCCTGCCTTGACATAGAATTGCAACAGCCCCCTACCAACTTCTAGAGCCTTTTTGCAGTTACAGAGGTGCTAGAGGAGTTGGTAGGGGGCCACTGCTGACTTGAGCGAGGCCTCTCAAAACAGGTTTGCTCTACCCCAGTGCTGGCCAACCTTTCTGCATGAATGCTCCTGGACCTTTAATGGTTGTCTAGGTGAGGGCATTTCAGCAGGTGCAGCTGCTTTAGCAGCACCATCAGCACTTACATCTGCCACAATTCTGTCTTCTACACAACTCTTAAGAACACAGTAGCCCTAATGGTGGAAGGTTGGCCACCCCTGCTCTACCCTATGGATGTCTTACTCACAAGACTCATTCATCCAACAGAACAGCATAACTTTAGAAAGACATCATCCCAGAAATCCAACCTCTTTGTACAGACATATCACCCTTTGTTGCCTTGAAGAGTATTTTGCTGAAAGAAGGGGTCTTAAATACATTCAATACATAAATAGATGCATTTCATGAGAACGTTCTATAGGCTATAGCACAATGCCACTGGTACTATTAATTAAATGGTAATTAATTGAAGCAGAAATGGGCGGAAATCATATTCTTACTACTGTATTGAATTCATTTTGCTATCACTGCAGCCAGGGCCTTTCTGTGGAGGATCTGGAGGCAACACACTCAGCATTTAATCATCATGCATTACATTACATTACAATTTAAATTCACAGAGTTCTCTTACCACTAAAGTGATCATAGCTAAATCAGGCTTGGGCTCGTTGATGTTGCTCTTACGGTTCTCCCCCAAAGGAAGACAAATGATTTGCTGTCCATTTGGCTAGTCTTAAAGGAAGTACAATTATGTGCCACATGGTCTGTACCCATAAGACCCTGCCAAATTTGTGAGCCAATGTGATGTAAGGTCTTATAACAGAGGCGTTTATGTTTTCCCCAATGGAGGTTTATTGCCTCCAATTAGCTTTCACATCTGAAAAATTAATTGTGCAATCCATTCCAAGTCAACATTACTGAATCTCAGGGCATGGTCTCAGAGTACATGAGGTAGCCACTCTGCTAAAGCTAAGCAGGGCTGGCTCTGGCTTGTGCTTAGAGGGAAGACTAGCTGAGAACCTCATGCATAGCACCATAAGATCCACCATAGAGAAAGGAAACAATTACTACGGGCCTGTTCCTGTAAACTGGGCTCAAGGCATATGGACTCTGCATTTTTGAGATCAGCACAGAGAGAGGTATAGTGCTGGACCTGGGGAGAGATTGTCAATTTTTATAGCTCATGGTTTGGAAAACGGCCACCCCTTTCCATAGAATGTGATGGAAAGTGGGATTTGGGGTAACCAAGTGTCCCTTAATAAAAACAAACAAGTATTATAAACACAACATATATCAAGCACAAGGTCATAGACACACAAACTATGTTGCTATAGAACCAGTTCTCTTTTCTGCATGGTCACGGCTTAGAACTGATGATGGGAATGTCTACACAAGTTTTCTAAATATCTTTTGCACCCACAAGAACAGAATCAACAATCCTTTGTCCATCAATTATTAGACATGCCTCTTTGTTAGCCAGATCGATTATTTCAGATCTGTCACAGTCCTGGGTCTTGGCTCTGACTGATCATATGCACTCCTGGTTCACTGGCCCAACACTCCCAGTGAGTCAGAAATGCATGTTCCCAATTTGTTCTTATATCCTACTATCTCAAAGGTTTTAACACTCTGTGAGAAAGCAGGGCACAGCTCCTAGGCAAACAAGCTTTTACGTTGAGTACACGTTCTTTCGCACATCCATACAGTGGCATAGGAATGGGGGGGCGGGGGTGGTCCGCCCCCAGGTGGCATGCCGAGGGGGGGTGCAAACCATCACGGGCAGCCCAGTCCAGCCTAAGGCCTCAGCGGCACAATTCAGTCACAAAAGCAGCCTAAGTGCTTTAGGCTCGAGTTGGGACTGAATTGTGCAGGTGAGGCCGAATTTGTGCTGCAATTGTGATGGGCGTAGGACGAATTTACGATGGACGTAGCGCGCATGCGCACTACGGGCGCCGGCACAATTCCGTCCTAACTTCGGCCTAAGAGTGGGCGTTACATGGGCGTGACGGGGGCGTGACGGGGGCGGTTACGAATTTGGGTCCAGGTCCAGACACTGGCGAGCTCCGACACACACCCTCGAGCACAACTACGGAACAAAATTTAGGTCGACAAAAAAGGTGGACTCAAATTTGAGGAGACCCATGCCTGAGTTAGGACGGAATAGCTGTGGCACAACTCTGGACATGGACACAGATAGTTACCCTATCTGCAGCCAGCCGCACCCAGCCTCTTTCCCACAAAAGCCCAGCCCCAGGCCTCCATTCTCTCTCTCTCTCTGAGCACGTGGCGTGGGGTCCTGTCCCCCAGCAGCCACAAAATGGGACTTTGTCGGTGGAGGGCAAAATTCACAAACACCCCACTTCTCTCTTCTCTTCTCCTCTCTTCCCCCCTCTAGGGCAGAGAGGGCTGTTCAGGCTGTGGCCAAACTGTTTACAGCTGTGCCTGGGCAGCTGCCTCCATGCAAGTGTTTGCTAACCCATGTCTTTCTCCCAGCCCCTCTCTCCCCCCCCCACAGGCAACAACACCAGCAGGTAAGTGCAGGTAAGAGCACGGTACGTGCTGACATATGTTTTGACTTCTGCCTCTTTGCATATAAAAATATAGGTAGGATACATGACGCTTTACCAATGTCTTGTCTGATATCTGCCTGCATAGCCTGCCATGATATGCCTCTCTACCAATGTCTTGTCTGATATCTGCCTGTAGTCATGTGAGCACACAATGCCACGAGTGTGGAACTGTTACCCTTATGTAGACACCAGCTGTTCCCCCCCCCCTCTTTTCCCCACAGGGTCAACGGACAGGTCAGTATTGCTAGGTTTGCCATGGTTGTGACACAATACATGTGTTGTTGTCTCTCTCGTTGACCCTTTTCCCTTACAGGATCATGCTCTCGTTACACCCAGGGAAGGAGCTCAGACCATGCTATGTGTGTCACACCTGTCAGCTGTGTATTATTTCTCTCCCTGCAGGCCTTTGCAACCGACACACTGGCATTTCTTCAATGGCGATTGCTACCACACACCAGCTGCCATGGAACCCCCCTTGTTTTTTGTCTCCCCAGGAACGTCCACTACCACCTACCTTCCTGGGAGCACCCCTGGGGCTGCAGGCAGGGTGCCCCACTGTCGTCTGCCTCGATGCTGCCAGAGGTCAGGGAGCCAGCCCTGCAACCCTCCTCAGCTGCTGCTGCTGCTCCACCTCCCTGGCTGTAGTACTTGCTGTCCCTCCCCTTTCTATGGAGCAGGCTGTGGTTCCACAGGGGAAGAACCTGGTCTCCAGGTCCATGGGGCACGTGTGCTGCTGCTGCTGCTTTCAGATTGGCTGCTGTGACTACCCCTGGCAGCCTCGCCTGGCCATCTCTGCTACCGTTCCAGAACAATAAAGATGCCCCTCTGGCAGAGCCCCCTTGTGCCCAGTGTTACACAATTGCCCCACACACACAGAGACAGCGCCCAGCACACAAGCCCCTGCATGAATCCCATCCAGGGACTGCCACTTCCTTCCCAGGGAGACCACAGCAGGGGGGCTGCCAGACCCTCAGGGCTCAGAGGGGAGTGGGGAGTTGGGGGGCCTCTCAGGCAGGCAAACAATGACAGGCGACATGGCGCCCATACTGGATCCGCTCGCGTCCGCCACATCCGTGAAGAGCCCTTTCGGCAACCGGGGCTCTCACCTGCCCACGGTCCGCCCATCAACGGCGTCTGTTCCGCCCACGGTCCGCCCGTCAACGGCGTCCGTTCCGCCCAAGGTCCGTCTGCATAAGAGGCGCCCGTTCCTGCATTGCCTTCATCTGCGAAGTGACCCCTGTGTCCCTATTGGTCTCTGCAGACCCCTCTCCCTGTATCCCTCTCCCACCAGCCTTGTTGTCTGTCTGTTTCTGACCCACCCGTGCCCCTCCCCAGCACCCCCTGTCTGCCTGCCTGCCTGTGTGTCTGCCTCCCCTCCCACTCCCTGATGATGGAAGCTGGCAACCCCCCACCCCGCCAGAGCGCCTGCTGCGACGCGCAGACGTCACCCCATCTGGGGGCGTGATGAGCTGCGTGAGCCCTTCCCGCTCACAGCAGACAAGCCCAAGGCATCTCTCGGTCTTGGCCGGGGCACAGAGCAGAAGGCACGACGGGATGCCTTCTTTGTGGGCATTGCCCCGGCCCTGGAGCCCCAGGGCTTCAGGCAGCGCACGGACATGTCATGGCAGAGGCGGTTCCAGACATCATGAGACCCCCCTTGTGTGTGACGTTCCCACCCCCTCCTTCCCTTCTCTCCCCCGCTCACCCCCCATGAATCCCACGTGCAGCCTCAACGTGGCTTGGGGGTGGCTACCCCTTCTGCAGGAGGGAGGGGACGGTCACTCCCCCCTACAGCAGGTGGCTAATGCACAGGGTGCCCTGGGGCAGCTGGCACTGGCACAGCCTCTGCCCTTCAGCTGACTGTCGCACGCCCAGTGCCTGCAGGCCCACCTCTGGCTGCCCATCTGCTGCGAACGCTGCAGCAGCTGTGGTAGGTGCACACAGACGAACTCAGGAGGGGGCTCTTCACTTCCACAAGATTGACACCTCACCACAGGAGCCTGCCTGCCTCTGTGGTAAGTTTTGACTCGATCCTGGGCTGGTGCTGGCCCACTGCTCTTGCCTCCTGCCTAACTCAGGCATAGTTGCAGCCTAACTCAGCCCTATCTTAGGCCACAGTTATGCCACACTTGGGCCTCAGTTGTGCCTGACTTGTGCTGAGTTGGGCTGGACTGGGCCCTAAGGGTGGCAAATTGGCAGCAAGGGTTGGGGCAGCAGCGGCACCGAGTCTTTTCACAACGCTTTTTTCCGTCGATGGTCTCCACGGCAGCAGCAAGCCTTGCAGCGCCGCTGCCAAGGCTTCTGGAGGGGGGAGAGGTGTTCCCCGCCTCCCCAAGGTGATGTTTTCAGCCAGTGACAGGCCGCTGGCGTCACCCTGAGGTGCGTGGCTTCCGGCTGATGTCACCCCCAGGGCGTGGCTTCTGCCGGGGGGTGTCATCGCAGCCTGCAGCTCCCAGGCAGGGGTGGTGTTACAACACCACTGCATCCATCTGACTAGCCAAATATCCCAATCAGGTGGGCGTACAAGTCCCCAGGGCAGCTGCCCTTTTCGTAGGTGTCACTACTCCTTTTAACAGCCTCCAGCTGTAAAACAACTAAGGGAAGGTGAAGTCCTACACAGGCTAACTCCCCAGCCCTTGCAAGCTCTCCCAAGCCTCAAGGCTCTGGTTTGCTTCCTCACGGTAGTAGACTGGGTGGCCTAGGCCAAACTTAGAAGGATCAGTTCCTTTATACTCACACAGACACAAGCCTGTAATAATAAATGGGTTGACAAACATTTTCAAAACATTTCAACAATAAATGGGTTGTTTAACGAATAGGATTATGGTTACACATTTCTTGAAAGGCATTTAGCTAGACTTACCATATCCAAAGGGGGACAGGGTGCCTACACCTTTAACCATTGTAAAAAGAGGGAATTTGGGCAGGTGCAGCTCATAATGGAAGGGTGCAACAAGCTGCACCTGCCCAAATTCCCTCTTTTTACAATGGTTAAAGGTGTAGGCACCCTGTCCCCCTTTGGATATGGTAAGCCTACATTTAGCTATTTGAAAGAATAAATACAATTCTAAAACAATAAAGCTAAGCTCCTTAGCTTACTTGTTCCTAACACTCACCTAGATCGTTCCAACTCCTGAGCATAAGTAAAGGATAGCTCTTCTACCTGTTGTACCCTGACTGATATGTACAGACACATCCTTGATGGAAATGGCAAGTAGCAGCTCACTCACTCCCACAACAGCCTTTTTTTTTATAAAGTTAGTACTTAGCCGACTAGAGATCCGGGCCTCACCCAATGACCTCACCAGCTGATGTTACTGCCAGTCACTCACTCTGACCCTTCCCAACTGGAGATTCACAGCTGAAAACTATTTCTACAATTAGCATGACCTTGGTATTAGCCTTTTATCATGTTCCTAGCCCAGCCGTGGCGAAGGATCCTGATAAGGGGCTGTTCTCAGCCTGCTAGCAAGCTCTTTTCCCACAGCTGCTTCAAAATGGCTTCTGGCCTACAAGATGGAGTGAGACCTAAACCAGGTTGATTCGTCAGATGTGAGCTTCTGCTAGTGACAGTGTCACTTGCACAGCTAAATGGAACACTAAGAACAGGACAGAAGCCTGTTTTGGTAAATGTCTTAACAGTACTACGTGATCTTTTTGAAGAACAAGTTTAATTCTTCACAAGATCACGTAGTACTGTTGTTAAGACATTTACCAAAACAGGCTTCTGTCCTGTTCTTAGTGTTCCATTTAGCTGTGCAAGTGACACTGTCACTAGCAGAAGCTCACAAAACTGGACTTGTAAAAGGCTCGAAGTCTTGAGTAGAGTCTTTCGAGTCTTTTACGATTGACGAGTCAAGTCCGAGTCAAATCATTGATGCAACTTGAGTTCGACTCGTCCAAGTCAATAGACTCAAGTCTGCATCACTGGAAGTCTTTCCAAGGAAGTATTTCATTTTCATAAGAGCCTCTCTTTTATGAAAATCAATCACTGGACTTTGGCCAAATCCCAAGCAATGAGCAGAGACTCTTGAATATTTCTTGAGGTTAGATCCTTTTTGGCAGTGTTCTGTAAACATGGTTCATCTGAATTGTGAAAGATGTAAAACTTTCACACATGCTGAGCAATTGATCTCCATTGTTTCTTGGTTTCTTTCTGTGAATTTCTGATTTCATCCTCTAGGCATCAACATGCAATAAGACAATGAATGTTGGTATGAGCTGTGGCAAAAACATGGCGTATTAAATCTGGCAACCTAGACAACTATGAAAAAGACAGCCAATTTTCAAGATGGTGGCCAGACTAGGGGGTATAAAATATGGCAATCTATACTTTTGAATTCAGCATGGCCTTTTTCATTAAAGGACACCTGCTAGCCACTAAAGGCTCAATCCTATTGGCTGTTTACGCCAGTGGAACATGTGTTCCACCAGCATAAACAGATTTATGGCTGTCGCAAATACGACAGTGCCAGTGTGTGCAGACTGGCTGCTGCTGCAAGTGGCAAACATCTGAGTCTGCGTGAAGATGGACACCAGATGCCCACTGGACCACATAGGGCAGCACAGGGGTGGGAGGGAGGAATTTTGGTGGGAGGAATGGGGAGGAGGGTGGATCGGACCCAGGAAGGGGGCATTTTCGGCAGCATCCTAACCCCCCTTCTCGGGCCTGATACACCTTCAGCTACATAGCTGACACGGATCCAAGTTGACCCATGGCAGCCGCTGGGGCTTATTCCAGGGCAAGGGAACAAATGTTTCGTTACCTGAAGGAGGCCTCAACCTGCAAAAACTCTCCTGTGGGATACAGCAGAAGCTGTGTTGGCACTGCTGCATCACTGTGCAGGGAGTTAGGATTGGGCTCTAATTCCCCCAAATGCCTTTATCACATTTTTAAGAGGCTTTTTTCTGAATTTCTGACTCATCTATGTAGTGCATCATCTAACACCCAATCCTATCCCCCATTGGTATGCAGGATTTAGGGCCACTGATGGAGCATCTGCTGTATCCTGTGTGCTGGCAGGGGGCCAGGCCAGCTGGAAGAGGTAAGAAAAGAAAAACTTTACTTACCTTCCTGACCACAGTATGGTCCCCTATGGGACTCCTCAAAGTTACACCAGCTCTTTTGCTGGTGTAGCTCTGAGGAGCCTTCTGGTGGCAGGGCAGATCCGGGACAGAAGCATAGGAGTCCATGGATGTCACCATGATCCACCCCAGTCTGCCCCCAATCCACCCCCAAACCTACACTGAAACAGCCAAATTTGCTTCCTTCTCAAGCCTGCTATTGAGTGACAAGAACTTTCTCAACAGTGTTCTTTATGGGTAACGCATCGTAGCTCATATAGTTGCCAAGTACATAGGTGGAATACAATTGCCATCATATTTATCCTACCTTACAGGGAGTAGAAAGGCCTGAGGAAGTACTATTAATGCTTTTACTAATTAATGCCCTTACTTTATTCAACCAGCTCCCTGCAGTGCTGCTGCCAGTGGTTAATAAGGCCATACATCAAGTATTAGTCATGATTTATGTAAAGCATAAATGGTCTAACAGCGGATAAACTGCGCTTACATAAACTGTATATTTAAATTAGAAGTTCAAAAGACAGTGCAAAATGAGGTCGGTTTCTGTACAGCCCCAATGCTAGTTTTCTAATGTTAAATGTGGCATGAAAGAAATAGATGGAGGCGTTTATATGTTATATGTACATAGCAAACAGTTAAACAAAAGGAACATGTTGTAGATTTGGCATGCAGAGCAGTCAATGTATCCCCAGGGAGAGGCGGGCAGGGGTGGCAAGGGAGAGGGCCATTGGCCGGCCCAGGCTGGGAGGGGGCAGGAATATTGATGCTGAGATGCACCAATATCCTATGCCCTATCGCAGCTCGGGCCAGTGTTACATGGCCTCTCTGGTTGTGCGCCAACTACAGACCTGGTGTGCATCCAGGAGGCCCATTGCGGCCCGCACCAGTTACACCAGGGGAAGGGGATGAACGTCCCCTTCTCCCGAGGTGTGCCAGGGCCACGCCAAGGCAGGCCACAATGAGCCTAGGATACAGCGGCCAACCCTTTAGGCCAGCCACGTATAGTTAGGTAGGATTGGACTGCCCCTAACTACATACATACATACATACATACATACATACATACATACATACATACATAAAGACTGTTTGGGCTTTTGCATTATGTTGCTGCATTCACTGGCGTCGCTTCGGTAGGGGAGGGGCCGTAAGTTTTGCTCCATCCTAGTCCCTTTACCGAGCGAGCAGGAGGCGGCCCCGCCCCCTCACTGTTGGAGCCTTTCCCCTGCGGAGAAAGCAGCAGGCAAGAGACCCTGCCTGCTGCTTTCTCCGCAGGGGACTGGCTCCGACAGTGAGAGGGCGGGCTGCCTCCTGCTCGCTCGGTAAAGAGACTACGACGGAGCATTACTTACAGCCCCGCCCCTACAGAAGCGACGCCACTGGCTGCATTTTACTTTGAGAGATTGTTGGGGCTTTGGGGGGTTTCTTTAAAAATCTGCAAGGCTGCATTATACATTTGTTGAGTGTTTGGGGGGAGGGTTATTAAAAAACCAGTGTTTCAAATTGTACTGCCTTTCAGGGAAATGAATACATTTCTGAAATTGTAGCTGCAAGAGGTTGAAGGGGAGGCTCTTTGGCCAATGATACAGAGACATCATACTTAGAAAGATTGAGCTTCCCAGTCAAAACTGATAGGAATGCATGCATAGGTTCCAGATGCTTCGGCTCAACCATCTCATTAATAATACGTAAGTAGCCCTAACTTACTAGCAGCCCAATCCTGTCTAGAATGCAGCGGCGGCACACCTAAGGTAGCCGCTGCATTCCAGCCAGGACTGAGCCCACACCGGCAGAGCTGGAGTACTGCTCGGGAGAAAGGGTCCCTTTACCCCAGGTAGAGTCCCAGCAGGCCCAATGGACCTCATTGTATGTGCACCAGCAAAATGGTTGGCACAAATCTGAGGAGCCGATGTAAGGCTGGTCAGGCCCAGGACAAAAGATAGGATTTGGTGGAGCGTGCCGCCAATGATCCCTCCACTGTCTCTGGCTTGACAGGCCAATCACCCCCTCCTATTCCACCCCTGTCGGCCCTCCCCACGCCCCTGCCCTGACCAGCGCAAGACCTACCTGCGTCTGCCGGCAGTGGCTGCGACCCTGGGCAGAGTGAGCAGCGCCAGGCTCTCCACTGGTACCGCTTACTCGCCGGGTGCCAAAAAAGTGCCTAACGGCACATTTACAACACTCGGCACCAGCAGAGCCGTCACTCTGTCAGCGGAAAGTTACACAAGATTGTGCCATAAGTCATTAGCATACATATATATACTACTATAGTATCCATGGTGTGAAACAGTCTTTACAAATCTATTTATTTATTGTTTATTTGTTTATTGGCGCAGGTGGTACCTCAGAAAATTTGACTGTGACAGGTGATACACCTGGAGACAAAGTTTGAGAACCCCTGCCATAGGTAATTAGGCAGCCTACAGGGAGGTAAATAACAAAGTGTTTTACTTACCTCTCGTTGGCTTTCTGGCCGCCCCCCACCCATGCAGTGCATGTTTTATTGGCTACCAGTCCAATCCCAGCCTGACCCATGAGAAGAGTGAAATGGGGAGGAAGGGAGAAACGGGGAGGAAGAATAGCCATTGCTAATCACTAGGCATTGCGCCCATCACATCCTCCATTTCTCCCCCCTTCCTCTTCCACCACAGACTTATTCCAAAACCTTTGTGTAAATGATTCTTTTGTGTGACAGGCAGGAAGTTGATTTCCAACAAATAGTACATGAGATCACAATGACCTCTCTTGCTCAGGCACATACATTTATATTGAAACCAAAGTTTATTACTTGTAATCCATTTGAACTTATCTGATACAAGAGGAGCTATAATTAAGCAAAAGTAATAATAATAATAAAAAATTGCCTGCTTATCATTCTAGCTGGAACTCTAGAAAACAAGAAGCACTGGCTAAACCAGTCTGTTTGAGTACAGATGACTGATCCCTAAGGCGAAATTGACACCATGGGAAAAGTTAGGAAAAGCTGATCATGTTCACAGTCTAGACAGCCATTAAATGCAACTGCTTGCTGTCTAGCACTCTCTCATGTTGCACTGAACTTCCTTTATCACTTTATTATATTCAGGATATCTGCCAATCAGAGGCGTGGAAAGACTGGAGCGAGCGGAGCAGCGGCTCCGGGCGGCTCCTCGGCCCCGGGTGGCGCTGCTCCGCTCGCTCCAGTCTTTCCACGGAGCGAGCGCGCCCTCCCGGTGACGCGGGCGGGCGCTCCGAGGCCTTCTCCCCCGGCCTCGGAGCCGGAGAAAGCCCCGGAGCGGTGGCCAGGGCTTTCTGAAGGCGGCCAACTGCCGCGCTGTGCTATTTGTCCTTGTTTTGCACATGCGCAGAACGTTTTAGCGAGGCGTGGCAGTTGGCCGCCTTCAGAAAGCCCTGGCCACCGGTCGTGGTGGACGCTCCGGGGCTTTCTCCGGCTCCGAGGCCGGAGGAGAAGGCCTCGGAGCGCCCGTGTAAGCCAGGTCGCCCCCCACCCCGGAGTGGCGCCAGCCCCCCGGGGCACCGCCCCTTCGGGGCGGCGCAGCAGCGAGTGCTCCAGGCAGCACTCTCTGCTGATACGCCTCTGCTGCCAATGTTCTAGCCACAAATAATATGCACCTCCTTATTCAAAAGCTGGTTTCCAATGAGGCATAGTGAAATGGCTGCCTCAGGCAACAGATTGATACAGGCAGCGGTACTCTGACCATCTCATCCCACCTCTGCCTCTAGTGCCCCCCTCAAACCACTGCTGCAACCACCACTTCTCCTCCCATTCCACTCTCTCCTTTTCAAAAGGCAGAGCAGTAGTAGTGACAGCACAAGAGAGGGAAGGGAAATGGCCGCCTTGGGTCCCTTCAGGGAGAAAGGCGGGATATAAATATTGTAAAATAAATAAATAAATGGGGGGGGGAGAAAACCACCAAGCAGGCTGGGTAGTGGAGAGGAGAAGAAGAATGAATTTACGGAGGAAAAGTCCATCACAGGTTAAAAGCCATGATGGAGATAAGCAACCTCCTGGCCTTAGTAATAGGCTATCTCTTGATGCCAGATGCAAGGGAGTAGCGACAGGTATCTTGTTGTCTTGTGTGCTCCCTGAGGCATCTGGTGGGGCCACTGTGAGATACAGGAAGCTGGACTAGATGGGCCTTTGGCCTGATCCAGCAGGGCTCTTCTTCTGTTCTTATGTAATGCTGACCAGAGGGAAGAGGAGGAAGGTGCCAGGGGAATCTGGGTCAGGGAAGGTGTGTTCTACACACCTGAGGGGGGAAGAAGAATCCACCCACGGGGATCAAGGTTGGGACATATTCTGTGTGCCTGGGGAGTCCAGGTAGCGGAAGCACTGTGCCCTGCCACCTCAGGTAGAGTTTCTATGACTCAAGCACCCTTCCATTGCATTCTCCCTCTACATCATACAGCCGATTCATATATACACATACAAAAAACTTCATGTCTCACCACACTGATGACTTTCAATGCAAACTGCCTCTAGTCTAGTGAAAAGGATGTACCATGACAAGCAAAGGGGATCTACACACAGAAAGAACCCACTCTCTGCATTGTGTGTGTGTGTGGGGGGGGGCATTTTGGTGCCCCATCCAAATTACAATGCCCAGCTGGAACACTGAACCAACTGGATACATCTTCTGCTGCAGATAGGCCCATCCAGGGCCACAATTGTTACATACAGGTGACTTCAACTAATATGAAAATTCTGGATTTGGTGTTTCTGATTTACACGTGCACATCACCTCTTGATGCTATAATCAATGAGTTATGAGAGAATGTGTGCTGGCCCTAAGGGTGAAGACAAGCATAATATAAAGAAGGAAACTCATAGCAGGTGGTCCTTCAGCTGTGTTGTGATAAGCTGAGCTTTCTCCGGATCTTGCAATTTGAATGACAGACATGTTCAGCAGGTTGCACGCACGCACGCACACACACACACACACACACACACACACACACACACACACACACACACACACACACCAATTTGATTCTGAATTAGGCCTGGAAAAACAAACTGTTTTCCAAAGCTCTCTAGAATACTAAAAATTATCTTGGTTCAGTTCAAATTCCATTGTGCTTCTAATGACAAAACCAGGAGCACTGAAGAGGCTGAATCCTTCCCACAACCCCCCCCCCCCAACTCTGTTAACCTGCAACTACTCTTACCTACCCGCCTACTGTTGAAGCTTGTTGCTTGTAGCCATGGTCAGGCCACGCTGGATGATGTGTAGCATTTTGCAACAGCTGAAAAGGGCCTTATGCCTCCGGAATGCAACATAAGGCCCTAATAGGATTGAGCAGTCTGCTAGGGGTCACACAGTTGGAGTAGCCAATAGGAATAGGATACTGTCAATTCCCTCAAAGCCTATAAAAAGGTGCTTGGACTCAGATGGTCCACATTTTGTTCCAGCTCTTCCAAAGTTAACTGCACATTGCTGTCCTGCCACTCAGTAGGCAGACAGTGAAGTTAATTTTAGATAGGGAAAAGCCTAGGTAGACTACATTAGGATTTTATAATATTTTCAGCCCAATCCTATTGGGCATTTATGATGGTGGATCTCATGATCTGCCAAGTCTACATCACTGGTAGTAGTAACCGTGTATCCCACAGAGTAAATATGCTTTTCTTTTGCGTTAATGGAGCTCTGTTGGCACAGCACCACCACGCATGCAGGTGTGCTTCTGCCACACACTGGGGAGCGCAGGTACCTTTGTGTGTGAACCCCGAGTATTCCTCTAATTTGTACTGCTATCCAGACACTTCTGGCTGGATGAGAGCCAAGGCACATGGCAGCAGAACAAGCACCACTTGGAGACAGAGTTGCAATCCAACACTATATATTGGTGTGGACACATAATTGTCTTAATGATAGTATTTTTCCCAAACATAGACACCAGAGGAATTAGCAGCGATGTCCACACCCCCTGGAAGAATGCAGAATCGGAAAGGGCCTGGGTGGCTGCATGCTTTCCCAATTACTCACACACCAACCCAGGTAACAGGTAGCTTGTGGAAGCTGCTACCCATTATACCTCACTACCCACACGTTTTTCTCATCTCTCTCCCAGGTGATTAGGCAGCCATCCGCCCCTCACTGCCATGCAGACCGTAAGAGAGGCCTATAGGCAGGAAACCAGATGGCCCTATTAGAGTTGTCAACTTTGTGTTCTTGTGTGACTTCTGTGCCTTTGAAAACTGCTTCACAAACAAAAGTAACAGGGGCTGCTATACCCAGCACCTCTCAAAATCCCCCAGTAGCGGGAATCAAACCGAGATCTTCTGTGTCACTGTTGCAGTGCTCTTTCCCATTAAGCGGTCATCTAGGTCATGGTGCAAGAACTCCTCCTTGTCCCTTTGGCTCGCCACCACATTCTGTGAACAGGCCTTCTCTCCATGGGGCTGTGGAGCTGGCTGATAGCAGTCCTTCCTTCCCTGGACCTGGGTTTTTCCCTGGCAAAGGGCTGGTTGCAGGTTGCTGCTGGCTGTGTCTGGGCTGCCAGCATATATATGGGAGATCATGGGAGATGCTCAGTTGGCTCTTCCTGGGAGCATCCTTGTGCATTGCGTAAGGGAGGGCTTATGGGATGGGTTATGTGATGGCATCATGGCCTTCTGGCTATTGTTGCACATTCATCAGTGCCTTTTGTGAATGGTTAATATGGGGACAGCATCTGTAAATATCATAGTGATTGATGGGATGTCACAGATGTTCTGGGAACAGCTGTTGGTGTTACAACATGAACTCTGGTTTTCTGCTTGTACTCTTGCCCGTTTGACTTTGTTCTTAGATGATCATAGGAATACAACTTACGTTCTACTAGTTGTAAGCCCTGGCATAGTAGTCACTGACATAGTGGGATTGTAGATCAGTCTGCTTGCTCCTCCTGGTGAATGCTTTCTGGTGACTCTGGTGACATGCACCGTGTGGTCTTGTGTAACTGGTACCTATGGAGTCTACCTCAGCCACTATCCCCGTTTGAAGTTCAGGTGACAATTTCTGTAAGATCATTCCTCCCAGTAAATGTACATATTTGGACCTTAGTGATACCTACGAAGGGCATTGGTACATCACCCAGAATTAGTTGTTGGGATACATGTTATTGTGAATGTCTAACATTTGAGGATTGGGAACATGTAAATGTTGAGAATCGCAGATAAATTTTGTAAGTGTTTTGGAACTCAGAATATTTACAGTCCCTAAATGTGTATTCACTTGGTGTATCTTTAAAAAAAATGAAGAAACGCATGTGTGTCTAGGAGAGCCACTGTCGTCGAGGCAATCCAATCCTTAACACCCACTTGTGAGTTGCTGGGGAGAAAGATACTACCAGGGAAGTGGCTAGAAGTGCCAGCCACTGTTGGAGATCTCACCTATCACAAGTTTTCCTGTATGAGCATTTCAGCATTTCCATTGCTAGGATGGCAGAGATGCCTGATCTGGGTCCTTGCCCAGCATGAAGGAGTGGCAGGACAAGCATGGCATGCTGTGCTGGGTTTAAAGGTCTGGAGTTGTGCTGATGATGAGAGGAAGCAAGTGGAAAGGTAAGGGGTCTGTGGGCTGTTGGGCTGTTGAAGACTCTGGGAGTAGAGGAGAAACAAGGGTGGAGCGAAGGCAAGTAGTTCTGCAAGACTCCGTTACACTGGAGTCAGCGGCCCCTCCCCCTTGCTGTTGGAGCCATTCCAGCAGCAACAGGGGAGTGTCCTGTGTGTTGCCTTTGCTGCCAGAATGGCTCCAACAGCAAGGGGGAGGGGCCGCTGACACCAGTGTAACGGAGTCTTGCAGAACTACTTGCCTTCGCTCCACCCTTGTTTCGCCTCTGTCTGGGAGACAACCCTAAGACAAGAAAGGAGGAAGATGGGTGATGCCATCACCCTCCTGCCCTCCTACCTGAGGCACTGGGACAAGAGGAAACATGTCATTTATTAGCAAAATTTTGGAAGGGTAGCTTTACTGTTCCTAGTATTATGAATGCTCTCTGCCTTGAAATCTGCGCTCAGACCACCCCTACGGGCTGCATAGAGTTACAATACATATCTGACATTCAGAAAATTATCTAAGATAACAAGCATTCACATACATACATACATACATACATACATACATACAACTGTTGACATTCATCAAATTGTGGACATTCACTGTGACATAAATAACTAGCATTGGTTATTGTTGGTAGCTAGAAGTATTGGTAAAAGGCCAGCGGGTGGCGCAGTGGGTTAAACCGCTGAACCATGAGCTGTCGATTGAAGGGTCGGCAGTTCGAATCCGTGACAGGGTGAGCTCTCGTTGCTTGGCCAGCTCCTGCCAACCTAGCAGTTCCAAAGCATGTTAATGCGAGTAGATAAATAGGTACCGCTTGCGGGAAGGTAAACAGCGCTCCATGTTCCAGCTGCATGCTACGCGCTGCGGCAAGGAGAGTCATGCCGGCCACATGACCACGGAGGCGTCTTCGGACAACGCTGGCTCTTCGGCTTTGAAATGGGGATGAGCACCACACCCTAGAGTTGGACACGACTGGACTTAATTGTCAGGGGTCACCTTTTTTTAGAAGTATTGGTAATGTATTTCGATGTACAGTCAGGGTTTGAAAACAAAACAAATGTTTTCTAATGTAAAAGTTAAGATAGCTACACAAATTCTATTATGTGTTTTGAGGATTCTAATAACTTTTTTCTTTTGAGTAGGGATCATAACCATGGTGATCTACACCAAAACTGTCTTGTAGTGTTCCATTTGTAGGACAAGCTGTAGTTACCAACTCTCACCAGCATATGGAGCTGGTGAAATTGTAGCCATTGAGCAGAGAACAAAAAAGTACTGTATTTTGTGTGTCCTAGGATACAGAGGCAAGCCTGCCTGATATATATACCATTGAGTCTCTAAATATGAGTCAAAATATACAGTAACTTATGAAAATGGTCTGAACTTACATTACTAAGGGCTGTGTTTCAACTTAGTATTTTACACATATGTGTAATACAGTACATGTATATAGTAAAGACATGTTTGCAGAGTATCTATCATGCAAGTATGCATGACTAGGAGTTGGAGTTTTCAGCAGTTTCCCACCACCAGTACACAGAGTACTGTCACACAATAAATGAAACAGCCCCATAGAAGCTCCAGGCTGGGTACTATTTACAACTTTATGGTGTTCCACACTGCTCTCCTATTAGAACATGTCTTCTCTGTAGCCCTCTAGATGTCAGCATCACACAATTCATCCTGCCTAAACACATGAAGGGGGAGGGTGAGAAAGAGTGAAAGGAATGAACTTTTGTGCCTGGTGTCATGCTGTGGGGGACTCTGTCCTTAAATCCAGTTTGAGGGGGCAGGTTAGAAACACACACAAGTTTCTGGTTTGTTCAGGTATTTAGAGTCGGCATTCACAGACATATATACACAGTACTTTTAGCCATTGTGTTTCCACAGAGTTAATTCAGATCACGGCCACCCTTCTCAAGTGGCCTTTCTGCTGTTACCAAGTGGTGGAAATTCAGAGGAACTGAGTTGAATGAAGAAGTTCTCCATCCATACATGGTCTCCACTGCCACCACTCAACTGCAAATGCTATGGTGGCTCTGGAATCAATCTCATGTTAGACTCCTCTTTACAAGCTCTGGTAGATTCTACACATGTGTGCATGAGGGAAACTAAACTAAATAGCCACACAGTTTTTACAAATGACTCTGTATGGGAGTGTGTGTTTCCCTAGACCAGCCCTATACCTTTATATGTGTCTTTCCCTACAGCAGCTTAGGAATGTGGCCAAGAGACAGGAAGGTGAGTGGGGTGGCAGCAGAGTCCTATCCCATTCCCTAGAGACTGATCATCACATCCCAAAGCACCTGCTTGCCCTAGTCTTCTTTTTGAGTCCTTCCAGCTTCCCTGTGGCGAGGATATTCTAGTCGGAGGAGGATTTTTCATCCTGTCTGCAAAGCTCTGAACTAGGTCAGTATAGCAAAGATGATAAAGAGCAGCAGTTTGTGGGCCACAGAGGTCTCCATTCCTTTCCTTTTGGGAGACAGAGAGGTCTTTCAATTTGTTCAGTTGTTTAAAAGGATGCAAATGTGCGTTTTCTTTTCCCAAGGTGGCATATCTGGTACAAGGAAATCAGAGTTTCCCAGTGTTCAGAATGCCATATTTTGTTGCTGGAAAACTATTTTTTCCCCATACCCATTAATATACAGCTTGTTGCACTTTGAAGAAGTACTCTGAGAACTCAAGGGACGGATTGGTTAACAATCATTGCGTGGTTCATAGACACTCGGCAGTCTTACGTGATCATCACTGGGAGCGCAGAGGGCCAACAGTAGACTTACTATCTAGCTGCCTTCACATGGAGGCAATGATTGATGAACCATTACATTCAGATGGAGCCTCTTTGCATGAGTGCCACAAGCTGTGACCACAGTTACCCTTGAGAGAGAGAGAGAGAGAGAGAGAGAGAACCAGGATGATGGGGTGGTTGTATTAGAGGCAAGGAGACTGAAGTTACAGTCCCTACTCAGCCATGAAGCTTGCTTTATGGCCTTAGGCCAGTTGCGCACACGCACACACTCTCTCTGGCCAACCTACTTCTCAGGGCTGTTGTAACGATGACCACGTTTGCCTCAGGGGAACGGTGAGGTATAAATGTAATAAATAAAATAAATGGTACATTTCACAGGCTGCCGCTATAAGCTAATTGCAGTGACCATGTGCACGTGCCTCACACAATCACTGCTGACGTTCCCCACATACTCCCATGTGGGCTGCTGAATATTTAAACTGTGACATCAGTGATGATGCTTCCCTTCACCATGGTAGCCATTTCTGAACTTTTTTCTTCTTTTGTGGGGAAAATACGGTTATTATACTCTCCCCCCCCCCGTTAAAAATAGAACAATTCCATTGCACTGTTCCTGTCTGGAAGAGCTCATTATCCATTTAAAAACGAGAGGGAGAACCCCTTTAGCAAACACCACAAACTCTCCCCAGAAAAATTCCAGTCATTTTATGACTTTCCAAAAATAAAAAAATTATAAGCTACACCTTGCTTGCCCATCTCCAGCACACATCTCTGTTGTTGTTTAAATCCCTCTTGCACCAAGGCTATTCCCCACACGTTTCATGGGGACAGGATTGACATCAGATTAACACCTCTTACCTTCAGATTCCTCCCTCCAGTAGCAACATCGGTAGGAGAGGTCTTGCTCCAGATGCTATCCATTTCTGAAGAGACATCTTGCAGATACTCAGCCCTGAGAAAGAACAGGACTTCAGAACCGATATAGGAGAGGCACCTCCAGTTGACAAATTCGCTGGGTGTTGCAGTGTGTACTTATTGTGTGTGCCAACCCAGTAGGGGACGGGTTAATGTGTTCTATTGAGCCTCGTCATGGGGATGGATTGTAGCTGTAGTTATTAAAGTTTACTTTGAGTTGTGTCTTCAAACCATTCAGATAAAAGGTAGTGCATTGCATGGACAACACATTGACATTACACTGCTTGGCCTTGGCATCCACATAACTACTTGCTCTGGGCTAATTTTCCATCTCACTAGGCTGGTGAATGAAGCAAATAGTAGGCTCCTAAAATTATGAACATGTTTTAAAATATTTTATTTGTATTTAATTCCAGTCTTGTAATTTAGATTTTTCCCTTCCCCTCTTCTAAAGTCTGAAGTGGAAATCCTAGCAATCAAGTTTCTGATGCTTTTAAATTAATCCAAAATGACTGGGAGGCAAGAAAATGTTTAATTCACATATTTAACAGAATCCCACCACCACCAGCATCTCTCCACAAACTGCACATGCTCAAGAAATATGATGAACTGTTCAGTTAACTTTCCCAGAGCTCAAGTGCAGCTTGGTGGTTTGGCAGAAGTCTCAAAGTCATTCCTTTATCAGAGTTTTAAATTATGAAGCAATACTTCAATTCGATTAAGAGATAAGGGTACTATTTTATACCTTGCTTGTGCTGATGCAGCTCCATTGACTTCTATTGTTATCTCATAACAACTGAATTACACAGAGAGCCATCCTTGCCACTCACCTGCCAGAGTGGATAAAAATAAATGCTTAAAAAATAATAAACCAGCCGTTTTCAATTTAAATCAGATTTTTATTTATATTTGATTGGCTTTGATTTTTTAAAAATACAGGTGGGCCTCCATATCCACTGATTCGCTATCCACAGTTTCAGTTATCCACGGATCGTGGGGACCCCCCCCCAGGCTTTTACTTTTTTCCCCAGTAAACTTCGTTTCTTCCTTAAAGAAACAGGAGAAGCAGCCTCTGGCTGCTTATTACAGGCAAGTAGAACGAGACTAAGTACTAGAGAGGCTCTGCAAGGTTAACAGAAACCTTGCAGAGCCTCTCTAGGACTTAGTCTCGTTCTACTTGCCTGCAATGGAGACTGCTTCTCTATTTGTTTTCAGGAAGAAACAAAGCTTGCTGAAAGAAAAATAAGACCTGGGGGGGGCAAGCATGCCTGCCTGCAGGGGAGGCAGGGTGGGGGGCCCTCAGGAAACCATGGAAGGGGTGTTCGCTCTTATCCACGGTTTCAAGTATCCACGGAGGGGCCTGGAACATATCCCCAGCGGATACGGGGGCCCACCTGTATATCAGTTATTCAATGATTCTTAAAGTTACCTGATGGGCAGAGCAATCCTGCCTAACTATATGGTGGACGCCATCCCCACCCCCCTCCCGGGCCGGTTCGGCCAATGGCCCTCCTCCCTCGCCACCCACACCGCCCCCGTGCCCACTGGGGGATTACTTACCTCCTCTGGTGGCCGCAGGGACGATTCGGCGGTGGAGTGAGGGCAGCCAGTAAAATTCCTTGCAGAAGGTGATAGCACAGCAAATCCACCACACTTCCTGAGCGCTGCATGCCATATTTACAGTTCAGATGGTCAATATTCCTTATGCCAGACATTATAAAGAGCTTGTTATCCATTTGTTGGGGTGGGGGAGGTTTGAGAAGAGCAAAGGTATGAGTCTCATGTTCATTAATGGCATACGGTCATCACAATGTATCACTCTCTTTCATGTCATGAATGTTTATGTAGATTGCCAGTATTTACAGGCAGGTGTTTTATATAATTATAATTTACATAACTATATAATTTAACTATGTCTTAGTGTTTCTATTAAAAGTCATGTGGATTAAGGAAAAAAAGGGATATTTTTCCTTTTATACAATACAGCAGGGGTTCTCAACCAGTGGTACTCGTACCACCAGTGGTACTTCGGCCGACTGCTGGTGGTTCTTGGACTGCTTGGACTGCCAGAACCCCACTCTGACGCAGCACTACGTTTTCGGTCCCGAGAGGCTCCTGCCTTTGGCTGAGCCTCTCAGAACACTGAAAGGTCCCTCCCACCTGCCCAGAGTCTTCCTACTTGCGTTTTCTGGCCTCTGAAAACCTGGAGGTAACTGGTGATGATGTCATTGCCAGTCACTTCTGGTGGTACACAGCAGGAGAGTCACGTATAGACATACAGAAAACACATGTGCTGTCTAGTATATGGAGGATCACACATGGCTTTCTAACTCCAAAATAAAATGAGAGAACGTATTTATTTAAAGGATTCGTGCCCCATCTTTCCACCCTTCTGGGAGGCAGCTTACATAATAAAATAAAACAAAGTGATACTTGGAGAGGCTTGAAATCGTTCAAGGGAAAGAATATTGGATGAAGCATGAAGGAGAACAAGACAAAAATAACTACTTTGCCACGAGAATAGCTCGAAGGAAAGAATCACTCCTTACAAATAGTACATTTGCTTCACAGAATAAATTAAAGATACCAGCTCAGATCTAAAAACACTGCCAAGTGTGTGTGTGTGTGTGTGTGTGTGTGTGTGTGTGTGTGTGTGTGTGTGTGTGTGTGTGTGTGTGTGTGTGTGTGTGTGTGTGTGTGTGTGTGAACAGTCAATTTTAGACTGCTTTGTGAAAACTGTTTCACACATAAAACACTTTCTGCTTACTTGGATTTAATGTCAAATGACTACCAGTTTTTTTCCTTCCCTCTCCTAAGGAACTTTTTAAAGCACTTTTCTTTCAGTAGATATTTTTAGGAACCCACCTTCTAAGCAATACATCTAACATAGCAAGCCATTCTTCCTTCCTTGTTCTCTTGATGAAAATACCAATTACAACGATCAGAAAATAGATGAGAGAGGACAGTAACATTTTGGCAGCATTACATTTTACAGCCACAAACTTGTTTTGACTAGCAGGACAGTGTATAGACATCAAAAGAACATGACAAACAAATATGAGACAGACTCCTCTTTATCTGGAGGTTTAATATGTCAATTTAAACTTTGAATATAAAACATTTAGTTTTTTTAAAACACAACAGTACACCTGAAGCACATTTTAAACTGAAATTCCATTTCATCCGTTACATTACTCAATGAAAGCTTAGAGAATTGTGAAGCGATAGTCATATCACACTGAGTGCCATATCTGTACACACAACAGAAACAGTGGACCAGGTGGGGGGCATGAGGAATGGATACTTGGAAGGGCTGCCATATTGTGACTTAAAGAGCCTGGTATATTAAACATAAAGCCTACTGTACCTAGGTTGCCAACTCTTGGGCCTCTAATGCTGCAAACCTATACACACTTATCTGAGATTAATAGCCTGCCCGATCCTGCGTACCTGCCAGCGGAGCACATGCTCGGCAGGCAGAGAGTGTCGTAAAGGCGCCGTAAAGTGCATTCACGGTACCCGGAGAGTAAGGGCCACTGGCACAGAGGCCGAAAGCCCTCTCTCTGCCTCCCCCCCGGACTCTGCAGCCGCCAGAGCACGTACGTTCTGCACCGCTTGGTGCAGGGGCGGGGGGAGGGCGGGCCAGGCGGCAATGGAGGGTGGCCATTGGGCAAGCCAGCCCAAGATCGGGTGGGGATATGCCATCGATATCCTGCTCCTGGTGGCCCTTTTCGCCGCTATCCCGGGTCTCAAGCCGATGTACATCCGAGGAGGCCCATCGGGGCCGGGCAGCCCTACACCGGGGGAAGGGGACGAACGTCCCCTTTTCCCTGAGGAGTCCCCGTGCCGTGCTGGGCTTACTTTTGAGTAAGCATGTATAGGAGTGTGCTGTAATAGCTGAAGGATATGTAAAAAGTTTGTCAGTGCAGCTTCTCCTGTCATTTCAGTACAGGAGAAGCTGCACCTACTGAACTTCTCCCTGACACTCGACTACTAAAAGGCCTTTCAATCTAGTGTTAAATGTCACAAGTACACCATGTGTCCTTTTAACATTATGCACTCAGTAAATTTGATCCTTGCGAGCCACACATATCTCGAGATACCCCTGAAGTGGTCTGTCAAACCGAAGTAGGTGGGAGCAAATGCATAATGGGGCAAACCCGGACTCTGGGTGGCATCTGCACAAGCCAAGGCGTTCTGTTTGCACAGGACTGACTCTCTCCGTTCTTACTTTGCAAGGAAATCTAGGAGCCAGTGCAGTGGCCTTGTAGAGGAGTCCCACTGCTAAGTACGTTCGTAGGCATTCTTTGTGTCAAGGTTTAACACAAAAGCATAGGATGACCATTGAGAGAAATGAAATGAAATCGACTGAGCCAATGACAGGACGCCTCTCAAACACTACATATAGACGAGGAGGGATGGGATACGTTTGCTCGTAAGTAAACACTTGATTACTCAGCTCTTGGTGACTGTGTAAACTGCCTGCGTTGGAAGCACTGTATCCAAAGTGAAGTCACGTGAAAGGCCCGCAGTGGTTGCTCCACAATGGCTCTTTCCCAGCGCCAAGTCAGTCATCGCTTAACGTTTCAGTCACTGCATGGTGAAAGTGCAGGGGTCCACAGAGCCTGTGACAACCTAACTTGGTGGGACTGTACCGCCATCCTAACAATAGCTTCTAATTTTAGGCACAAATAGCCCAATAAAAATATATATCTACCCCATTGGTTGGGCAGAATACATATATTTGTAAATTTAAAATACATAGAAGCTGTGCCAGAAAATATGTATACATTGGGTGCATCCTTTATAGACAATGCCATCTGAATCTAGTTTGTCCTCTGGTATCTGTACTTTACAGGAGGCTGTACAGTACTGTACTGTACAGGAGGCAGCAACTAAAACCATCCCAAAGAAAAAGAAATGCAAGAAAGCAAAGTGGCTGTCAGATGAGGCTTTACAAATAGCTGTGGAAAGAAGGAATGCGAAAAGCAAGGGTGAAAGGGAAAGATATAAACAACTGAATGCAGATTTCCAGAGAATAGCAAGGAGAGATAAGAAGGCCTTCTTAAATGAACAATGCAAGGAAATCGAGGAAAACAACAGAATGGGGAGGACTAGAGATCTCTTCAAGAAAATTGGAGATATCAAGGGAACATTTTGTGCAAAGATGGGCATGATAAAGGATAAAAAAGGCAGGGACCTAACAGAAGCAGAAGAGATTAAGAAGAGATGGCAAGAATACACAGAAGAACTATACAAGAAAGATCTTAATGTTCCTGATGACCATGCTGGTGTGGTCACTGACCCAGAGCCGGACATCCTAGAGAGTGAAGTCAAGTGGGCCTTAGGTAGCATTACTAACAACAAAGCTAGCGGAGATGATAATATCCCAGCTGAGCTACTTAAAATCCTAAATGATGATGCTGTGAAAGTGCTGCACTCAATATGCCAACAAATTTGGAAAACTCAGCGGTGGCCAAAGGATTGGAAAAGGTCAGTTTACGTTCCAATTCCAAAGAAGGGCAGTGCCAAAGAGTGTTCAAACTACCGTACAATTGCACTCATTTCACATGCTAGCAAGGTTATGCTCAAAATCCTACAAGCTAGGCTTCAGCAGTACGTGGACTGAGAACTACCGGACGTACAAGCTGGGTTTCGAAGAGGCAGAGGAACTAGAGATCAAATTGCCAACATGCACTGGATCATGGAGAAAGCACGGGAGTTCCAAAAAAAACACCTACTTCTGCTTCATTGACTATGCAAAAGCCTTTGATTGTGTGGATCACAACAAACTGTGGCAAATTCTTAAAGAGATGGGGGTACCAGACCACCTTACCTGTCTCCTGAGAAACCTGTATGCAGGTCAAGAAGCAACAGTTCGAACCGGCCATGGAACAACCGACTGGTTCAAAATTGGGAAGGGAGTACGGCAAGGCTGTATATTGTCACCCTGCCTATTTAACTTATATGCAGAGTACATTATGAGAAATGCAGGGCTGAATGAATCGCAAGCCGGAATCAAGATTGCCGGGAGAAATATCAACAACCTCAGATATGCAGACGATACCACCCTAATGGCAGAAAGTGAAGAAGAACTAAAGAGCCTCTTGATGAGAGTGAAAGAGGAGAGTGCAAAAGTTGGCTTGAAACTCAACATTAATAAAACTAAGATCATGGCATCTGGTCCCATCAATTCCTGGCAAATAGAAGGGACAGAAATGGAAGCAGTAACAGATTTTACTTCTCTGGGCTCCAAGATCACTGCAGATGGAGACAGCAGCCATGAAATTAAAAGACGCTTACTCCTTGGAAGGAATGCTATGGCAAATTTAGATAGCATAATAAAAAGCAGAGATATCACCATGCCAACAAAAGTTTGTATAGTCAGGGCGATGGTGTTCCCAGTAGCAATGTATGGTTGCGAGAGTTGGACCATAAGGAAGGCGGAGCGCCGAAGAATAGATGCTTTCGAACTGTGGTGCTGGAGAAGACTCCTGAGAGTCCCTTGGACTGCTAGGAGATCAAATCAGTCAATCCTAAATGAAATCAACCCTGACTGTACTGACAGGTACTGAGGCTGAAGCTCAAATAATTTGGCCACCTAATGCGAAGAGAGGAGTCTCTGGAGAAGACTCTGATGGTGGGAAAGATTGAAGGCAAAAGGAGAAGGGGAAGGCCAAGGATGAGATGGTTAGACAGCATCACCGATGCAACGAACATGAAAATGAGCGAACTCAGGAAGATAGTGGAGGACAGGAAGGCCTGGCGGGATATGGTTCATGGGATCACGAAGGGTCGGACACAACTTAACGACTGAACAACAACAATCTGTACTTTAGGGCAAAATGTGGTATGGCTACTATCCTAAGTGCAAACCTAAATATTGGACATGTACTTTCATTTCTGGGTCATTTGCACTTTGGAAGGACAGCAGGCACTCTCAGCTTTAACCATGGAAGAAAAGTATTTGGTCCTCTTCACAGCTTCCTAGGAGACAGAAAGACTGGGCAGCAACCTTGCTAGTTTCCCAGAGCAACATCATGCTCTGGAAAAAGAATGAGGAAGAATATTTCCTGCACCAAGAAAAGAGATCACAAAGTGGAGGGGTTGGGGAAAAAAGTATTTGCTTAAAGAGCTCAGACTCCTGTATTCAGCCCATGCTAGCTGTACCAAGGCCCTGCACTGCTTTTATGATGATGATGAATATTTATATACCACTTTTCAACAGTGGTTCACAAAGCAGTTTACACAGTAAAATAAATCAATAAATAGTTCCCTGTCCCCAAAGGGATTCTCATAGACTTTTTCGAATAGGTTTTTTACAGATCGCAGAACGATTTGTCAAACCCTAACTGAGAAGGGAATGAAGGCACACATTCTTTTCACCACATAAATTAATTCAGCACTTCACATTTCACAAATGCTCACAGATTATTGTTGTTTAGCATTTCTGTAGTACCATCTATGTGCATGTGAGGTCGCAGTCTCAAGGGGCTCATTATAGCTAAGGGTGTGATCTACAAACAGTGATGCTCCATTTCCTGAATGGGAGGAAAAAATATCATAGGGGAAACTTGCATATCTATAGTGGATGGGTTGTGACACTTGTCCTCATCAAGTGATCTCTTCACTTAGGGACAATATAATAATAATAGCCATCAGGTTGCTATGAGCTCTCTAACAAAGCTCTGTAGTAGGGCCCCTACAGATGCCCCCTCCCCGCTCTTGATAATGTGCTAGGTGTTGCCACTGGTTCTGAGGGGTCAGGGGTGAACCCAGCCAGAAATACACCCTCATGTGCATGTGTTCATGCCCAGTGCTCATCCTGGCCACCTTACACTGTTCCTGCTCTAATATGTAAACAGCCCCACATCCAGAAAAAATGTCTACTTTCGGTTCATAGGTGGGCATGTTTGCCATTGCATTCCTTCAGGTGCTCAGAGCTACCTTCCCCATTGGACTGAATAGAGATACACAGAAGTTCAGTATGTAAACTGGAGCACACATGGAGCACTGGGACTTTTATTACCCCATACATGTTTATTTCTTTAGTCAACCAGGTGACTGAAAACAAGTAGAACTAGGCTGTTTGCTACATGGGTGGTGGGATGTAGACCCTATTCTGGTTAAACTGCAAGCTCATTGAATAAGCTAGACCCAGCCAACGAGTGGTGTTGCAGAGACCTGGATTGTTGAGAATTCATGGTCTGACTAGGAGGGGGGGGTGGCATAACCTCACAGTTCATCAAACAGTTCTAGAGCAGGTAGTGGCGATACACCAGGATGGTGTAGTGGTTTGGGAGTCGGACTTAGACCTGGAAGATCCAAGTTCAAATCCCCGCTCAGCCACGAAGCTTCCTGGGTGACCTTGGGCCAGTCACTATCTCTCAGCCCCACCTACCTCACAGGGTTGTTGTGAGGACAAAAAGGAGGGGAGGAAATATGTACACCACTCTGAGCTCCTTGGAGGAAGGGCGGTATAAAAATGTGAACAATAAAAAATATAAAGCAGGGAAGCAGTGGTCTGGAAAACTGGCCCAGAGAAAGTTAGCCAGTGTGGAGGGTAGGTAGGAACGTTTCAGTATAAAATCATCCCCAAATCCCTTTTTTATATGCCTTTTGCACTGACTCGTGTTCTAAAACACAGGCCTCCATCAAGACCATGGAAGAAGCAGCTTGATTTTCCATCTCCTCTATGAGGAAAATCCACATTTGAGAGGGGAAATGGTTGTGTCATCAGAACAGTGCCAGTATCACAGTGCTGGGAACCCTGGAGCAAAGCCTTCAACCTGAGCCCCTCCCTCGCTAGAACATTGGGTGCTAAGATTGTGACTGACACAGCTAAGCAGGCTGTAGGAATGGCACCCTAAGAGAAAGGATAAGCCATATTTCAAGCAACTTGCAAAACAGTCCTCCTGAACAATCATGGCTTTCTTTTAAAGAAAACATAGGCTGAACATGTTTTATAAAAGGTTGGTTACCCCACCTGTGAGCTTTAGACATTTCCAAGGTGGTTGACAATTACAAGATTGTTCTATATTTGTTGATTAAAACAACCAGAATAATACCGTGGCGGGGGGGGGGGGGGAAATACTAAAACAGTAGGGAGCCAAAAAACAAAACAAGAACACCTAAAAGTATTTAAAAATAAAGCATTTATAAACTTGGGCAAAGAAGATTTTCGCCCATCACCAAAAGCAGGTTCAAGGCTCCCTGAAGAGCATCTTCCACAGTACAAAAGGCCCTTTTCTCAACATCTCCTCCCGAGCTGAGGGGCACCAAGAGATAATCTCCGGATAAGCCTCCGGAGATAATCTTAACTTCTGGGCAGGTTCACGTGGAAGTAGACAGACCTTTAGCTATTAGATTATCTCCATAGCTAAAATCTGAGTCAGGTGCATGCACAGTGCATTTCAGCTTTCAGTTGACAGATACAATGGAGGCTACAACGTTCAAACTTGGGAGTAATTCTGGAGTAATGTCATTAAAGCAGAAACATCCTGATCTAATCGGTTTTGATGCAGAAGTATAAAAATTAAATGGCAGGATATTTCTACAGTGTAGACTTAAATCACTGCATGTTTGGGCAACGGAACCAAATTGCTATAGGTTTACACAATGACAATGGGCGCTGTTATCTTGAATGTTAAAAGGAATTGAGAAAGCAGAGGTAGGAGGAACTGGAAACCATTGCTTCATTTTCCAATTCCTACAGCGGCTCCCTATGGCCTTGGAGGGAAAGGTGTTGGCAAGCAAGCTTTGTTCTTTTCTTTCGTTAACCTTCCTTTGAGTTCACAGCAGAGAGATTCTCTCTCGCTCATCAGCCTCTCCCTTCCTTTGCCTTTTATCAGAATCTCCCAAGCTCCACCCTCTTCCCATCTCCCTTTCCACCCCCACCGTCCCCTTCTGCTTGTTTGAGCCACTGCCACAAATGTCCATCTCCCACGAGCCTACTGCACCCACAGCTCCCAACCATCAACGATGTGTCTCATGGAAACCAAAATGGACCATCTGGTTAAGGTCTTACGCAAGCCCAGATTAATCACAGCCTTTGCAGCAAAACATGGCTATTTTGGTCCAGAATTCTAATTCTTTTTTCTCCTTTCCAAATTAAAATACATTCTAGCTTGGCGGTTTTCTCATATATAGTGATGGTCCTCACACACTTTCAAGCCAAGATAGCTCTACTTGCTCCAGTGCTGCTGGAGCAAGGATCAACACCTTTACTAACAAATGTAACCTACCTTTTCAAACACACAGCTGGCTTCCCGATGTATGTGGGAAAAGCCTTTTACCAGATGAAGATGTTCATGGAGACAGATTATTCCATGTATACCCGATGCAAGGGATTTGTTTTGCACATTACACAGAGGCAGAGTACATTCAACAGGAGCTGCAGCCAATCAGAGCTCTCTGAGAAGTGCATCTGTATGATGCGTCTTTCCGGGCATGCGCTTATTATAGTCACATATTAGTGCAATGTCACAGAGGATCAGGAAGAGCTCTTGTACTGGTGTCACTCCTTGACTCCATGTGGATGGTACCTAAGCTCAGTTTTTCATCTCCTTCACATCGGATGGCTGGAGATCAGATCAGCTGAACCTGAACATCATATACTTTCAGGGATCAGGAGCACATGATATCCAAAAGCTGGTCTATGGGAGCATGCTGTGTTTGGTTGCACATTTATTCTGAACAAAAAGGCACCTTTTAAAGTGGTGGTCCTCTTATATTTAGCAGGGGGAGAGCACAGCATCTTTTCTAATGGCTGTTTGCTAGCATTTGTTCTGGATCTTTTCACCATGTAAACCCTTTTGGAACAGGGAACAGTTTCTTAGCTATGTAAAGAAAGTGCCTTATGAACTTTTTGTTGTTGTTGAAAAGCAGTATATAAATATTCTTAATGATGATTAACAAAATCTCAATGAAGTTAATGGGATGCATTTTGGAGAGGGATTTGGTTTCCATATCACGTTTCAATTCACTGGGGTGCTCTCATCATTCTTGCCAAAAGAGGACGCTAAATAGGTTGTCCAAATGGCTTCTTGAGGAAGGAACCTCCAAGTAAGATGCTGGATTCTGCTCCCAGAATGGTCAGAGAAAAAATCCATGCAGACTTTCTGACTAGCACTGAAAACAGACATCCACGTGCACATCCACATGAATCATTCCAAAAGCAAATCTGTGCAGGCAAGCGTCACTCCAGAAAAGGCTTAGGACTAGGGAGCCAGGGTTATCCACACCTGAGAGCAGGACCTCACATTACCTTGGCAAAGGCATGTCCCTAAACCCACAAGGCCAAGATAATAGGAATGTAGGGACAGAGGAAGTACTTCTAAGGGAGAGAGAAGGCTGCTTAAGCCCTGATTCCCCACCTACTGAACCTTCCCGGCAAACGCCACCTCAGGCTGTCTTTGTTTCCCCCACACAGGGGCTTAGCTCTACTTTTAGAGTCCGGCTATGGGGAAAATGGTTTAGAGAAACCGTTTACTGGGAGAATCCAGAAGCGGGGGGGGGGGGGGGGGAAGGGAGGAGAAAGGTTAGCTACTCCCTCAGTTACCAATTCTAATATTTATTATTATGTATTTAATACTTGTGTGCCTTTTGAGGAGAAAGGCAGGATAGAAATTGAAATAAATAAATAAATAACATCTCTCTTCCCCCCCCCCCCACATCTGCTTTTGGAAGAAACCCAGTGTTTTTCTTGTAAGAGAGGTCTACTCCAAGACAATGCATATTGTGTGCATGCGTGCGCATGCAATTCAAACACTATATTTTTTTTACTAGGTTCCTTGTCGCAAGGCAGGATACGCTACCCCAGGAGACAGCTACATAGGGTGCTGCTGCTGCTGCTTTTTTTCAGTAGAGGGAACTCTAGTGGTTTGTGACAAGAGCCAAGGTTTAACCAGAATACGTAACTAGAACCAAGAGCCCCAAGTTGCTGGCCATACTTGCCTTTCTGATACAAGCACAAGCACATCATTAAAAGCCAGGGGTTTAAGAAGAACAAACTGAAATGGTGCCTTTCAAATGACTGCATTCCAAAATAAAATAAAATAACAGCTATAATATTACAACGATATAAATTCAAACAATTCAAGCATCGTAAACATTTTTTAATATAAAAATGAAAGCCAAACGCTGAATTTAAGCTCAAACAGCATTCACTGGGGTTTGTGGAGCTGATACAGGCATGAAAATAGGGAACCTTTTGATCTAATCTTACATTCTAGAAATACGCTCTCCCCCCCCCCTTAAAAAAACCATTAAGGCATTACAAATGATGCACCTTTTGCCTATAAAATGTTACTTACAAATAAAATTGGCTGAGATTCAAAGAGCTACTTTAAGCATGCTCAAGGGTTTTGCATGCACACAGCGGAATGGATAGCACAATTGGTTAATAAACTTTTGTGAGAGAGCAGACCCACCCCCTGCCACCACCTCCTATCAAGCTGCTTTTGAAATTTCCCTGAGCTTTGAACCACTCAATAGGGATCACACACGCACTTCATATTTACTTGTATTCAATCTACACCATCAGAGCTGCACGTAGTTTCCTTGATCTATATTTTAATGGCTGATCAAAGATGGCTTCTCTATTCTATATTTGTACCACTATAATTTCAACTATTGTACCTGCCCATGCATGCACAGCAAAAGGCAGTTTCATCTATATTTTTAAAAAGCCCTAGTGGATGGGAGAGCTTTGTGTGTGGGGGGTATAAGAGCATCTCCACCCACAGCAAGTCACTGCATCACGTGTTTGGCCTTAATCCGAAGGAAGTCAGTCATGCTCAAATCCCAATGAAATTAAATGGGATCAACGTTACTCGCATCCGCATCTAACTTGTACCACTGATGGGGTTTAAGCCTAAATAACTTCCTTTAAGCTGAAGTGTTTGTCTTGTTTTCCTTTGGGGCAGCACCATAAAATGTACCTCATCTCGTCTAAACTTCACGTTAATAATACAGTACTCCCCCCATATCCGCTGGGGATATGTTCCAGGCCCCTCCGTGGATACTTGAAACCGTGGATAATAGCGAACCCCACTTCCATGGTTTCCTGAGGGCCCCCCGCCCTGCCTCCCCTGCGGGCAGGCGTGCGCCCCCCCCCAGCTCTTATTTTTCTTTCAGCAAGCTTTGTTTCTTCCTTAAAACAGAGAAGCAGCCTTCATTGCAGGCAAGTAGAATGAGACTAAGTCCCCTTGCAGAGCCTCTCTAGGACTTAGTCTCGTTCTACTTGCCTGCAATAAGCAGCCAGAGGCTGCTTCTCCTGTTTAAGGAAGAAACGAAGCTTACTGGAAAAAAGTAAAAGCCTGGGGGGGGGGTGTCCCCGTGATCCGTGGATAACTGAAACTGTGGATAGCGAATCCGTGGATATGGGGGCCCACCTGTACCTTCCCCACTCCAAGAGATACTGTGATGACAGACATATGTTTACATATTTAATTATGCAAATTCAGTTTATCAGTTCTCGCTAGGGATCAATTCTGGGAGGTGTGGGAAAACGAGGTATTGAGAACAAAACTAATCCATAGAGTGAAATCCTGCTGATAGTACATCTCAGGTATATTTTCCAACTGCAAGTGCAGAAAGTCACTCAGAGTGAACTGCAGAATCTGAATCCACATGTTTGTGGCTCTAACATTTGAGTTCTTCCCACACAACAGTAGCATGCTGGGATGTGAGAAGTGTCAACTCTAGACACTAGTAAGGGGAGTGGTCTTCTCACACACAGACAACAGCTTGTCAAAAGGCCAAGGGGCAACAGTGACAATGTGCCCAACAGGAGCTACCACAAATTCAGGTCAAAACAGTTTTTAGCCTAACACAAGAAAAAGAACAACAGTATGAAATTGCTTTGGCAGGGCAACTACAATGTGTGTGCTGGAATCACAGTGGTGAATGGGTGTTATTTTGACACAGTGTTGGGACTCCAAATTATGAACACAATTAAAAATTTACCCAATGGATTACCTGTCTTAAAACTCAGTTATTTTTCAGTCTCACACTTTTCATCGAGAAGCAACAGAGATCTGCCACTGAACTAGAATGTGCTGCTCCTGTACTGGCAAGAAAAACTACTTATGGCTCACCTCTGGAAGATGCTACAGACTGGCCCAATCCAGCGGAGCCATTTAAAAAGGGGCACATTCAGAAAATAATGGACTGTATCCTAAGTGGTACAAGCAAAGCAAGTTCATGCAATGGAACTTCCCAGCCCCTGCTCATGCAACATGCCTCTGCCCAGTTTTGAGCAATTCTGTGGCTCTCCCCCCCCCCCCGTTCCATTTCCTAAGGGTCCTTCAACCCTCTGGAGAGGCCTTTTGGGGATGCAGGCGGCTGCTGGGGCAGAAATGGATGGGCACGTTTCATTGCATAAGGTTGCTTCCCTTCACACAACTTAGGATACAATCCTGTACTTCTGTCTTTTAGGACGCTCCTCATTCCTTCCATTTTTAAAAGGAGACAGAACTATTCATCCACTGAAAAGTTCTGGCTTACATACTTCTATAGGCTCTGCTCAGGGAGCAGGGCATACTACAGAACCTCTCTTCCAAAATAAGTCTCGCTGACCGCAATGGGATCTATAGGTAATAGACTGTTCACAAGCTAGAAGAATATCTATAGTTTATAAATATAAAAATTTTGGCAAATGCATGTAATATATCTCAAAATAGATACAACTGGAATCCTTTCTAGGAGCTAGGGTAAATTTTGTTGCACTTGTCATTTTAGAATGCACTTGCCAGCAAACTCTCTCTCTCTCTCTCTCTCTGGCCAGCTGCAAGTTAGCCACCAGTGCTGAACTTGGGATTACACGCAGAAGGTTCTTGCCTTTGTAACCTACTGCTCCATATCAGCTAGAAGAGATGCAAGATTTGGGTTTCATTCTTTCAGGTGGATGGATATACCAGGTCACACCGACAGCCATAAGCGCACAATCTGGCGCCAGCAGCACAATTAGCAAATGCTCTAAAAACAGAAATGTTGCCATTGGGGCAGGGATGGGCTTAAATGTTTGCACCTCAACACTGCTTATTTTCATGTTCTTAAGACACAGTTAAACAAGAGGTCATATGTCTGCTGCAACTCTCGCCCTAAGATGCAATGAACGACTACATGTCTGACAAGACGCAGTGCGCGATCAGATTCACAGTGTGCGTTGTGAGAATTTGCCGTCATTCAAATGGAGTGTCGGTGCCGGTGCCAGTGCCAGTGAGAACACAGTCCTCAGTATCAGCTTCAGGTATGTTTGCAGAGAAGGAAGAACACCCCCCACCATTTATGCCATTTTGTGTCCACTGTCTTCATTCACTTCTTCAGTGTCAAGCAAGATGTTGATGGTGCCTATTTACTTGCATCACAGTGATCCACTAGGGAAGTTGTTGTGTACTGAACAGCAAGGATTTCATTCACCCAGACAAAGTGCTTCTTGAATCCTCAAGGAACTTCTAAGGCTCAGACTCCTATTTTTTTTTTTTAAAAAGGATAAAAAAGAACATAAATATACATTTAGTCTTACACTTGCAGCCTGAGCTTTCTCTGATGAGCTGGTTTGGCTCAATTCACATTTGAGCTTACAAGATATGTTTGTAGATGGATTTCCAAACAACAAGATGGATTTCCAAACCACCGCTTCCATTTATAAATAGTATACTACACAATAAAATGAAATAGTCAACTACAACTACTATATAGACAAGGACAGAAGTTGCATCGGAACATTTCTGCTTTAAAAAAACAACACTAATTTATTTACATTCATTGCTAAATGCCAAACACATAAATTCACATTCACGCCCATCCAGAGCTCAGCATGCAATGTGTGTTACAATGAAGACAGAGTAGCGGAGCTAGTGGGCTACAGTCGCTTGGTGGAAGTGACTGAGCAGGACACTGGAGGCAGGGCAGCTCCCTCACATTTGCATCCAGTGTCCTGAAACGGCAAGAAAGTGATGGATTGCAGCACGTATGGTTTGGAAGCGGCTGGGGTGGAGTCACTTTCCCCTCCAACTCCTCAGGAACCTCTCCACATAATTGGAAGTACTGGAAGACCACAAAATAAAAACGGCAAAAAAAAAACCTGGTGCCAATATCGAACAATGCACATTCTACCTTAAATGTGCTTAAAGAAGGGTAGGAGGACTTAATCCATGCCCCTTTTTGTTTCTTTACATTCTTTTTCAAATGGCACTGTGTCTCTGCACACGTTTAAAGGCACCTTTGGTCTTTGTTTAAGCAAGCTGCTTTACGCTGAAGAGACACCAATTACTTTCACGGTGTGTATAAGGTGCATATGAAACAAAATGAATTTTGTGTTTAGGCTTGGGTCCCTACCCCAAGATCTCTCATTATGTTTAGGTAAATATTCCAAAATCCGGAAAAATCCAAAATCTGGAACACTTCCAGTCCCAAGCAATCTGGATAAGGGATATTCAACCTGTATTAGGAAAGAATGTGCAGATTGATGCTGACAAGCTGAATCCCATTAAGCTTCATATCATGAAATATTCACCTTTGATGCCAAACTAGGTTTCAACCCAAGAAACGTAAAGACAGTGTTGCTTTCCTTGGAATCGAAAAACGAGTCATAATCCTAAAAAATAAAGCGGGGGAGGGGGAAAGGGTAAGAAACATTTCTAAACCTTCTCTCCCCCATTGATAATTTATACAGACAGAGATTATAATACAACCACAGTAGCGATATATAAAGCTATAAATCCCCACATTGTTAATTATGGGTGTCCCGGTTATGGGAGGCAAGGCAGGATAGAAATATGTTAATATACAATAAATAGTGCAAGGGTAATTTCAAAGCTCAGTCATCACTTGATGTTCTTTTCTTCTTAACAAAGCAAAAGTGTAACAAAATAAAACAGTAAAATAAATGCAAGCCCCTCCCAACGGATGATCTGTTTGACAACAGCTGTCAAAGCTGATCAAAGAGAATACAAGGAGCTGTTTTACCACTAACCAGACTAATCAGCCCACATAACCTACTATTGCCTGTTCCGACCAGTACAATAATTCATGATAATCCGCATTCTCAGCAATAAGTTAGAAGCAAATTGCTTTGGCATATCAACAAAAAGCACAATAGAAGACAACATGTTGTAGTCTACACCTAGTTCAGACCTACTCCCACACAGGTTCCGCAGGTTTTTCTGTTCTTGACTTCATTCATTTACAAGTTAGACATGAAGAAGGGAGCAGACTTCCCTAAATGCCTTGTGAGATCTTTGGCTGTTTCTAGTTAATATTTCTACGCATTCAATAAAAACAGTGTGACTTGTGAAGGCACCCAAAAAATTATAGGCTGGCCATCACCGATGCATTACAAACTCCATTCTGGTCTTTTGATTGTTATAACTGAAGAAAGTCTTGCCAAACAATGGGGACAATCAAGCCAAATGCGAGTCCCTTTTAGGTCCCACCCATTTCATTGCAAGAGTTAAGCACTTTCTTAATTCTCTTGTCCTATCTCTCTCTCTAATTCACTGGCTTTTCATTCCCCCCCCCCCCTTTGAATCAGTTGCTATTCCTGACTAAAACATTATTCAAGGAAGAAAAAAAGGAGAGAGGTCAACAACTTGCCTATAATTAGAATTATCTATAGCAGCTATTTAAATGCAAGCCAACAAATCAGAAAGATTTTACACAAATTGCAGAGGGGGGAAGATAAGAACTTTTTAAAAAATAATCAAATTGCACCCCCTGCTTGTAAAACAGACCTGGCTCAGCCGCAAAACGAAGCCATTATTTATCACTATGTGAAAAGGTTTAAGAACGCTGCAGGTTTGCATACTGTCCTCTCCCACACTCAAGAGGGAGATCATGAAAGCTTCCTTTAAGCACAAACTTCAGCTCCCATTCTAACTTGAGGAACTGTGGATGGCTGGAACAAGTTAGAATATCAAAGCCAGTAATGCATAGAACTGAACTTTGTTCTGATCTAAAGCAAAGGCTTTTCTGTTCTCCTCCCCTCAAGAGCACAGGGAGTCACGGATACCATTAAGTCTGACCTGAGCCAGCATTGCTTTGACCAGGAGACTGGCTTCCTGACTAAAGGGGCAATTCCGTTCTGTGGGATTACAAAGTAAAGCTCTTACTCAGCACTGCTTTCAAAAACACATATTTTGACAAATGCTTTAGAGTTGTTTGAAGGACACGCTTAGTTACTGTTTGCAATCTATTTATTGCTTTTGCATTCCACCAACAACCTTATGTGCTGAATAGGGGCTTTGTTATTAGAAGCTTAAAGATTCAAAGGACCTGCCACTCACTGTTCATGTGCAAACAACTTGGGATAAGAATCCCTTCAGGAGTTCATTCTGCTAAACCTGCTTTTATAGGATCTCCTACCAATACAGTCATGTCCAAACAAGAAGTGCAACAGCAATAAACCATTAGTATAATAAGTGATTTGGGAGGAGAAAAGCAATCAAAAACAAACATAGTACAATTAATAGCTACTACTATCCATTCCCGAGCATTTACATTTTTGGAAAAAGTTATACAAAGTCCACCCAAATTAACTGTTTTGGCATACTGAACCAGGCTTGTGAAGGTTTCAACACACATACGAATGCAGAACATCCTTAGAGTACTGTTTTGGAAGATTTTCAAGGATGCACCAATTGATAGGGTCAGTTCATACACTGGATATTTTTTCACACATGCAATGCCCATGTTTTATTTTTTCACACATGATCACACATGCAAATGCCCATGTTTTAGGAGTAAAGTACAAGGGGTAGTAAAGCACAGTTTGCTTTCCACTGGAGTGAGACACTGTGAATGCTGTTCCATGTACATTTGCGGCTCATGTGTACACAGTATAGTGATGTTTTGTGGCATTTTCTGGCACTGCTGCAACTGCAGAAAAGCAGACCACATACAGTCATTTCTCCGCAAAATCTGTATGTGCAGGATCAGAGTCCCATGTATAAAACACAGCCAGAAATGACTACAAACCTGCTCATGATCTGGGCAAGTGTTAAGAAGTTCACAATACTGATCCTTGTAAAAAAAACTTACTGAACAAGTCCTCTTGGGTCAGACACCATACGGGGAGGGGGGGGGGGAAGAAATGCACACAGCGCCACGTAAACAGCTGCAAGGTTGGAGCCAGACAAGGCACATTTACCTCATCTAGCTAGTGCAGTATATTGGCAAAGGCAATGAATGTGGCAACCTCCTGTTTAAATCTTGCCTCAACCATGAACTCATTACTGTGGCCCAAGGTTGGAACTTCACACTCTCTTGGGAAGCGTGTACTCCCAACCCCCCCCCCTTTGCCAATAATATGACTATTAAAGATGGGGTGAGGACTTGCAAGGGAGAACCTGTAAGATCCTCGCATCTGCCAGCTTTCCCATGCAAATATGCCCCCTCTCAGCCCATCCCCCATCAACCCACTGTTGGTGTAGGGAAAATGCACTTAAAATATGACCTAGGAGGGAAGCATTTGTACGAAAGCATCATCAGGCAGGGGAAGGCCACAAAGCCTCCCCCCCACCAGTTTTCCCTGCCCAATTCCCTCCACCCCTGCATTAGTGTTATGAAGGAATCTCAAACAGAAAGAATTTGCTGAACGACGGTCTCTCAGCTTCCTCTCTCAGTACAGGGAGAATAATACCAGTGTACCTTACAGGGTTGCTGGGAAAATGTATCCAAAAAGTTGTTTTGAGTATACTCTAAATCACTGTCAAAAACATTAATAAGTATTATTATAATGTTCACCACCTAGAGCAGGGGTTCTCAACCTTTGGAGGCCCGGGTACCCCCTATCACGGTCCAATTTTCTGAAGTACCCCCTGCTAATTAATTGGATCAATCAATTAGGTAATTAATTGTTAAAGTACTAAAACAATTTTAAATGTGAAAAAATGTCTTATTTAACTCTGTGTGAGTGCGTATGTGCGTGACAGACAGGCAAGGATCTATTTTTTTTCTCCAACTCACACTTCCCAAAATCAGCTCCTCCCTCCCCCACCCCACCAAAGTACATTTTCCAAAGTACAAAAATAAGCCCAAAACCAAAATCAGAGACAGAAGGGCTCCAAAAATGATGGGGCAGATAAGGGGCAGGACTTGGCATACCCCCAGCAAGAGGTCCGCGTACCCCTAGGGGTACCCGTACCACAGGTTGAGAACCCCTGACTTAGAGGGTTTATACAGCTCCCTCAACTCTTTCGTTTGGGTCTTTTGTTGTTGTTAGAATCCAAGATTTCAGTTCTTGAAATGAAAAGAAAAAAAAAGTCCCAAAGGTGACAAAGTGGGAAAAAAACAAAGTTGGTTTTCAAATCAAAAAACACCTCAACTCATATTTATTTATTTTTACTTCCACAATTTTCAAGATTACTTTTCCAAAGCTGTATTAGGCTTCTCGCATTTCAGGCTAATAATGAGATTAAGTGCAATATTCCTCCAAATGTAATTTGCCACCTGCAGCATTTCTGGAGCTGACATACAACATTTTGCTGCTAATCAAATGAAAAAACATGCAAACTAGCTTGGGAAAGTGTTAGACTTCTTCCCAGGTGCTCCAAGGCATTCTCTGCAGTAGTGTTATAAGATTTACTGAGGAAATGAAACCTGCCAGCATAATGAAGCAGCGACACAGCTCTGCTTGGTTATTTGTACAACCCAGTACAGTAAATGAATGAAAAAACAAAAAGATGAAGTATTACAGTAAATCTACTCTGTTCCCGTGGATTTACTTATCTGCAGGAACAAAAGTGAAACTTGTGTCGCACCATTCGCTGTCTGTTCTCGGCTATTCACAGCTGCCATTCTAAAGCTATCCACGGCTTTCCTGTGGCTGGGGTCATCGTGACAAAAAAGGGGTGCCAGTTTGGTTTACCCCCAACCCCATTTTCACATAGGATTAATAATTCTGCATCTTAATGTAGTATGGAAACTTTCATGGCTTGGTACAATTTGTAACGAAGCAGGCATTATGGCATCTAGCAGTGTTATGCTGCGTTACCTTGACAAGGTCCCTCGTGTGGGATGAAACGTTGGTAGGAGAAATAAGGACTCATCTTCTCCTGTAAATAAGGATTTTTATCTACGCACATCTCCAGAGTGTGTGTTTGAAAGAAATCTCTTAAGAAGACAGTACGATTTTAGTTTTTCTCTCTCAAATAATAAACATGGCTAGAAAACACATAATGCCTGCTTCATTACAAATTCTGCATCTGTTGATTCAGTGTCTGCTGGGTTTTCCAGGAACCTAACCCCAGCGGATAACAAGAATTGACTGAAGGCGAGCCGCGGTGGCTTACTGGTTAAGACGCTGAACTGCAGACCAAGAGGTAGGCAGGACAGCAGTTCGAGACCCAAGTGCCACGTGATGGAGTGAGCTACCGTAGTGAGCTACCGTCTTCGGCCCCAGCTTCTGCCAACCTAGCAGTTCAAAAGCTAGAAATTGCAAGTAGATAGGTACCACCTCGGCAGGAAGGTAACAGCGCTCCATGCGCCTGGGCGTTGAGTCATGAGGCCACATGACCACGCATCTTTCGGACATCGCTGGCTCTTCGGCTTTGAAACAGAGATTACCCCTGGAGTCAGTAACAACTGGCTTTCGAGCAAGGGGAACCTTTACCATTATCTCCTTATGTTTCACTCCTCAACAGTGGTCTTGCTTCAGCTCTTGCCTCTCAGTAAAGTACAATGGCAGGAACAAGGGAAAGGTCCTTTTCTGTGGCATCACCTAGGCTGTGGAACTCCCTCCCTCGGGAGGCATGACTGGCTCAGCCCTTGGCAGTTTTTAGACATATGGTCAAGACTTATTCAACTAGCCCTTTGCCTATGATGTTTTGATTTTTTGACATTTGCTACTGCTCACTTTTATATTTGTCGTTTTAGATTTTGTTTCTCAAGTTCATGATCTGTTTTTACATTTTTTGTTAGTTGCTGATGGTCCCTATGGAGAAGGGTCAGGTAGAATTTGCTTTAAAAACAAATTTTGGCTACATTTAATAGTTATGTGGCTCAGGTAGCCTTTCGACCTTCAAGAAAGGAAGGCAATGAATCTCAAGGGGAGACAAAGCTGCCCCACCAATGAATGTTCTGCTCACACAAGGCCCCGTTATATGAATGGAAACACCTTCCAGGCAAGGAAGAGGCTTCCAACGCAGGAGCAGTGCTCTGCAAAACCGGAGAATACAACCCCTGGTTTGGAGGACAAGCACAAGCTATAGATTCCTATATAACAGGAAAACTATGACTGGATTGAGCAAGGAAGTCAGGGAAGAAATTGGAGTGCAGGAGTGGGAACAGAAACGGTGCAAGACTGAGGACAGCCAAATCACAGCTTGAAGTTATGAAGCACGCTTTGGAAGTGTCATCAACTTCAGATTCTTACAATATTCAGTTGAGTCTTTATTTCAGTGGCAAAATTGCTAGCCAGCCTACACAAACGTGCTCTGGTATGTTATAAATAAAATAAAGTTTTTCTCCCTACCAAGGCCACAGCCGTCATTAAATTTTAAGTTTGATGCTACGTACACACATACAGGTGGCGCAGTGGGTTAAACAGCTGAACTATGAGCTGTCGATCGAAAGGTCGGCAGTTTGAATCCGTGACGGGGTGAGCTCTCGTTGCTTGGCCAGCTCCTGCCAACCTAGCAGTTCCAAAGCATGTTAATGCGAGTAGATAAATAGGTACCGCTTGCGGGAAGGTAAACAGCGCTCCATGTTCCAGCTGCATGCTACGCACTGCGGCAAGGAGAGTCATGCCGGCCACATGACCACTGAGGCGTCTTCGGACAACGCTGGCTCTTCGGCTTTGAAATGGGGATGAGTCGGACACGACTGGAGTCGGACACGACTGGACTTAATTGTCAGGGGTCACCTTTACTTTACACACATACAAACGAACTTGAAGGTTAATGAAGTTGTTTTCTGCAGGCTTCTGGTCTCTTTAACCATCTTCCAAGGGCCATCCGATGGCATCACTACAGTCCTTTGTGAAATGCTGCAGAGTAAGGAACGTGTGGTTCTTAACGCATCATTATCAAATCTATCACACTGCTCTGGAGTCTAAAGGCTGACACACCAGCCACGCTGCAGCGCGGTGCGCAGACAAGCGTCGACAAGCAACGCAGAGAGCTGCGTTGCCATGCGACAGAAGTTGGGAAAGTTGAACTTTGCCCAATCAGAGGGCACGATCAGTGCAGTGGGGCACACTTGTGTTACCGGTTCCCTTCAGTTTTTGCCAGTGTTCTTCCGGCAAGAAACAGCATGTTAATTGGCCTGCAAATACAGCAAGTAGGAGTCTTAGTACTATACTGTGTAAAGACGACATCAGAAAAAGCTTAGTCAAACCACTTTTGGGGTCTCTGTTCAAGGTATTAAACAGCAAAACAATTCATAAGGGAAGACAGCTTCCCCAGCATCCAAAACACTCAAAACCACATACAGAGGAGAACCTAAGGCAGCGAAATCTCTCATAATTATGACTATCAAAAGGGTTTATCAAGCATGGATTTCATTGCACATAAGACCGTGCTTTAATCAGAAACACTACTTGGCTGCCTTTCAAAAGACAGTTAGAAAAACACTTTGAATCAGATTTAGATCACCCGTGATCCAATAGTCACAGGACTGAGACTCCCATTTTCAGCTATCAGTTTTCAAAGCTCAGAAACTCATAAAGATAATTGCAAAGACAGTACAGTCCATAAAGGGATTAAAGCAGCTATCAGATATGTAAACAGGATTGTCAGATCATAACACGCATGCAGCTGCTGACATTAAAATAATGGTGTTAGAGCAGTGTTTCTCAAACTGTGGGTCGGGACCCACTTGGTGGGTTGCGACCTGATTTCTGGTGGGTCCCTAATTGCCTCAAGCCCCGGGCTATTAAAAAACCAGATAGCTGCTAATTGCCCTTCAAAGAACTGAGCTCCTGAAGTTTGCAAGGAGCTGAGCTCCTGAAGTTTACAAGATTGTGTAAATATAGGGAGATAAATGTTTGAGCGTCCTTCTTCTGAGGGTTTTTTTTCCAAGTCTGTCAATGACAGGTAGTGGGAATTGAGGCTATTCATTAGGGCTACCTCATTATGAGAAATAGATAAATTTAAACAATACATAACTATACATAAACAAATTTCAAAAAAACAATAAAATCCACTGGGGGGGGTGAAGCAGCATGGCAGAGCATCTTGAGACACAGGAGGCAGACCACAACCCATCACCCAAATGCTAGACGAAACAAAGACGTAGTAGTAGTAATAAGAACATAAGAAGAGCCCTGCTGGATCAGGCCAAAAGCCCATCTAGTCCAGCTTCCTGTATCACACAGTGGCCCCACCAGATGCCTCAGGGAGCACACAAGACAACAAGATAACCTGTTTCCCGTTGACACTCCCTTGCACCTGGCACAGAGAAAACCCACTTCTAAAACCAGGAGGTTGCTTATGGCTTGTAGCCTGTGATGGTCTTTTCCTCCATGAATCTGTCCAAACCCCTTTTAAAGGCATCTAGGCCAGGCGCCATCACCACATGTTTACTACCTCCTACTACATGTAATACATGTTTACTACCTCCTACTGATCATATTAGGGTCTCAATCTATCCACTCTCTCCCATTTATTACAACACCCACTCATTAGTTTCAGGCCCCTGCAGAGCAGACCAAACCAGACATCTGGTACTAGAAATTCTGGTACACCTCCAAGGCAGGGGTGAGGTCGACCACTACTATAAGTGTTATAACTTTATTAAGTACTGTATGTAACATGGCTCACCACGTCTCTTCCACACCATACAAGTCATAAACACTGCTATTCACCTGCACTAACCTTCTGGGTAGTTGGATGACCGACTAACCCATCCATTCAGTGGCATACCAAGGGTGGGGCAGGGGAATCCGCCCCAAGTGCCACAAAAGGGGGTGCCAGCATTGTGTGCCTGTCACTTTGAATATTGGTAGACCCAGGGTATATCGAGGCAGAGGCCAGGTCTAGCCCTCACTTTAAATGGTGGGTAGCCCTGGCCTCCACCGGGGTGTGTGTGGAGGGATTTCAGGTCTACTGAGAGGCCAGGTCTACTCACGGTCCACCACAGGCGTCAAATACGCTAGGTACGCCACTGCACCCATGTTGATAACACTGCTCTGGTAACCATTAAACGGCTATAACAGAAAACGGCTATAACAAATGCTCTTGATACACACACTGGGATCTTTTTGCATGTTATTCTTGAATATATTCAAGAGTGGGCTTTTAAATCTTGCTGACAACTTTGCCCTCTTCTCCACCCCACAAACACACAAAGCTGAAATGGCACTTCTGTCCATAATGAGCAAATTGGAATTCTCTGCGATTATTTGAATGCTCTCATTGGCCTCACAATCCCACCTACATCTCCATTATAGGGATAAATTACAAGATCAGGTAGCTCTCGTTTTCAAAAGCATACGTAATACAATTCAATTTATTCACTCTTAGAAGTACTCATGAGCAATCAAGACCTTTGAAGAGCGATTGAGTAGAACCACACACACACACACACACACACACACACACACACACACACACACAGCAGGTGAGAGCATACATGCAAGTATTAAAAGATGTGCTGACAAATGAACCTGCTTCAAGCCCACACCTTTGAACGAAACTCCTTCAAAATACAAGTCTACGAGTTAAAACAAAGTTTTGCTTAATACAGAAAGTAATTGGTTGGAAAGTAATCTCGACTTTCTGGATCCATAAGGAATAATTCTGGTAACAGTGTATGGTATGAACGTGATCAGTCCATAAAAGCTTTATAATTTTGCCACTGTCTACGAGAACCAACAGTCAGCAATTTGATCATAGAAAACGTCATGCAAGCATTTAAAAAGGAGAGGCAATGACAACTGCAAGAGTATGAAATTAACAGAACACATTACACTTGTGTCAGCAGACAGAGACCAACAAACACGTAGATTCTACGCACAGATTTAACGGCATTAGAAAATAGCAATAGATGAACGGCTGGATCAATCGTCTGACTCCATTGCTTTGTTTAGCTCAGCTCAGCAGTAGTTCATTATTGTCTTTTATGCTGACTTGCAGTGGTGCTTGTTTAGGGGCAGTCTGTGCTGAACCGCCCCTTGGTGGTTCAAATTCTGCCGACCACCCTTGGTGGTTCATCACCCTGGCGCGCAAGGGGAGTCCACTTGCCCTCCTGCCTAGTGACCTAATACTCCTACACTCTCTAAGAATACAAGGAACATGAAGAGGGCTTACCTGCCTTCCTACAAATCCAGTGCTGCTGCCGCCTCCACCGCCGCCATTTTCTCTAGCTCCCAGCAGTGCTGCTTCCTATAGTGGAGGCATTGCCTCCCCTCCACCAGCCGCTAGAGGAAGCAGAGACACTGAACACAGGAGGGTAAGCCCTCCCCATCTTCTTCTTGCTTGCTAGCACGTGACAAGAAGATGGAGCCAGACTCAGGGCAGGTGGAGCCAGACTCTGGGGCCGGCACAGGGTACAGGGCAACCCCCACCAACTCGCCACCTGAGGTGAAATTGTCAACTTTCCTCAGGGCTGGGTTTTCTAGGTGTCTAGTCCCTTTCCCAGTCCCCTACGCAGAGGCTAAATCTAGGCCCTTCTCTGCACAAAGAACGTGCTCTATCCACTGAGCTACATCTCTTCCCCAAGCTTGAGAACTGAGCTACCCATCCACTCTGCATGCTACATTCTATGCTAGCATACAGTTGGCCCCGACTATCTGTGGGGGATCCATTCCAGACACAAACACCCCAGGGATAGCGAGGATCCACAGATACCAGGGTCCGCATTAACTGTAAAAAAAGAAAAAAAAGGGGGATGCGGGCTTTTCAAACTTTTGGAGTGAAAAAAAGCTGTGTGTTCTTGCTTATACTGGCTGAAACCATGCCCCGGAAGCATCTTCTGGATCGTGCAACTCCCTCTCCCAAAATAGCTCCAGAATGCATTGCAATGCATTCTGGGGCGACCATGGGAGAGGGAAATCACGTGACCCGGAAGAGGCTTCCGGAGCATGGTTTCAGCCAGTACAAGCAAGAATATGCAGTTTTTTCACTCCAAAGGGTTAAAAAAACCCACTTTTTCCAGGGGGGGCGTGCATTGTTTTTTCTTTACAGTTTTTAACATGAACCCTCACAGGTCCGGGATCTATGGCGAGACAAATCCACAGATTCTGAACCCGCTGTTTAGAAAGGGTCCACTGTACCTGTACTCATCTACCAACAAGTTGGAAACAAAAGACCACAAGGACCACTCTCTCAGGCTGCAACCCTGAAAGACGTCAGTCCCACTAAGCACAGTGGGGCTCATTTCAGAGTCAACTTGGACTGCACTACTGTGCAGTGAGGAAAAATAACTGAGACACTTTCACAGAGGAGGTCAAGGCCAACTTAACCACAAAGCCAAGAACCCGAGAGTTAGTTACTTACTCCACAGTACTCATCATCACTAAAAATCTGGGGGGGCAGTGGGTTGCCCTGCTCAGGCCATTTGTCTTGAGGAATATTTTTATACATCCATCGCCTTTGCTCCTCTGACATTGTGATGTCCACCTCTTCAAACTCAATCTTGTTGGCTTCCAGAAATCGTACAATGTCTTGCTGCCTCTTCTTCATCTGGAGGAAAGAAAACACAAAATTAGGATGCAACGAAGCTACGAAGACAATTACATGTTGTTGCTTTTTACAATTACATGCCTGGAAACACAGAGCTTGTTCAGATATGCCATTTTGACTAATAAGCATGTTATGTTAAGAAATCAGTCTATTAAATATAATATTCCGAATTTCATCTGACAGCCAACTCGTGTGGAGTTGATAAGAGGTACTTCTTTCTTTAGAGTCTTTTTTTATAATTACTTAAACACCTGTTAGATTACAAACAAAACACAAATAAGTCTGCACAATTCATTCTAGACACTAGAAACACTTTTTCCTTTGAATGAATAAATAATGCCTTTCAAGTGTTCTCTTCAGTCATTCTGTCTAGCATACAATGCATTTCTAGTACTACTTATGCAGTTCCTCAAACTGCAGGGGTATGATAAAACAAGCAACCACCACCACCACCACCACCAGCAGACTGCCATTTAGGGATGACTTGCTGTCAATAAACAAGCCCTGAATCTCCATCTTGCATCTTAGCAGTCGTCATTGTGTATATTCACAGGGATGTTGCAGTGATTGCAGCTGCCTTATACCAAAAGCATTCCCCCCCCAATTGCAATACACTACGCTTAGACTTAATTATAGAGCACACAGCGAATGTTCAGAGAGCCTTGCCCATAGGTTTCATTAGCCCATTTTTAAGAGGCAAACACACAACACTGTTTTTTAGGAACCAAACAGATTGATTTGAGGGCAATGCTCCAAAATGGCAAGCTCATCAACAGCACTACACACAGCTACCTGTATAAGACGCAGAGATGTGGATTAAGTCTCCGAGTCAAAGTCTCAAATCAAGTCCCAAGTCTTTGGTTGCAAGTTGTGAGTCTATCTATTTAATGGGGAAAACGGGTTTAAACCTGAATAAAACTGGACGTTGTAAAAGGCTCCAAGTCTCGAGTCGAGTCTTTCAAGTCTTTCACAATCGCCGAGTCAAATCCAAGTCGAGTCATTGACACGACTTGAGTCCGACTCGAGTCCAAGTCAATAGACTCAAGTCTACATCACTGATAAGACGTACTCCAATTTGTTAACAAAACTAACCTCCAATGGCTGACAGTGTTTGAAAATCAGAGAGTGTATTGCCCAATACATTTTCCATCCTCCCTATGCCCCAAGTACTGAAATACGTGGTGCATTCCAAACTAATTGAACATCTGCTTACAGACATCAGTATCTCTCCTGTGATGCTTCTAATAAAGCAGTTGCTATAGCAAATAACCACTGAGTCACTGGTTTGCTTTTCTCAGGCCGTTAAAGCGGTGCTCTGATGATCCAGGCAATGCCATGCTGGGAAGACTGCTTGAGTCCGTGTGGCTTCAGCCTGCTTTCTTGGGTTCAAGTGTTTGTTTCTTGCTTGTTTCTTTTTTAAACGCTCTTGCCCAATAGAGACTTCATCCTATTGCTACTACTGTCTTCATGTGGCTTCCTGGCTTGTGTTTTTATTTTGGTTCTCTTTCATTTTTATGGTATTTATTCTCCGTTGTTCACTGCCCCATGTGTCTATAAAAAGGAAAAAGGGAGGAACACACATCCTTCAGCAGGCGGCTGCTCGTCTTGCTGTTAGCAAATCCTTTGAAGACGTTGGAAGTAAAGACCAACGAACCGTCAGGAGAAAGATGCGTCTTTTTCCTCTTAATAACTGGCCAGTTTACCCGGAGAATTTCATTTTTAACTCTGATCTGTACCTGCCAAGAAAACCTAAAAACCTGCACATCCTTTAGTTAATAAAAAAAATTATGAGAGTGAGGTATATCAGTAGCTTCATATTCTAGGACTGTTGAACACTGGAGGTGGAGACGCAGCTCATCTAGTCCTCTCTTGTGCGAGTAACCTGAAAGCCAATAGTGCTTGAAGGTTGTTTATGTAACTTGAGCGCAATCCTATCCAACTTACGCCACCGTTGTAACCAGTGGCGCAGCGAGAACGGGAAGCCCCAGAACGGAAAGGGGATTCAAATCCCCTTTTGGAGGAGATTTGAATCCCCTTTCCGTTCTGGGGCCTCCCGTTCTCGCTCGCTGCGCCACTGGTTACAACGGTGGCGTAAGTTGGATAGGATTGCGCCCCTATTGTGTTAATAGATTCTGTAGGTTCACAGTATAGCCAGTGGACAATCAAGTCTTCTGGTGCAACAGAGTGAAACACCTCAAGCCTCTCTGGAGCATTCTGCACTTTCCAGTTGTCGCCTCACTAGCAATTCAGCAGAGAATACTCACTCTCGGCTAGGATCAGGAACTAAAAGGGAAAGAGCAGAACCACTAAGCCCAACAGTCTTCTAGTGAGGATAGCTCTGTCAATGGCAGCCATCTTAGCTAACTGGGCCTTTCCGTCTTCAGAGACAATAGAGTACCATTGCTAGAGATAAGGGTCTACTCTAGCTCTACCAGCAAGCTTCCCAGAGGTGTTTGGCCACTGTTGACGATTACAAGATTCTGTAATGTGCATGGGGTTTGATCTAGCATGGAATGGGGGGGGAATAGGAGTTATAGTTAGGCCATGAGAACGGAAAGGTATATATTTGGGCTATGGCACTATTCGTCAGCACCGCTGAAGTTGATGCATACAGATAAGAAATATTTTTTGCCTCTAGTTCCAGGATATAAAATGCAGCACATATCGTATCTGAAGGCAGTGCTTCTACCGGATAACCAATCTACTATGCATATGATCAATATAACTTTGGCACAATTTCAGTCAACAAAGCCTAAAATTTAATGATCATATGCATCCAACCAAAAATGTCTTCCTTTAGGCTGCCAGATTACTAGCAGTGGCTATTGAGAAAATGGTTCATAAATGGGCAAAAAAACCTGGCCACAGCCTGTCATATCCAAGCTCCTTATTGCCTAGAGATGATCTGATGTCTTGGACAGTGTATACAATGTTCTAAATGCTAAAACGAAAGGTTCAGTGATAGAGAGTTGACAGCAGGTACAGCTGCTGCAAGGGAAACATCAGCTGAGAGGCAGAAGATGAAAAATCCTCACCGCATACACCACAATACTTGAAGCAACGACTGAACATGCATTTTTCACTGTACACACTACACACATACCGCAGAACTAAGAACAGCTCCTATGACCCAGGGAGAAAATGAGCTAAATACAAGAAAAGGAGGCAGAGATACCGAGCACGTAGGTGGGCCCTATGGACTGGGAAGATGGTAGGTATAGTGGAGCTAAAGGCTGCTTTACAAATTACAAGTGCATACTATGTACCCACGACCACAACTAAATGTGGCTACATATGTGCACTCCACTATATGTAGCAGAGAAATTGCTATTATACACATACTACGAAAATGAGACTGATGTGCGTTCATCGCTCTCGCACATACATGCACACTGAAAGGAATGCATAGAGTTTCAAATCTAACAGTACACTCTCTTAATCCATAATGCATGAACAGCCTTAAGGAGAGACAGAAAAAATCTCAGCAACGGAATAGCTGAAGAAAAGGGAACAGAGTTGGCAGTGAGCTGGGAAATACAGAACACGTACAAGAGAGATCAGGCCGATCACCGCATTCTGTTACGCAATCACAGAATGGCGGGGTGGTGGAGATACAGAGGTCTTAAAGAGGTCAGTGAAACAGATGCGCTGGACAGGGCAAAGATCTCACAGAAGGATCATGTGCTGTTGGCAAGAAATAAATGGACAGGTTGGTCAGCGCAACTGTGGGACAGGGAAGTAAGGAGGCCAAAAAGCCACAGAGACAGCAGTGCAACTGATGCACATGTTTAGTTCCAGTTCTTTCAGTAACCAAAAAATAAAACTAGATCGCATCATACCAGTTTTTAATATGAAAGGAAAGTGAGAGCGAAAGGCTTGCACTTGCCAAATATGCACTCTTTTTTCCAATTGTTCATGGGTCTATGGGCAGCACAATCCTGTGTAAGGATACACAGCCGGCCTAAAGGGCCGGCTGCTGTATCCTTTCCCAGGTCGCTGCCACGCAGCCTGGGAACACCTCAAGAGAAGGGGATGTTTGTCCCCTTCCGAGTGTAGGGCTGCCCAGGGCCTATGGGAATTCTTCAGATGCATGCCAACTCTGAAGCTGGTGTGCATCCGAGGAGGTGAATAAAGCCAAATCGGGCTGGGAAAGGGCCTAGGTCTAGGATATCGGCGAAGCACGCCGCTGATATCCCCACCCTCTCCCAGCCCAGGCCGGCCAATGGCCACCCGCCTGCCCACCCCTGCCCGCCCTCCACCCTGCCCCTACACCGTTTTGTGCAGGACTTACCTTCACCAGCGGCCACAGGATCTGGAGGCCAGTGGAGTGAGGGCTGCCGGCCTCTGCGCTGGCAGCCCTGTCGTCGTAAACTTGCTTTACGGCACGTTTGCAATGGCTTAGAGCAGGGGTTCTCAACCTTTGGAGGTGCGGGTTCCCCCTATCATGGTCCAATTTTCTGAAGTACCCCCTGCTAATTAATCGGATTAGTCAATTAATTAATTAGGTAATTAATTGTTAAATAAAAAAGTACTAAAACAATTTTAAATGTGAAAAAATGTCTTATTTAACTCTGTGCGAGCGAGCGAGACACATGCAAGGATCTTTTTTCCTCCAAGTCACACTTCCCAAAATCAGCTCCTCCCTCCCCCACCCAAGTACATTTTCCAAAGTACAAAAATAAGCCCAAAACCAAAATCAGAGAGACAGAAGGGCTCCGAAAATAATAAAATTTAAAATCCATGTTAATTAACACTTAATTAGCTGCTGATGGGGCAGATAAGGGGCAGGGCTTGGCGTACCCCCAGCAAGAGATCCGAGTAGCCCTAGGGGTGCCCGTACCACAGGTTGAGAACCCCTGGCTTAGAGCAGTGGCGCACACATTCCAATTCCAATGCCGTTCTATATTTAGAGAGGATTGCACCGTTAATCAGTTGCAATAAAACCAGTAGCACTATAGAACAAAGCAAAAATGCAATAACAATTGAAATGTGTTAATTGTTGTCAACTTTTTCCACAAGCACAGCTTATGCTGCTCTTTCAACAGGGACAATTAGTTTGTCAACTGGTTGAAACACACAGGACAAGCATTTCTGCATACCAAAGCAAATGCATTCAAAGTTTCCTCTGAAAGCACAACCAGCAGATAGTTAAGAAGAACTGGCTGAAAACAAATGTCAACACAAACAGTTTTGCTGATGTAGAGTAGCCAGACAGAAATCCTGCAAATTAAAACAGTTTCAAACTTGTGCATTCCCAAGACTATTTACATCTTCTCCTTCATAATTAAAAAACAAACAAACACTGATTAGCAAGGATTTAATCAAATGACAGCACAATCCTAGCCTTGTCTACTCAGAAGTAAGCTGTACGTAGTTAACCAGGATTTACTCCCCAGTTAGTGCGTATGGGATTGCAGCCTTAGAATACTGAAATTCTGTTAGAAAGTGGAACATGAGACTTAACGTACAGATCTTAAAAAGTCAGCCTTTACTGATGAATGTGAAAACATGCCTTATCCACATATACTGTATTATGCTGTGCAGCCTGAAGCTATTCAAATTGTTTTCCATTGTGTTCAAAACCATAACTGCATTCATCTCTCATACATCCTACAGCGAAAGGCAATAATACAAGCATCAGAGAGCCAATATCACCTGGACGACTGAGGTCTTTTCAGAGAACCTTCTGCGGCAGTGGGTTGCAGTCACCCTGCTGTGCAGATTAGTCCCTTGCCACCTCCACACTTGGTACTCTTTTCGGACAACTCAAAACAACAGACTGCCAAGGGGTGCCTGGAGTCTGTTGCTCCCGCTCCCAAGTCCTCCAAATGAGTGCAGTGGAAGCACCCACTGTATAGGACTGGCAATGTGCACATTGTGCTGGAGAACTGCCCGTTTCTAGACACTGTTGCTCTTGTTGAAGAGTCAGCATCTGGTATAACAAAAGAGCAACAGCTATCCGAGATAAGATGCTGTTAGCCAAAATCAAAGCCCAACATCTCATCAATGTTATCGTCATTGACAAATCCTCTTTTTTAATGTGGTTCCATTTCATGGATTTTCAGGTACGAAACACCACAGGTGCTGCCTAATTTTGATACTTTACTAAAAACTATTTATTTTCAGTAGCACCAGCCTCACGCAGGGGTTACTTGCACAATTCTTGCTCCTGCAAGGATTTCTTATACGCCAATCCACACAGGATAATTGCAGCCAAATGACCAAACCGATCAGGGCTTAGCTCAGCATATGGCAGGCAACAGTAGGGGATGGTTACGAAGACAAACATACGAAACAAATAGCCCATCCAGGTCAGTATTGTCCTGACACCACCTGGCAGCAGATCTCCAAGGAGTCAGACAGGGTCTTTCCCAGTCCGGGAAAGTCCAGGAGAAAGCAGGGACTGAACCTGGAACCTTCTGCATGACAACCGTGACATCCAAGATACAGGCCCTGCCCTCTGTGGGCGAGCCAGTGGTAGGTCAATATCAGCTGATGAAAAAAAAATGCATGGGTTCAAATAGTTGTGTGAATAGAGATCTTCTTAACACCAAGACGCAATTCTAATACAGGTGTCCACCACTTGACAGGGATATGTTCCCTGAACCCCATAATTAAGCAGGCCCATCATTAAGTTGGCCTTTCCCTATCTTTTGAAGTTTGAGGCCTCTCTGGAGGCCTGTTCCTGGCCTCCAAAGGCCTCAGAATGGCCCACAGAGGCCTCCGTAAGGCACTTCCGATTTGCTCCAAAAATCGGAAGTGCGTTACTGAGGTCTCTGTGGGCCATTCTGAGGCCCTCGGAGGCCTGCAGAAGCTAGGAACAGGCCTCCGGAGAGGCCTCAAACTTCAAAAGGAACAGAAAGTGACCAACAACATTCTGCCTAACGACACCCATCATACTGTATTTCGGGGGGGGGGCATTAGGTGAAATGTCATTAAGTGAGGGACACCTGTACATACTTGGTCAATAATCCTCTCTGCGGTGAAAACCAGGCACACCTTTCCTACCGCACACAGAATGCAACATGCAAGGTAATTCACACAGATGCCTAAAGGCATAAGTTGTGAAGTCCTATTCCCCCCCCCTACCTTTTTTGCGTGGTTTTTCTTTCCCCTCCCCCCCTTCTCAAATCGGGCACTCCAGGCAGAGGCCAAACTCATACATTGTTACGTGCATGGTGCGCAGGTGTACATAGCCACTCCTCCATGTAAAGAGGATTGCCAACTCAATAGGTACAAACACTGGGTCAATGGATTTTACCGAAACCAATTCAGACCAGATTTGACACAAGCGTTAATTTAAAAAAAAAAAAAAAGGAGAAACTGCTTGCGAAATCCTCCTACTAAGGAAATGGTAAAACAGTGCTGGCCAGAAAAACAAAACAAGCCAAATATTAATATTTGCCACACCACTAAGAAAAGTCACTAAGCCTTCAGCAAACAGTGGCAGTAATGAATCTGAGAACTAAAGCCAATGATTAAAAAAAAGCCCACTATAGACTCCCTACAGCACATTTATTTACATACCCTCCAATATTTATAGATGAAGGCAGAGATGCAAGTACACTTGGGTACACATGCTTATAATCAAGATCATTATCTGAACATTCCTGAACATTAGTTTGGTTTTAATCGTTTTTATTGTCTTTTAAACCATTTTAACATTGTTTTAATTCCGTAAGCTGCCTTGGTTGCCCTGTCGAGAGACAGGTGGGATATAAATTCCTTAAATAAATAAATTCCCCATCCCCACCTTCCCATTGCACAGCGTAGAAGGTTCTTTTGCCCCAGCAGTATTATCTGCACTGTGGTAGACTTTCCTGCCTTGCCTTCTGGAGCAGGGCATGTTTGTAAACTGGCCATACAAGTTTCCTATTTAAAAATGAAAAACAGTATGATCTTATGGTCCTGCTACACTTCAAGAAGTCCAGCAGCCACTTCGAGGGCCAATGCCTGCATAACAGAGTTGGAATCCATTTATTTACAACATTATACTCACTTCTCAGTAAAAAAAAATTGCAAAGTGGCTTACAAATAAGAATATAAGTAAGCATATAACACTGAAACTAATTAAAACTCACAGCAGCAGAATGAACAGCATAACCACCAACAAACAATTGCTACACTGTCAGACACGCCACGGCAGTGTTAGAAACTCTACCATCACCCACCACAGAGTTGCTCACCAACCTCTCCCACATTACCTTTGGAAGGCACCAATCAACATAGAGTATAGTGATGGCTAAACAACCCCATAATATTGCCCAATCCAGAATACACTCAACAAGGCAGAAAGACTACAGCACCTCTCGTTGCACAAGCCCCAATTCTGCATGAAGAACCCATAGGTTTTTCAACAGAAAGATCCAAATCCTATCTCCGGTCTCTTTTCTAACCTGGTTTCCTTGAAGACCCTATGGCAGGAGGTAAGAGCCGAGAAGCAGCAAATTGTTGATTTTTCCTGCAACCCAGCAGCTTTCTATACCCCCCAAAATGGTATTTGTCCAAGTCATCTAACCAAGGTGGGACTGGGAGACACTGTTTTGAGATGACTTCCATCTTTCTTAGTAAGTAGGCTCCAGAAGAGAGACCACAGCTCAATGGTAGAGCACATACTTTGAATGCAGAAGATCCCAGGTTCAGCCACCATCATCTCCTGGCAGAAGAACCCCAGGCTGAAACATTGGAGAGCCACTGCCAGTCAGTGAAGACACTATTGAGCCAGATTAACCAACAACCTGACACAGGCAATTTCCTAAGTTGGTGCTGCAAGGCTGCTGCTAGTCCCAGGGGCATTTGAGGTGCTGCAGAGCCACATTTCTCCCCTCAAGCTTTCTAACATCTAGGTCATTGGCTCTCAAACTTTTCAGCACCGGGACCCACTTTTTAAAATGACACTCTAATCGAGACCCACCTAGCTTTACGAGAAAAAAAGGTGATCTAGAAATAAATAAATAAATTTATTTATTTATTTACAAGTAAAGAGCTCAGCTGCTTGCAGGCCAATTAGCAGCTAGCTTGCAAACTGCAGGAGCTCAGCTCTTTGAAGGGCAATTAGTAGCTATCCGATTTTTGAATAGCCTTAGGGCTTGGGGCAATTACCTATATGATCTTTCCATCACCTGGGACCCACCAGAAATCAGGTCGCGACCCACCAAGTGGGTCCCAACCCACAGTTTGAGAAACACTGATCTAGGTGAAACCTCTGGGAGAAGTCATCTGGAGTTTGGGCTTCAATATACAGACAACACCCAACTTTTATTTCCATATTCCATTCCTGAAGATGCTGTGGAAGACCTAAACTGGTGTCTGGTGACAGTTTTGAATTGGATGAGGGTGAACTGAAGCTTAACCCAGACAAAATGGAAGCAGTACTGTTGATTGGAGTAGTGGTGTAGCTAGCCACTAGGGGGCTGGGTGCAGCATCACGTGCTGCTGGGGGTAGGAGTCTGTGACACCCCCCCCCAGCAATGTCACTAGCTCCACCCCCTCCGGCCAGTGAGTTGCAATCGCACCCTTTTCCGGCCAAAAAACACACAAACCCCCCCCCCCGGCGTTTTTCGGCCAGAAAAAGACCTCTAAAAGGCCGAGTGAGACACACTAGTGGTGGCGGCGCCTGGAAAAAAGCCGCCGTGGCCACAGTTTTCACCACACACACACGCACACACACACACACCCCGTTTGCTACCGGGGGCAGGGGGGCCTCCTGCCCATTGCCTGGGGGCGTACTGCCCTCCCCCTACGCCTCTGGATTGGAGGTGCCAGAGACAAACAGGCAGACCCTCTGCCTTCCTGGGGTGGTGGAGAACCCATTGCCCCCTGTATGCCCCATCATACATCCTCAGATGCATCCAACAAGTGAGGAAGGGAAGTTCCTTATTTGCTAAGCATAATAAGAATGACACAGCTTTATTTAATACAGTCAATAGTGGTGAAAGGAGTTCTCAAAATGCCACGGAGGAAATGGAATGTAGGTGCAGCTAACTTTAACTTTCCCTAGATTGCCTCCCTATGCAGACATGTTTATACCTTTTGGTTGCTCAAACCTCTTCTCGAAACCTTCTGCTCGAGAAAAAATACTGTACCCGACAGCCTACCTACAGCTTCAAGAGGAAAGACATCTCGGGTATTCAAGACTCATTTGCTGTGCAGAAATTAAAGCTGATCCCAAAGGTACTTTGAGTGCAATCTACTGTGCAGCCTCCTCCACACACAAGCTCTACTAAAACAAACAAACATTACACAGCAGAAACAATTAGCAGATCCTTCTTACATAACAAAAAACATAACATAAATTATGGTATCAGCCTCCATAGAAACATGAAACTCTGAATGGATATGAAAAGTAAAATATCACTCCAACTCACAGCCCAATCCTGTGTAACTCTTGCACCGGTGTAACAGTAGATCCACCGGTGTAAGTGCACTTATGCCAGTGTAACTTGTCGTACGCCGACGGATGCAGGACGGATACTAGTGTAACCCCCCTCGGATGCCACGCATGCACAGTTCGGATGCGAGACAGACGCTGGTGCAACTCTGCCGGCACAGGGGGCATTCTGGGGGTGTCTGAACTTGATAAAGGGTATTATGCTGTTTGTTGGTGTGTGTGTGTGTGTGTGTGTTTTAATGGGCATTTCTACAGGTGAAGTAATATCAGTTGATTCCATTTGTTATACACACAGAAGCTCTACTGCACACATGGAGCTCCCTAATGGCAATGGTGCAGATCTACCCCATCCAGTCGAGCAAACGGGTAACTTAAATACTCATGTGTACACTCAGGAAAAGGGTGACTGACAAGAAAATGAGCCTTTGATTTTAGCAGGATTAAGGTCCCAGCAAATGTGCACAGGATCACACCTTAAGCCACTGGTTCATTCTATCTATGCGCTCTGACACGGAGAGACTCTGCAGTCTTGTACTCTTTTTTTTTTTAAATCGCCGTTTGTAAATATGTGATGAAGAGCAAGCATTTTGGTGCTGCATTACTACAATATAAACCAAGCGCCAAGAACAAAACTGACAGTGGAAAAGGGAGGGAAGGCATCTGTTATGAGTGCTGCTCAGTGACTATGTGAATTCTGAAAAGATTCTATATTTACTCAGCAGGCTCCTGAAATGGATAGTTAGTTGTTACTGGCAGTTTGCATGCAGGACCTACCGAATACTGCATGTACTTCAAGCCAAGTTGTATCAAGAGGTGCTGCTTTCATTGTGCAAATAAACTGAGCACAAAACATTGACACAGCTAAAGGTTTTCTAGCAAATCTTCCAATGGAATCACAAGGTCCATAGTCTAGATAAGGGTGTGTTGCACAAAATACAAAAGGTCAGAACCAGCAGTGCTGAAGCATAAGCAATAAGCATTATAGAGTCCTCTGATCTCTCATTAACAGCACATTTAGATCAACATTTATTCCAAACTGCATTCATACTTAATGCCATTTAAGTATGCATTCATTCATTAACTGCATTCATAGTTAATGGCCATTTCAAATGGAGATACTGTGGGATCTCAGGTCATATGCAAAATTAGCTATAGCAAAAGAAAGCTACTTGAACTACCAACACAAAGCTTGAAGATCTATCTATATGCCATCCCGTCGAAAATACACACTTATTATAACACAATCCTATGCATGTCTACTCAGAAGTAAGTCCCATTCTATTCAGAGGAGCTTACTCCCAGGCACGTGTGCATAGGATTGCAACCTAAATGTGAAGGAAACCATCTGGAATGTAGTGTTCTATGCAAGATTAGAACTCTGTATTGTATTTGTTTAAAAAAAAAACCTTTGGGGGTTTAGATAGCCTGCCTATGTGAATCTCCTTTGAATTAAAGTCAGAGGAGAAATCTGATGACCAAGAAAAGGTGGTAAATAGTAATATTATTATTATTATTATTATTATTAAATTTGATTTCATTTTTACAAAATTGACAACTTCTAGCTCTCTGCATCCTAGTTTGCTTCCCCTAGATAAAACCTTTGATCAAATTCATACCAACTACTGTTTTTACAAGAATCCCCATCTTGACCCGATTACCAGTGAAAACTCTGAAATATTCAGAGCTATTAAAGAACATAAGAACATAAGAAGAGCCCTGCTGGATCAGGCCAAAAGCCCATCTAGTCCAGCTTCCTGTGTCACACAGTGGCCCCACCAGATGCCTCAGGGAGCACAAGACAACAAGATAACCTGTTTCCCGTTGACACTCCCTTGCACCTGGCACAGAGAAAACCCACTAAACCCACTAAAGCTATGTACATTTGTTACCTAATAACCTAATTATTCAAATTTCTTGCAAACACCCCATGCAGTCCCTTCCCAGGACCTATATAAAACAAGAGCTGCAAACTCCGATGGATGCATCTCTCAGATAAAGCTATATGCAGTCCCATCCTAACCACATTCAGCCAGCGAATTAATGGGACTTGCTTCTAGGTCAGAGGATTCCAGCTGCAGCTGATGGAGACGCGTTTTAACTAATGAGGCTGCAAATTAAAGGCTGATATTTGGAACTGTTTTTGGTTCTGGCATGTTACTGCTGTAACACAAAGTTAATATTAAGAGAGTGGCCTTTCCTTCCAACCATGAGTGGCAGATTTGTTTATCAAATTTTAAGTAATCTTACACCTCCTTCAATATCTCAAGCGTCACTTTTACAGAGGTTTTGGTATTACAAGAATCTATTGTTTATCAATGTAACTGGTCAATCAGGACACTTTGAAGTAAGATTAAATCAACTAAGAATTTGTTAATCAGTAGATAATATAAACACCTTAATCAATTTCAATATCATAAATTTAACCCAACAGCATGAGTATGGAGAATCAGACTTCAATCTCTTGGTTCTTATTTTACTTTTATTCCTCATTTTATGGCATGTACAATGTACAAATAACAAACAGATTTTTAATCCAATATCTATATGTTTTGGTTTAATTCTCAGCATGTATTTTTAGTCCAATTATTTTTTTACAGAACGATTTAAACTTCTTCAATAGCCCAAGCCATTCAGAGATAGGAACATTTGAGTAAAAGAAAAAAAAAACTCCGAGTATTATTAATTACTAAGGGTGGTTGATGTTGATGTCGTTCAGCTGACTGACTCAGTCTCAGTCAGTCTCATATGATATGAAAACCAATAAATGCCCGAGTCATGTTTCCTCCTCTTCTGTTCAAAAAGCTGCACAACACAACCCAAGAATTCCGTAGAATAACACTAGCAAGATTCTCCCTCCTTCCTGGGTTGAAGCGTGCGCGGTAAATGTACAGCTAGACCCCAAAATACTAATGACAACGTGCCTAGTACTACCCTCCACTCAGCCCAGCCCCATTTGTGCACGGAAACGATAAAACAATGCTGACCAGCATGAGCCCCTGTACCACGACGGCGGGAAAAAAGAGGGAAGTAGCGACTTTGAGACTGCTTGTTGTTACTGCTAATGCAGCTGCGACCGATTTTGAGTCAAAGCATTTCTGGACCATTTGCTTTTACCCTGGGCGTGCAGGAGTCGTCGCTGGGTTTATCATCATCACCATCACCACTCGTTCCCTACTGAACACCTGCAGAGGGTCAAACGCACGCAACGCAGGTCCAGCGATGGTTCTGTGCTCTGATCTAGGTCTCAGCTCGCGCATGCACTCGCCCCACTTCTCGCCCTCTTCCCCCCCCCCCTCGGCTGCTGCCCCTCCGCCGCGGTCTCCTCCCTGCCCCTCTTCACCACTCACCGCCACGGAGCACGAGGAGGATGCGATGAACACTCGGATGACCATCCTTCCTCCTGCCTACATTCGCCCTGCAGCAGCCCCTTCCAAGAAGCGCCAGCCAGCGCGGACCCTTCCCTCCTAGTACGGCTTCTTCAAGGCGAAAGCTCGGCACAGCCTTCCTACGGCAGTTTACACAGCACAGGAGGCACCTCGACGCCTGAACTGCAGCCAAACGACACCCCCCGCACGCCCAGATAAAAACAGCCTCTGCCTCCTGCAAGTGGCAGGATTCAGAAGATAAACGCTAGGGAGGCAGGCTGGATTAAGGAGTGCGCAAGGCTGTCTGGGAACTGTAGTCTTTCAGGCTCAGTCATGGAATGAAGCTGCAGAAAGCGCGTGTTGGAGTGCAGGTCTGAGGTTGCTTGGTCTGCGTGAATAGGCGAGTCTGAAGCTGGTTCGTGGTTTGTTCAGCACGGTACAGCAGAGGTGCTGTACAGCAGCCTTAATTAGGAACTGGTGTTTGTTTTGCACATCTCAACGATAAAAGCCTGGAGCCGACCCAAGTCATGTGATACAAGAAAAATGGGGAACTTCCAGCGTTTGTGTTCGTGTAGTAGAGTCTGTAGACCCGACCGCTTTGTTGTTATATGGCAAATACTAGTCCTAGAGACTAGTCGCACACAACAAAACTACTCTTTATTAGACAACTGCATGCTGATTAATGTCAGATCAGAAGTGAGTAAAAAAAAGTACAACCAATCCTCCTAGTCCTGGCATTTTAGATGGAAACTAGCTGGACGTTACCTCCTCTGAAAAGAATGGAGAGTGCTTCATTAAATGTAAAAATTAGCATTCTTGATTGCCAGAAATGGTTCACATACCAGGCACCCAAAGTTCATTCATTCCCTTCTTCTGAACCATATTCTAAGATGCTTATGAATTATTTTCTACGTTATCTACAGAACCAGGGGGATCTCCCTTCTATCCACCCCCACGTGAGATTAATAAAGGAGATTCCTGAAGATCAAAAGTCTATTGATATATGCTGAGCCACTTATATGTATGTGTACTATCCATTCCACTGCTGAGATGTACCAGCAACAGACACAGAGTGGACTGTAGTGGACCACACACAGGCTGCAAGGAGAACCAGCCAGCCAAAGGGTTTGACTAACAGCCCATCCTAACTAGCAGTTAGGACAGTGCAACAGAGGTTCCACTGTCATAAATGGTCATACGGTGACTATTTTAGAGCTGCAGCTGCAAACGGCGGTGGTATCAGCGGCCCACTACCAGCTATGCACGGGAGTGCAAGCAGGCTGGCGCAGGGGGCGGGCAGTGAGAGAACCAGGCAGGGTGGGGAACAGGAGTTTCTGGGTGGGGAGGGGGAGGCAGGACGTGGAACAGGGGAGAGAATGGATGGCTCTCAGTGGCAGCAATTTGCCCTGGGATTCTATCCCTGTTCCCTTCCCCTTTCCCTTACTCTCCTTGGATTTATGCCATCAAAATAGCTGGCATAGATGCAGGCTTATCCCGAGGTAAGGGAACAAAAGTGACTGCCCCCCCCCCCCGGTGACTGCGTGCCCTTCTGGTCGTGTCCAACCCTTCGTGATCCCATGAACCATATCCCGCCAGGCCTTCCTGTCCTCCACTATCTTCCTGAGTTCGCTCATTTTCATGTTCGTTGCATCGGTGATGATGTCTAACCATCTCATTCTTTGCCTTCCCCTTCTCCTTTTGCCTTCAATTTTTCCCAGCATCAGAGTCTTCTCCAGAGAGTCCTCTCTTCGCATTAGGTGGCCAAAATATTTGAGCTTCAGCCTCAGTACCTGTCCTTCCAGGGAACAGTCAGGGTTGATTTCATTTAGGATTGACTGATTTGATCTCCTAGCAGTCCAAGGGACTCTGTATAAACAGGATACAATCACCCAGTGAATCAGGTATACCTTTCCAATACACAAAAGTGGTGCAGGCAGCCTAGGAAAAAGACAATGTAATTATATCACGGAATTTAGAAGAATTGTATATCTTCACATGTTATTACATCTTTTCCTCTCTTTTTGCACTCAGTTGCAAAAGTTTTTTTTTTTGCATAATGAAGATGAAGTACAGCTCCCTGTTTGTTCTGTTAAAAACAGTCTAATTTATTATCTTCCTTGCTATCAAAGCTTGCCAGAAATAAAAGTTTGGGTCCAAAGCGGTGGAAGCAGATGTTCGCTCACGCAAGAAGGCTTTCCTGCCTGCCCCCCTCCTCTCCACCCCCTGCATCTCCTTAAAAACCTGCTCCTGACTGTTAGGAGCCCCACCACCACCCACAGGGTAGGGTGTGGCATGGGGCTGCAACAGCAGGAGTCAGGTAGCCATGGCACTTTGAACAACAGTTAACATGACACAACACTGGACTTTGCTCATGCAAAGCCAGTTCAGCCTGATTGCAAAACAAACAGAAAAATGACAACTTAATAGCATGCTAAGAGGTATACAATTTCCCTCATTTAAAATTCTGCGTATACCATTACAATTACATGAGTTTCTGTAAATTGTGCAAGGCATCTCCTGCCCAATTTCTGCACTCAGCCCAAAACAAATCCTTTTAATTTCTAGTCATGTATCCAGTATGTATTTGAAATCTTTGACTTCAGAGGAACTTAAAGAATTCAGTACCAGAAACGTACAAAGGAGGAAAGACCAGGGCATGATTTCCAGTAAGAACAAGTTGTATAGCTTGGGTGGCCTCTATGAGGATGGTGTAGTGGTTTGGGAGTCGGACTTAAACCTGGAAGATCCAGGTTCAAATCCCCTCTCAGCCACGAAGCTTCCTGGGTGACCTTGGGCCAGTCACTATCACTCAGTCCCACCTACCTCACAGGGTTGTTGTGAGGACAAAAAGGAGGGAAGGAAATATGTACACCACTCTGAGCTCCTTGGAGGAAGGGCGGTATACAAATGTGGAAAAAAAATAAAATAAACAAGACATGTCAGGTCATCTCTACACATGAATGCTCCATTCATAGATACAATGGGGATGGTGGGGTTTGTCCTGTAGAAGAAAAGCAGCTGGGGGGGGGGGTGCACAGTGAGGAAAGAGAGCAGGTTTCAGCCCCAGCGTACATGTGAATGTGCACTCTGTTCAGCTGGCTTCCCACAATACATTTCGCAGTGCCTTGGAAACAGTCAGGTGCAGAACTGTGATAAATGTCCTGTGGAAAAGCAGGTCCCTCTTCCCTGAGGACGTTTCCACAAGCGCTGTACTTGTTAACCACATGGATCGGTCATGTGAGTTCTTAGGAGACCTGAAACAGCCACCCATCCAGTCCTCGAATGTAGTTTCAAGGATGTCCCCTTCACTGAGAATCCTTCTCATTAATCAGCCTTGCAACTTGCCAATCAGCTGAATTAGTATCAAGCAGCCAGGACTGAGATCTGAAAACTCCACTTAATTCTAAATCTGCTAAACCTCATCTATGACTTCCCAAATTTTCCCAGGCTCACCCAAAACCTACCAGGTTTTATCCTAGCTCTGCCTCTGACACAGCCAATTCTGCCCTCCCTGACTGTACCGCTGTCTCCGGAATTTGGCTCATGGCTTGAACTCTAACCTGCCAGATTTAGGGGTGTATTGCTTTAAATGTCAGCTATAGAGCGATCTTGTTAACATCTTCTTGTCGGCTCTTGGCTTGATATGCATCTGAGGATATATATTCATGGCCAACGAATGAAACGTTATGCTGTTTTACGGTAAGATCTTTTATTGTAAAAATACATATCTTATGACCTTGAATCCCGTGGATATGATTCGTTCTTGTAAGATTGTAGCTGGGTCATAACAGTTTTAGAGTATTTTTAATATGCTCTACAGCTGAGTCACTGTTCCACCCAAAAGCCATACCTATAATTTATTATCCAGTTACTTTGTTTCTTTCTTCAACCTGTCAATTTTTATTTCTGCAGGTTGCAGTGGAGGGGAGGAATACCAGTTTTGAGGTAATTGCATATTAGTAATCTAATTATGATTATTTTTTCCTCATTGCATGTGTTTACCCCTTAATAGCTTCCAGTTATTCCTGGGTAGAAAGCAATTGGCTTGAAAGATTGTATTTAGAGTCCGATATACTGGATTAGAAATGTAAACCCGTTATGTAATGGGATTAATTTTAGACTAGAAACTTGTCCAACTCTGTTTGGTTTTCTGTTTATTAGTAAACATTTTGTTCAGAGGAGGAGTGAGGGTAATCTTTAACTGGAACATTGGGTCCTCTCTGCATAAAACAAGAGCCTAGCCCCTCCCCCTTTTATTCTTCTTCAAAGAGAGATCTGAGCAGTAACTATTATGTTCTACAGAACGAATCCACAGTATTTTCCACTTCAGGATCTACTATCACTTTAGAAGACTTAAGGCCCAATCCTATCCTCTACATATGGCAGCAAAATGGCAACCCCGCTGGTGTAGAAGTCCACCTGCTAATCGACGCACCACAGACACTGGTACAATATTGGAAAAACACCACATCAACTCCACTGGCGGAGAGGCCAAGACAGGGAGGTGAGATTGGGTCGGTGTGATGTGGGAGGGACATGGGAGGGACAAAGAGGACTTGACACCACATTCTAACCCCCTTTCAGACAATGTAACACACACACCCTCAACACTGGAACAACGCTGAGCTAACAATGTCATTCATTGAGCTGAATATGTCATTGAGCTCTGCAGAGTTCTGGGCCGGCACTGTACCACCTCCGGTGCCAGCCTCCATCGAAGTACCACCAGAAGTAGGTGGCAATGACGTAATCTCCGCTTACTTCTGGGTTTTCAGACACTGGAGGCCACTGCGCCAGCTGAAGAACACAGGTAAGAGGATCCAGGTGGGCATGTGGGCCATTTTTAAGATGCTGCTCTGTCACTGCTAATGTTCAATAAAAACCTTGACTGGATCACATTTGTCATTGTTTAGTTAGCATATAGGGATCCCTTCTTCACACAGTTATTTCTTACCTCAGCTGGCCTCAGGGTACAACTCTGCAGGGGGAGGGACCAGTAACGTCGCTGGAGGTGGGGCAGAACGCTAAGTTCCGCACCGCGCTGAACCTCCGTTACTCACCGGCACAGGGCCGTCTCGTGCCAGTGAGTAACGGAAGTTCAGCGCGGTGTGGAACTTAGCATTCCGCCCCACCTCCAGCAACGCCAGTGGGAGGGACCTCTCTGCTCCCAGTGTCTGCAGCATTCTCACTCCATGATGTCTTTGGCTCTAAGGGGGGGATTGCTCCTCAGTGATCATGAGCCCCCTGTTCTCTGCTACAATGGTATAAATATGGGGGGCAGTTGTAGGGAACAGGAGGGGCAGCATACTGATAGCCATGCAGGCAGATACCAGCAATGAAGCAAAGGACATGGGCTGTGTCTGCGTGTGGCTGACTGGGTGGCCCGCTGCAGTAGGCGCCCTGTGTCACATGCCAGCCACTGTTTGTTTCACATGGCTGAAAGAAGCTCTCTTACCTTGCTTTGCTCAAAAATATACTCCTTGGATCTGTGTAATAAGGGGACTTGAATCCCGGGTGCAGGGATTTCTAGCAGTCCTTTGCTTTTGCCTCTTTGCTGCTAATGCTACAGTGATGGCGTCCTGTAGGAGGTAAGGGTGCTGTGGCATCCTTGTGTTGTGTGTGTGTTTGTGTGTAGTGTCCCTGGGGCATCTCCCTATCGTTGGGGGTGGTGCCGTGCCTGTTTCTGGGTTTCTAGAGTCTGGGGGGTGCTGTGGCATCCTTGAGTCTGCTCACCCTGGCAGTGCTTTTCTGGCTGCCAGTGTTGGGGGTGATTGGATGCACTGACTGGCTCCTTGGACATCACACCGATGACACACTGTCACACTGATGACACGCCAATGTCACATCAATGACGCTCTGCCATTAGGATGCTGTTCTGCAGATAACTTTGGTTCCACGGACATTGGAGGTGTTACTGGGAAGGGCTGCACCAGCGTTGCTTTGCTTTGCCAGGACAGACTTTGCTTTGACTTGCCATTTGGCCCTTGTAGCACTTGGCATCAGTGCTCCATCGATGTGGTGTTGCCAGGACAGGGTTAGGCTAGGACAGACTTCACACCTGCGTCCGTGTGATGTTGGTGCGACATCTGAATAGGACTGGGTCGTTAAACTGTCTGAGATCCAACTTTTACAACAGCTGTAGATTATTTTGTGAGATTTGCAGTGCAATCTTATGAATATAATGACCTTTAAAGCCCTTCACGGTTTGGGTCCAGGATATCTGAGGGACCGCCTTCTCCCATACATTCCGGCCCGCTCTCTTAGGTCATCTGAGGGGGCTCTCCTGCGTGTACCACCTCTATCGCAAGTTAGGGGAGTGGCAACACGTGGGCGAGCCTTCTCTGCTGTGGTGCCACAACTGTGGAACTCCCTGCCAGGGGATCTGAGAACCACCCCCTCCCTCATGACGTTTCGGCGAGGGCTCAAAAAGTTTTTGTTTCGTCTAGCGTTTGGGTGATGGGTTGTCGTCTGTCTCCTGTGTCTCAAGATGCTCTGCCATGCTGCTTTTGTGCCCCATACTGTTGCCCCCCCCCAGTGGATTTTATTGTTTTTAAATTAAGTATGTATTGTTTTAAACTTATTTCTGTATTTTAAACTACGTTTTTTAATTTTTGTTGTAAGCCGCCTTGGACATTTGCCTTGGCATAGGATAAGGCGGGATATAAATTTTTAAAATAAATAAATAAATATATATATACTGAGAAGTAAGTCCCATTGTGCTCAATGGGGCTTACTCTCAGGAAAGTGTGCATTAGTTTTTCTCCCCAACTTGCTCTATGGTATCTATTTGAAAAAGGATTTCATATGGGTTTTCAGGAACCTGTGTGTTCTGCTAATCTCCACTCCTACTCTGATTCTATGAGATCATGTTGTTGTTGTTCAGTCGTTAAGTCGTGTCCGACCCTTCGTGATCCCATGAACCATATCCCGCCAGACCTTCCTATCCTCATACACCCATGGAGTGCCTGTCCCTAACTGTACAAAGCGGAGTCCAGTGACAATGTGGGTGGTTGCTTATGGGGTTAATCAAAGTTAACTGAGTATGAAATTAAATGGACCTGATGGTTATCAGACTAGCTGTGCGAGTCCTGGGAGTCGACACACGTCTAGGTCCAATCCTATATCCAAAGCTGAAAGGATCATCTCCAAGGATCCTCCAAGTCCCACTTTCCCTGCTTTTTCTCTGCCATTTCTTCCTCCTCTTTGTTGTTGTTCAGCCGTTAAGTCCTGTCCGACCCTTCGTGATCCCATGAACCATATCCCGCCAGGCCTTCCTGTCCTCCACTATCTTCCTGAGTTCGCTCATTTTCATGTTCGTTGCATCGGTGATGCTGTCTAACCATCTCATCCTTTGCCTTCCCCTTCTCCTTTTGCCTTCAATTTTTCTCAGCATCAGAGTCTTCTCCAGAGAGTCCTCTCTTCGCATTAGGTGGCCAAAATATTTGAGTTTCAGCCTTAGTATCTGTCCTTCCAGGGAACAGTCAGGGTTGATTTCATTTAGGATTGACTGATTTGATCTCCTAGCAGTCCAAGGGACTCTCAGGAGTCTTCTCCAGCACCACAGTTCGAAAGCATCTATTCTTCGGCGCTCAACCTTCCTTATGGTCCAACTCTCGCAACCATACATTGCTACTGGGAACACCATCGCCCTGACTATACGAACATTTGTTGGCATGGTGATATCTCTGCTTTTTATTACGCTGTCTAAATTTGCCATAGCTTTCCTCCCAAGGAGTAAGTGTCTTTTAATTTCATGGCTGCTGTCTCCGTCTGCAGTGATCTTGGAACCCAAAAAAGTAAAATCTGTTACTGCTTCCATTTCTGCCCCTTCTATTTGCCAGGAATTGATGGGACCAGATGCCATGATCTTAGTTTTATTAATGTTGAGTTTCAAGCCAACTTTTGCACTCTCCTCTTTCACCCTCATCAAGAGGCTCTTTAGTTCTTCTTCACTTTCTGCCATTAGGGTGGTATCGTCTGCATATCTGAGGTTGTTGATGTTTCTCCCGGCAATCTTGATTCCGGCTTGCGATTCATTCAGCCCTGCATTTCTCATAATGTACTCTGCATATAAGTTAAATAAGCAGGGTGATAATATACAGCCTTGCCGTACTCCCTTCTCAATTTTGAACCAATCGGTTGTTCCATGGCCGGTTCGAACTGTTGCTTCTTGACCCGCATACAGGTTTCTCAGGAGACAGGTAAGGTGGTCTGGTATCCCCATCTCTTTAAGAATTTGCCACAGTTTGTTGTGATCCACACAATCAAAGGCTTTTGCGTAGTCAATGAAGCAGAAGTAGGTGTTTTTTTGGAACTCTCGTGCTTTCTCCATGATCCAGCGCATGTTGGCAATTTGATCTCTAGTTCCTCTGCCTCTTCATTCTTCTTCTGCCTCTTTATGAGATCATAACATCATGTAAACAGCTCCCCCTAGTTGTAATCTACAAAATGTTTTACCATGTTTATGTCATGTTTGCAACAAACGCTATTTGATGCCACTAACGCTGCTTCCATTGTATGGAGAGAAAAAAACATGATGGAGAGTCAAGACGTTGCACTGAAGCTCCTTGCATGCCTGGAATATGAAGATCCAAAGCAGCTTATTGTGACAGAGAAGCTTGGTTATGACACAACACACTAAAACATGGTCTGGAACTATGAGAACAAGCCCAAGGAGTCTGAGGGCCCAATCCTATCCAACGTTCCAGCGCCGATGTAACCGTGCCAACGGGACGTGTCACGGAGACCTCTTCAAGGTAAGGGAATGTGTGTGCCCTGCCAACTTACTGCCAACTTAGAGCAGTGGAACCTCCAGGAGCTGCCACCGCTGCTGTGTGCCCGGCCCCACACTGCTGCCCATTTGTAGCAGGGGCCTGGAAGTGCATGACAGCGGCCTGGATTTTGCGTTGCCGTGAAGGGCCTTGTGCTGCTGGAATACAAGGAGTGCAAACCCCCCCCCCCCTTAACCACCTAAAAGATGAAAACCAAAAAAGAAGTGTTGAAAGAAAGGGCCTCTCTCCAGCTTATGAATTTTTGCTGGCACATAGGATTCTGTTCAGCAGATTCCCCAGCAGCAATAATCTTTGTTGCCTGAGTCAGTGTTGAGGCTCCACTTAGAGGATTCAGAGACAACTGCAGGAAGATTCATAATTAGTGTGTGATTCCTTTTCATAAGTGTGATTCCTCTAACCAGAAAGGAGAGTTTGAATTTTCCTCATTGCTACAAACTCAGTTATACAGTCCTAAAATTAAAAGAATCTTCATGGTCATGAGACTTGAGGAGAAGGAAAGAAATGATGGTTCAGGAAAGTGGGGATAACAGTCATGGAGAGGAAGGAAAGGTCTCAGAGCTCTAAAAATGATTTCATTTTTGGGCAGCTCTACCTCTGCTAGCTAGGCGAGGGACTTTTTAAAGTGGTAGTACTCATTTAACAGGCGGGAGAGCAACTGTCCCCCTTCAGCCCAGCATAGAGTCTTTTCCAGTGTCTATTTGCTGGTGTATTTTTTGCATCTGTTGTTAGATTGTCTTTTCGGACACTAGAGAGCCATTTCTTTCTTTATCTCTGTAAACCACTTTATGTGCTTTTTTTGTCAAAAAGCAGTACATAAATATTATTAATAATAATTATTAATGAAGTTAATTATCTACATGTTGAACACACGCATTGGGTGTACCCAGCATCCACAGTCCACAGCATCGTGTGCACCAGTTCCTGCTCGTATCAAAGAAGGCAGACGCAAGCTGCACAGACTTCAGTGGGGCATAGTGGCGGATTCACATGACCCTTTGGGGGGCCGATTTCAAACAAGGTTGGTTTTTGTAGTCAGCTTTGGTTTAAAATACCACAGGGAGGGTGACAGATGGTTTGAACAGATGCGCCATATCACCAGCATCCCTGTCAACAGTTGCCTGTGATAAAGCCCCTTAGGTTTGGAGCAACCCCCCAAAAAGTTGAGTAAATTGTTATTGAATGTATTTATTCCTATTTAAAGACAAAATATCAAGTAGCTCACAAGAAAGATTTCAAACAAGGGATGATATAATCAGCACTTATTTCCATGGACATTTTGTTTCACACACTCCACTTCCCCGGCTGGCGAAACGTTCCGGAGGCAGTGTTACCAGGTTAAGTTTCCTTTGGATGAAAAAGCACTGAACACTTCCAAGTGTCTTTGTAATATTTGTTTTATTTACAAATACACAAGCAGAGCCTAAGTGGAGGCAACAGCACTTTTATCAGGCAGATTTCCCAGATAGCAACTTGGTTGGGCTATCACGTTGGGCTATCATCACCCTTCCAGGGAACTCCACCTAGAAACTCTCTCTCTCTCTCTCTCTCTCTCTCTCTCTCTCTCTCTCTCTCTCTCTCTCTCTCTCTCTCTCTCTCTCTCTCTCTTTTCAAATGCAAATTCCAAAAGTGTAGTTTCATCTCACACATAATCTGTAAAAGCAGGTGAATTGCTCATTCAGGAAACATCCATAGCCATTAAGGAACATTAAGATTCTTTTGTGTCAAATCTCTGACTCCCTCCAGTGTCACTCTGGGCAAAATGATAGTGAAAGACTCATTCAAAGTAATCAAGACAGGGACAACCTGTAACAATAGTGCTAAAGGGATTGAGATTTAAGGTTATTTCATCACATAAATCCCAAAGCATTTGGCACATATATGCTCTTCTTTAGAAGACAGAATATTTTTTTTAATGTATTCCTCATAAGGTATAGGGCCCCAATCCTATCCCCCGCCAGCCCCAAGCATGCAGGATGGCTGATGGGTACAACCAGATGATCCAGGAGAGGTAAGTAAAAAAAATGTTACTTACCTTCCTGTAGGTCACCTGGCCTCCAATGCATCTCCTCAGCTATGGGACTCCTCAGCTATATTTAGTTATTTAGCTGGTGTAAGTCTGAGGAGACTTGGGGGTGGGTCTGGGCCTGGAACTGGGGATAGGATCTCTGTGTGTGCAACTGCTACAGAGATCCTCCCCCCTCCCACCCCTGGCCCAGGCCACTCCCCAGCCCGATCACCCCCCAAAGCACCTACCTACCTGCTCCAGGGGAGGACAGGGGAGATTCTGTGGGCGAGTGGTACCGGCACGTCACGTGGCCTCCAGCCATTTGCACTGGCATGCCGGGCCCCGAACAATGGAGCAACTTTTGCTCCATTATTCCGGGACTTATGGTGGCGGATTGTGAGAAGATACAATATGGACCATAAGGCCCTGATATGATTGGGCCTTTCAGGATGTTAACATCATGTAATATTCCCAGCATATTCCCTGAAGGTATAGTAATGAAACAACCTTGCTAAAGCTAAACTGATCTGTGTCTAGTCAGTGACTGGATGGGAGACCACTTGAAAATCCCATGTATGCTTCCATGATGAATGAAAGGGGGGATAGAAATGAGTGCCTTTGTGCTCACTTTCTGAATGCTTGTTGGATGAATGGACTGCAGACTGTGCAGATGTTTAATATGTGTACAAATGAAGGGGGAATTCAGGATCACACCTACTGACTACACCTTCAGAAATCCATGTCTTTGCAGTCCCATCTGCACAGGGACCAAAGCATGTACTTCTCAACATCTGTGGTCTCAGGACATGCAGTCCATACCCTCTATTTTTGTATACCACTATTTATTTATTTATTTATTTATTTATTTATTTAAATAATTTATACCCCGCCTTTCTCCCGAGGGCACTCAAGGCGGCTTACAACACAATATTAAAATACATATATACACATTAAAATAATTAATTAAAACAATTTAATTAATTCTTGGGAAATTAATTAATGTCTTGGGAAGATTCACTGACGATGTGAACAGAGACTATGCATTTTTGGACGCACATATATGCCCCTATGCAGGTGTGTCAAATACATGGAAGCCTGGCTGGGGCCAGCAATCCCAACAATCCCAACACACACCCTTCATGCAATTATCAATACACAAATTAAACATCAGTAGCGGGACTGTTCTCTTGGTCTTTTTACCGTGCAATCCTGTTAATCCTTGGTTTATCAAGAGTACAATCCTGACCATGTCTGTTCAGAAGTAAGCCCCAATGCATGTACTGGCATTTACTCCAGGTAAGTGTGTATAGGATTGTAGCCTAACACAGCCCAATCCAAACTAAGAGTTATGACAGCAGAACAGAGGTTCCATTATTGTAAATGGTCATATGGTGGCATGCACGGTGTACCACCGGTGGCCATTTTGGACTGGTTGCCACAAATGGCAGTGTGTCATGTCCCGCTGCTGCTACCAGTTACGTGCAGGAGTGCAGGTAACCTGATGCAGGGGGGTGGGCGGTAGGAATGGAGAGTGGATGTGGAGGAACGGAATGTCTGGATGGGGAGGGGGCAGGCTGGAGGTGGAATGGGGGAAGGAGGAGTGGATCCCTGTTCCTTCTCCTCTTCCCTCTCTCTTACTCTTCTCAGTTCTGCACCAGCAAAATGGCTGGCGCAGATCCGAGGAGACCCATTCAGGCAGTGGAGGCTTGCCCCAGCGTAAGGGAATGAAAGTTCTCTTATCTTGAGGAGACCTCTGACTGTCACCCCATAGGACGCAGGGCATGCTCCGTTGGCGGGGCTGCATTGGCAGGGGCGGCTAGTTAGGATTGGGCTCTAAGGCTATTTTGACATTCTTAACTAAGGTCTTAACATGAACAATCCACAACTCACCCCAATGGTGTAACAAAAACCAACTTTACTGCATTTGTATTCTGTTACGCACACCGTACCACTCTGGCTTTTGTTTTCCATTCATTTGGTATTTTAAATACATTCATTACAGAAATATTCAATGAGATAAAAATCAAAATTAAATAAAGATCATGATACACAGTCATATCAGTTATGAAATGGACTTATATATGGGTATGTGTGTGATACAAATTATTTCTCATTCCCCTTTTGCAGCTGAAAATTTACAGATACTGAAAATCATATTTATGGAAAATAAATTACAATTCACTGTAGGCAATGGACCATCAGCTGCCTTAATACGTTGTAGAACACAGTACAGCCTACAGGTGTTCCCATTTCTGTTGCCTGCCAAAAAGCACAAAAAGAAATCAGCGAAGACAGGAGATGTTCTAATAATGCTGTTACTATCAGGAGGATATACCATATTAGGAAATCCTGTGAGAGAGCTACAAATAGCTAGCAAGAGCTGAACGTCTTAAGCAGCAGGAACGATCATTATGATTAAAAAACAACAACAATACCCAAATTTATAAAATGAGCGGTTGATTCTGAGAGGATAAAAACATTTGGTAATGAAAACTGCAGAAAGGTCACCTCTGACTGAAAGAGCGTGAGAGACCTATAGTGTCATCCTCAACATGCTTACTACTTGGAAGTACGTCCCAGTGCGTACAACAGAACTTGCAGCTTTAGAAGTCTTTTGGAAATTCTAATTGTAATCATTTGGGTAAGCCTGACGCACAATTCATAAGCAGAATTATTCAGGGGAGGAGATGCTTTTGCCTACACTGCTTCCTAGGCAAAAAGATTGAGGCCTGATCCTGTGGACTGACTGCTCCAGCAAGTAAATATTTACTGATGCCATCTTGCCCTGCTTGTAAATTTCCCTGAGGTCCGTGGTTAGCCACTACCAGAATCAAAATGTGGAGACAAATGGACTATTCGTTTGACCACAGAAGGACTGGTTGGGATACCGCCTACGGGTTTGTCCATCACACAGTTAAATGTGAGAGCACACTTGTCATGCCTTCCTTGGCACACCATTTCATTTTGCATATTCATCTGAGGAATGAATGTCCAACCCCACCATAATCATGCAACTGACTCATCATAGTTTTTATGATTATGTTTACATGCAGTTATTATTGTGCTGGCATCTCAGGTATCTGAGGGCCCAATCCTATCCCCCCCCCGATGCAGCTGCACCAAAAATGAGTGCACTGTATCCAATGGGGGGGAACGGATCGGTAGGCTTCAGAGGGGAAAGGGGAATTATTTCCCCTTACCTCTCTGTAAGCCTCCTACTCTGCAATGGGTCTCATTGGACCTGCGCCAGCTACAGAGCTGGTGCAAGTCCAAAGAGAAGAAAGGGGCAGGGAGGCTGCTAAAAGAGCAGATAGGATATATATATTATATTATTCATATACCACTTTTCAACAAAAAGTAATTCACAAAGCAGTTTACATAGCTAACAGCCCAATCCTAACCAATTTTCCAACACTGATGCAGCCATGCCAACGAGCCGTGCGCTGCATCCTGCACAGGAAGCCTCCTCAAGGCAAGGGAATGTTTGTTCCCTTACCGTGGGGCTGCATCAGCACTGGAAAGTTGGTTAGGATTGGGTTGTAATAAATACATAAATGGTCCTCTGTCCCCAAAGGGCTCACAATCCCCCCCCCCCAAAAAAAAGATGCAAAAGAAACTTCTTTCATTCACAGCCACTGGAAATGACACCATGCTGGGGTGAAGATCGACATTTGCTCTCCCCCTACAAAATATAAGAGAACTCCACTTTAACAGGTGCCTCTTTGCCCAGTTAGCAGGGGTAGCATGTTGGTGTACTGTCCACCCTGCTGCCCAACAGTTTCCCTGCCTCAGCTGATGAAGGTGGCCTCACTTATAGTGTTGGGTTCCCTTCAACTTATTGTCTTGGGAGGACTTCAACATCCATGCCAGGACTTTCATGTCTGGTGCAACTCAGGATTTGATGGTTGCTGTGACAACCAGGGGGCTGTCTGGCCTGCTTTGTATTGCACGGTGCACCTTGGATTAGTGTTTGCTGCTGATCTGGATGTTGATCCAGGGGTGCAAAAGTTTCAAACAATTACCTTGTCACAGTTGGATCATAACGTCATAGGATTTCGGCTTACTGCAGTTGGGGGCCTCTGCAGAAGTGAAGGACCTAATGATGGGGTGGTCTCTTGTGGGAGACTGATTAATCTAAATGGATTCCTGACTGCTCTATGGATTTTCTAGCCATTATGACTCGTCATCCTTTCATTACTTTGGTTGATCTCTGGAATGGGAAGATGGGCTGGGTAACTGACACAACTGCTCGTAAGCATCCCCTTCCACTAGAAAGAGCCAGTGGAAGCTTTCCCTGGTTTTCTGGAAGACTAGGGACAATGAAACAGTTAGGTAGATACCTAGAGCGATGGTGGAGGAAACCTCATAATGACTAAGACTGAAGACAGGCTAGAGATCACTGTAGAGCCTATTTCATGGTGGGGGTAGTGGCAAAGGAAAGTTTCTTCTCTACCACCCTTGCATCATCAGCACTGGGTCCTTGGAGCATTTCTAGGTGGTGGTGAGCCTAGCTCCCATGATAGTGCAGAGGAGGAACCATCAGTGGCCTGCTGTGACCAGTATGCAAGACCACTGATCAAATCATATCTTCTCCCTTGGATTCTGCATCGGGTGTTGTCCATGATGTTCCTGGGGCATCTGCTTGCTCAGTTCAGTTTATTGATCCTGAGGATGTGAACCAGTTGCATGCAAGTTTGAGGTTTACCATGTGTCCACCGGACCCTTGCCCATCCTGTTTATGGGACTGAAACAATCTTGGTCGCTCTGTGGTTGACAATCTTTAATACACCTTGAATTGGACAGGAGGATTGTGTCCCTGTTGCTTCTGCTGGACCTTTCAGTGGCTTTAGTACCATTTATCATGGCAACCTTTTGGGCCATATCACTGTAATGGGTTTGGGGGCATGACTTTACAGTGACCTTGCTTTACAGTAGTGCTGCTTGACCCCTTGGCCATTATTCTAGGATTTTGTCTTGTACTGCACAACATTTAACATCTGTATGAAGCCGCTGGGAAATGTTTGGAGTATGCTGATGACACCCAGCTCTACCTCGCATTTCTCTGGTCCCACAGAGGCAGAGAAAGTCCTGAACTGGTGTTTGCAGCTGTGAAGAACTGATTGTATATAAACAAAATGAAGCTTAATCGAGGCAAGGCAGAGGTGTTGTTAGTCAGTAAGCGCTGGTTATTTCCTATAAGGTGCTGCATATCACCAATTCAAGGCACTGGTTATTAACCAGTGCCTTGAATTGGTGATATGCAGCACCTTATAGGTAATAACCAGCGTTATTACCTATAAAGTTACTTGAAAAACTGTCTTCTCCCACATCAATCTGCATGCACTCTGCATTCTTTATCTGAGGCCCTGGCCTGCATCCTACCACCATCTGAGGCAAGGGTTTCGACAAAGGGAAGCGCGCGGGGCGGGCCGCCCGGGGGTGACGCGCGCACAAGGGTGATGCACGTCCCCCCGGCACTTACATTTTGATTTTGATGCTGAAGTTGGGCCTGCCCGCCCTCGCGTCCGTTTGGCTCCAAAATGAGCCGAAAACGGCGGTGTGTGTGTGCTCTGCTCCTGCGTGTGACGTCACACGCGGGGGCGGAGCCGCTTCCTTAAAGGTGACGCGTGCCCCCGCTCTGGGGTGACGCGCGTCCTAGCGACGCGACTGATCTGAGGTACAGTTGGTGGGTTCACAGGACAGTAACTTCTCAGTGTCAGACCCCAGCATGTGAACTCCCTCCACCCAGTGGCCCAACTAGCCCCAAGACAGTCTTTAAATAGGCAGTAAAGACTTTTCTGTCTTGCTTCGTCTTTTCCTGAATCTGTTGCTCTCTATTGTATTTTATTTTTACTGTAGTCAGGGCCACTCACTCAGAGGAATTTTATCAGAGGGTACAAAGTTCCTTTTGGGCCCCTTCCCCTCATGTGAATTTGGCTCCTCCTTTTTTGCTCCTGGGCCACCTTTTTGACACATTTTTGCCCCTGGGCCCAGGTATGATTGTACCTCCTTAACCCCCCCCCCCTTTCAGAGGCCCTGACTGTAGTTACTTTTAAAGTGTGTTTTAATTCTATTTTATATTGTTGTAAGCCACTTTGGGGGTCCCTGTAATGGGGCAGAAAGGAGCCTAAAAGCTTTTAAATAAAATATGTAAATAAATAAGAACTTGTGTGCATTCATAGTAAACCACAAAAGACAAAGTTGATGTGATTGTACATCTGGTTGAATCAAGATTCTTTATGTGTGATGTTGTTTTACCAATGAACTGGAACAATGTGCACATCAGTACAGTAGCAGTCCTACACACACACACCCCGTGGGGGAGTGCTGCCGCGACCACCCCCCACGGGACGCCACATGGCCCGCCCATGGTGGGCGTGACATCATCTCCGTGCCCCGCCGCAGTGCAGAAACACCCCCCGGCGCTTTTCAGTCCCTTTTTGGAGCCAAACAGTGCCTGGGAGGGCCAAACTTGCAGCCGAGAACAGCTGTACGAAGAGGAGCCAGCGCTGGATGGAGCAATGGATCCTGCGGCAGGTACACCCCCTGCGACCCACTGGCTGGGGACCACCACCCCAACCGCCCCCACCATAACGACGCCTCTTCATCAGTACCTCTCCCGCCATACACAAGTCTTGATACAAACATATTCACTATGATATCAAGTTTGTTCATATTGCAGTTTTATCAGTGCTGAAGGTTAGCAACTGAAAGCTGAGGCAAGCTTAAAAAACAGGTGCCAAATTACACACTTCATATGCTGTATTGCATATATTTGAATTTAAATATATTCAAATATATATATTAAATATTGTTTGATGAAGCAGCCTTACACAACTCTGTTTGACTTTCATGATCATGAAACTGACCAGAAAACATGCCCAACTTTAATTTATACTGATGCTCATACTTTATACATCAATACAAAAACAGTTTGACTGACATCCAAATATTTGCCATTTGCCAGAGAGACTGTACTCTCATATATAGCTAGTGGTGGTGGTGGTGGTGGTGGTTTCTTCTTCTTCTTCTACTACTACGTCGTGAAGAGCCGGACCCGACTGTGCAACTGAACAACAACAACAACAAACAGCACTAACCTTAGGTACTTCACAACCTTGTACAATTTTGCAGAGTGAATCCCACATACTGAAAACAAGAACTTCTACCTAGCGTCACATGATTTTTTCATTCTATCACAGACACCGCATTTGTTGTCATTGCACAAACAAACTCTGAATACAACAGACCAAAGCTGCAAAGTCAAATTCTGATTCTGAAGTGGAGGCACCAGTGCAATGGGTTGCTACCACTACTGCTGTGAGGGAACAACTCACTTTGGTACCATCTTACAGGCATTTTGGATCCCACAAACATGTTGGTTGGCACAAACCTAAGGCTATATTTATTTGTTGGAAAAACCTGCGATATGGTCCTGGCTGAACTTTCTCCCTCTAAGTGGTTTCCTGCTCATAGTGCAAAGATATGGTAATTTCATGGTAAAAGTTTATACATACATACATACATACATACATACATACATACATACATACATACATACATACATACATACATACATACATACGTGTGTGTAAAAATGATATATAAATACATAAACATTGTATATAGAAGAGTCATTGGCAGTTTAATTGTTCTTAAGCAGAAATGTGTCTCCTTGTCCCTAGTCTAATTAAAGAGTAAAGCAGAAAAAGCAGATGTATCTGTTTTGGATGCCTGAGTGCCTCAGCTGCCAACTACTCTCCAACACACATCCGGTTACCATGCTGAATTCATAGGTAGGTAGTAAACAAGAGAGCCATCTGTGCTTCCTCTTCTTCCACGTGGTTTTTGAACAGAAAGCTGTCATTGCCGCATAGGGTCCTTACATTTCATACCTCACGTGTGGTTTTGGAGCAGAGAATCAGCTTTGCAGCCCTCTCCTATTAGTTGCAGTCAGTGTCACTTTTATTCATTTATTACCTTAATAAAGCAGGTGAAAGCATCCTACCTTTCTGCCAAGAACATAGAGCCGCATTTAGCCTCCTGACAATCCTGTGAGGTGGATTAGGCTGAGAATGACCTGCCCAAGGCACCAATTGATCTCTTGCTAGTGTACAACTGGCAGTGTTGCCAGTTCTGCAGTAAAATGGAGTAACATTTGGATAACCACCAGATAGAATCTTAGATGACATTGTGATCTGATAGGAGTGTCTTATATTTCATTCTGTTTCAGAGCCATTGTACTTTAAAAAGTGATTTGGAGGCAGGAAATGTTTCATCTCATAATGCTAAAGCAGTCTTTTAAGACATCCCTCTGATATTGGAAGGCCACTTGTATTTCTAAAAGTTTGTCTATTCATTTATTGTTTTGTTTTTTAAGTATAAAATCAATACTTTAAGATTCCGTTCATCTTAAATCTACAAACCATTATATTTGTATTTCCCAATATTTCTTCATCCTCTTCCATAGATAAAACTGTCATATACCAGCTTATATGACTCCCACAGGACTCTTGACAATGACAGACATGTGACTATAAATCTTCTGTGTAGGCACTTACGTGTTCTGCAAAAAAAACAGCACATGTTGACATTAAATCAAAGTTTAAAATAGTACTATCTGCAGTTCTTCAAGCATATCCATCTAGAGTCGGGCAGCTCAATCCAGCGCAAGGATCTGGCCGGCGGCACACGGCCGCCCACCAGATCCTGAGCCCCAGCGGCCTTTCTGCCACTGGGTTGGAGGTCTACTCAGGGAAGGGGACACTCAACCCCTTCCCCGGGTGTAAACCTGATCGGCCTCCTCGGATTTCTGCCAGCTAAATAGCTGGTGGAAGTAGGGGAGACCGTGTAACGGCCTAGCTGGCCCGGTGGGGACAGGGATATGGCCGAGGCCATCCCCCGCCCCCTCCCGGACCAGCTAGGCCAATAGCCCCCCTCCCTCACCCGCCAAACCACCCTCACCTCATCCGGCGGATGCACAGGCGCTCCAGCGACAGAGCAAGGGAGGCCGGCCTCAGCGCCGGCTCCCCTTGCTCCAGAGTAGTCACAAACGTGCTTTCTGGCACGTTCGCGACTGCTGTCGGTGACGAAACACCATCTGAATCATGTGTAAATGTTATACATGTGTTTTAAAATCAAATGTACATTATGACCATGTAGATTTTATATTCACATTTTATCAACTGAAACCTCTGAAGCTGTTTGGCATCATTCACGTTAGTTCATTTCTCCAAACAATATACCATATGTTGCAGTATTAAAATGTATAAACCAGGGGTTCTCAACCTCTGGAGGCCCGAGTACCCCCTATCATGGCCCAATTTTCTGAAGTACCCCCTGCTCATTAACTGCTAATTAATTGGATTAATTAATTAATTAGGTAATTAATTGTTAAATAAAAAGTACTAAAACAATTTTAAATGTGAAAAATGTCTTATTTAACTCTGTGTGTGTGTGTGTGTGTGTGTGTGTGTGTGTGTGTGTGTGTGTGTGTGTGTGTGAGAGAGAGAGAGAGAGAGAGAGAGAGAGAGAGAGAGAGAGAGAGAGATGCAAGGATCTCTTTTTTTTCTCCAAGTCACACTTCCCAAAATCAGCCCCTCCCCCACCCCACCAAAGTACATTTTCCATAGTACAAAAATAAGCCCAAAACCAAAACCAGAGAGACAGAAGGGCTCCGAAAATAATTACAATAAAATCCATGTTAATTAACACTTAATTAGCTGCTGATGGGGCAGATAAGGAGCAGGACTTGGCGTACCCCCAGCAAGTGGTCCGCATACCCCTAGGGGTACCCGTACCACAGGTTGAGAACCTCTGGTATAAACAGTCTCTCTAGGTTTGCTAGGAAATGTGTGTTTTGCAAGTTAAGTACAACTGAAGTGGGCAGAAGGTAGATCAAGATTGACTGGGAGGCCTCTGCATGATTTGCAGTAGATCAACATGGGTTTCTGACTCCCAAAGATTTAATAATAGCAAATAAAATTACAAGTTTAAAAAAATCTACTCTGATGTGCTAAAAATTACTTCTCACAGCATCTGTGCTGCTCATTTGCAAGTTGGAGTATTAAGGCGCAATCCTGTGTAAAGATGTGCAGCCGGCCTAAAGGGCTGGCCGCTGCATCCTAAGCCCATTCCAGGCTGCCCCAACGCTGCTAAAGCGTACCTTGGAAGAAGGGGACATTTGTCCCCTTCCCCGGGTGTAGGCAAGCCTGGGGCCTATGGGCCTCTTTGGATGCACATAAATGCAGAGCTGATGCTCGGATGCAGAGCTGGCATAAATCTTCGGATGATCGGATGCAGAGCTGGTGTAAATTCTGAGATGCCCTGTAAAGGCTGAGCTACATTACAGGCAGAGGCTCTGCCGCCGCATCTGCCTCTGCCTACGCGCTTGGAGCGGGGGAGTGTCTTCCCTCCTGTTGTCCCGCCTTCTTAAGAAGGTGATTGGAGGTAGTTCAGATTGGCATGCAGCCACCCTCCTACGATTGGCAGGCTGCAGTAGCTCCGCGAACCTCCCCCTAGCTCTGTGCGCCCGCCCCCTGAAAAGTTGGATTCCAGCTTGTGGTACGCGCCGGCCGTGCGGAGGTCGCAGCGGCTCCGCTTGCTTCAAAAATCAGGTCAGAGGCTCCGCGACACGTGTAATGTAGCTCTGGCTTGAGGCCGGTACGGACTGCGACAGGGCTTGGGATATCGGTGCCAATATCCCCACTCCCTCCCAGCCAATGGCCCCCTCCCTTGCTGCCCCTAGATGTATTGTACATCTGGACTTGTATATGCAGGTCACCTGAGTACTACTCATGGAGTATAGCATGTAATTGGCACTATGCCAAGTCACCACAGTTGCATCTGGCACACAGGTCTAGCTAGTACACTCTCACGTGCGTCTCCTGACCTCTCTCTTGGGAGTTAATCCCAGCGGGGGATTGGGTTATCCCACAGCTGAGAAAACTGGACTGGGAATGAGAGGAGGGACCAGGAGAGGCATACGTGCACGTCATTAATCACACGGGCGGTCAGTTGGAAAAGCATTGTCCTGGCAAGCTGGCCCAAAGAGATCCCGCAACAACCCTTTAGCTAGCCCGCCTCTGACGAGTTCCCCGGGGCCTGTCTTCTCACGCTTCGCAAAGCACCAGGCACGCAGATGGCACTATACAAGCATTATCACCACCCCCGTTTCTGCAGTTAACTGGCACTTCCAGAAAATCTCTTTCTGAACTCAAGGCGCCGGCGGTCCTGCCAACTGCTCTTCAGGATCACAGAATCCTTCCTAACCGGGACACAAAGTGGGCTATTAATAAATAAAATAACGGAAGGCGGGGGAAATGCTTCCAGTAGGCTGGCTCATTCTCCCCTTCTGCCAAAGCCGGCGGTTTATTTTTGCTTTTTGTAACAAGACCTGGAAGTCCCTGGGGCGCCTCTGCAGCTCAAGAGAAAGCTACCCCAACGCCGCCCTCACGTGCCAGGTGAACATCTCCAAGCAATAAACCCACCCAAGAGGCAGACTCAGGGGCGGTCGCCCACACCTGCCACAGCCAAGTAGCCCACCTCTTCCACATTTCTCTGCCTTCCTATTGGGTACTGAATGCGTCCCTTTTCCCGGAATTCTCATACCCAATAGCCAATGGAGAGCTCTACAAGAGCAGTCTCTGTCCAATGGAAGGTACTAAACGCCCCTAGCTTCCTACCCCCGCCTTTTCCGGTCAAATTGGACGCGGCGATTGGGTCTTTTCGACGAGATTTTGGCAAGACAAACAGCCAATAGGATACAGAGATCGATACCCCTTCCCGCCTCCTTCCCAATCCCCGCCCCTTTCCTTCTCAGCCCGTTACCTTGGAACCTGCTGTAAATATCCCGGGACGCTGCGAAGGCGGCTGCGGTCCCTTTAAGTGGAGCCGTTTGGTAACCGTCTGTCTCGAGGAAGGGGCTGCTGCAGAGTCTGAAAGAAGGCAGGTATGAGGCCATCGAAAGAGCGGGCAGCTCTTGCTGGGAGGAGGGCGAGAGGGATTAGTGTGAGCAGTGAGGGGGCGGGAGGCAGGTGAGGAGGGTCTCTGCGTGTCCGACAGGGAGAAGAGGGGAAGGCTGCTGCTACTATCGTACTAGTATTACCACCACCACCATCACTTCATCACCACCACTACTACTACTGTTTTGTCCCCCCCCCCCCCCTTTCCCAGGTTTGGGCACTGTTCAAAGCCTGCAGTGCAAGATCCCTCTTTCAGCCCACTCTTGTGCTCGCTGCCAAGAGTTCTGTGGCTTTACTGGCGCATCCTTTTGGGGAATCTGGAGCTCGCTTCATGAGATGAGCGATAAAGTAACGCGGGGGGGGGGATTATTATTTTCCTCTCCCACCGCCCCTGGCCAGGCAATGTCATGCACTTTCCGTATCCATGACAGTGGTCTAGTCCTTAACCTTTTTGGGGGTCACACCTTTGAGACTCTGATACAGAAACACACACACTTAGTTATGCCTGGCTCATGGACCCCAAGGCCCCGGTGAAGAATCACTGCCCTAAAGAGTCCCTTTACTTAGTGCTTATCTTGCATAGGAATTCATCGCTTTGCTGGCTTTTAGTGGGTTTCTTGCTGCCACTTTTCAATGTTATTGGTTTGTTTTTATTTGATGTTTAATGGTATCTCTCTGCCTTGAATTGTGTGCCACTCTGAGAACCTTGCTGTTGGAGAGTATCTTATAAATGTGTTAGGATGGCACAGACAGTAACTCTTGTGTTTTCGCTCTTGGTGGTTTGTTTGTTTGTTTGTTTTTCTTGTTACCCATGTGAATACTGTACTGTATATGTATCTGCTAACCAAGGATAATCATTCATCTGTTGAAGTGGGCTTCAGTCCTCAAAGATTTTTTTAGTGCCCCTCCCCAGATTCTTGGCTGTGTTCATTGATTGCATTGTGGAGTGTGGCAAGAGCCCCTTGGGGAGTTGCTATGACAACAAAATGCCTTCTGAAGACAAGAGCTCCTTCAGTCTTGTTGGTATCCTTATTTGCTTCCCACACAGCTCTAAAACTAGTAGGGGAAGGGATTTTTTATTTTCACTTTTCTTAATATAGGGGAATTAGGGAATTCATTTGTCATATGTTCAAGCTTTACCTTCTAACAAAATAGGTGAGAAAGTTGAATGGGTGAACCCAGGTGACTCCTCAAGCTTTGTTGTTGTTCAGTCGTTAAGTCGTGTCCGACCCTTCGTGATCCCATGAACCACATCCCGCCAGGCCTTCCTATCCTCCACTATCTTCCTGAGTTCGCTCATTTTCAGGTTCGTTGCATCGGTGATGCTGTCTAACCATCTCATCCTTTGCCTTCCCCTTCTCCTTTTGCCTTCAATCTTTCCTCAAGCTTACCTGACTGCTTTATTTATTTATTTATTTATTTTAAAAAATTATATCCCGCCTTTTCCTATGCCGAAAGGCAAATGCCCAAGGCGGCTTACAACAAAGATTAAAATACATAACTTAAATTAATACATAAAATAAGTTTAAACAATACATAACCATACATAAAACAAATTTAAAAACAATAAAATTAACTGGGGGGGGGCGACAGTATGGAGCAGAGAAACAGCAGAGCAGAGCATCTTGAGACACAGGAGACAGATCACGACCCATCACCCAAACGCTAGACAAAATTTATTGACACAATTCTTGTCTTAGTTTGAGACAGATCATTTTTATTAAAATATATTTTGTTGTTTAGGACAATGTTTTGTGTTTGGAGAACCATTGCATGACTGATTGAAAGATGCATGGTTATGACACCAAATGTTAGGAACCGTGTATTTTGATTTTGCTGTTTTTGAATTTTCTTAAGGTGGTATGCAGTTAGACACTATGAAAATGGCTTGCCTCTTTTTGTTGGCTGTGATGGTGTGGATCCCTTGTTCACAATACTAAACGGTACCTATTTTCCTCTATCAAATGGTGATATATGGTTATTTCAGATGCATTGCATTTGTGACAATTTGTGGTACCCTTGTGAAATGTTTGCATGGTAGTGTGGAGAGAAGGCATTCAAATGGGATAAAAATCAAAGTGTGTTGTAGCTCATGAGTCCTTAAAGAGTACTTTTAAAAGTACTTTAGCTGCCTTGGGCATATGCTTTGGCATGGGAAAGGCAGGATATAAATTCTTTAAATAAAATACAATCAATAGACGGGGGTGATTTCTTTCAGAACCTTTTTAATGGGAAGTACTCCTGCTCTATGCTAGGGTTAATGTAACCACGTGCTTTGTATTACTTTTTTTTTCTTTCACCCAAACGTATTGTTAAATATTGTCAGGTTAATTGCCCCAGCTTAAATTGGGCAATGGCAAGTTCCCAAGAGAAAGTGGGAAAGAATAACACAGGGGTCTCCAACCACCGGGCCGCGGGCCGCCCATTCGGGACCTGGCCCTGGGGCGAGCCTCCACGGGCAGCCGCGGGAGGAAGTAGCGTTGGGGCGTACTTGCCTTCACTTCAGCCGTCTTCGTTTTCGGCCCTCCCTGGAGCCCGAACGGCTCCAAAATGGTGACGAAACCGGCGGGGGTGGGTGGGTGATCGGAGCTGCACTGGGTGCGCGCAGCTGACGTCACGCCCGGGTCACATGGGGGTGTGGCGTCGGCGCCCCCCCCGGTCCGTGAGAAGCAGTTCCAGACGGATACCGGTCCCCAACGCCGGAAAGGTTGGGGGCCGCTGCTGTAACAGACTTCTCAGTGTGCAAGCCGTTTATTCAGTCCAACATTCCCACTATGTTGCAAAGTTGATATACAGAAAAGTTGATATACTGTATTGCAAAGTTGATACACTGTGCAGAAAGTGGGAGCTGGGAGGTCTTCTTGGGGGAAGGGAACTTTCATTCCCTTATCCCGGGTAAAGCCCCAGCCCCCACTATGGATCTCCTCAGATCTGTGCCAGCTATTTTGCTGGCACAAGTCCAGGAGGCCTGTGTAAGAAAAATGACCCGGGAAGGGGGATAGAATTCAGCATGTGCTGCTGTTGCTGATCCTGCCCCCTCCCAGGCCCGTTATACCCCTCCCCCCTCTTCTGCCCCCTGCGCTGGCTTACCTGGGCTGGAGCACATCCTGCAGTGCTCCGGCACACCTGGGCTTGCGCAGGCCTGTGCACCGGCCCAGGTCTCTGGTGCACTGTCACAGCGTGCTTTCTGGGATGTTTGTGACTGCCTGCACTGGCCTAGCGCACACTAGGCCCATGCAGAGGCTCAATAGGATTGTGCCCTTTATCACTCATGTACTACTGCTGCCATTAGTTCAGACTTGGATGTGGCAAGATAATTCGGCACCTATTTGCAATTATTCTTTCTGATCCTTTTCTGTACCATCTGTCCAGTCCTCAAATGGTTGAACCAGTTGCAGCTCTGTTGAAATGATGACCCTTCCATCCTAAAGATATTTACTTGGAAGAAGGTCCCATTGATTTTACTTCCAAGCAGGTGTGGTCATGTTGATTCGGAAGGTCTCGCTGTTTTCAGTGGGACTTGAGCAAGTTTTGTAACATAGTGAGAGTTACTTCTCTGGCAGTGAATCCTGTGTAACTCTTGCACTGGTGTAACAGTAGATCCACCGGTGTAAGTGCACTTATGCCAGTGTAACTTGCCGTACGCCGACGTACACAGGACGGACACCAGTGTAACCCCCTCAGATGCCGCGCATACGCAGTTCAGACGCAGAACAGATGCCAGTGCAACTCTGTCGGTGCAGGGGGCATTCCGGGGGCGTTCAGACACCCCAAGAATGCCCCCTGCGCCAGCGGAGTTGCGCTGGAGTCCGTCCTACGTCCGAACTGCGCATGCCATGCGCGGCGTCTGAGGGGTGTTAAACTGGTGTCTGTCCTGTGTACGTCAGTGTACGGCAAGTTACGCTGGCATAAGTGCACTTACACTGGTGGATCTACTGTTACACTGGTGCAAGTGTTACACAGGATTGTGCTGTAAGTAACATATACAGTGTTGCACTGCAAGGTTGAAGATCTCAGGTGTACTGGCTGGGAAGTACGTCCAGTTGAAGTTGGTAGGAATTTCAAATAAAGCTTCAAGTTTGCTTCATTTATCATTTTCATCTTACACTGCAGCATTCTGAAAGACTGGTGTACATTCTCTGTAGCTCTGAATGCTCTTTGGAAAATGAAACCCATGAGGAAAATGGAGATATTAGTTGTATAAAGCTGAAAATACCCTCTCAGACTTTTGTGACTGTATCATGCTGTTTTTGCTACCATAGACTTAATTTCAGTCCATGCATATTGCTTCCAAGTAGGTCCGTAAATGACTAGAATTTTGAACAATGTTATCGAAATTGCCAAGGAAATGTGTAGATAACCTTCAGGATTTAACTTGCGTGTGCTGAAATTAAAATGACTTCATAATTAAATGAAAGTGTTCCATGATAGTTAAAGGCAATGAACCAAGAAGTTTCTTAATTATAAAAGTCCTCATACTTGCTGAAGTAACTCAGATTTCAAAGCAATTCATTAGCCTCTAAAATGAGCAGTACCTCTTTAGACTGATGAAATTACTTTTCAAGTTGGCAGGGTACCAAGCTGGGCAAAACCTGGCAAAGAATACACTTTATTACATATGGAGAAATGGGTTTCAAATTTATAAAATCCAAAAATCTTTTGAGGAGTAGAAAGGACTCTCACGTGCCCCTTCATTGTTTCAGTGTTTAGTAGATCTGGCTGTATTGCCACAATAATGCAACAAACAGGTTTCATTTTGTGGTGTGTTACTTAGGATCTGGAATGCCCTAATCCTAAATGTTGAATCTCTAACAGTGCAGTCCTATGCATGTCAACTCAGAAGGTCCGTTGAATTCAATGGGACTTACTCCCAGTTAAGTGTGTATAGGATTGCAGCTTAATGCTTTAGGGTGGTATGGGTAGTTTCATTTAAATACTGTAGCTTTCAGGCTACCTTGTTTAAAGTGTCTGAATTGCTTCTCTTGAGATGTACCTACTTACAGCCCGATCCTGCCTAAGATGCAGCAGCCTGCGTAAACAGCCGGCCGCTGCATCCTAAGCAGGATGCGGGCTGCTCTGATGCGTCCAGGGCTTACCCTGGGAAGGGGACGTTTGTCCCCTTCCCCCGGTATAAGCCCCGGGAGCCCCAATGGGCCTCCTCAGATGCGCACTAGCTACACAGCTGGTGCACATTCAAGGAGGTCATGTAAAGCTGACCTGGCCCAGGAAGGGGCTCTGGATATTGGCATAACCCAGCGCAGATATCCCTGCCCCCTCCCAGGCCAGACTGGCCAATGGCCCCCTCCCCACACCCCTGCGCCGACCGGCGCAGTCCTTACCTGGGTCGACCAATGCAGGACAATGAGGGTGGCAAAGTGAGCAGTGCTGGCCTCCACGCTGGTGCCGCTTACTCTCCCAGTGCTACAAAAGTGCTCCGCCGGCCTAATGTTAGGCAGGATTGCGCGGTTAATGTTACATGGGGTCAGAATATTTTCCTTTGTAAAATGTAACTAGACTGGTAAAACTATGCAAGAACATATCAGTAATGGACACAACAGAATGGAAAATTATACTTTTCAAAACATTTGTGTGTACCATAGCAATATGTTGCTGCAAGATATGAAAATAAATCCTTACAACCCCCCCCCCCCCAAGAGCTGGTGCTGGTTTTCCTTCTGATTTTTACAGTATATCCCATGAGGGCAGCCAGTTTAGTTTAATATACTGTATGTCTGATGGTAGTGGTAAGTCACTTGTGGCACAATCCTGACTAAAAGTAGAACGGCGGAGCGAGCACTCCGCTATTCTAAGCCGTCGCGAATGTGCTGGAAAGCACGTTCACGACGACTGGGGCGGCCGGCGCGGAGGCCAGCTGCCCACCCTCCGCCGCCGCCAGATCGCCCATGCGGTCGCCGGAGGAAGTAAGCGATCCACTGGCGGGCGCAGGGATGGTCCGGGTGGCAAGGGAGGGGGCCATTGTCCGAGCCACCCCAGGGGGGTGGGGATGGCATCTGCCATATCCCCGTCCCCTTCCCGGGCCGGCGCAGCCTTTACACGGCCTCCTCCCGCCAGCTAAATAGCTGGTGGAAATCCAAGGATGCCCATTGGGGCCTCCCTGCATTACACCAGGGGAAAGGGATGAACGTCCCCTTCCCCTGAGACCGAGGAGATAGAATTCTCGGGGATAGAATTCGGTGGGCAACCTGGGCTGCCCGCTCGATACTTAGGCAGGATTGGGCTGTTGTTCAGTTTTATTCAATGTTAAGTCTGTCTTTAAATGCCATTCACTTTATTGTTTACATATACAGTAACTGATTACATCTTGTTTGATTTCTTTCCATTGTCCAAAGGCAAAACTAAGGCACAACTTTTAACAGCTGAAGGACTATTTTAAATGTTACGTTTTCCAGTATAACTGTTTTCTTGTAAGAGGAAAGCCTAAGATTAATACAGATTACAGACATTTTGGTCATAGATTGGAGGAAGGTGGGGGAGGCGGAGTACTGTATTATCCTAGTGCTAGGAAAACCTTCCCCTGGTTAGCATTCTCATCAAAATCTTCCACTACAGTAACCCATGACATTTGGTTTGATGAATGCTGCTCCTACATTTTATTGTCGTTTGCTATTTTTAATATGGTTTTAATCTACCTTTTGGCTTTAATTTTCATATTTGTAGTCACTTTGAGTGCACAGTGTAAAAAATGGACTAATAAGTGCATAAATCTGTATCTTTTAAAAATGCTTAGAGATCTACTGACTGTTTTTGCAGTCTTCTCAAACTTTTGAAAATTCGGTTAACTATTCACAAGTTTATATTTATTGTACCATCTGAAACAAGACATATTTATAAATAGAAATGTGGTTATACCAAATTCAAATGAAGTATTCTCGCATTGAAAAAAATGCTTCTGTCCATTAGAGTACACAATAAAGAGTTAAAATTTCTTCTCTTCAAAATGAGGATGCTCTAGTCTAGTTTCTATTAAAAAAAATCAATAACTACTTCCCACTTATCGGAATTCTGCCAAAAATAAAGGCACAGTGGCTAGAATAAGCAAGCAACATATTCTGGAGCAGTTCCAAAGATTTCAGCTGGACTTTAGTGAGGCTGTTTGAGATTAAGTGGTTTCTGGTTTGTAGCACAGAAAGTGTGTGGGAGGCCAGAAAGGTGACTCCTGTATTCGTGCCCTGTAAGGCTAGACTCACAATTCCATAGATGTGCATCTTCTCATGCCAAATGTATCGGTTAACACTGTTGACAAAACTACAGTGTGGAAATAGAGCATTTTCTGAAAGTTAGAGCTTTCCTCATTGTCTGCAGTGGTAATCCTTTGGCTACTTTGTTGTATGAGGAGCTTTCAGGTTTAAGAGTATCTGTTAATGACTTGTTTAAGGGAACATCTAGTTTGGCTCAGAAGGCCCTAAAAAAGAATTAGACAAGCTTATGCAAGGCAGATTTAGCAATGGCTATTAATCATAGTCACTAATATCTATATTCCAAGATAAAATAATATACCTAGTATATCCAATTTGTATAAATTAGTAGATTATGTACTGCTAGATTGTGTTCTAGTTTATATTTTCCTTGATTTATTTAATGTTCCAAATACTACAAATTTCACATCCCTTACTTGACATCCTTCAAATGATGTGAGGCAGTGTCTCCAAATAATGTTCTTTTGAGAGGACCCCACTGTTGTGTTACAGAACTGTCCATACTGGAAAGTAGCTTTTAATTAACCAGTTATAGCCCCAGAACTGCACCTCTGACTGACTTACCTGATCATGCTGATACAAAAACAGACTTCATTTAGCATTAGATACAGGAATAATGAGCTAGTGTACACTTATTGAAAAAATATTTTTATTCACTATAAAGTGGAAAGCTAACCACTTCCATTTTCCCCCCCTCTGGAATTCAGAAAGAGGCATGCATTCTGAATGACGGCTACTAATTGCCAAAATGAAACTCAGCAACTCTTCTTCTGATTTTGAAAATCATCATGAGTTAGCAAGAAACCTGCAGCTCTACTGTGTGACACCTCTTCTGGAAACAATGCACATACCTTAAGGAACACACCTTTTGATTTTAAAATGGGGGAGAGAGGAAAGAGTCTGGATTCTGGACACAACAAAAAATCAGACAGTGATAAAAGCAGTAATTCCTATTATTCTGATGATGATTCGTCTTGTGCCTCTGAGCACTCGCCAACAGTGAGCACTCACTCTACGAACACTAGAGAAAAAAGTAATAAAGCACAGAATTTGAAGAGCCTTGCACATTACCAAGGTAAGTGTCTACTATCTGGTTTTTGTCCTACATCCCAGTCTTAAACCTATTGGATGGTATCCACAGTACTGTTAGCACAACAAACACTTTTCTTGATGCCTCTTCCCTTCTAAAGATGTCGGTTCTCCCCAAAAACCAGCTGCAGAGCCTCAGGAGACCTTTTGGTAGAGGTACGGGATGCAGTGTGGAGGGCTGTAGATGAGCTAATAAATGGAAAATGCTAGTGGAGGCAACCACTCTGCTAGCAATTTCTCATTATCGGCCTCTCCTCTTGCAGTCACCCGTGCCACATCCCAAGTGGTTGACAAGGGTTTCCTCCGCAGTAGATTTTCAGAGGAACCAGAGAGTTTCAGTGTAGAAGAGTGGGGCAGGGAAGATGTCTTGTGCTGGTGCTCATTGTGTTTTATAGGACGCCATTTAGTTTTTGTACTTGCAAAAGCTGTCCTACAAGACTATGCCACGAAAACTGTGTTTCATTTACAGAACTAAATGGTGTCTTATAACCTGTGCCTAGGCTGCCAGATGTGCCCAGGCTATCCGAGATTTTACCCTTCCTTTAGGCATGCCCTAACAGGATCTGGAGAACTGGTCCACCTCAAAATTCCCACAGGACTAATGGTCAGGGTCTTTATCAAATGCACTGAGGATGTAGTTGATGTTACTCGCTCTATGTAAGTAAAGGCATTTCCACTAAATCAGATGTAATTCACTTCAATCAAATGTAACCTTAAGGTGACCCATTGGTGTTTGTTTAGTTTTAATTGTTTTGTTTTTAATTATTTTATTTGTATTTGAACTATTTTAATATTGTTTTAATTCTGTAAGCCGCCTTGGTTGCCCTGTCAGGACAAAGGCGGGATATAAATTGTTTTTAAAAATAAAACATATGACTTAACTGAGCTGACATTAGTAATGTATTTTGAGCAACACAGACGTTTTAGTTGACAAGAGACAAGTATGATTTTTTTTTTCCAGGGAAAAGGTACACTTTAATATGAGCTTTTATTTTAACGATAGCTATGTTGGAAGCATAAATGAAATCTTGCTTGTTACCGGCACTTGGGACCATGTATAGTTACCGGCACTTGGGACCATGTATAGTTTGGCATTGTTGGCGGTTGTGATTTTCTTTTCTTTCCCCCTCAAACACTAATAGCAGCAGCAAGAGAGCCTGATCAGAATTAGAACTGTGGTGTATGGGAAGGGAATCTAGCCATTTTCCCTCACACCATGGTCCTGATGAAAGCTGCTATTGGCTCCAGGAGGGGAGCTTCCATGATTGCTTTAAGAAGGTTAGAATGCTACTGTTAATTTTTTTAAATTTCACTGCTGTCCTGTTAAAATGGAGTCATATTTTTGGAACCAAGATATCCCTATTTATTCAAGATGTTTAATTATAAAACATGGATATTTCATTTCTGCCCCTGTTATTATTATGGCATAACTGGAAAAAAATGTACATTAATAATACAACTGCAGGAACTTCTTATAGTTAAGGTGAAGTAGAAAAACATCATTCTTTATTTGCATATGGTGCAGAGCTTGCCTGGTTAAGAGAACATTGAGGACATTTTAGTGTTAGAAAAAGAGGGATCATATGTAACTGAGAAGTTTAGTAGTGTAGTGGCCGGCTGATTTTTTTTTTTTTTGGTAACACCAATTCTGTTTACATTTGTTGTAGCCACTAAGAAAATTGCCTCTAAATATGCACCAAGTAAAAGAGGGATCTGCTGGGGTTTTCGCTCCCAGAGCCTCAACAGGGATTCTCCTGCCAAAGATATTGGTCTAGTTACAAAAAGAGTGCTTTCTGCCAGGCTACTGAAAATCAACGAGCTTCATAATGAACTGACTGAGCTGCATGTCAAACTTGATGAGCTGCAGAAAGAAAATAGGGCACTAAAGCGGCTTCAGTACAGGCATGAGAAAGCCCTTCATAAGTTTGAAGACACAGAAAATGAAATCTCTCAGCTCCTGGCACGGCACAATGATGAGATCCGAATACTGAGGGAGCGCTTAAGAAAATCGCAAGAAAGGGAACAAACAACTGAAAGGAAGCTGCGGACTTCAGAGGAAGAGCTATATAAGGCTAAAGGCAGTTTACAGAAATTGAGGAGACTGGCAGAAGACAAGCACCTCCCTGAACGCGATGAACTGGCCAAAAAGTTAATTTTAGTAGAGAACAGACTTGATGACAGTGAGAAGAGAATTAAGGTGAGTTGACACTGAAACTCTTTTTTTAATATACTTTCATGAAACGTTTAACTGTATAGTATCATGATTATATAATTACTGAGGCAGTTATTGACAAATATTATAATGGTGTGGGGAACAGATCCTAATTCCACAAATAATTGTTTCTCTCACAAATCATTTAACAACTCGATTACTGCAGATAATAAAAAAATTAAGCCCTGAAGTTAGTTGCCTCTTAATTTATCTTTGAGAATAAAGTCCAATTTGTTATATAACATATTTGCATATTTCAGTCTTCCTTTAAACCTAATTCTATGTAAGGCATTTCTTTAAAAAATAAAATTGTTAACCTGCAGGTATGTCCCGTTGCAAAATGTTGTACTTGCAGTACCTATGGCAATAGTAGTTCTAGGAGCATTTAGAAAATGGTGACAATTACGTAGGTTCTCTAGATTCTCTTTCTCAGCCATTTTCAGTAAGCAGGCTACTAAGGATTCCTTGAAACTAAAAGCTGTTGTTTGTCAATCCCTGCAAACGTATGGAGCTAGCTAGTAACCTGTGTATTCTAGGAACTATGGAACAAAATGTGTGTTTAAAGGAAGGCTATGGATATCTTTGAAGAGATCTTCAAAGGTGATCTATTCTAAGGTGTTTACATTGGCTGCAGTTTTAGGGACAACTGACCTGAAGAAGCAGAGACTACTACAGACATCAGAGAAGCTTACTTCTCCTTTCCTTTCTCGCTGGCCCTCTTTCTTCTCTGTCCCCATTTTCCCTTTGTGTCTGCTTCTTGTTTAGGGAAATGCACATATGGCAAGTACCATAAAAAGAAGAAGGGAAACTACAGTGAGGAGATTAGGCAAAGAAGAAGTGGGGAAATTGTTATATACAGTACTATATAAATAATTGTTCTTTCTTCGGAAGTGAGATCTCCTTTTTTGTTTGTCTGGATAACAAATAAAATGTTAATAGAAAAAAGTCTAGGGAAGCTCCATATAAAAACTTCCAACTTTTTTTGTCCATCATCCACCAGTGTTTGGGGAAATATGAATTCACTCTATGTAAAAAGTTGCTGTGTTCAGGTAGTTTTGTGCAAAAGAACAAAATGCAGCAAATGTACCTCTCTGGACTGGTGCCAGTCACTTGACACTCAAGGCTGGAGTGATCATCTTCAAGGTATATTATAGTATAGCATGTTTTTTAAAAACGTATCATAGAAATTAGTACATTTCTTTGTGCAGCATTGTGTGCTCTGTGGCAGTTGAGCCAGAAATACATAAGATTGTTCAGAGTGGCTTATGACCTGTACAGAAGATATTTGATTATTTTACTTAACATTAGGAGTCTCTCAATTTAATTTAAGCAACATTTAACATGTACACATGCAGTGACAGTTGGCAGATAGTTTCCCTTATGGTGATGGTGTGTTAAGATCTTAACATTTTAAATAGCACTGAAGTGGTCCATTGGTTGATTAGATAGACTTGAATAGCTGCACATTTATCAATAATTCAAGCAAATGTACAAGGATGTTGCCATTTTTATGCGTGCTCATTACCGGCCTAGACATATATATTGGCTTGAGAGGACCAACAATTTAACATTTCCTTCCTATATTTCTGGTTATATGAATCTCCAGCCAGGAATCTTCCATGTTCATAAAAGACTACCTCAAAATGACCCATGTTCCAGTGATTGTGCTTTCAGGAGGACAAGAACGTTGTTATCAACTGGTGAAAATTGCTTCATAGTAAAATATTACATATTTTAAGGCTATAGGACTAGAAGGGACCTTTTTACTATAGAAAAAGATGCTGCTACCAACATGCTGCATACCAACAGGTGACCATCATATCTACTACTGTGGGCATGAATCCCTTAGAAGAAATGGAGTAGCCCTCATAGTCAATAAAAGAGTGGGAAAGGCAGTACTGGGGTGCAACCTCAAAAACGACAGAATGATTTCAGTTCGAATCCAAGGCAAACCATTCAACATTACAGTAATCCAAGTGTATGCCCCAACCACTGATGCCGAAGAAGATGAAGTTGACCGGGTCTATGAAGACCTACAACACCTTCTAGAACTAGCACCCAAAAAAGATGTCCTTTACATCATAGGAGACTGGAATGCTAAAGTAGGAAATCAAGAAATAAACGGAACAACAGGCAAGTTTGGCCTTGGAGCGCAAAATGAAGCAGGGCAAAGGCTAACGGAGTTCTGTCAAGAGAACACGTTGGTCATAGCAAACACTCTTTTCCAACAACACAAGAGGCGACTCTACACATGGACATCACCAGATGGTCAATACCGAAACCAGATAGATTATGTGCTTTGCAACCAAAGATGGAGAAGCTCTATACAGTCAGTAAAAACAAGACCTGGAGCTGACTGTGGCTCAGATCATGAGCTTCTTATTGCAAAATTCAGGCTTAAACTGAAGAATGTAGGGAACACCACTAGACCAGTCAGATATGACCTAAACCATATCCCTTATGAGTATACAGTGGAGGTGAAGAATAGATTTAGGGCATTAGACCTGGTAGACAGAGTGCCTGAAGAACTATGGACGGAAGTTCGTAACATTGTACAGGAGGCAGCAACTAAAACCATCCCAAAGAAAAAGAAATGCAAGAAAGCAAAGTGGCTGTCAGATGAGGCTTTACAAATAGCTGTGGAAGAAGGAATGCAAAAAGCAAGGGGGAAAGGGAAAGATATAAACAACTGAATGCAGAGTTCCAGAGAATAGCAAGGAGAGATAAGAAGGCCTTCTTAAATGAACAATGCAAGGAAATCGAGGAAAACAACAGAATGGGGAGGACTAGAGATCTCTTCAAGAAAATTGGAGATATCAAGGGAACGTTTTGTGCAAAGATGGGCATGATAAAGGACAAAAAAGGCAAGGACCTAACAGAAGCAGAAGAGATTAAGAAGAGATGGCAAGAATACACAGAAGAACTATACAAGAAAGATCTGAATGTTCCTGATGACCACGCTAGTGTGGTCACTGACCCAGAGCCGGACATCCTAGAGAGTGAAGTCAAGTGGGCCTTAGGTAGCATTACTAACAACAAAGCTAGTGGAGATGATAATATCCCAGCTGAGCTACTTAAAATCCTAAATGATGATGCTGTGAAAGTGCTGCACTCAATATGCCAACAAATTTGGAAAACTCAGCAGTGGCCAAAGGATTGGAAAAGGTCAGTTTACGTTCCAATTCCAAAGAAGGGCAGTGCCAAAGAGTGTTCAAACTACCGTACAATTGCACTCATTTCACATGCTAGCAAGGTTATGCTCAAAATCCTACAAGGTAGGCTTCAGCAGTACGTGGACCGAGAACTACCGGACGTACAAGCTGGGTTTCGAAGAGGCAGAGGAACTAGAGATCAAATTGCCAACATGCGCTGGATCATGGAGAAAGCACGAGAGTTCCAAAAAAACACCTACTTCTGCTTCATTGACTATGCAAAAGCCTTTGATTGTGTGGATCACAACAAACTGTGGCAAATTCTTAAAGAGATGGGGGTACCAGACCACCTTACCTGTCTCCTGAGAAACCTGTATGCGGGTCAAGAAGCAACAGTTCGAACCGGCCATGGAACAACTGATTGGTTCAAAATTGGGAAGGGAGTACGGCAAGGCTGTATATTGTCACCCTGCTTATTTAACTTATATGCAGAGTACATTATGAGAAATGCAGGGCTGAATGAATCACAAGCCGGAATCAAGATTGCCGGGAGAAATATCAACAACCTCAGATATGCAGACGATACCACCCTAATGGCAGAAAGTGAAGAAGAACTAAAGAGCCTCTTGATGAGGGTGAAAGAGGAGAGTGCAAAAGTTGGCTTGAAACTCAACATTAATAAAACTAAGATCATGGCATCGGGTCCCATCAATTCCTGGCAAATAGAAGGAGCAGAAATGGAAGCAGTAACAGATTTTACTTTTCTGGGTTCCAAGATCACTGCAGACGGAGACAGCAGCCATGAAATTAAAAGACGCTTACTCCTTGGAAGGAAAGCTATGGCAAACTTAAACAGCATAATAAAAAGCAGAGATATCACCATGCCAACAAAAGTTCGTATAGTCAGGGCGATGGTGTTCCCAGTAGCAATGTATGGTTGCGAGAGTTGGACCATAAGGAAGGCTGAGCGCCGAAGAATAGATGCTTTTGAACTGTGGTGCTGGAGAAGACTCCTGAGAGTCCCTTGGACTGCTAGGAGATCAAATCAGTCAATTCTAAATGAAATCAACCCTGACTGTTCCCTGGAAGGACAGGTACTAAGGCTGAAACTCAAATATTTTGGCCACCTAATGCGAAGAGAGGACTCTCTGGAGAAGACTCTGATGCTGGGAAAGATTGAAGGCAAAAGGAGAAGGGGAAGGCCAAGGATGAGATGGTTAGACAGCATCACCGATGCAACGAACATGAAAATGAGCGAACTCAGGAAGATAGTGGAGGACAGGAAGGCCTGGCGGGATATGGTTCATGGGATCACGAAGGGTCGGACACGACTTAACGACTGAACAACAACACCAACATGCTGTTTACTGGCCTTACAACATGCCTTTGATTTTTGCTGAGTTAAGATGAAAAGAAAATAACATGTCGGACTGACTGTTCCTGTGAAGCAAACAGCTTTATATGTTGTGTACCTTTCTACAAGTAAAACTACTGTGAAGTCCACAGGAAGCTTATGTATAATGATCAGCTACTGTAAAGGCTACATTATTAAAGACATTTACAAATGAATGGTTTTAAAGTTGCTTGGTAAGAAATGTAGTCTTAGGGCCAAATTACAGCTAGAGTTAATATGTGAACTGACCCTGAAGTGCTGACTCTTTGCTAAAACTAGCATGGGAGGGGGGCAGGGTGTGATTCCGAAGATAACCTCAGTGGGGAGAGAGGTTTTATTACTTCTCCACCATGTTTCCGATATGGATCACGGAAACACAGATAAGCCCCTCCCTCACACTTTTTTTTGTAGTAGTAAAAAAGCTTCCATTGGTTTTAATGGGACAATTTCTTACTACTATAAATAGTGTGGGGTGCTTACAACATCTGGATTAAAAACACCGAGGAGGCAAAATGTTAAACCTGTTAGGCCTTTTCTGAGGTTTTGCTCTGGTTCATCTGCCCACCCCTATGTGCTATTTTTACCAAAAAATCAGCACTTAAGGGGGTCAATCAATTCACACACAGAGAACAGGAAGTAGAAAAAAGACTGCTTACCTAGACAGGGGGTTTTTTTTTGTTATGCAAATATGTATGTTTTGTTAGGCACAATAGTTCCTCTTGAGCAACAGAGTTGAAGCAGAGTTCACTGGGAGACATAGTGTGCCACAACAGGATAGAAGAAGTAAGGGGAAGGTGATTTGGCCTGTTCCTAGAAAGAGCTATGGAGTGATGCAGCTATGGAGTGATGTGTTTCTTTTGTTACAAAAATGGACACTGTTGGACTTAATTTGTGACTCAGTTGCTGGATACAATGTTTATAAGCTTCAGATTTTTTTTTTTAAAAAAACCTTGTTGGATATCTAACCTCCTATGCTTTTGCTATCTATTTATTTATTTATTTATTTACACTATTTTTACCCCGCCTTTCTCCCCGAAGGGACCCAAGGCGGCTTACAACATGGGATACAAATAATCACATTTAAAACAGTAAAAAACAATCCACAAAAGCTGGTAAAAACATCATCTAAAATATCTAGTAGTTCTGGATGATAGGAAATACTGAATTGTACATTGTGGAAGTCCAGATTCACTGAACTCAATCTCCTGGATCTAGCAGTGGTAGCTCTAGGCACACAAGAGGAAAATGGGGGGGGGGGGATCCAAAAATTTTGATGAGGAAAATTAATTTGTCTGACTCCAATGGATCACAATTTACTAACCAGATCACCATCTGCAAAACTTTCATGTATCTGTTGAAAACAACAGATTTATTTTATTTGAAGTATTTATAGCCTGCTTTTCTTATCCCTGACAGCCGTTCAGGGATAAGAAAACCCAAGTGGCAGATCAGACAGATAGTTTTGTGGCATCTTCAAGTCTACCAGATTCATTAGTTTACTGGAATGCTACCGTAGGTACATTAAGGATAACATTAATATTTGGATTAATAACCCATAGTAGTAGGAAGGGCTGGCACAAGATCTCCTGGTGCCTGAGGTGATGTGTCAAATGCTGGTTCCATCCTTACCTGGGAATGTGCCAGTATCTACTCCTCCCATTCCTTGAATTTGAAAAGCAACAACGGGACAGAACAGAAGAGGCAGTATGGAAGAGATGCTCTAGCCCACCACTTTCAGTAGTGGAGATAAGTGGGCAGATGAAGGTGGGCACTCCCTGCCAATCTGCTTCCTGAGGCAACCGTTCATGGATGGGCTGGTTTGGAGGTTCAGTAAAGGAAGGAGGGAGGGCAGGGAGCAGACTGGGGGAGTGGACCTCGGCGGCAAAAAAGCATGCCAAATCCTAACCCCCAGTTTCAGCCTGCCTTACACCCTCCTCAGACATACATTAGCTACATAGCTGGGTGTGTCCGAGGAAGACCCATAGGTGGCCAGAAGGCCTACTGACAGGTAAGTTTTTTTTTTTAAACTTACCTCTGTTTGGCCTTCTGGTCCCGTTTTCCTCCCGCCCACCCACCCCCCAGTAGCATGCAGTGCATGCTCTGTTGGTGTGGCTGCATGCTATAGCGTGATGGAGAGGAGAGGATTGGTCTCTTGATGATGATGATGATGATGATGATGATAGCGTTTTTTGTTTACAAGTAGTGTTGGAGTTCAGCACCGGTCCCCCACTCACCTTACAGGTTGGTTGTAAAGATTTTGTTGAAAAAATATATGTGGAGCAGTCTGCACACTCAAAGTGCTATACAAATGCTAAGTTTATTATTATTATTATTATTATTATTATTATTATTTGTTATCATTAGGACTTGGAGAAGAGCATTGATCTTAATAATCATAGTTTCCAGAGACAATTGCTTTCTGAGAAAAAGAAATTATTTGAAGCCCAGGAAGAAAATAAAATTTTCCAAGAGGAAGTTGTGCGACTAAATCAAAAATTAAAGGTAAAGCCTGCAATTTTTAGTGTAGAACAACCTTATTACTGTAGTGTAGAACAAACTTATATAATTTTTGTCAATGGAAGTAAATGTAATTATTGTATTGTATTTATTTATACATTTTATATCCGGTTTTCTCCCGAAATGGCACCCAAAGCGGCTTACAGAGCCATTTAAAACTATAAATCACAATACTGTACAAACACTAAAATATCCTTAAAGTGACAGATACAACACAAACCGGCAGTTAAGAACATAATAACCATGCTGAATCAAGCCAAGGGCCCATCTAGACCAGCTACCTGTATCTCGCAGTGACCCACCAGGTGCCTCTGGGAGCACACAAGAAAACAAATACCTGTATCTTGTTGCCACTCCCTTGCATCTGACGTATAGGCTACCTCTGAAACCTGGAAGTTGCGTATAGTCATAATGGCTTGTAACCTGTGATGGACATTTCCTCCATAAAGCTGTCCAATCCCCTTTTAAAGGCATCTAGGCCAGGTGCCATCTTGTGGCAAGGAGTTCCACAAATTAGTTATGGACTAGGTCAGTGGTTCCCGAACTGGGGCGTTACGATGCCCCTGCTGGGAACAAAGGGTTGCTACACCCTTAAGGGGCTTGGCAACCCACGGTGACAACGATGGCGCATCCGGGATCGCGCCACCGCCGTGGCGGCCGAAAACGTCCGTTTTACCTGCATTGGTGGGCAGTGGATGTCCGGCAGGGTGTGTCCCCTCATCTCAAGGTTTCCTTCAGATTTTTGATCTGGAGGATGATGGCATGCCCCCTGTATTAAATCACTCCTTGGGTGCAGGCCCATTGTGTAATTTAACCCACTGTTATTCTATGGCAGAGTTAGACCCTCTTTCAATTTCTACTCTGCTAGTTCTACCCCTTCTTTGATAAATGGCCATCCCATCTCCAATGCCCCCTTCCCTGGCCTTTCTATAGAGTTTGTACACTGGATTGTGGTTTGACACTGGTTCTCTGCATTCCACCAGATTCTCAACATAATATCTCTCTGTAAAACAATGATTGCCAATCATTTAAAATATTCTAACTCTTCTTTAATTCTCTATACAGGGACTCTAAGGCTATCTAGTTGAAAAGTCTACAGTAAGAGTTGACATGTAGTTATTACATAGGGTCAGGACAGACATATGGTCTTCTAGGATGGAGATGGTATTCTCATGGTTTATGGGCTGCAACACAATTATGCCTGGTTACTGCAACCTGTTACCTGTTTCCCATTGGGAACACAGAATGTGGGGGGGGGGGGATAAAGCAAAGGTAGAATCTTACTCTTCCGTCATCATCACATCTCCTTTTCTCAAGTGAACTTAAGCAGAGCTGCTAGGCTTTGCCTGGAGGTGAGGAGAAAGAGATGGCACCGGTGCCCTTTCTGAAGCTAATTAATGAGCATGACTTACCTTCTATCACACCATCCTTTCCTATACTTGGAGACTGTTGAAGTGGTCAGGGGTGATCCAGCCCCCTCGGTGTTAGGCAGTTAGCTGAGGATAAGCAAAGATGAATGTATACAACCAATTATTCTCTTCAAGTTCTCTTCGTATTGCCTTTGGATATATAACACTGTGTAATAAAATTCAAACAATTTTGTATTTAGCTGAAATTTTTGATTTATCTTTTAAAGTTTGGTGCAAGGATTTAAAAAATGCTGCTATTTTTGGCATAGCATCAATAGTTCAGCCACAATTTACGCTACTTGGGGAGAGCTTACAACCTCTTGTTGTGGTCATGTTTACCCTGGTGTAAAGGTGAATGACAATGTTTCAGAACCAACACAAAATTTAAGATAACTAAAAAAAGTTTTGATGATACAAAAAACCTGAGTACCGATGGAATCAGCACTATAAACAAACAATTTTTGTGTTACAAAGTGTAATTTTGCTGTCAGAAGTTGACAATGGCACAAAGCTGTCAGAAGTTGACAATGGCATGAAAAATTTGTAGCATATTCATTTGTAGCATATTCTCCACTTGTAGCATATTCACACATCTTGTATGTTCAGTGGTTTTTATATTTTAACTCAAGAGCATGGTTCTGAAACACAGACCTTAAAAATAATTATAGGAAATATTTTAGTGCATTCCTCCTTGAAGGTCATCTGTTGGAATTCTGTAAAACAAAAGAACATCGAGAGGGAAGTGGTGTGTTTTTTTTCTAGTTGGAGAATTGGTTAGCTATCTGTCAACTGCACTTTTTTATTTTTAGGACAAAGAACGAGAGCTAGATGCAAAAAATATATATGCTAATCGTATGTTAAAACCATCACCCAAAAAAGATGCTGATATTAAATCAGGAAAAGAGGCTGATATTAAATCAGGAAAAAAAGGTAATTTCTGAAAAGTTCTAAGAAAAAGTAATGGCTAGGTTTACTTCAAAAGGGGCATGTCAATGCTTTTGTATTCTTTGGAATTTTAACCTTAGTTTTTTCTTTCACTGTTGAGCCCTTTACTTTTTCCATGTTTATGTGTATGACATTTTGAATACTGGAGTAACTAACACAACCACCATATCCTACAATGTAGAATAACTTTCAGTGAACTGTCATTTTTCAAGCTTAAAATGTTAATGCAGATGAAGTTTCATTTGGTAAAATCATAATTGATGTCCCTCTTGGCAATTCATAAGTTAGTCATACAGAAGCAGGGGTATTGATAAATTTTAATCCAGGTGAAAACATTCATTAAAAATGGTGAGAGATTGCCCTGAGGGGAAAGAAGATTGCTGCTGTTTGCCACTATTCAAAACATTTCAATAAGGATGAATAGTCCAGCACCGTATAGAATGTATACAGAATATTCAACGCCTCTTTTTTAAAAAATGCAAGCATAGTTGGAGTGACCTGTCGGAGCAGAATTGCATTGTCCCAAGTATGTTACTTTGTCATGGAGAAACTATTTATTTACAAGATTTGTATACTGCTTTTCCTGAAGCTCAAAGCATTATACAATATACCGTATTTATCTGCGTACAACATGCACTTTTTTGTCTAAATTTGTGGTCCAAAATAGTAGGGTGCGTGTTGTATGCCGATGCTAAAAATCTGGGGGGGCGGTGGTTAAAAAGCATTTTCACGGCACTTGGCCGCTTACCGCGTCATTGCCCACTTCCACTCTTCATCCAGTGAACTGCCCCCACTCAGCAGCTCAAAGACGCTGCACCTTCGCTTCTTCTACAAACATACGCGAGCCTCCCAGACGCTGAGACCCTGGGCGCAACTGCAAAGTTCTCTGCAAACCTCCGAGAAACTCCGGTATTTCCAGAGAGCTTGCAGTCGCCGGCTCTCATCTCCGTCTCCTTCTCCCAGCGTCAGCTGCAGCCTCCCCCTCAGAGCAGCCTCCACCCCTCTCTTCTGAAGTTCACAGCCAGAGTGCCTCCACTCAGCGGGCATTAAAAACGGAAAATAAATCAGTAATTCCAGCAGTGCTGGGAGAAGAAGCAGGAGATTCTGTAAAGCCACTTTTGCTAAATCATTACTCCAGGGTTTGCTAAGTTGTCTTCCCATATTTAGGCTGATCCACAGTGATTTTCTTTCACAGTGATCGCTGAAAGTTTGTCCTGCTAGGGGGGGGGGAGGGGGCTGGCTGAAATGCGCTTGGAAGAATGTGTTGGCTAATCTCTGCAACTCTGCCTGAGGGGGTCCTGTCTCCTTTCTGTGGCTGATCTCTTCCTCTACCCCATTTCTGCACTTTTCAGCTTCTTCTGTATGTAAGGGAAATGCAGTCTGTCTTTCTGTAAATGCACTGAAGGTGTGCTGTGTTTTTAAGGTCCCAGGCTAGGTCTGTGTCTCTGATTTTGTGTTGGGCCCCTCTCTCGCTCACACACTCTCTCACACACACACACAGTTAAATAACACATTTTTTCACATTTAAAATTGTTTTAATATATGGTAGGTGGCAATGGTGGTCTCATAGAACAGGAAAACTACAGTCAAGTGAGAATCACAGGTGGAAAAATGCTTTTAAAGGTTTTTTTACTCAAATAGCACTGTTTAAACTAAAGTGCGTGTTGTATTCCGGTGCATGCTATATGCCGATAAATAGGTAACAATACAATAATTAAAAACATAAAAAAATTATAGCCAAATCCTATCCCCTGCCATTCCATAGCATGCAGCCACACCAACAGAGCATGCTGCATGCTATGGTGGGGGCGCACGATCAGACAGACAGTGAGAAGTAAGTAAAAATATATTTTACTTACCTCCTGAAAGGCCACCTCATCACCAATGGGTCTCCTCAGAGTCAGACCCACACCTGCTATTTTTCTGGAATATGTCCAAGAAGAAGAAGGGACCAGGTCTAGGCCGGGAAAGGGGGATACGATCAGGCATGTGCAATGGCTGCCGAGATCCTCCCTGTCCTGCCTTTGAACCATCCTCCGGTTCGGCCCACTCTCCGTCCCAAACAACCCCCTCCACCACCTTACCTGGACCGGTGGAGCGTCTGGGCGGTTCTGTTGTGCACATGGAGCCTCCAGCTGTTTCTACCAGCACCTCCGTCATGTATGATGTTTGTGCCATCGCTGAGTCATTTACGACGGTGGATCATGAAATCCACTTCCATAAGTGGCCCATAGGATTGGGCCGACAGATCTCTACAATAGATATACCGTATTGGTCTGAATATAAGACTCACTTTTTTCTCCTAATTTAAGTTTTTAAACTAGGGGTGCGTCTTATAATCAGGCTGTTGCAATTTAATGCCAGTGATTTAATTAAATTTTTTTAATAGCACCAAACTTTAAGGGTGCATCTTATAATCAGGTGCGTCTTATACTCGGGACAATACGGGTATATCCTTGAGGTAAGAGATGAGAATTCTTCATGACAAATTAGAAACAAATGCATGTTTATTAAATGGAAAAAGTTTCTTCCCATCTCTCTAATAAAAAGCAACTGAAAGATGAGTAATTACGTAAAGCAGTTAGGAAACTGCTATAATTATCAACACTAAAACATTCAATGTTGTACTGTCTGTGTACATTCAGTTGATATTTCTGCCCCAACCCTGGACACTTAGGAGTGTTTTTTAAAAGTCATATGATCTTTACCCTGTGTGTCTCAAAATTCAAGTGATGTTGCTGTATGATGGTTACACTTAGGCTGCAATTCTATACATACTTACTTGGGAATAAATCTCATTGAACCTGATAGTACTTCTGAGTATACATTGTGTTAATGTTGTTAATGAAGAAGAAGATATACTGTATAAACAGCAATAAGTGATATGGGTTGGTCATTACGATGCTTTAAGTTTTATAAACAGCTTGCTCTTGACAGGGAAAGGAAATCCAGAGACCTATAACTTTTCCCTATGTAACCAGGACTGGCACTGTAGGTGGACCAGGTTGGGTGCTAGTCATGTTAATCCAAGCCAGGACTGCCCCAAACCTCAGTATTGGTAGTAGTGCCCATTCTGCTATTGGGAGGACACCATGGGGATCCCAGTGTAGGGCTTTACTCTGGACTTTCTGCCAGCAACTTTGTGCCAGCTCTGTTCATAGCTTCACATTCCATTACACTTTTCTAGCATATGGTACTAGGCACTGGCGTCACTACAGGGGGGGCGGAGCTCTAAGTGCTGCTGAAATCAGAGCTTCCTTTACACAGATGAACAAAGCAGCCCTGCCCCCTCACCCTCGTAGCCTTTCAGGGAAGCGGAAGCAAGTGCAGGAGACTCCCTGTGCGGGGAGAGGCCGCTTTGTTCGTCTGTGTAAAGGAGGCTCTGATTTCAGCAGCACTTAGAGCTCCGCCCCCCCTGTAGTGACGCCAGTGGTACTAGGTTTTGTGTATGTTTAAGTCCTCTAGTTGAATAAATAAACAACTAGGTTTCATTTTATGAGTATTTTCAATGCCTCTAAATTGTGATGTGCATCGAGAATCTATCTATTACAGCTGCTAATAAGAATACCAAAAAAGAAGTACACATGACAAAAGGAGTACAGACTACTGGATTCTCTTCCCCAATAGAATTTCCTCTACCACCAGAAACATTTTCTGATGATCTATTAGAGGAAAAGGAAAAAGACGCTCATCCTAGAACAGTGAGTTTGGCATATATTTCGAACATTATTGTTTCCAACCTGGTAATGCTCTTGAAGTGTAGTTTAAAATAAGCTGTATTATTCTTCATGTTTGGGTTGAGAGTAGCCATAAACTGACAGTTTAGCCCAATATCAGCTTGCTACTAAACGTCTTTTACTGATTTTAAGGCTCAGGCTGTTTATAATTGATTATAACTGTAGGCTGAGGACACTCCAGCATATGTTGTTCTACTGTCCACTATACCAGGATTTGCGATCACGTCATTTACCCCTGATTTTGGTCACTCATTAGGGTTGGAATGATTTTGATATAATACGTTATATTCTTAGAGGTACAAATAAAGGGCTATCAGAGGTGGTGGCTAAATATATAAAGTTGATCATAAGCACCCAATGGTTGAGATTTAGTAATGATTAGTGATATTTTTTTAATATATATGAAAGTTGGGGGATTTCATTGTTTTATGTAATTTAGCTGCTGTATTTTATGTAATTTAATTATGCCAATAAAGGTTCTGATGATGACTGATTACTAAATCTTCAGATAGCAGACATTTACAGTGAAATCCTGTGTAGAGATCCGGCCAGCGACCCAGGGCTGACCCGCCGGATCCTATCCCCACTCCAGGCGGCCCGGAGGTCTGCTCGGGAGGGGGACGTTCATCCGCTTCCCCGGTTGGGCCTGCCCTGGTTTACAATCTGCCTCCTCAGATTTCCACCAGTGGCGGCCGTGTAATGGCCGAGCCAGCCCAGCGGGGACAGGAATATGGCGGATGCCATCCCCGTCCCCTCCCAGGCCGGCTTGGCCAATGGTCAAGCTTGGCCAATGGTCCCTCGCCACCTGTACTGCCCATGCAGCGGCCGCCGGAGGAGCCTTCCTTCCTCTGGCGGCCGCATGGACGGCCCAGTGACGGAGTGAGGGCGGTCAGCCTTGTGCCGGCCTCCTTTACTCCCGAGTCATCGCAAACATGCCTTATGGCACGTTTGTGACTGCTTCCGGTGACAGAACATTTGTTCCTTCACTGGATCCTTAGTCACGTAATTTCAGTGTCTAAGGAAGGGAATGGATGTGAGTATATTGTATAGCTTTCTCCAAGCAGAATTTTTTAAAATCTTTCCATCCTATATTGAATTATCTTAAGGAACTGACAATTAAAAAAGAGTGGAAAGAACATGCAGAACACTTCAGGCAAGAACAGAGCAAGGAAAGGGAAGAGAGACTGAAAAGTGATCAAGAACTGCAGACTCTGGAAGAGAGAGCCAAGAAACTAAGAGATGGTAAATGAATGTATTTGCAGTGTCAGCGGAAATGCAATTGTCTTATTCTTAAGTAGCCAGAAGATTAATTCACATATGAGATATTTCACACTAACAAAATAAGAAATCTTATTTTTCCTCCAAGTATCTTAGTGTGTTGTTTATTTCACACAATTATTATCAACTATACTGTTTGTGAGAAGTCCGTTTCTTCTCAGCTTATAATTATACAAGTCATTTTGTTTTTCAGATTGCATGGGGGCGGGGGGGGGATGATGATTGTTGACTTTTCCTTTCCTAGGCAGTGTCCCTCTCCCCTGTGTAATATTCTGTCCTGCTCCATAGATTCCCTTAAGCCTCTGAAGTGGGGTTTCAGGGACTGCATGGAGCTGTTGCAGGAAGGAGTGGGAGAAAGAAGACAATCCAGGGAAGCCCAAGTGGCATTTGCCATATCATGATGAGTACATTTTAAGTGTGATTGACAGGAAGCCCGATCTTCTATAACTTTAGGCCAGCAGAATGCCATAAGGCACTTTTGCACCACCTTGAGTGTAAACGGCACCAGCACAGAGCCGGGCACTGCTCACTCGGCTGCCCTCCAGACCCTGTGCCGGCCGCCACAGGTGAGTCCCATGCCAATCATCACAGGGGGAGGGCGGACAGGGGCAGCGAGGAAGGGGGCCATTAGCCGGCCTGGGCTGGGAGGGGGTGGCGATATTGGCACTGAGTTGCGCTGATATCCCAAGCCCTGTCGCAGCCCGGGCCAGCCTTACACAGCCTCCCCAGATGCGCACCAGCTAAAGAGCTGGTGCACATCTGCGGAGGCCCATTGCAGCCCATGCCGCTTACACCGGGAGAAGGGGACGAATGCACCCTTCCCCCGAGGTGAGCCCAGGCCATGCGGGTGCTGGCTGCAATGGGCTTAGGATGCAGTGGCTGGCCCTTTAGGCTGGCTGCGCATAGTTGTGCAGGATTGGGCTGTAAAAGACCAAACTTTATGTGCACTTCCTACCATCTGTGTAGTGAAACACAACTCCCAAAAAAGTGTAACTTTTTTTTAAGTGGGTTTAGTAGGGTGTCAGTTTTCAAGAGAGACATGGGAAAGCTTTTCACCCAGTCCACAGACTTTCAAAATTCAGAACATATTAACTGAATTGGATATTGTACACGGTACAGCAAGTCCTCGCTTAAAGTTGTCAATAGGTTCTTCTTAGAAACTGCGACTTTAAGCAAAACTACTTATAATGAAACCAATTTACCATAGGGTAATTGATAAACATAAATATTACTATGGCATTTTTCCATCAACTTTAAAATGAAATGACTTTAAGTGAGGACTTGCTGTATTGAACTTTTCTTGAATAACAAATTGCCCATGGATATACTTACTCATCTGTGGAGTTCTACATTTTAGTGCACTTGAGCCTTTGCATTAAAATCTTTATTACAGATTTCCAAACCTTAAAGCATTTCTAATATGTGCAAAATGCACATAGGTAATTTTCCAAGGTGTTATCTTTGATTGTATCTACCAAGCCTGACCTTCCTGTACTTGCTTGAACTCACAGGCACACAGAATTCTTTAAAATATTTCTTGAGTCTTTTTAGAAATCCAGAATGTTTTAGTTGTAAATCATCAGCAGGTATGACTAACATAATTTGTATTTCTGAGTTGGCTAATTTTTGTGTGTTTTTATCTCATAGAATGGGAAAGAGAAGAATCTGAGAGAAGGAAGAAAGAAAATAATATTTTGCTGGAAAAAGAAGGAAAAACAAAGATGGAAACAGAAATATGTCATCTGGAAAATGGCACATATACTGAAAGAGGAGAAGAGGAAAGGCGGAAGGAAATGTTGTTAGCTAAAATGTATGAAATTGATAGAGAAACTCAAATCGGTATAAAGACAGCTTCCCAAGCATATACCTCAAGCTCAGTAACAATATCTTCCTTGGAGAATAGTAAGAGACCATCCCAGTTTCCAGAGATGGCAGAGAAATTGCTCAATGGTTTTCCAGAATATGACCAACATGATGGGGTGACAAAAGGAGGAGTCCCAAAACAGCAGAATGTAGGGATCACGGGTTCAAGCAACGATTTGACCTTTGGCAGCTATGTACCTTCCTTTGGGAAGGTGTCAGGGAGGCTAAGCTGGCTTGATCAAAAAAATGACTTCCTAGAGGACACCACGAAAGAAAATGTAGTCCTCAATATCAAGAGAGAGAAAAAGTCCAATTTAATGGAGCAGCTGTTTGGAAGCAATGCCAATTCTATCACTCCATCCAAGAAAAATGACTTGAGTCCTTTTCGACAAGACAGTGGTATAAATAATGGTTTTCTTCCAGATAAAGGCACTGCAGTGAAAATGCAAGATGACAATGATTTTTTTTTTAGTGAAGGAAAAAACTTTACTCCCAAAAGACATCGATTGCAGCACACAACAAGCAGGCCAGCAGTTAAACCTCTTGATTACTTAGAAGATGAAATTGAAGAAGTACTGCTGCAGTGATTGCATTTTGTAAAAATGCATATATGTAAATTTGACAAATATTGAATATGCTACTTTTAGCTTTAAGCACTCTTCAGGTGTTATGAAGTAACAAATGTGCAGGGCAATTAGGGTATATAGTCTGATGAGCTAACAGGATGCAGCTGTTCGTATAACATGGAACAGCCCTCCTGCAAACCAGGACTGTGGGAGGAGGGCGAGTTAACTCTACTGTCCTCCATGGTCCCAATTTGGATCAGGCCCCCCATGACTGCTAATTGCCAAGGAAAAACACTCCCACCATTGGTACCAATGAGGGTTTGTTCTTCCCTTGTCAAAATAGCAGCTGGGAAGGATCCAGACTGTGGTGGTGGTAGGTTTAAAGCCCTTACTCCCCTCCCCTCATCATGGTCCCAATCCATGGCTGCTATTTAACTTTGAAGAGAAAAAAGCACATGTTTAAAGTAATGTCTAATTCACTCCTAAAAGTGCTCACAGTTACAGGTGTAACAAAACTTGTCTAGGCTGGTTCTGCTGAGTCTGCCTGAATGTGATTATTTTCTCCATGTCTTCATACTGCCAGGGAAATCAACTGTCCCTCTACTTGGAGGCTAGTCTTCTTGACATATATCTCCATAGTAACTCTTAAATCTCACAGTTCCAGTATAGGATTAGTGGTGTTTCAACATGGCAGCATGAATGCAGTTTCCTGCATTTGACCACAAGAAGTAGCCAATATTTCTGTCATTCTAAATAAGAGACATCTTTCTCTTGTTTCCCTGAGGTTAGGGCAAAAAGTATTAATGAACCGTTTAGAAATGTTGAGGGTGATTTGTTCTCTTCCCTGTGCCAGAATGAGTGAGTCTCCGGTAAGACTGATCTCCCAAGCACAAAGAATTTCATGGGCAAGTAAGGGAAAGGATCCAGAAAGGGACTAGAGCATCCTCTTTCGTTTTCTACCAAGTTGTACAGCATGAGTACACTAGAAATTCAGTGGACATGTTGTGTTTCGAAATAATTGAGCTCTTCTGTTGGTGCTTAAATATCAATAATTTTGCAAAAAAAAAAATTCAAAAAAAGATCAAAAACTAAGAATACAAGTAAGGTGGTAGAATGTGTTTTATATAGGATTGTCATCGACATCTATGTTGTTGACCTGGTTTTCATAAAAATCCTAAATACTTCCATAGGAAATCCAGAATTGAAGCTATTTTAATTTTCAACAAAGTGCTCTGAATTCTTCATTCAGTAAAATAGAATGTTTAATTTATGGAGTCAAAGTCATGAGTTTTGAAGAAATATCACAATCTTTTTTTTTCTTTATGGGGGAACCGTTATTTTTGTGAAAAAAGTTGTTTAATTGTAAAGCAAAAGGTGGACCCAATTTATATGAATATTAATCTAGCATTTGCTTAATTTACCTTTTTTGCTGCAACTTGGTCATGCCAGACCTATACCTTGAATTTATTCCATAGTAAAAAGGTTCTGCGTTACAGCCAATGGGCACAATCCATCTAGTAAAGCAAAGGACTTGTCTGATACACCTTGGCTTTGGTGATTTAGCAGATGTTCCTAGTGGATTGAACCAAATGTCGCATAAACCTACTGATAACCCTGATGGCGTTACAGAGTTTTAATTCAGAACTCTATAAAGGCAAATTCAGTAATACTTGAGCAAATGTAAGGATTTTAAGTATTAAAAACAAATACATTTCTATTTTAAAACCCATCATTTCATTTAATAAATTATATAAAAATGTTGAATATCTAGCAATATTGACTGGAAAATGTGTGTATTTGAACTTTATCCCCTAGTTTTAACTGCAGCTCTGGGCAAATGTAAAATGAGTTTGTACCATTTACATGGAACATCTTGCTTGGCTAGTATCTCAAAATATGAGCAAGAGAGTTGTCCGTATTCTAGACCTCGGCTTGAAGAAATCTGAGGATTTGCACTTCCATCCAGCTGAGGCTGAAGACCAACTTTACAACACTACTTGGTTTTCTCTTTGTCTACAGACAGTTGCCCCAACCCAAGGAAGCCAGTTCCACATGGACTGGATATACAGTACATCAAGCACAACAAGCTGTTGAAAAATGAAAATTCCACACATACCCACATGTGTAGCTTCACCATCCCAAAGCTTTTGGCTGGGGTCATGGTCTGAAGCTTCAATGTGTACAAACCCACCTGGCAGATAAATAGATGCTGTAGCCGAAGCACCATATCAACTGCGTTAAGCATGTGAGAGGAACACGGGTGACAATGAGAGGCCACCATTTCTCCTGCCCCTTGGGTTCACCCCATCTAGCAGGTGACTGATATTGCATTGATTTGTGCTGAGCATGAGGATGCTAGGCAGGAATTTCTTTGATCTAGAATAAGGTTAAAGGTTTGGGAAAGAGAAAAATTCTGGATTACTATAGCGTCAAGCCAAAAAAAAACACAAAAAACCACAAACTCTTATATGGATCCAGGTTATCCTGGTGCATAGCTAGTTGCCATTTTCAGTTTTCCCTGTAACCTTGATTTTTATATGTGATTTTGGCTCAACATGTTGTGGATCTAGGGAGCTCCAAAGCACCTTTCAGTTTTGCCAATTCTGTAAACTGCTAGTTTGGCCAAACAACTTAAAACTCTGGGGTTGGGGGCAGGACAGGACACCATAACAGATTCTTTAGGCAACATAAAAGACTGCATTACAGGTTCAGTTTTAGACTGTTATCTGCAAAAAATTTACACACATGAAATTTGCCTTATAAGCATTTTAAAGTTTCCAATCAGCATCTAGATGGCAGCAGACTTGAATATATCTTTATACTTGTTTGCAAAAGATTGTGATAATGAGTGCGAACTCACAGCAAACATCTTGCCACAGAGTCGATGAGCAGTTGAGTGGCCATAGCTTAGAGCTTCTTGGCCCTGCATTTCTACTGAAACATAAAGAGTTAAGAGAAAATGTTAATATAAAGCAAAGGATTTTTATGACTGAAAAATACACAGTGTGTCCTTTAAAATTGTTTTATAGTAATATAAAGCAAAAGGATTTTTATGACTGAAAAATACACAGTGTGTCCTTTAAAATTGTTTTATAGTAATCTCCCAAGGATTATCTACTCTACTGATTAAAAAATATACATTCATTATGTAATGTTAATTGTTTTTATAACTATTTTCTGTAAAAATTGCACCCACAACAATTGTTTTGATTTTTAACAAAATGATTTTTATTAAAAGATTTCTGTGGCAGGTTTGTGTTTAACTTTCTTGATTCCAAACAAATACCTTTGCCTTACCGTTTTTGTGTTAAATATGCACTTTCCACATGTTAGCCCAAGGACTCAGGATGGATTCTGTGATAACTTTTACTTGTAACAATCCCATGGGGGTAGGTTAAGAGACGGGGGGGGGGGGAGAACTCAAATGCTTTGCTTCACTCTATTGGCCCCCTTGTACACTTCTGTCTATGACCATTTGAAAATGGCATCTGTCCTGGGCTCCTTTTGTATTATGCAGGTTAAGCCATATAGCGCTGGAGGGAGGGTCCTGCCATTTTTCTACATAAATTTTCAGTACAACACAGCATTCAATAGCATAACTTCAACTTCTGCCGTCTGGGATGGGTGTGTGCCATCTTCTCCCCCCCCCCTTATGTATTACTACATATATTACTACAGATACATTGTCACTCACTTTATTTCAGTGACTCTCTTCATTCCTGAGACAAAGCTTCTAAGAGACACACAAGACGCTGATTTTCTACATTTCATTTTTGCCAGACCAAATGTGACATCCTCCTGTTTCAAATTATTTATTTAATTCACTAATGAGATTTGATATCTGCACAAAAATAAGCAGCGCTTCAGTGTTGTCAGCTGCCTACTGCCCTGTTGCTAGGATACACACACTAGATTTGATTAACTGTACACCCAGTTTACATAAGAAATCCTTCTTTGTTTTGTGACAATATAGCCCAATTTGTGCCATGCATTCAGAAAGATACAGAAATTGAATGCATTTTTTTACCCAGCTAATTTTGGTATCTTATTATGACTTCACTCAGGTTTTTTGCAAATTGAGCACTTAATAAAAACCTGTTTGGCTCAGCAAGTAGGAGGAGACTAATTCACACTCTGACCAAGCGCTGTACAGGTGCTTCTGTGGGAATGATTTCGTGCTATCCTGCAAGAAGCAGAGCTATTATTATTAGGAGAATTCCAAACCACTTCTGGTCTTGGGCAACTGCAGTCCCAACTGACAGAGGCCTTGTATTCTCTTCTCCCTCCCTCCCCCCCCCCCGTGCATTAAGAGGAGTGCTGATGCCGTTATACTTGTATCTGAATCTGCAATGACTAAGTAGTGTTGGCAGACTTCAGTGTTAAAAGTAATCATTGTCAAATATGAAGTAGGATCAGCAAAACCTTGAGGAAGTCTGCCATGGTCTCACTGATCCTACTTAATGTTTGACAAGGATGACTTTTAACAAATTATGGGCTGTTGATGATTTTACACGAAGATCTGATTGGCATTTACTTTTGAGTAGTTCCACTGTTCACTGGAGGAGCGATCCAGAGGTGGGTGATGGGTGTTTCCTTGGAACCAACCGTGCCTGTAAGTCTTTCAAAGTTATTTTTTTGTAGTCTCTGTGCAGCAACAGCATGGCACAAAGCCCACCTTGGAAGCTTCCAGAGCTTTGTTGAGCATTTTGCCCTACTCCCGCACACAGGCATGTGCATCAAGCATGGAAAGAACACCCAGGCCTCAGTTCCTGCTCACATCCAAGATGTTTCTAATAGCCATTGCTTCAGCATGGAGGGTAGTGAATTCTTTGGTGGAGCATTGGATTTCATCCAGACAAAGTGATGTTGAGATGTCTTTTTGCCTAAGATGGCCCCAATATTCCAAATCAATCAAGACTTGACATTGGCTGTATTCTTTCAAAACCCAGCTTCAGAGGAGAAAAGGGCTCTATGTGCTTTGGAAATTAAGTGAGCCCTTTCTATGTTAACACAACTGCATCGTTATGGGCAGACAACAGGCTGTTCACTTGTTACCAGGATCCCTGCAAGGGCAAAAATGTCTCTACCCAGTGCCTGGATTGTAGGATGACATCCAACCTAAGTCGTCTCCTGCTGATGCAGCTGCATCAAGGGGTGGCACACTGCATCTTGCAGGGGAGATTTGGGTCCTGGAGGCTTCCTCAAGCTAAGGAAACATATGTTCCCTTTCCTCGGGGCAAGCCTCTGCTGCCCCGATGGGTCTACTTGGCAGGAATGTCATTCGGGTTGGTGACACCCAGGGCAAGATCTCATGGTGTCACCCCCATGGACCTCCTCCCATACCAGACCACACGATGTGGAGGCCTCTTGGGAAATGTGATCACACCACTGCTAACAAATAGAACAGAAAGTCATTTTGGTGTCACTCTCTCCCAGGGGTAACACCTGAGGCGATCCACCCTCCTGCCTCCTGGGACACCCCTGCTACTTGGATCTGTACCAGCTACTTTGCTGGCACAGGTCCAAGTGGACCCAGGGAGGTGGATCGAGGCTGTGATAAGGGGAATAGGACATTGGCGGTGCTGCTGCAGCCAATACTGCACCGTTCCCTGCCTCAATGCACACCCCTCCCTGCCCCAGTCTCCTCCTCACACACGTTCTGGAAGTTCAGATGCTCAATAGACTTGGGCATATCAGTTAGCTAAAAAAAGAGCCGTCTGCCTCATTCCACCAGAGTGGTTTCATCATCTGTCACAAGCCTGTAAGGTGTCCTATTCCCAGAGGTCTGCAGAGCAGCAACATTATCAAACCCTGTACCTGGGACATGTGCTTGAGAGCTGAGGCCTTGTTTGGATGTGATGTTCTGCAGAATATCTCCTGATCAACCTTCACTCCCCAGTACAGGGAAACTAGCTAGCCTCCACTATATGTCACTTCACTGCACAGAGACCATGAAGGAGGAGGAGAAGTCGCTCACCAATAATTATAGTTCATCTTATGTGGGAAAGTTCAGGTGGATCAGGTGTCTGTACAGATCTTTGCAGACATCCGATCCACCTAACTGACCCATCTGAAGATTGGCTCCAATGTCCCTAGCTATGGGATGAGTGGGAGCGGGGGGTGGGGTGGGGTGGAGGGTTACTGGCAGGATCCTACTTCAAATCCTGGTGCTTATTTGGGGCTCAGTGGGCAAACAAATCAGAGGGGCTGTACTTATGACAAGACTGTGGCTAGTAGGGGAGAGAGAGAGAGACTTAAGTCTACAAGCGCACATGACAATAGCTGCAGACCTTGTTTCAGCAGAGTCCTCCATTCATTGAAAAGAACAGTCCCTGCTAGTAAGGTAAAGGTGACCCCTGACAATTAAGTCCAGTCGTGTCCGACTCTAGGGTGTGGTGCTCATCCCCATTTCAAAGCCGAAGAGCCAGCGTTGTCCGAAGACGGCTCCGTGGTCATGTGGCCGGCATGACTCTCCTTGCCGCAGCGCGTAGCATGCAGCTGGAACACGGAGCGCTGTTTACCTTCCCGCAAGCAGTACCTATTTATCTACTCGCATTAACATGCTTTGGAACTGCTAGGTTGGCAGGAGCTGGCCAAGCAACGAGAGCTCACCCCGTCGTGGATTCGAACTGCCGACTTTTCGATCGACAGCTCATGGGTCAGCGGTTTAACCCACTGCGCCACCCAGCCTACCACTGTATAAATAAATGGTTTCTTTAAAGTACTTCTTTACAATTATTTTATGTATTCAAAGGGAATACAACTCCAAGACCCATTTTATGTACCCTTTCTGGTGCCTGATAAAATTCTAGCTACCACCTCTTCTCCTGATAATTATCTGAATTTGCCGTGACAAAAACGAAGTCATTTGTGGAATAATGTTTTCCTTTAAAAGGAATGAATTGCCAATGACTATGCGAGGCTCATATTTTCTTCCTTATGAAAAAAATTGCACATTTTAGTAACTATCTGATTAGTGAAGGGTTATGAGATTCTGCTTCATTATGCCAAATGTAAATGATCTGGGATAATTCCCCTAATGGTGCCTCTCCCAGTGTTAGTTTATGTTCCTTGACAATCAATAGCAATAATATGTATTTAATGAACTGTAAATCAAACAGAATTCCTTTAGAGGGCACTCTTTACTTCCATGAAGTCCTGGTGACAATGAGCTCTGCCTAAGACTTAGGCCCAGACCAAACATGCAGGAATCCATAGGGAAATAAGCGTTTCCCACAATAACTGCATGTTCGGATGCAAAACCCACGTGGGCTCCTTATCCATGATTTTTTTTCCCCACAGAAGAAGCCAAGTCAAGTATGGTTTTAAAACTCATGTGGTATTTGATATCCATGAGTTTGGAATCCTCAGAGGAGGTGAGAGAGAGTGCCCACCTAGACTGTCTCTCTGCAGAGCCCTGCTTTGCTGTCCTCCCCTTGTTTTCGGTTTTAAAGGGTAGCCGTCTCCACCCCCTTTGCTTCTGGCAAGTAGGAGAAACAGCAGTGAAACTGGCTTTTGCTTGAATTTTTGCTTTGTGAATCTGGTTGGGGTCAGCTTGGGAGGGGAGAGGAAAGGAAAGGAAAAGGAAAGTTTCCTCTGGAGTAGACAACAGCACCCTGCATGCCTGGTAGCTCAGAAGAAGCAATCCCCAAGGCAGGCCCCCAGCTCATGCCTCGCAAGACCTCCCCTGCATACCAGAGTACAAAATGCATGCTATAAAGGCCTCAAAGTGTCTTTACACTCGGTTATTTTAAAAGGTGACTGGGTTCAGATCCGGTCCCTAGACTCATGTATTTTAAAGGGAGACACTGCAAAAACTACATCCATGCCTACAAAATATAAAGTAAAACACAGCCTTGGTGGTACTAGCAAGGGAGGAGACCATATTCTTTAGTGACCCATCCATTTCAAGTGAGAGTTTTGCATAAGTGCACAAGAGCTGTAGTGAGCTGGCAGAGGCCTAATGGTCAGAGCAAAGAGGCAACACACAACTTGAGTGGAGGGAGAGTTAGAACACACAAAAGAAAATATTTCTTTACCCAGCGTGTAATTCATCTGTGGAACTCCTTGCCACAGGATGTGGTGATGGCATCTGGCCTAGATACCTTTAAAAGGGGTTTGGACAGATTCATGGAGGAAAAGACCATCACAGGTTACAAGCCATAAGCAACCTCCTGGTTTTTAGAAGTGGGTTTTCTCTGTGCCAGGTGCAAGGGAGTGGCGACTGGACACAGGTTATCTTGTTGTCTTGTGTGCTCCCTGAGGCATCTGGTGGGGCCACTGTGTGACACAGGAAGCTGGACTAGATGGGCTTTTGGCCTGATCCAGCAGGGCTCTTCTTATGTTCTTATGTTCTTATGTTAACTCTCTCTCTCTCTCTCTCTCTCTCTCTCTCTCTCTCTCTCTCTCTCTCTCTCTCTCTCTCTGTGTGTGTGTGTGTGTGTGTGTGTGTGTGTGTGTTTAACTTCAAAAAGCATCTTAAATCTGATATAGCGGTATTATTCAACACATTCATTCAACAAATACAAAGATTCAGAAATATACAAAGTTCAAACAGACAATAATTAATGTAGACATTAAATGGGGGTGAATCTAACATAGTGGGAGAGAGGTAGTAATGCCCTCCGGTCCTCCCCCTTACCTATTAGTTTGACATTTGGTAACTGAAATTTGCAGTGCATGTGCTACCCGGCACTGTGGTCTGATTGTTCAAATCTTGTGCCAGGTCCCCAAGGAACTTGGCAGATCCTTAGTGTCAGCTTTCAAAACACTAAACAAAGAGGCCCCTCATATATTGCATTATTTGACTATTTCCAATAACATCTTTATATTTGGAACGACCACCAGCTTCCCAAGATGCAAAGTGTACAAACGTTTGTCCTCCACCCTTTTTCTTTTCCAAGCAGACTCTGACAGAGTAATAGTAATAATGGAGAATAAGGCTAGGAAGAGAGAAGGATCTGGTGCAGGAATGTTAACTAGGCTAAACTTTCAAGCAATTCTCTGCCTCACTGGAGAAACTGAGAGGTAGTCTCCATCATCTCCCATCCAGTGTGCCTGCTCGGATGCCAAGGGTGTCGTCATGTTTCCGCAATCATCAGCTCTTGGCCGTGTTGATGAAACAGTGTGAACCGAATGTGAGTTTTTCTGTGGTACGTGGGCACGCTGCCAAGGGACTAATGAAGGCTCATTCCAAGGAGAAGTGTCAGTCTTTCATTGGACTGTTTTTCAGTCTTCCACCTACACAAAGGCTACAGCTTGTTTGCTTCCATTCTCCTGTTGGGTGTTGGAAGAAGGGAAGGTGGTGGCGGCGGCAGCTCCTTTTGTTCCATGACAGGATCCTTCCGGCTTTTTTCGACTCACCTGAACTTCTGGTTGAAAGCTTCCTTCTGCTTTGAAGTGTTAATCTATTTATCACCCCTCCTTCTGGATGTGTAGCAAAGTGTTCTTAAATTCCAGCTGAAACAGAGCCTGAAAATGAATCTTAAAAAATAGTGGCCATTCCAACTGGGTTTTTCCTCATCTCATATCAGGGAACCCCTCAGTGCCTCAAGAGCCACTTTAGGAGGATTTCAGTGAGGAAAAGTGGACTATAAATCCATGAAATAAATCAAGAGCAAACTAGATGTGACAATGGCCCAGCCCAAGATGGCATATTATGCTGAATTCTTATAAATTATAAGGATAAAGCTGAAGCGGGGGAATTTAAAGTACATGAGGAGTGAGTACGAGAGGGATGAGAAACTCTTCCTCTGCCCATGTTTTCCACCTGAACCCACGTCAAGGGAAGGACTGTCTATAGCTCAACAGCAGAGCACCTAGAGAAGGTCTCAGGCTCAGTCCTTGGCTTCTCCAGTTAGGGTTGGAAAAGACTCCAGCCTGACACCCTGGAGAGCTACTGCCAGTCAGTATGGAGGAAGATGGAGGAGGATCAATGGTCTGGTGCAGTAGAAAACAGGGTAGAAAGCTTGCATCATTCTCTCCAGATGTTTTTCCCCCTAGCAAGGATTATTTCTGGCCTCAAACACCCAGCAGTAGAAAAAATGGTGGGAAAAGCCAGGTTGGGAGGAGTAGGAAGTGCAGGCAGCGGAAGAGGTCAGCACTCCTGTCCAGCCTACACATAATATATCATAGCGTTAAGAAATTAAGCAAGAAAACTGGTGCAACAACATGGGTAGGAGACTGAGCTGCGAATCAGGATGCTCCTGGCTTGAATCTGGCCTCTGCTATGAACTCTCTAGGTGGGCTTAGGCAGGCCACTTCCTCTCAGCCCCAGCTGTATTGGTAGGTAATAATCTTACCTACCTTATAGGGTTGTTGTAAGCACATCAAGGTAATATATGCGAAGCATTTTGTTCACACAAAAAGTGGTATGCAAGTGGTAAGCAATGTTAGAAGACTTTTTTTGGGGGGGGGGAAATCCCACCCAGTTTGGTGCTTATTGTTACTTCTTGAAATGACGTTTGGAAACACTTTTAGAAGCATGTGTGTTAGAAATGTAAAAACATGATCTTTAAAGGTAAACCCCGTTTGTTCGAGAGACAGCATGAATCATGCAACCATCAAACTCTGGCTTTAACATTTTCACCAAAGAGTCAACCACTATTGTGAAAAAAATGGCAGAATGATTTGGTATTCTGTTTTACAACTGAAAGTCATATCTGGAGGAGCGAGAATGGCAAGCAATGTGATAAAATGAGATTAACAGAGCATTTGACAAAGCTTCTACCCACTGGAATTGCAGGCCGGATCCAGGAGAGTTTTGTGCTTGTAATGATGATTCATCGTGTACGCCAAGTCACTTTTCTGTAAGCATTGTTTCTCCCTTCTCAAGGCTGTCTAAACATTCTTTCTGCTTTTCAGTACAACATTTCTGTAACCCAGGTCTAAAAATGTTCCCAGATATCTGTCTTTCCCATTGCGCTCCTTCTAGCAGTTTCAAACAGCATGTAGCACAACAGTTTCCGCGCTGCTTTCGGGCTGGCCCATCCACAGGGCCTACTGAAGCAGATTGGTGGGGGGCACCCATCTCTGTCCACTTGCCTCCGCTGCTCCTCCTTTTCCTTCCATTCCCTGGATTGGAAAAAGAAGAGGGGGACAGAGAGGAAGAGGAAGTGTGGAGGGGAGGGGAGTGCTGAGCTAGAACACAGGAGAATGGGAAGAGCAGAGGCTGGCACATAATTGTATAAGGGGGGCAGCACTTGGCATGCCACCTCAGGCATCAGTAGGTCTTGGGCCCTGATTGTAGTATGCCTGTGGAATAAAATATAATTGCACATGAATGGCGATGTTGTTTCAGTCTGAACTGAACTGCACATTGACCCTATTAAAAGCATGTAGCCAGATAACATTTCCATATAACGTTTCAACGTTGTCCAACTGAAAGTCCTACAAACAGAATTTATGAATGATCATTTCCATTAAGTGTAGACAAGGCAAACAACTTTACTAGTGTGGCTGACAAAGCAAAGAACAATCTGATCAGAAAAGAATTTTTGGGACTGGTAATCATGTATTAGATGGGCTGATTGACTTGGCCCATGGAGCAAGGAAGGGAACCTCAACTAACCAACTCATATGCAAGTATGTGTTCGATGGCACATGTCCAAACAACAAGACTTGCTTCTCAGAAATATAAGCATCAAGGACTTCCATCATGTCTCTTTGCAAGTCTAGAACGGTCATGCTAATATCCTATCAGCAAATGAGCAAAAATTATTTTGGCCAAACAGGAATGCTTCAATGTTTAACAACATTATTCAAATTAATCGGATTGTATCCAAAGACAGTTACAGCACAATCCTATCCAATTTACACCACCCGTGTAACGAGCGGTGCAGTGAGAATGGGAGGCTCCAGAATGGAAAGGGGATTCAAATCCCCTTTCAATCCCCCTTTGGAGGGGCTTTGAATCCCCTTTCCGTTTTGGGACCTCCTGTTCTCACTGCACCGCTGGTTACACAGGTGGCGAAAATTGGATAGGATTGCGCTGTTAATCTCATGACTGTGTCTTTTTGGAACTCATTGGGACCAGTTACGTACTCATGCCTTAACAGTGGTACTTAATCTATCATGACTACATTTCTTTGGATACAATCGGCAGTGTTGACAGTCAGTTTGCTCTAAGCAAGAATAACCAGCGCTCCCATTTATGTGAACATTTACTCTCCCAGCATTGGGACTTGTTTCAGGTTGTACTGTAGCTCCATTGCACTTGATAGGTATTTCAACTAGAATATCCCAGATTACGTAGTTTGAAGAAGACTGTATGGCTCCTCAAGTCCATAAATACAGAGCAGGTATACAGCTCTGTTTAGGTTACATCCACTCTAATCCTTCAGTCAGGGATCTCTGAGGCATGCCACAATTTGCCCTGGCTGTCATTGTGATGTCCCAGCCTGACCCCTGGGTGGATTATTTGCTGCCACCAGAGATGAGTTTTAAGTAGGCTTACCATCTGTTGGTCCCGGGCTTTCCGGGCCCGGATGAAGCCTCCGACCCCGGTGCTTCAAAAAAGGTAAAAAGTACCTTTTTTCGGGCACCACCATCTTAGATCTCACGAAATCTCATTAGATCCAAGATGGTGGCGCCCAAATCTCATGAGGGCACATGTAAAAAGGTACTTTTTACCTTTTTTAAAGCGGCGGTGGAGGCTTCATCTGGGCTCAGAAAGCCCGGGACCGACCCCGGCCCGGAGCCTGGTATGGTCTCGGACATTCTGGGACGGATGGTAAGCCTACGGATAGGTAAGCTTGGTCTTTGGCAACCCTGACCATTGGCCCCCAAGCCCCCTGTATCTTTTGTGTCCCGTGTGCAGTTAAATAGACAACACACTATTCCTCCTTTGGTGTTAGTGCGGTGAGCATGCAGGAGTCTAGGACTCTTTTAAAGGGAAATTGATGGCCTAAACCCATGGGTGTGTAAAGCCACTGGAACAAACATTCTGGTGTCGTTAGGTGCTTTCTGGCTGTCACAAAAGGTGACACATCAGTGTGCGCTGCCTGGCAAGCAGCCAGCTCTGTGTGCCAACAACCAACAGACACCCGCTGGCCCTGGTAAGTGAGCGCTGTGCAGGGGGTGGGAGGGAGGCAGTGTGGGCGGAGTGGGGCAGCAGATAGGGACCGGGAAGGGGGCAGGTTCTGTGGCAGTGGCATCCGCCAAATCCAACCCCCCCCCCTCCTGGCTTCAATCCACCTTCAGGGGTCCACATGGACCTGCACCAGCTACTGTATGGAGCTGATGCAGGTCCGTTTTAGTATACTCAGCAGCCAGGCATGGGCTTACCCCAGGGCAAGGGAACAAACGGTCCCTTACCCTGAGGAGGCTTCTGGAGGCCAAATGTCCCCTGTGGGATCAGCTGGCGCCGTGCTGGCACCACTGCGTTGCTGCACGGGGAGGTAGTCGTTAGGATTGGGCTGTCAGAGATTAGCCCCAGGTCTCCAGCACATTGTTCCCCTCTTTCTTAACCCATCTGTCCTGAGAACAAGCAAGGTCCCACTTCCAGTACTCTTCTTGGAGGCCTGGGCCATTGTTTAAGAGGAACTGCATAGTGAGAGAGGCAAGCTTCCTCCGCTGCATGCGAGTGAAATGCTTTCATGGCCCGCTGAAGACAACACTTTGCCTGTAGCCCTGGTTCAGGCGACAGAGAACAAAGACTCAGCTATGGTCTATTTGCAGCTGGAACCTTGGTGTTTTCCTGCATCTCCTCTTTCTTTCCCCCAGTCTTTCTCCCTTCCCTTTTGCTCCCCAAAAAAGTGTTTTTCAACCCCTATTTCCCCTGGGTAACCCTCCTAATTCCCCTATGTTTTGCTCCCCCTCCTCTCTCTCCTCCATTTGCACCATTATTACATGCCCCCCTTCTTTTTGTAAGGATTTCCTGTTTCTTTTTCCTGCTACCTATTCATGTTAGGGCCTAGTTGTGGGAGTGATGTACACCTGGCATTGTATTTTCATTTTGATTCTCCCTCCCAGTTATTGTATTCTTCTCCCTACAATAATAGTTACCGGTACCGATTGTTGTACCTTTACTTTGCATCTCTCCTCATTACACGCCATTGCACTGAGTTGTGCCATGAGAAAATGCACTTGGACCCTGCACACGCAACAGATTTCCCCTGTGTGTGCATGGTACATGTGCCTTCTTAGAACATGCCCCGGTAACCATTGACTTAGGTATCCCTCAGCACTGAAGTCTATTGCTGAAGAAAAGAAAGGCATGCTTATTCTATCACTGAACTGTTAATCCAGTGGTCTCTGGATCCTTATGCCTGCTTCTGACAAAACAAACCAAAAACTTGAGTGAGGTGCCTCCAGTTGTGTCGCTAACCCTGTCACGCGGGGGGGGGCAATGACACATTTCGCGTCATCGCCCCGCCCCCTAGACTCCAAAAGGACTTCATTCAGGGCCCAATTGGAAACATATTTTTTGCAGGGGCTGAGGTTCACAGCCAAGGTCTGTAGAATCTTAGAGATATAAATAAAATTTATTATAGACTTTATATCTTACGTTTCTGTTTTTAATTGTAATAGTGGCCTATTTTTATTGTTTTAAGGTTGTTATTGTTTATGAGTTTCAGTTAATTGTGTATTTGCTTTTAAATAGTGATTATGTTTTTGTACTTGTATTTTGTTGTCTTTTGTAAGCCGCCTTGGGTCCCTTCGTGGAGAAAGGCAGGGTAAAAATACTGCAAATAAACAAACAAACAAACAAACAAAATATCTCTGTGGTAGAATGGAAAGCAATCAAAATGTGCACTTAAAAAGTGCATGTGAGTTAATGGACCAAATGGATCTAAGCACATTTTAATGTGTGCATTTAACAAAACTAGAGTAGATTACTCTAGCAAGGGACCCCCTTAGGTGCGGGGCACAATTGAGAGCAATTGGTCCAATTGGCTTAAAGCCGGCCCTGCTTGTATGATTTCTTCAGTTCCAATACACCAGCAGCCTGAGACATTCCACAGATCAATTGTGCTTGTTATTTCACCAGTCTTTCTGCTCTGGGCCCGTCTTGTGAGTTATAAAGAATAAATAGTTTTGGTTATTACAAGTCTGATTTGTTCCACTGTTCTCACATATTCTATTTTCCAGATTCCCAAACTGATTGAAAAGAAAATACTGTATTTTATACGGCCTTTCTTCTAATAATACAGTACATAACTTTTTCGTGTTAATCTGTAAGATATCTCCCTTTCAAGAGACAATCTGCCTACTTTTAAAAATGGTGATAAACAAGGTAAAGGTATCCCCTGCTCAAAAGCCAGTCGTGTCCGACTCTAGGGTGCGGTGCTCATCTCCGTTTCTAAGGCCGAAGAGCCAGCACTGTCTGAAGGTCACGTGGCCGGCATAATTAACAGAACGCTGTTATCTTCCTGCCACAGCGGGATACCTATTTATCTACTTGCAATGTCTTGCTTTTGAACTGCTAGGTTGGCAGGAGCTGCTGGGACAGGAGACAGGAGCTCACTCCGTCACGCGGCACTCAGGTCTCGAACTGCTGTCCTACCGACCTTCCGGTCTGCAGTTCAGCGTCTTACAGCCCATTCCAACCCAAGGGCTAAGCAGCACAAGTCAGACCTAAAGTCAGCCTAAGTCGTTTAGGGCGACTTTATGTCTGGAACGCGACCATTTACGGCCAAGTTAGGGCAAAGTTAGGTCGAAGTTACGACCGACGGACTAAGAACGGACGCACATGCACACCACCGACGCCGGCATAAGTCGGACATAAAGTCGACATAAAAGTGGGCGGACCATGGGCGGACCGTGGGCGTAACGGGGGCGGAAACCAATTAACGTCGGATTCCAGACCCTGGCGAGCACAGACACGCCCCCTCCAACACAAATGCTGACACAAATTTTAGGTCGACCAAAAAGGTGGACACAAATTCGAGGAGACCCATAGGAGCCATTTTACCTTACCCACGCCAGCCCTCTCCTGAAAAGTTCTAACACCCTACTCCTGAGTTAGGTCAGAGTTAGGACGGAGTTGTGGCAGCAAGGTCTGGAAACGGACAGAGTTATGCCAAAGATAGGGAGCCTATCAGCACCCAGCCCCACCCAGCCTCTTTCCCACAAAAGACCAGCCCCAGACCTCCAGTCTCTCTCTCTCTGAGCACGTGGCGTGGGGTTCTGTCCCCCAGCAGCCACAAAGTGGGACTTTGTCGGTGGACGGCAAAATTCACAAACACCCCACTTCTCTCTTCTCTTCTCCTCTCTCCTCTCTGCCCCCCTCAAGGGCAGAGAGGGCTGTTCTGGCTGTGGCCAAACTGTTTACAGCTGTGCCTGGGTAGCTGTCTCCATGCAAGCATTTGCTAACCCATGTCTTTCTCCCAGCCCCTCTCCCCCCCCACAGGCAACAACACCAGCAGGTAAGAGCAGGTAAGAGCAGGGTTCATGCTGACTCGTAGTCAGACTTCTGCCTCTTTGCATATAGAAATATAGGTAGGAAACATGCCTCTTTACCAATGTGTTGTCTGATACCTGCCTGCATTGCCTGCTATGATATATAGGATACATGCCTCTTTACTAGGCTTACCATATCCAAAGGGGGACAGGGTGCCTACACCTTTAACCATTGTAAAAAGAAGAAATTTGGGCAGGTGCAGCTTGTTGCACCCTTCCATTATGAGCTTCACCTGTCCAAATTCCCTCTTTTTACAATGGTTAAAGGTGTAGGCACCCTGTCCCCCTTTGGATATGGTAAGCCTACTCTTTACCAATGTGTTGTCTGATACCTGCCTGCAATGATATATAGGATACATGCCTCTTTACCAATGTGTTGTCTGATATCTGCCTGTCGTCATGTGAGCATAAAACACCATGTGTGCGTAACTGTTACTAGCCTGTAGACAACAGCTGTTCCCCCCCCTTTTCTCCACAGGGTCTACTGACAGGTTGGTGTTAATTGGTTAGCCATGTTTGTGACCCAATATATGTGTTGTTTTCTCTCTCTTTGACTCTTTTCCCTTTCAGGATCATGCTCTCCTTACACCCAGGTAAGCAGCTCAGACCATGCTATGTGTGTCACACCTATCAGCTGTGTTTTATTTCTCTCCCTGCAGGCTTTTGCAACCGACACACTGGCATTTCTTCAATGGCGATTGCTACCACACACCAGCTGCCATGTAACACCCCCTTGTTTTTTGTCTCCCCAGGAACATCCAATACCACCTACCTTCCTGGGAGCACCCCTGAGCCCACAGTCTGGTTGCCCCACTGTTGTCTGCCTCGATGCTGCCAGAGGTCAGGGAGCCAGCCCTGCAACCCTCCTCAGCTGCTGGCGCTGCTGCTGCTGCTGCTGGTTCTCCACCTCCCTGGCTGTTGTACTTGCTGTCCCTCCCCTTTCTATGGAGCAGGCTGTGGTTCCACAGGGGAAGAGCCTGCATCTCCAGGTCCATGGGGCACGTGTGCTGCTGCTGCTTTCAGATTGGTTGCTGTGACTACCCCTGGCAGCCTCGCCTGGCCATCTCAGCTAACGTTCCAGAACAATAAAGACACCCCTTGGGCAGAGCCCCCTTGAAAAATATGTGCCCAGTGTTACACAAGCATCGCCCCCCCCACAAAGACAGCCCCCAGCACTCAAGCCCCTACATGAATCCCTTCCAGGGACTGCCACTTCCTTCCCAGGGAGAACACAGCTGGGGGGCTGCCAGACCCCCATGGCACAGAGGGGAGGGGGGAGTTGGGGGGGCCTCTCAGGCAAGCAAACAGTGACAGGCGCCACGGAGCCCATAACGGGGCCGCTTGTGGCCGCTGCGTCTGTGTAGTGGCTGCTCGGCAACCGGGGATTTCACCCGCTAGGGCGTCCGCCCGTCACGAAGTGCCTTCCGCCCATGGTCTGCCCGTCACGAAGTCCCTTCCGCCCATGGTCCACCCGTTTCTGTGTGGCTTCCGCCCAAGGTCCGTCTGCATAAGAGGCGCCTGTTTCTGCATCGCCTTCATCTGCGGAGCGCCCCCTGTGTCCCTATCGGTCTCTGCAGACCCCTCTCCCTGTATCTCTCGCCCACCAGCCTTGTTGTCTGTCTGTTTCAGACCCACCCGTGCCCCTCCCCAGCACCCCCTGTCTGCTTGTCCGTGTGTCTGCCTCCCCTCCCACTTCCTGATGATGGCAGCTGGCCACCCCCACCCCGCCAGAACGCCTGCCGTGAGGCGCCATTGCCGCCCCATCTGGGGGCGTGATGAGCTGCATGAGCCCTTCCCGCTCGCAGCACACAAGCCCACGGCATCTCTCGGTCATGGCCGGGGCACAGAGCAGAAAGCACGCTGGGATGCCATCTTTGTGGCATTGCCACGGCCCTGGAAGCCCAGGGCTTCAGGCAGCGCACGGGCGAGTCATGTCAGAGGCGGTTCCAGACCTCATGAGACCCACCTTGTGTGTGACGTTCCTATCCCCTCCTTCTCTTCCCTCCCCCGCTCACCCCCCCATGACCCCCACGTGCAGCCTCAACGTGGCTTGGGGGTGGCACCGCCTTCTGCAGGAGGGTGGGGATGGTCACTCTCCCCTGCAGCAGGTGGCTGATGAACAGGGTGCCCTGTGGCGGCTGGCTTGGGCCCAGCGCTCCCCTGTCACCTGCCCTGCGCCCACCACATGACTGACGCAACCCCCATGCCTGCAGCCGGCCCCTTTGCGACCGGGCTACGACAGACCCTGCGGCAGCTGCCATGGATGGACGCTGACACATGACGACAGAGGCCTGCACATGCCCAAGCCAGACACGGAGCCTGGAGAGCCTGTCTGCCTGGGAAGTAAGTGTTGCCTGGATCCTGGGGTGGTGCTGGGCCACAGAAACTGCAGCCTGCCTAACTCAGGCATAACTCTGACATAACTCAGACATAACTTACGCCTAACTTATGCTGAACTTAGGCCACTCTTATGCCGGACTTGCGGAGGAGTTGGGTTGGAATGGGCTGTTAACCACTAAGCCACCACAGCCCCCAAAATGGTGCTACTGATGCTTTAATTTTGCTTACATACAAATGTATTCAAATATTCAAAGCACTTTTGGTATGACCAGTGGGGTCTGACACCAAACTCAACTTGATTTAAATGTAATTGATTAGTCAACGACATACCCGTTTCCCTGGATTGCCTTCACTTTGTACAGACAAGCCCCAAACATATATAAGGGTGTTAGGGAAAGCTGCCTACACTCCAGTCCATGTCAAAATTGCTATTACTCTCTCAATCACGATTGTACGTGTTGGCTATAGCAAAAAGGCAAACTCTTCCAGACTTTGACAACATATTTATAAAAAGAAAATGAGTTGTTCCTTCTAACGTGTCCTACACTGTATCTCTAGAATAAGAGCAGAAATGATGGGTATGAATATCAACTTGCTTTCCTTTTAAACTGTTGCAGAGGAACTTAAATGCCTGCACACGAATTCCTCTGTTGTGCCTAAACTTCATGATGCTGTGACAAAAATGAGTCACAAAAATCAAGAATGCAGAAAGAATACGGGCAATGAAGCCGGGGGTACTTAGAAGCTCTATAGGAATTATGACTAATGGAAAGCTTGTGATTGTAATAGTAATTTCATCTTGTTTAGATACAGAAGAAAAAGTCGGCTTTAGAGAGAAAAGGGCCTAGATGTGCCTGTTTTCTTTTCAAAGTCTGTAGTGAGAAGACTGCCCACCCCAACCCCCCATCAGTGCAAGGGATTCTAGGAAAGAGAAGAAATGTCCTGATGAAAACAATAGCATTGCTCGCCCCCTTCCCAAGAGAAGAAAGTTCTGAGTAAGTGTCACAGCTTGCATTTCCTTCTGCTGAGAGGAGGTATCTTCCTACAGTACTCACTGCCACTGTTTTGCAAGCTAAATGTGCTTTGGATTCCACCCAATGTGCACTCACTCACTAAGCTCTGTATGACGCCTGCAGTTCAAAGGGACCAAGGTAAGGAATGCAGATGACAAACCATCATCATTGCTGATATGTTTATACCACTGGGATCATCAAGACTGAACATACTTGGAAATTACCATGCATTCATATAGTATGTACCTTGACAGCCCAATTCTATCTAAAGCCCCATGTTGGGATGCAGGGGTGCCGGGGCAGGCTCTGCTGTATGCAGCGTGGGGCTGGAAGTCTCCTTGAGGAAAGGGGACAATTGCTACTTTCCTCCCGTTGAGCCCTAGCAGCCCCTATGGGGCAACCTGGAGGTGCGTCAGTTAAATGTCCAGCGCAACTCCGAGCAGCCTCCTGTTGGGCTTTCAATGGGCAAATGGCATCAAAATGAAGTGTAGGTCAGTGCTTTTATCCACTAATGTCCCCCCCCCTCTTTTGGCCCAATCCAGCAAAACTTCGCACCTGTGGAGTACGTGCTCTGCAGGGTGCCGGGTGTCACAAACGCGCCGTAAAGTGCATTTTTGACACCCGGAGAGTAAGGGTCGCTGGTGTGGAGGTCAGCAGCCCTTACTCTGCCTCCCCCTGGACCCGGCACCCACTGGTGCAAGTAGGTCCTGCACAGGTCAGTGCAGGGGCGGGGAGAGGGTGGGCTGGGCAGTGAGGGAGGGCAGCCATTGGCCTGTCTGGGCTGGGAGGAGGCAGGGATATCGGTGGTGAGCTCCACTGATATTCCGTGCCCGTTCCCGACCTGGGCCGCCCTTACCCCGCCTCCCCAGATGTATGCAGGTTCCAGAGGCCGCCCACCAGATCCTGATCTCCACCTCAGGCAGCCTGCAGCAGGACGCCTGCGGCAGAAAGTCTACTCGGGGAAGGGGACGCTTGTTGTCCCCTTCCCCGAGTGTAACGGTGGCTGGGGCCGGTAGGCTTCCTCGGATTTCCGTCAGCTATTTTGCTGGCTGAAGTCGGAAGAGGCCATGTAACAGCGCAGTCGCCCGGCAGGGACTGGGATATGGCGGACACCATGCCACCGCCTCCGCCCGGGGCGGCTGGGCTTATGGCCGCCCGTCCTGCCCCCACCGACCCGACCCCCCCGCTTGCTGTATCCAGAATTACCTGGGTCTGGCGGCGGGCCAAGGGCTCCAGCAGCGGAGCTGGGAAGGCCGGCCTTGTGCCGGCCTTCTTGGCTCTAAAGTAGTCGCAAACGTGCTTTACGGCACGTTTGCAACTACTCAATTAGATCTGGATTGCGCCCTTAGTTGTCTACAAATGGTCTAGAAAAGCTTACTCAGGACCATGGAGTTAGTTAATTTTTTGTAAACCACAGCTTCATTGTCTTCCCTCTTTTTTCAGGAAAACATATGGTATGGCAAGTGTTGTATGTCAAAAGTTCTAGTATAAATAAAATTCTCTGTTATTAGTCGGACACAAAGGGATTGTCAGATGACCATACGGAAGATAAGCATTTCATGATCAAGTCTGAACCTTAAACAAGACAATCTTTCTTAAAGAGCATTCACAACCATTAAAAGCATTCCAGAACATTAATTGTGTTGCTAACATGTCATCTAAGGAGCATAGCAGGGCCAAAGCTAGGGAAGCCCAGACCTCCTTCAAAGTATACTACTTAATGCCTATAATTGGTACCAATTTGGTGGCTCTAGAACAGGGGTGGCCAACCTTCCACCATGAGGGCCTCTGCGTTCTTAAGAGTTGTGTAGAAGACAGAATCTTGGCAGTTGCAAGTGCTGATGGTGCTGCTAAAATGCACCTGCTGAAATGCCCTCACCTATACAACCATTAAAGGGCCATGAGCAGTCATGTTGAAAGGTTGGCCACTACTGTTCTAGAATTATAGATAGATGTATAGATTATCTCCCCACACTGGAGAGAGCCAAAGTTGTATCCATAATTACCGTATTGTCCCGAGTATAAGACGCACCTGATTATAAGACACATCCTTAAAGTTTGGTGCTATCAAAAAAATTTAATTAAATCACTGGCATTAAATTGCAACAGCCTGATTATAAGACGCACCCCTAGTTTAAAAACTTAAATTAGGAGAAAAAAGTGAGTCTTATACTCAGACCAATACGGTATATGATTATGACACTTACTTAAATAATACTTACTATATCTTTACCATCTGGACCCACACAAAGAAAAGTTACCAACATCCACCATACCATCAACCTAGCCTGGATCAGTCCTGAAAGTAGGTTCACATTCTGGACACCATAGTGCAACTATGTGATGGACATATTATTATTATTAACAGTATTTATAAACCGCTTTTCAACAAAAGTTCACAAAGCGGTTTACAGACAAAAAATGATTAAATGGCTCCCTGTCCCAAAAGGGCTCACAATCTAAAAAAGATGCAGAACACCACCAGCAAACAGCCACCAGAAAGACACTGTGCTGGGGTGAAAGGGGGGGCAGTTACTTTCACCCTGCTAAACATGAGGAGCATCAATTGAAAAAGTGCCGTTGAACATGAGTGTGCTTTGCATACATACCGTATTGTCCCGAGTATAAAACGCACTTCCCCCCCCAGAGGCGTTTCCACGGTAGGGGCCGCACCGTAAGTCGCGCCCTGTACTAGTACCGTGTTTACCAACTGGAACAAGGAGGCCCCGCCCCCTCGCCGTTGCAGCCATTCCGCGCTGCGAAGGCGAACGGGCAGGAGACTCCCTGTTCGTCACCTTCGCAGCGCGGAATGGATCCGCCGGCGAGGGGGCGGGGCCTCCTCGTTCCGGTTGGTAAACACGGTACTAGGACAGGGCGCAACTTACGGTGCGGCCCCTACCGTGGAAACGCCTCTGTTCCCCCCTAATTTAACTTTTTAAACTAGGGGTGCGTTGTATACTCGCACTGTTGCAAAAATAAAAAATAAAATAAAATGGTAACAGCGTGAGACATTGCTGGAAGAAGCCGAGGCTAAGAGAAGACACCTTGTTGTCTTCAAAGCAGCTAATTGAAGTGATTCTCGGGTGATTATCGCTGCTTGCTGAGTCTCATCTTTGCAGAGCGCCTGCTTTTCAGCTCCGTTTGCAGGGCTTTGCAGCTCCGAGATGCAGTGGGCTCCTTCTCTGCCCTGCTTTGTAAAGCAGCAATTAGCTGCTTTGTAAAAACAAGCGGGAACACAATCTCTCCCCTTGTACAGGCTGTAACCCTTTCCAGTCTGCAATAAGTTGTTAATTTTCATTCTCTGATCTGCTGAGTTTTGTATCCTCTTGTAAAGCAAGATCACATACACTTTCATCCCCCCCTCCCCAGGCAATGAATGGTTTAGGCTGCAATCCTGTGCACACTTTCCTGAGAGTAAGCTCCATTGAGAACAGTGGGACTTGCTTCTGAGAAGACATGCACAGGATTGCACTATTCGTTTAAATCACTGGCATATATTTAATGCCAGTGATTTAATTAAAGTTTTTTAATAGCACCAAACTTTAAGGGTGGACTTATAATCAGGTGCATCTTATTCTCGGGACAAAAGCAATCACTCATCAGCCACAATCGACCACCCCGCAGGGAGTGCAAAATGTGCCTCTGCAACAAACCCTGATGACAGTGAGAGGTGGAAACAATACCTGAGTGGCAGCGCAATCCTGTATAACCTTGCACCGGTGTAACAGTAGATGTACCGGTACAAGTGTAAATGCACTTACACCGGTGCATCTGCTGTTACACTGGTGCATGGTTACACAGAATTGCACTGTGACACCACTATGGCTGTCCCAGGTCATCCCTCTTACCGTCAACATTACCCACACCATCAGGGATTTGTTCGCCTTCACATCTTCTAATGCAGTGTTTCTCAAACTGTGGGTCGGGACCCACTTGGTGGGTCGCAACCTGATTTCTGGTGGGTCCCAGGTGATGGAAAGATCAGATAAGTAATTGCCTCCCCCTCAAGCCCTGAGGCTATTCAAAAATCAGATAGCTGCTAATTGCCCTTCAAAGAGCTGAGCTCCTGCAGCTTGCAAGATAGCTGCTAATTACCCTACAAGCAGCTAAGCTCTTTACATGTAAGTACATTTATTTATTTATTTCTAGATCACTTTTTTCTTCTCGTAAAGCTAGGAGGGTCCCAATAGAGTGTCATTTTAAAAAGTGGGTCCCGGTGCTAAAACGTTTGAGAACCACTGTTCTACTGTGATATATGCCATCCTGTGCCAGCATCGCCTTTCTGCCATTTACAGTGGCCAAACTAGACTGTCTGTATTCAGAGAATAAATGGATGCAAATCAGACCCTAAAAACAGTCGCATCAGAAATCAGTGCGGGGAGCATTTCAGTCTCTCTGGACATTCAGTAATAGACTTGGTAATAAACATTACCATGCTTCAGCAAAACAAGTGTGAAGCTGCTGAGTTAAGGCCAACCTACAGAAGCATGTAAACGTGCACTCTGGAGACATGCTTCCAGCTGGACATCCCTTTTTCCTCTAAAACAGCTGTGCAGGGTGGCAATCCTCAGTTACAGCACAATCCTGTGTAACCTTGCACCGGTCTAACAGCAGATGCAATGGTGTAAGTGCAATTATACTGGCATAAGTGCACTTACACTGGTCCATCTACTGTTACACCGGTACAAGGTTACACAAGATTGCACTGTTAGAATGGGAGTGCATGGAGAGAGGGAGATCTATTCTCCCCCAAACATCTCCCCCGCCCACCGAAAATTGCCCTGCTGAAGTGGCAATTTGTTTCCAAAGTGAAATCGCCACTTTAGGGACAAATCACTCCCCCCCCCCACTGCACATTCTGGTTCTATCCAAAATTGCTGCCCCACACACAGCAGTTATAAAAGAAAAGAAAAGCAGAGTACTTCCCCTTGGAAGCCCAGTTTGCCTCTGGAATACATGTATAATACATGCTCATGTAGACTGGTCCTTAAAATGCAGGCACAGATTTGATCCTCTCAGACCTTGACTGAATAGAGACTGGAAGTGGCTAGTAAACTGCAGAAAGCAGTCATCCTGCCCGAGACGTTCATACACACAGATTTGTCATCCTGCCCGAGTCATCCTGCCCGAGACATTCATAAACACAGGTAAATCTTGCTTTACCAATTCGTTCCTACTTGGCAGACCATGGACTTTGCATTTGACTTTGCATAGTAGGGTGACACACCTAACATTTGCACTGCAGGGCCTCCTGGCTCACTTTGCAATAATATTCTCCACTCCTCCTCTTCCATCTTTGACCATTTTACTGAGGAAGGCAGATGCCAAAATGTCGGACTTTAAAAGTCTTACATTTACTCTTATTTATTTATATTACAGTTCTGTGTTTGGCAGTATCCTTCTGGGATCCACCACCTACTTCTTAGTAGCCCTATCTGGTTGCTCCTCTCTCTCTCTCTCTCTCTCTCTCTCTCTCTCTCTCTCTCTCTCCCTATCTATCTATCTATCTATCTATCTATCTATCTATCTATCTATCTATCTATCTAAGTCAGAACTTAGTCTATGCACTGATGAGAGGTATGTCATGCATCTGAGCTTAGTTATGCCACAATGAATGGGTTAGTCTGTAAGGTGCCAGAGGACTCGAACAGTGCAATCCTAGGCATGTCTTCTCAGAAGTAAGTCCCATTGTGTTCAATGGGGCTTGCTCCCAAGAAAGTGTGCATAGCGTTGCAGTTTTTGTCACTGCTGCTGTCTGCTACTACAACACACTTCTGGAATTAGCATTTATATAGCGCTTTTGAACGTTCAAAATGTTTCACATACACTGTCTTTCCATAATTCTTATAAAAGCACTGTAAGACAGTTATTATTATTGCAGTAAGGAAACTGAGGCTGAGAAAGAGCGATTTACCTAAAGCACCTGTCTTGTTTTGCTAATGTTATTCTTAAAATGCTACATATATTGAGGGCACCCTGTATAAATTCTGTGAGGACAAAATGTTAAGACTTTTATGAGGGCTACTCAGAACTCTACAAAGGCTCATAATTATCCATAGGTCACTGCCTTTGAGCACATGCAGAGTGCCTTTCTCTTATCAATCAATATTCAGAACCAGTCCAATTCATATCTGGGATTAAGAAGGGCCCTGAGCACATGGTACAACATCTAAGAACGTTTGAAGACCAGAAGTGAAGCACGGCACTCACCTTCCCAGTGGACATGCTGCAGCTGTGCAGCATCTTAACAAGACTCTGTGAAACATCATGCCTCTTCTCTTCCACATAGGGGCCAAATATGCACAAGAGGGGTGCGAGTGAGGCAGGCCTGATGGCGCTCGACCGTTGCCAGGTGGCATCCAGGGACTCGCAACAGCCACCTCTAGCTGAGACCCCATGCGTTCCCTGGTTGCCTTGGCTACCGCCTGGTGTCCCACAGCCATTTTGCCACCATTCCAAGCAGCGCGTGCTGGCGAGGATCGGTTGGTGCCTCTTCTGCTCCCTTCCTACCATCCTCTTCCAGCCTAACTAGCCCAGGTTCCTCCTTCTTCCTCCAGTTTGTGGGGAGAGCGAGACAGCTGAGCCAGAGAGGAATGAGGACTAGTGTAGACAGCTCCATCCTCTGCCCACGGGCCGGATGATTTCAGGTGGTGGGCCTGATCCGGCCTGCGTGCCATAGGTTGCCTGCCCCAATTTAGCAGGAGGAGAGCAACTGGGCCCATTCACCCCAGCTATTCTGGGACAGGGAACCACTGATTTAGCTATGTAAACTTCATGAACTTTTTTGTTGAACAATGATGTGCAAATATTCTAATAAAAATGCAAGTAACATTTGCACATCACAGTTTTCAAAATACATGATGACAAGCTACCTTCAGCTTGGTGGGCCACCAACTGCATCATTCTAGTTTACAGGCATCAGAAGGCAGACCTGGACCATTACTTACAGCCCAATCCTATGGAGCTGCACATGCATCAATAACTTTGCAACAGCAAGTGCAGCACACCGTTGGCAGACCATTCCGATCCACTGCCACCAAGTGGTGGCAGCATTAGAGGAGAGCTGCCGTGGCCAGCAGACTGCACCAGAGCAGAGAGCAGACCAGAGGGGGCAGACCTCAGCAGCAAATGCAGATGCCAGATCTTATCCCCCCAAATTCAGCCTGTGCTGTCTCCTTACTCTCCTCAGACTTACCCCAGCTGTAAAGCTGCTGTAGGTCTGAGGACACCCATAGGCCAGTGTTTCCAAAACTGTGGGTCGCGGCCCGATGTGCAGTGGGTCGCAACCCAATGCTCAATGTTGTGCCACACAGCACTTTTGGGAGCCTCCGGAGGCAGCTTCCAGGTTGTGCCGGGCCGGGGATAAACTCCATTGGCCTCCGTGGGCTTTAGAACACCTCCAGGAAGCAACTTCTGGTTTCATGAATGCAACTTCCGGTTTGCACCCGCAAGTTCTGGGTGCTTCTGGGAGGCGTTCTGAGGCCCGTGGAGGCCAATGGAGTTCATCCTGGACCCGGCGCAACTTGGACGCTGCCTCCGGAGGCTCCCAAAAGTGCTTTGCGGTGCATCATCGAGCGTTGGGTTGCAACCCACTAACAGCAGGACGAGATGAGGTGGGTCGCAGTGGGAAAAAGTTTGGGAACCACTGCCATAGGCCATCAGGGGGCTTACCCTGGAAGGAAATTTTGTCCCCTTACCTCGTGGAGACCTCCTGATTCCCCCCTCCAATAGCACGCAGCACATGCCTCCATGGCGCAGCTGCATCGGTGCTGGTGGTGGATAGGATTGGCTGTGAATTGTTTTACTTTCCATCACTGAATGAATCCCTCAAAGTAACACTTACAATATCTCAGATGTGCTGTAGAAATTTAATGAAGATAGCAGGTTTCTCTGGAACAGATCACACAAACAATACAGTAATTGGAAACTCCTCTTAACTGCATTATTTGAGGATTACAATGACATTGACAGTGAACACACACACACACACACACACACACACACACACACACACACACACACAGAGAGAGAGAGAGAGATGGTCCAGTGCTTATTGAATTAAAAATATAAGTTGTGATGAACAAATCAATCCTACAGGTTTATTGTGAAATATATTGTATAGGTTCAAGTACAGCATACTAACACTAGCTTTCATAGTTCTTTGTAAAGCACCATATTTTGCTATATAACATAGCAATATTATATATATATATATTTTGCTCATAAGAATAACATAACATTCATTTATCAATTATGCGATGCCTATGTCGCTATAATAGCAATTATTACTATACAATACAGTATATAGAAATATTAGCATACGAACACTTCATAATCCAGGCTTTCACCTTCGCTCATTTGCCTTGTATACAATGTCGAGGTCGTGACAACGGCAACAATTTATGATATGGCCATCGTCGTAGGATTGAAACGTAGGCAGTTGTGCAAAATCTGCGGGGAGGGAGGAGGATCCTCGAGTGGCTGCTTTGGCGAGCCCCCCCCCCCGCGGCGTCCCCCACTTGCATCGGAGTCGAGAGCTGTCATCCGGCCAATCACGGGGTCCCGCCTCGCCCCAGCGCGCCCTGCCTCTGAACCACAAGGACTTCCCCTCGTTAGCCTGCTCCCTCGCGAGGGAGGAGGGGAGGGGGCGACCGAATTGGGGAGCCAATCGCAAGCCAGGGCTGTCGTTCTCTGCCCCCCCCCCCGCCGCCGCGTCTCTTTCTCGCTGTAGTCGAGGTGGGCGATCGCCAGTGGTAGCGGGCGGAGGCCGTCGCTTGCGTGGGGTGTCGCGGGCGGAGGGTCAAGCGAGCGCCCGGCTGCTCGGTGTGGTCAACGTGCTGGACCGTGGAGATTTCGTGGGGTGCCACCGTAGGAGAGATCTGCGCTTGTGCGGCGGCGAAGACGACGACAGAGCGGCGGCGGCGGCAGCAGCAGCAGCAGCAGCAGCTTCTTCTTTTTCGCTTTACTTCGGCTGCCCACAGCAGGGACATCATGCCGAAGAGAAAGGTAACGCGCTTTCCCGCGTAGGTGAAGCGGATGTCGTGGCTACCGCCGAAATCTCCTCCAGCCCCGCAATTCAAGGGAGGAGGGAGAAAAGGGGGAAAAGAACAACCTTTGCGACCAGCGGATCGCTCAGCGTTCATTTGGGGTGCTCTGCCGGGATTGGGGGGGGGGGAGGCCGCGAATCCTTGGCGTCTTTTCCTTCAACTGCCTGTTGCAAATAGGACAAGAGGCTGCTGGCGAGATCCGCGGCGCTGTGTGGAACTCTGCGTTTGCAGTGCGTGAGTGTGAGACAGTCTGTGTGTTGGGCTTCGTTCTCCGCAGGCCCTTCGTCGTTGTCCCTTTGAATGCCTGCCACAACTCTCCCCAAATGCTGCCGCTGCGGCTTTGCCTTCCCTCCTTTTCCCCCCTCGGGAAGAGTTCGCTGCTTGCAAACTCCAGCCAATAAGATCTGCAAACTCTGTGTGTGTGTGTGTGTGTGTGTGTGTGTGTGTGTGTGTGTGTGTGTATGAAACACGCACACACACTCTTTTTTCCCCTTGAGGGATTGTGTCCCTGGTTTGTGCCTGCCGCCGCTCGCTCTGTCGCAGCCTTGATGATGGCTCCAAGGTAACATGGAAGAAAACACACACCAGGAGAGAAGGGAAAAGCCATGTTTGAACCAAAGTACAGTACAGTACACCCTCCTTCTCCTTGCCTCCTGTGACAGACCCGTATGTAGCAACTCCTGTGTCAATCAGGACAGGAGGCTGAATAGACAGAGCCTTGTGCACCACTGGGTGGGAGGGGGGATCTGCTTACAGTGTGGCAACAACAGGAGAGAGTTTCTAAAGAGCACCCAGGGAGACCAGTGTGGGCAGCAGGGAGGAGCTCTGCACCCTTGAGGTGGAGGAAGAAGGGGAGCCACCACTGTCGCCGCCGCTGCTCAAAGCACGCCTTGGCTTGGAGAGGAGAGCCGTTTCCTCCTTTCCTTCCCCCTTCCTCAGTGCTTCCTTCCTCTGCTGCAGAGCTGTTGCTAGGATGTTTTGATGCCCGCCCTGCTTTACTTCCTTAATACAGAGTTCGGCTTCCTCCTTGACACTTGGATTTGGTTTGCTTGTTGGAGATGGTATGTTTCTTACCCGCCTCTATTTTAGGCAGAGACAAATGTACCCTTTTACGCATTACCTAGAGAACTAGCAAGCAAGGCTGATGTTCTGGAAGTGATCGGTGAGGTTTGCATCCAAAGAACTGTGTGTGACGGGCTGTAATTCAAGTGGTGCCCTGTGTAATTTCAGGCTGAGGAACTCAGTAGGATGAAAAATGTGGAAAGTCCCATCTTCAGACTTGGAGTGATGACTTTTGATAATACAGTACAGAAAAAAAAATGCATTTAAATGAGAACTGTCCCATAGGTGAGTTCAGTGGGTCTCCTGCCCCTCTTGTCCTCTTAAAATGCTGTTGGAGGCAGACTATGAAAAAAATGCATTTCACATCTCTTATGTGACTGTCTTCTTGGTTCTTATAAGTCCTGCTAACTGGGCAAAGAAGCATCTTTTAGTGGTAGTTCTCTTATATTTAGCGGAGGGGGGGGCAGGTGTCCCTATTCACCAGGGCACAATATCCGTTACAGTGGCTGTTTGCTGGTGTCTTCCTTGAGTTTCTTTCTTTGAGCCCCTTTGGAGGCCACCATCTTATTCTTTTTGCTGTGCAGATCACTTTGTGAACTTTTTTTTTGGTTGAAAAGCAGTCTATAAATATTGTGAATAATAGTACTTCTAACATAGGATGATAATCTGTTATAATTGACGGTAACCTGTTGTTTCACCTATACGGTGTTTTGGGCCTCTTGTCTGAGCCTGGGAGACCACTTGTGATGGTGTTCTCATTAATGACTTCTGTAGGATTTTAGTTTTACATTAATAAACAGTTTTCTAAAGGAAGATCTCTCTCACAGTGCTTGGAATAATACAAAGAAAAGTGACAATGTAATGCCAAGAAAGAAACATCAAAAGTATAAAACTTATTCATTCCTTTTAGTTAATTAATGGCGTTCTTGTATTCATGATCAGCCTCATGAGATGAATCCACAGAAGAGTGACTCCCATGGTGCAACTGTAGACTTTAAAGCCTAGGGGACTTGAGGCGGTATAATTCCGGACTGTACCACTTCAGACTGCGGGGGGGGGGGGTGGAGTTGTCATATTTTTGAATGTTCCTCTGTGTTAAAAGCTTTTAATGATTTAGATGAGATATGATCTGGTGAGTTTTATTGCTGCTGTTTTTCACTTTGAAATTTATGAAGAGTGTTATGCTGTTTTTATGATGGTTTTATGAGATTGTTTTACTTTCCTAATTGATACTGTGATGTTAACTTATTTTCTTGTGAGCCGCCTGAGGGTCCCCTTATGGCTCTAGGGAAGGATAAAAATGTAAAGAAAAAATGTTATGAATTAAATTTATTTTTATTTTATTTCACATCAGGTTTCCTAATTAGGCTGAAAAAACTGAAATACTTGTTAGATGTGTGAGACTTGTGGTTGGGGTTGAGTCTGTGAGAAGCAATGCTTTGTCTCTATGGGCATTTTCTACCATGTACATTAAGTTTAGATGGGCACAGTGGTGTCGCTGGAGGTGGGGCGGAATGCTAAGTTCCTCACCGTGCTGATCTCCGTTACTCACCGGGATGAGGCGGCCCCGCCCCCTTGCCTTCGGAGCCATTCAGAGGGGCAAAGGCAATGCGTAGGGAGTCTCCTGCGCGTTGCCTTCGGCCCACTGAATGGCTCCAAAGGCGAGGGGGCGGGGCTGCCTCGTGCCGGTGAGTAACAGAGATCAGCACGGTGAGGAACTTAGTGTTCCGCCCCACCTCCAGCGACGCCACTGGATGGGCAAAGGACAAGGTCTTTGGATTGCACACTGTGAGGCTAACAGTGCAATCCTATGCATGTCTACTCAGAAGTAAATCCCACGGAGTTCAGTGGGGCTACTCTCAAGTAAGTGTGTATAGGATTGCAACCTAAATAATACTGTATTAGTAAGCTAATGGGATGTAGAATACAGGAGAGCCTGTATAAAAGGGTAGGCAGGCATATGGTATAGTCCAGGAATTCTCAACCCCTTCCCAGCCAAGTACTGTACCATCTCCGGCACAACTCTCTTGCTGTGTACCACCAGAAGTGACTGGAGATGACATCATCGCCAGTTACTTCTGGGTTTTCAGAGGCCAGAAAACGTAGGTAGGTAACTCTGGGCTGGTGGGAGGGCCCTTCTCAGCGTTTCCGAGAGGCTTGGTCAAAGGCAGGAGCCTCTCAGGAGCAAATATACGCCACTGAAAGTGCCATGTTGGAGCGGGGGTCCAGCGGTCTGAGTACCACTAGCAATCGGCCGAAGTACCACTGGTGGTACTAGTACCACTGGTTGAGAATCCCTGGTATAGTCTTCCCAGAGCCATACTGCCTCTAAAGGCACATGAGAAATTGCTTCTTTGAGAGTGCCCCCAGTGCAAAGATTCATGAGCATGCAAAGCTAAATTGGCAGGGAGAAATTGGCTTCTGGCCTCATCTTCATCGTGCCATATAAATGTCACATGAACGAGAAGTTTTGATGATGAGGTTCACAAACAAACAATTCTCCATGTGCATTTACCCCATACAGGACTGTACAATGTGCCTGCATTAATGTTTGAATTGGCGAGAGAGAGAGAGAGAGAGAGAGAGAGAGAGAGAGAGAGAGAGAGAGAGAGAGAGAGAGAGGACTCGTATACACAATATTTTAAAAGGGACTTAAATAGACTCAAAAAGAAATGAGGGCATAGCCTGAGGGCCCCATGATACAGGCACCTTGCTGCAGCTACAGGTCTAGGACCGGTCAGTGCCTGGATGGGAATCCCATGTATCGTGTCTTGAGATCCATGTTGGAAGAAAAATGAGATACCAATGAACTAAATAAAATAATCACTTGTTTTTGTGGACTTTTCCATACATTTAACATGATTAATCAGCCTGCTCCATTTTTTTTCTTTGTGTCTGTCTGTTTCTGTGTTTGAATAATGTGACTTTCAAATAACCTCTTTGTCATGAAAAAGTCTGGAAACCTAGAGTTAGTGTTTTCAGATTGGGTAGTTTTCTGATACATTTTGGTGTTTGGGACTGAAAGTGACAAAGGCAAAAGCCTGAATGCAAAAAGGTGGCTGTTGACTACAAAACTCAAACAAAGAGCAGGTGGAGCTCTGGGCTGTTCTAGTGAGGTAGGTGTGTGTGTGTGTGTGTGTGTGTGTGTGTGTGTGTGTGTGTGCGCGCGCGCGTGTGTGTGTTATGATGTGTACACAACAAAGAAAATATTGAGTTAGCACTGGATGAGCTGAGACAGCACGTTATATTTAAAACCCAAGACTATATAGCATTTGCTTTTCCTCTTGGTTTTCAAGCCCTCTCCGAAAATAATGTTCAAAATGAATGTACCACAAACTGTGCTAGAAGCAGCCAACCCTTTGATCCCTATGAAACTGCAATATGAGTAACGTGTTTGCATTGGCCATTGAGAAAAGTGGAACCAAAGTCTGTCATTTGCCAAATCACATTCAAAACTGTTTTGCCATACAGATAAGGAACATTTCTTTTCAGCACTGTCAAGATTGTATTTGCAAGGCCCAGTTAACTGTCAATACATGTGGAAAAACTGACACAGCGGTGCAGACAAGGGTTTTGAGAAGATCTTTAAATTGGAGTTCCAACCAATTTTGAAGATTGTAAAGATTTGTTGTTGGAACAAAGTGCAGTTTCTATTTTTATTATTATTTAAAAAAAACCAACAGCCATTGTAATGGTACCAGTATATTTAAATAGGTTTCAGTATGAAAGCATGCATATGGAATAGTTTTTATGATTCTCAGCCTGAGAATAGTAGCTCCTGCAGTGATATTGCAGTGGCTTATTCTGAACCACATTGACTTGGGAATTAAAGTCCCCTTGGTTTCAGTGGAAAATACTTCTCATTAAGTGTGCTTAGGATTATAGTACTCTCAGACCATTTCTTTATAAATCACCAATTTTGTAGTAGTTCTGTTCATTTCTGTATTTTTTGTACATGAATAAATGACCTCCATGTTGTAACTGGATTGGGCTCATCCACAAGATTTGTTGAGGAATGATGATAGAGTATGGTAGTAATTTTAATTACTGGTCTTTGGGGCAAAATGCTTAGAAGCAGGAGTTCATTCCTTTATCAATTGCAGCTTTCATATATTCTGCCAAAGTAGTGATTCTTTTTCAGTGTGTTTGTATCATTCACATCTGATGTGTGAATGTAATTTTTCTCCCTTGAGTTCTGTGCAGTGGCTTTTGTCGTGTGAGCCACATAATCTTTACTCAGAAGCAAGTCCCACCAAGTTCAATGTGTCTTACTCCTAAGTAATAGCCCAATCCTAACCAACTTTCCAGCACCAATGCATTCGCAATGCTGCCCTGAGGTAAGGGAACATTTGTTCCCTTACCTTGAGGAGGCTTCTATGACTGCTCTCCCACCACAGAAAGCAGCGTGTGCCCCATTGGAACGGCTGCATCGGCCCTGGAAAGTTGGTTATGATTGGGTTGTAAGTCTGTGCAGGCTACATGTGCAGTGAGGGCCCAAACTGTGGAGTAGGGATGATTGTTGAGGGGGTTGATCCTAATTTGACCGCTATTGCGGTTTCAACTTGTAAAGTTACGTTAATTTGATTTTACTGAAATCCAAAAACCAATAAACTTTCAGATAAAAAAACTGGAAAACTATGTGAAAACAGTGATTAAAAAAAATTGAGGCGAAAACTTTCATGGCCAGAAACAGTATTCAGAGAAAAAAGATTTAAGGGTAAAAAAGCCGTGTAGAAAATATTTATCAAGCCAAAAAACGTATTAAAAACAATTTTAAAAATGCAAAAGATTTAAGGGTAAAAAAGCCCTATAGAAAATATTTATCAAGCCAAAAAATGTATTAAAAACAATTTTAAAAATGCAAGTTAAATGCTATACAGTGCTAAAAGTTAGCAAACAAGAAATAAAAATCATTTCAAATACAAAGGGAAGGACCGACGTTTCGTCCTAAATCGTAGGACATTTGCTAGGTCTAAAACAGCAAAGCTATGGATGTTGAGGGGCTCCAAGACAAACACAGTATATACTGTGTATATAAACACACTTTTAGCATTATAGAGACTTGTATTTTTAAAATTGTTTTTAATACTTTTTTGGCTTGATAAATATTTTCTACATGGCTTTTTTACTCTTAAATCTTTTTTCTCAGAAAAGAATTGAGGCCTTGACTTGCCTAGAATTAGGCTTACCAGCTCTCCAACCGGGACAGAGTGCTAGACCTTTAGGAAAAGGAATGTGGACAGGTGTAGCTTGTTAAGTCCTAGAGCAGAATCCTAGGCATGTCTACTCAGAAGCAAGCCCCATTGAACACAATGGGGCTTGCTTCTGAGTAGACATGCCTAGGATTGTGCTGTAAGGTTTAACAAGCTACACCTGCCCACATTCCTTCTCCTAAAGGTCTAGCACTCTGTCCCGGTTGGAGATCTGGTAAGCCTACCTAGAATAGCAGCAGTTGTCCAAACACATGTGTAACATTCACAAGACTACAGTCCTTAACATAGACGTAAGTTCTATTGAACTCAAAGAGACTTACTTCCAAGTCAAGATGGTTACAGTCATGCTTTAAAGCTGAAGTCCTATACAGCACATACTTACCTGGGACTAAGTCCCATTGAACACAGTGGGACTTCTTTCTGAGTAGACATGCTGTAAGCAAGTTAAGGTCTCCAGCCTAACACCCCAATCCTAAGAAAAAATAAATCAATTCTGAAACGAATGTAGTTGAAGTGGGACTTGTTGAAATCAGTGGGGCTTCTAAGTTAATGTACAAACTACGGTAAGTACAGTACCGGTAATTGGAATTCGGGTATACTACAAACCTCCTGACTCCCAGTCTGGGTGGGGAACATTCAATTATAGTACATAGCACTTTCCTTTCTGGTTTGCTATCTTATGTATGGTAATCTGTTCTGTTAGATGTCTCTACTGAGGGATTTGGTTTGCAGGGTTTTTTTTTAAACAAATGTTATTAGTGGTAAAGATGAACTGCCTATGAGTTGATCTTGCTGGTGCTAGATCAAAAAGTTCTTTGCAACGCAGTTTGCAGGTTGTTTAGGAGCAAAGCAGTTTGCAGGCTGTTTAGGAGCAAACAAGCAAGTGTTTGAAGGACACTTTGAAGGAAATCATGCCTAGCTAGGAGTATACAGGGTAAAAGGCTGGCTGTGTGTTTGACTTTTTGAATAAATGTAGTAACATGATCAGATTCAAAACCAATGTTAGAGCAAGTATCCTGCTTTTATGGGCTTTTCTTTCATCAAGGAGCAAACTACAGGGGAGGGAACTTTAAGATCAGGCTCCTTACTTAGGATTTCCGTGAAGTAAATACTATACTCAGCAGTAAGTCTTCGTGAGTTCTGTTTGGTGTACTTCCATGTAAATGTGCATAACATTGTAGCAATATGCATGTTAAGTTTCTATTTAATCTTGAATATCTGCAGTGAAGTTTAGTGCAGAATGGTAATTGTATAACTCAGGCCTCTGGAGCTGTGAGCAATGTGGGAAGTATATCCTTATTCCTGTTGCATAGCCGTAGAGTCAGCAGGAGGAACAGGAGTATGGAAATAGGAGGTACCTATAATGACGTCCAAGCTGCTGGCTTGGCTAGGAGCTTTGTCAATAAATTAGTTGTCTTCTCCTACTGACAAAAAACTTTGAAAGCTTCTTTGGGTTAGTAATGAGGGGTATGCATTTTGATAATGGATTATGGGCTAGCTCCAAAGAACTGGTAGCAGAAGAAATGTAGCTGCTGTTTGACTGATGCTTGCACAAGAGTGTGTAGGGCTGTAGCGGGTAGATTCTGTAGCAGTTCCTGTGGTTGTGCAAGAGAATGCATGAGCTCTTGGGCTTTTCTCAAGAGACTTTCAAGCTTGAAATGTGGAGCAACTTTTCCATGAGGAGAAGGTACCTTCTGCATCTTTGGATCCAACCTAGTTACTTCTGACTGTGAAACTTTTTTTTTTTTTTTAAATTATCCTCCTGGATAAAAAATGTGAGGGTTAATTTTTGGGAAATCTGGCAATTGGTTCATATTCTTACTAAGACCGTACCTAAGCATTCATTTGTCTATCATGTAGAATTACTGACTGTTAGAGGTGCTGCTTTTTAAATTGTCCGATAGTGAGACATTTTATTTCCAAATTTTTATTTCCCCAACAAGAGGACAAAAACCGGTTGAACCTGTTCAGGCACACTTGTGGATTTGTCTCTCGGGTAAAAAAGAATAAGAGCATTTATATTTGTTATGTGTGTAAAAGGACCTAAAAAGCTGTGTGAATTTTTGCAAAAGATGAGACAACCTTTTTCAACTTACGTTAATTTATGTGCGCAAATAACCTTTTGGATTATAAACGGAATAACCTTTTACTAATTGCTTGTTAACTACTTGTTGTCCTTAACCGTTCGTTACTCACCCACAGATTATTTTAAAGAGATTATAAAATTGGAGCAATTGCTTTTAAGATTATTACCATATTTGGTATTGCATGAGTGAAGAAATGTTCTCTGTTTCTTGTGGTTTCTGCTGGGTGCTTATTTCTTGGGAGAGCCAGGGCTGTTGTGGCCTCTCTCAGTTTAGTCTGCAGGCCACGTGCCTGGAGGCATTCAACACAAGGACGGATGAGGGTGCTGTGCAGGTTCTGAGAATGTTGTTACCTTGGGAGGGAGAAGGCACAATCAGCGAAACAAAGTGAAGGTCCAAAACCAGGTTAGCAGTGGATAGGATGAGGATCCTCTAAGACAAATGGGTCAGATTGGAGTTGGGCAAGCACATGGAGATACATATAGGCAGAAGTGGCATGCCATTGGATCTGCTGTGACATAACTTACAGATTCTGGGCACTCAACCCCAAACTGGTGGCATCTTCAAGGAACTCACAAGGGCTACTGTTCCCTCATCTGCTGTAGCTGCGGTAGTCCAAGGAAGAAGGAAATACATGTGGGCTTGTGAGCCACAAAGACTGGAGTCGAGAGCAGGTGATCACATTAAAAAAGCATAAGAAGACCCTTGTTGAATCAGGCCAAAGGTCCACCTAGTCCAGAGCATCCTGTTTCCAACAGTGGCCAGATAGATTCTCCAGGAAGTCTACAAACCTCCCCCATTGTTTGTCTACTATGCCTTTACATTATCATTACTGCTCTTTTATGGAGTCTGAGGGAAGAACTGTAGCTCAGTGGTAGGGTACATGCTTTGCAGAAAATCCAGGTTCAGTCCCTGGCATCTTAATTGTAGGACTGAGAAAGACTCTGGTCTAAGACCAAGCATAGCCACTGCTAGTCCGTGGACAATATGAATAAACATGGTAACCTCTGGTATGTTGCACCCTGTCTACAGCTGGTTTCTGCTGTGGATCATGCAGGTCAGCCTGTGTGCAGAGGCGCAAGGCGCCAGGAGGGTGCCTGGGTGTGAGGGGGCGGAGCCAGCGTCACAACGCGCCCTCGCGTCACGTAGACGCGCCCCTCCGCCCGGTTTGCTCTCATTTCAGAGCCAAACGGACTCAGGGAGGGCGGGAGGGCCCAGACACAACGCTGCTTGGTAAGTTCCCCACCCGCGGTGGAGCGCCTGGAACTCCTGCTCCACCGTAGTTCCGCCTCTGTGTGTGTGTGTGTGTGTGTGTGTGTGTGTGTGTGTGGAGACTCCTGCCTTGGGACGGGAAGTGGAATACCTTCACATCCTGCCTCGCCATAAAATGACTCTAAGGGCAAACAAACCACCTGTCAGACTATAAATAACAGAGATACAGTATTTGAAACTTTCCACTATACGCTTAAATGTACAGCAAGCTATACAGTACTGTTAGCAAGCCATCAGTTCTCAGTTTAAAAATAAGCAAGTACTGTATCTGTAATCCATTGATATACACTTATCTTGGAGAAGGAAATCCCAGAAAAGATATTAAAGATAGTTTTTATTAGCAGATCAGTAAGCTGGCGAGATAAAATATTATATCGTATTTAAATGGATCAATTCACCTGATAAGCGTTATAGTCGCAGTCAAGTCTTTATAAGCGTCACTTGCATTGATTACTTGTCATTGGCGTATCCAGTGACTTGCATTCTGATTCCTGGATCCCAAGCAAGGGTTAGAAGGAAATTGCATTGATTTCAACGAAACGTACTTTCAAGTATGTTCTGAGGATTCGGGTGCCCTGCTGAGATCTTGAGCTGTGCGCCACTTTAAATTAACAAGTTCCAGATAGGTGTGCCGAGGACTGAGATGTATGCCTAACTTGCGACTCAAAATGAACGATTCAAGTACATTAGTTTTCTAACAACATGTACTGTATAACCCAAACATAATTTTTAAAAAGACCAAGCACTAGGGGGCTAACTATTAGGAATTGCAGAGGCCCCATGATGACCCAGGGGTCTGTGGTTGCAAAGAGCTCTTCCCACTGTGCCATGACTGTCTTACACACATGCCTCTGTAGGAGACCCAGGCAGAGAATCCAGCTGCCCTACTTAAAGACTTAGGGCCGATCTACACTGCACTGCATCTGGTGCTTTGCGGAGATTTTTACAGTCTTGCGAAGCATTTGCGCGCTCCCGATGCTGCGGCGTGTACAAAGCGGCAAAGATGGTTCCTGCCATGTTTTGAGGGGTAGCTTCGCCGTAGGCAATGCAGCCACCAATCGGATGAGAGGGGGGAGGAGAGTGGCTGCATGCCAATCAGAACTACCTCCAATCATCGTGGAGGTTTTATTTCAAGGATGAATCCCAGAGGAAACCACAGGACGAGGAGAGAGAAAACCAGAATGCTCCATGTTGACTCATTCAGAGTTGCACGGGAAGTTGAGCAGTACCCGAAACCCCTCGAGGTGTGTGTTAAAACGAAATAGAGAGAAACGTGTGAAGGGCATTTACTTCGCACTCCTCCAAAGGTTGCCAAGCGTCCGTGGGGTGAGGGGGGCAGGGAAGCACCGTGGGGAAAGGGACAATTTCCGTAGGAAACGTTGCTTCGATCTGTAAGAGGAGTCATTTTTCCTTCCCCCTCGAAGTATTGTTTGGGTTACATAAACAGCAGAGGATGAATGAAATTGGGAAAGCTTTTCCCGGTGTTGGCACTTAAGGTTTTCAGTGCCCCGGCCCCCGCTGTAAAGAACAGACCTGCAGGGTTTTCGGCCAATCAGAGCGCGCTTGTGTTTAACCAAACACAGCTGCGCTTTCTTAAGAAGGAGGGACAACAGGCGGGAAGACACTCTTCCGACCCACTCAGCGGAGGCAGGGCAAGACGACTGCACGCCGGACGCAGCGCAGTGTAGATCAGGCCTTAGACAAGATTTCTCTGGTTGGAAGGGACCCAGTAAAGCCTTCTTCATGCTGCACTAATTCTGATGTGATAAAATTAATTTTGGATAATTAATTTTGCTTTATGAATCTACTCTTTTCTGGGGTTTTTTTAAATGGGGCAAGATACATTTATATTAATAATAATAATAACAGTATTTATATACCGCTTTTCAGCAAAAACGTTCACAAAGCAGTTTACAGACAAAATCAAATGATTACTGTATTTTTCGCTCCATAGGACGCATCGGACCATAGGACGCATGCATCCTATGGAGCAAAAAATTGGGGAAAAAAAGGTTTTTTTTTTAAATAAAAATAAAAATAATAAAAAATGTAAGCAAAATACACTTACCAGGGCTTCAGGGAGGCCTGCAGAGGCTCGTGCAGGCCTCCCCGATCTTCATTTCGTAAAAAATCGGCCATTTTCGGCCACTTCCGGTTTTCGTCAAAACCGGAAGTGGCCGAAAATGGCCGTTTTTTTACGAAATGAAGATCGGGGAGGCCTGCACGAGCCTCTGCAGGTCTCCCTGAAGCCCCGGTAAGTATTTTTCTTTACTTTTTTATTATTCGCTCCATAAGACGCAGGCTTTTTCCCCCCTATTGTTTGGGGGGGGGAAATGCGTCTTATGGAGCGAAAAATACGGTAAATGGCTCTCTGTCCCAAAAGGGCTCACAATTTAAAAAAGATGCAGAACACCACCAGAACTGTGCTGGGATGAAAGGGGCCAGCTACTCTCCCCCTGCTATATATAAGAGGAGCAGCAATTGAAAAAGTGGCTCTTGCCCAGTTAGCAGGGGTGTGTCTATATCAGGAAACTACGTGAATTCCATTGGTATCGCCATAAACGTTGTAGGCGGCTTGGTATCTACGTAACTTGGATTGTTCATACCCAGTGCATATGAACCTATCTGCGTCATAATAGCTATAAATGGGTATGTCCCCCTGGGAGGGGAGGGTTCACTTACATCTGGGTAGGACTAGTATGTATTGTAAGTATAGCAGCAAACTATTGTTTAAAACATTCCGTTGCTATAGTCATAATATTATTTATTTATATTTATTTATTACAGTATTTATACTGTATATTGCCTTTCTCATAGACTCCAGGAGGTTTACGTAGGCAGGCCAATCATAAACCCATCTTTTCAGATTGGGGTTTTTACAATGTTATTCTATGAGAAACTCATAGAACCCTTCATTTCTCAAGATGTTTCCCTTCATAGTGCAGTTATCGTTCTGACCGCACAGCTCTTGCCTTCCAAGCTTCCACAGGCAACTGCAATCAAGCCTCAGGTGGGTTCACAAGCTGTTATCCATTTCTTGCCAGCTGACACCTCCATAGTCCACACTCCACATTCCTACACGAAGCTCCGTTGGCTCCGACAACTTCGTCAGCGACATCTGTCACCCTTCCAAAGCAAGTCCAGGGCTATCCCTGGTTAACCTTCAGGCAAGGTGGCAGTTCAACCTCTAGACCACATCTCCTGCCTTTGAGAGGATACTACTGTTTGTCACAAAGTCCCATTGATTTCAGTCTTTGGAGAGCATGACATATATCTGGCCTCCTTTCTGTGGGTTTTATTTGTTACCATAATTTATTTGCACATTTATTATATCTTTCAGACATTGCAGTAAATGTGTGGACATTCTGTCAGTTGCTTCCGTGGAGGTAGCTTACAGAGTGATCCATTGGGTATCTTTATGCTCACGCTAGATTATCCAGTCTTCCACCCGCTGCAAAATATTGTAGGCCCCCTCTTGTTTTCTCTAATAAACATAGCAGGTATAATGTACTGCACAAGCAGGTGACCCAGTAAGTTCATCAACAAAAATTGGCAAAGAGGGGCAATAGAGTTTTATAGGCAAGGATGGTGGTGTATATCACTAGCAGAGCGCAGGAACATAGACGGCTCAGTTGTTATTTCGGGCATGTCTGTTTAAGCCTTGGGAAAAACCTCAGAGCTCTGTATGCTGGTTAAGGTTCAACACTCACTAGGTTGTCAGTCAGGGTTGAGAGCAATAAGCTCAGTCTAAGGCAGCGGTTTCCAAACTCTCATGTAGAGTTTGGGCTGCTGTAAGTCATTGCGGGGGTGAGGTGGAGGTGACAGCAGCAATGGCACTCTCGGGATCGCACTTGCGCTAGAGGAAAAGTTTTTTGGAGGACTTACCAGGAGTTGTGCCGGCCCTCCAGAGGTTGCGGTTGCCACAGACCCCTCTGTGGGTGCCAGCGGAAAAAGGATTTTTTAACTTACTAGGGATCATGCCAACCCTCTGGAGGGTGCGGGGGACCCAGGGACCCTTCTGCGGGCCTCCCCACACCCCAGATTAGCTTCAAAAGGCAATTTGAAGCTACATCCGGTTTTCGATGAAACCAGGAAATAAAACAGAAGTAGCACGGTGGGGCTGTAGTTGCACCAGCATACATGGAGATACGCTGCTGTGTCTTGAGAATGGGATTGGGCCTTTAGATACTCCTTGCATACCTAGGAATGCTCCTTCACACGTACGTGTGTGTGTGTGTGTGTGTGTGTGTGTGTGTGTGTGTTTAATAAAAGAAAACACACTCTGTGAAGGATTTTAGATAGCATGTTGGATAGCATATTTGAAATCTTCACCAAAATTTTATTTTTCCCTTCCATTGCAGACTGGCACTGGATTTTATGTTTTAAAGAGTAAATATGAATCATCATAGCTTCAAAAGTAGGAGCAATGTCATATCAAGTAGACAAAATAAGTTTGGTCAGATGGAACCCAACTGCCGCGTGACGGTGTGAACTACTGCCTTCTGCTCCAGCTCTTGCCAACCTAGCAGTTTGAAAGCAAGAAATTGCAAGTCGATTAACAGGGACCGCCTCGGCGGGAAGGTAACAGTGCTCTGTGCGCCTTGGCGTTGAGTCATGCCCACAGAAGTCATGCCCACATGACCACAGAACAGAAGCGCTTTGGACATCACTGGCTCAACGACTTTGAAATGGAGATGAGCACCGCCCCTAGAGTTGGTAACGACTGGCTTTCGAGCGAGGTGAACCTTTACCTTTTTATATACCGTATTGGTCTGAGTATAAGACTCACTTTTTTCTCCTAATTTAAGTTTTTAAACTAGGGGTGCGTCTTATAATCAGGCTGTTGCAATTTAATGCCAGTGATTCAATAAATTTTTTTAATAGCACCAAACTTTAAGTGTGCGTCTTATAATCAGGTGCGTCTTATACTCGGGACAATACGGTATATCAGGGGTGGCCAAACCTGCTTAATGTAAGAGCCACATACGATAAACTTCAGATGTTTGAGATCCGCAAGAGAGATGTTTGAGAGCCACAATATTTAGGAAGCATTTAAATTCTTAAATATACTTACTCACTATGAACATTAAACTTATGTTTTAATCCAGTGGGCTCTCAGTTTATACTTGGTAAATACTGTACAGTAATTATAAAGCCAACACATCTCCATGAATGAGTGTGTGTGTGTGTGTGTGTGTGTGTGTGTACACACCATTTTTTCCTGCACTTGTCATTTTCATCATTATTGTACTGTTATTTCATTACTCACTAATAAAGGGGAGGGAGGGGGAGAGAGAGGGGGGGGGAGAGAGAGAGAGAACAAACTGTATAGACAAAGGTCCAAAGTATTCATTCAGATTCTGTTGTTTGGTTCTGTGTGTCTAAGAGGATAGAAGTTGCCAAACATGTGCAAATTGCAGTTTAAAATCATTTTTCCACAGCTGCAATTTCTGAGTCCTTGCTGAGCCATTGGCCTGATTTGGGAATATTTTTCCCCTTCAGTCAGCAGTAATGGTAATTGAAGCAGTTAATAAGGCAAGGCTTATCAATACATTTTGTCGCGTCACCAGCTCATAGCAACACGACATTTAAATTCAAGGAGATTCTACAAAAATTTACAATTAGATAAGACTGTTTTAGAGAATCCAATTTCACCCTTCATCTCCTTCTACTCATGCCCCCAAGTTTGGCATTTGCACAAAATGTTTGCCATAATACAAGACATAACCTGGTTTAAGAAGCTGTTGTTGTTGTTGTTGTTGTTGTTGTTAAGACTTTCATTAAAGGAAACACCATGCTTTCTGTAATGTAAGATCTCTAACTTATTTAACAGATTTTTAAAAAAGTTATAACCTTTCAATTTTTAGGCATGAATTATGTGCGGAGGGCTTTTAACTTACAAGTTTTGTTTAGTACATCCATCAAGATTAATCAGTACTGTATATTAATGCAATAAAGCTTAAACAGTTTAAATATTATATTCATAACAAAACAATGTTTTAAAAATCCTGGTCTTGCTTGGTTTGTGTTTTTTTTAAAGGGTGCATTGTTACTCTTATAGCACAGTCCTATGAATGTCCACTCAGAACTAAGCATCACTGAATTCAGTGAGAATTACTCTCAGGGTGCAATCCACCGGAAGTATCCGGCAGCGGAGTGAGCGCGCCTTCGCTGGAAGCCATCGCGATGACTCTAGACTAGAGTAAGGGAGGCTGGCACAAGGCCACCCTTCCTCACTCCAATGCCGGACTGGGACGCAGCCACCAGAGGAAGGTAAGCACTCCCGCCGGCGGCCGCATGGGCAGTCTGGCAGTTGAGGGAGAGGGCCATTAGTCTAGCCAGCCCGGGAGGTGGTGGGGGATGGCAGCTGCCATATCCCTGTCCCTGCCGGGTGGCTCTCCTCCAACTTCCGCCAGCTATTTAGCTCACGGAAATCCGAGGAGGCCTATCGGGCTGGCCCTGGTTTATACCCAGGGAAGGGGACGAGTGTCCCCTTCCCCGAGTAGACCTCTGGCCTGCCAGTCAAAGGGCAGCCTGGGCTCAGGATCCGGCGGGCGGCCCTGGACTGCCCGGTAAGTGTGTATAGGATTGCAGCATTATAACACAATCCTATGCATGTCTACTAAGAAGGAAGATCCATTTTTTTTCAAGGGAAAATGAAAGCTTTCTTCCAGGAAAGTGTGTATAGGATTGCAGCCTTAGTCATATGGTGATTGGTAGGGTGGCATCCTGAAGCCGGCGCCTCCCTTCTTTCCCCAGATCTACCCTTATGTCAGAACCAAAATCATTATATTCCACTGCTGCCACAAAGACAAAGCCAGGCAGAGAGAGACCGTCCTCAGAAACCCCCTCCCCCCAGTTATGTGGAGAATTTCTCCAAACACTAACCAATAGCATGTAGTCAAGGAAGATTGGGACAAGGCTGTCACCAAGTTCAGCCAGCCACAGGCAGGTAAAGAGTTAAAATACAAAAAGGGTACTGTATTAAAAATGCAGGCGTGTGTGTGTGTGTGTGTGTGTGTGTGTGTGTGTGTTGGATAGTACAAGGAAGAAAGAATAAAAAAAATGCAAAGTCAGTTACAGGCAAACTTAAGGCAAAATAATTTCATAAAAGGTCTGACTATGGTCTTGGCCTTAAGAAACCCGTTCTGTTATGTCATTGCCCTGGCCTATTGGCTGTTTTACGACCATTTGGGCATCCCTGCCTATCCTCTGACTTGGCCATCCGAGCCCACCTGATCATTTGGCTGGCACATGTCATTCCCGGTAGGTACATGGGCTAAGACCTATCGTTCTTAGGGAAACTAGATGAAGAAAGCACAGAATACACAAGGCAACCTGCCTGCCTGGCCATGCCATCTTTCTGCAGTGGCACTGATTTCAAAGTGTCTCAGGGAAGTCTCTTATTGAATCTTACACTGAGATTTTTCTTAAAGGAATTGTATAGAAAGGGGCTCAATTGTCAGATCATGTGTGTGTGATTTTCTTTGACCACAAATAGGTAGACACGATGGTAGATGCCGACCTTGACCCTTTGTATATTTCTTTGGAAGTGAGCGTTCATGTGTTGAGGATAGGGTTGTCTTTATGATGGCTATTTATCATATTTGTTCACATGTGAATCAAGAGAACCAGTGTGGTTTGAAGGAAGTGTTGGGCCAGGACACATTGGGTTCATATATTCCTACTCAGCCGTGCATCTCACTGGATAACCTTGAATGTTTGTATCTTTGCACAATATAGTTCAGGGGTTGTAGTGAGGATAACACGGGATTCCATAGGATTGCAGCCTAAAGGTTGGCACTCTGTCCCCCTTTGGATATGATATGAGCCTATGCAGGAGCTCTTGCTCTCAACTTTCAAACTACAGGATCAATAAATATCTTAGTTTCCACAGAGGCCTGGGGCTGGAACTTAAGGGTTAATTTTTTCAAATGCTTCCATCCTGAGGCTAAAGCCTGCTGGAGAGATCTGACCATTTAGCAAGTGATTAAGAGCTGAAAACACAGCTTTGCAGTTTTAAAAAAGAAAAAAGCATTTTACCTTTGAAAGAGACTTGGAGAGGCTTGAAAAAGGGACACTGCAGAAAACTCTAGGCAGAAAAGGTAGACTTTGATTATAGGCCGCACCCCTACTTTCAAGACTTGTCTTAGGGGACAAAAGTGAGTCTTATACTCAGGTCAATACGGTATGTCAGTTCAAGCAGGGCTCACCTTAGCACAGTGTCTTTCTGGTGGCTGTTTGCTGGTGGTGTTCTGCATCTTTTTTAGATTGTGAGCCCTTTGGGGACAGGGAGCCATTTAATCATTTGATTTTTGTCTGTAAACCGCTTTGTGATTTTTTTTGTTGAAAAGCAGTATATAAATACTGTTAATAATAATAATATCTGTATAAATAGGTACTGCTTGCGGGAAGGTAAACAGCGCTCCGTGTTCCAGCTGCATGCTACACGCTGCGGCAAGGAGAGTCATGCCGGCCACATGACCACGGAGGCGTCTTCGGACAACGCTGGCTCTTCGGCTTTGAAATGGAGATGAGCACGACACCTAGAGTCGGACACGACTGGACTTAATTGTCAGGGGATACCTTTTTTTTAAGCACTTAGAAAATACAGTCGGACCTTTTTATCCACTTATTTTTTTAATCCACGGATTTGACTCAACACGGATAGCAAAACTGTGGAAGAGGGAGTCCAACCATACTACTTTACCTATTGTTGGGGTCCTGCCAGTCACTTCCAGCCTCCTCCAAACCGCTGAAAAATGCAGCCGGGAGTCTCTGGCGCCATTTACAGGTTGCTTCCAGTACTGGGTTTTGTTTTTTCAGTCGATTCAAACAAACTCAGGAGGAGGGAAGCCGCTCCCGACCCCCCCCCCCTGGATTTCAGATAACACTGATTTTCTTATCCACTGTGGTTCTAGGAACAGAACCCCAGCGGTTAAAAAGGTCCAACTGTAATGGGGTTGATTTCTAGCAGCCAGCATGGATTTGTGCCAGACTAATCTCAATTCCTTTTTTTGACAGAGTGACTAGTAGTGGGAATGCTGTGGATATGGTGTACCTAGATTTCAGCAAAGCATTTGACACAGTCTCCCATGATACTCTTGTTGATAAACTGGTGAAATGTGGTTAGATGGTACTACTGTTAGGTGGGTTCAAAGCTGGTTGAACAGTCATTCCCAGTGAGTACTAATTAATGGCTCCAGATCAACCTAGAGAGGGGTATCAAGTGAGGTGCCACAGGGCTGTGTCTTGGGCCCTGTGCTGTTCAATATTTTTATAAATGATCTGGATGAGGGAGTAGAGGGGATGCATATCAAATTTGTAGGGGGAAATAGCTTGGGGAGGGGTAGGTAACACCCTGGAAGATAGAAGCAGGATTTAAAATGACCTTGACAGGCTCGATTACACACCCCAACACACATTTTGGTGCCTTAAAAATTAGACCTATTCTTGGTTATATTTGGGGCACTGATTCCAAAAATGGCATCAGTTTTGCCCTATCAGCTCTAATTTTGGAGATACAGCATAGCCACCTTATATGCTGCTTCAAGCAGCTTTCTTGTGAGGAAGCTAATGAGGAAACTGCTTGAATCAGCATATAATGTGACTATGCAATAACTCCAAAACTAGAGCTGATAGGGTAAAACTGATGCCATTTTTTGAATCAGCGCCCCAAATATACCCAAGAATAGGTCTAACTTCTGATGCACCAGGAAAAAAAAGATCTTTTTTTGTTGTTGTTGGGCTGTGTTATTGGGCCCAAACCAACAAGATGAAATTCAACGAAGAGAAATGTAAAGTCCTGCACATAGGAACAAAAACTCAGAGGCACAAGTACAGAATGGGGGATTGCTGGTTTGGCAGCAGCACATGTGAAAAGAATCTAGGTGTCCTAGCGGACCAGGGGCTGAATGATGTAGATTCAAAAATAGCAAATGCAATGCTGGACTGCATTAACAGAGGCATAAAGACCATCAGAAGTAATAGTTCCACTCCATTTTGCAGTAGTCAGAAATACTGTGTCCAGGTTCTGGGCACCCCATTTTAAGAAATACATTGATATGCTGGAACGAGTTCAGAGGAGGGCAGCAAAGATGGTGAAGGGTCTAAAAATCAAGTCCTATGATAAAAGAACTTTAGTCTAGAGAAGATTAAGCCTAAGAGGAGATCTGATAGCTCTCTTCAAGTGTCCGAAATACTGTCACATAGAAGAAAGGGAGGACTTTTTCCTCTGTGGCTTTTGAGGGCAGGACTAGAACCAATGGATTGAAACTACAGGGAAGAATGTGGGTTTAGGCTAGACATGAGGAAGAATTCCTTGACTGGAAGAGCCGCCTAGTGTTGGAACAATGCAATGGTTTGTGCAATGGTCCCTCATTGGAAGCTTTCAAGTAGAGGTTGGATTTCTTCCTCTCAGGGATGTTGTAGCACTTGCCTGCACTGAGCAGGGGGTTGAACTGGGGTTCTCAACCCCTTCCCGGCTGAGTACCACCTCCGGTACCACTCTCCTGCTGTGTACCATCGGAAGTGACTGGCGATGACATCATTGCCAGTTACTTCCGGGTTTTCAGGTTTTTGGAGGTCAGAAAACACAGGTAGGAAGGAGGCTCTGGGCGGGTGTGAGGGCCTTAGCTTTCCCGAGAGGCTCGGCCAAAGTCAGGAGCCTCTAGGGAGCGAAAACATGCCGCTGAAAACACCACGTTGGAGCGGGGTTTTGGTGCTCCGGCGGTCCAAGTACCCCCAGCAGTCAGACGGAGCGGGGTTTTGGTGCTCCGGCGGTCCAAGTACCACCAGCAGTCAGACGGAGCGGGGTTTTGGTGCTCCGGCGGTCCAAGTACCACCAGCAGTCGGAAGAAGTACCACTGGTGGTACTAGTACCACTGGTTGAGAACCCCTGAACTAGATAGATAACCTCTAAGGTTGCAACTCTAACATTCAGTGATTGGCTGTAAAAAAAACCCTCCCAGGATCCTTGTCTAAAATATCTAAAAAACAATGTGATGCTAATGCCTAAACGTTTGGATTTGTGTTTTTTTCAGCCCTCCAATAGCTGGCACCTAATAATTTCAAATAATTTTCCATAACTAGGACTAAGTAGTGCTTCTTCTGCTTCTTGTTTTTGTTTCTGAATTTTCACTCAATTGTTAGCAGTCTTGAAACAAACCAGAATGGATTGGTGAAGACTGGAAATTGTCTTGAATTACTCTTTTCTGTTATGGAATTACATCATAACATGAAAGAGAAATGCAGAGGCTTATGTTGTCCTGACATTTATAATTCCAACTCATTGGGCAAGTCTGTCTCATTCCATCCCATGGGGGAAGTTTGCACCGTACCATTGCTGCTCAGTCCTGCAGAAAAGAGGAGCAGGTGGGTCTTGCTGGTTTTGTGCTTGCATTTGACTGCTTTTTATGCATTTGTTTGGCTTTTGAGCACTACTCTATGTCTTAAATGAAAAACAGGCTTTAGAACTTGGCGTCTAGATAAAGAAACAAAACATAAGTAGCTCAAGATAAAACACTGACAATGGGTAACACTTGAAGATAGTCCAGCTATTTCTTGTCTTTAGGAGAGCCAGGAAAAAGTGGTTTGAAACATTGAGGCATGTTTCATGTGCATGGTGATGAGTTCAGCAGGCGACACTTGTGAGTAAGTGTAGGATCAGGTCATCAGTCCTATTTAATAACTGCACGAATAAGGGATGTTCTTTATATCTGTTGCTGCTGCAGACTTGCTTGAGTGCCCAATCCTATCCTTCCGATGCCGATGCAGCCAAACCAAAAACGAGCACGCTATATCCAGGCGGGGCGGTGGCAGATTGGAAGGAGAATTATTTCCCCTTATTATTAGAAATATTTTATATACCGCTTTTCAACCAAAAAAGTTCACAATGCAGTTTAGCCAATAACTAATGACTCCCTGTCCCCAAAGGGCTCACAATTTAAAAAAGATGCAGAACACCACCAGCAAACAGCCACCAGAAAAGACACTACTGTGCTGGGGTGAAAGGGGGGCAGTTACTCTCCCCCTGCTAAATATAAGAGGAGCACCCATTGAAAAAGTGCCTCTTTGCCCAGGGTATCCCCTTAACCTCCATAAGCCTCCTGCTTTGCAATGGGTCTCCTTGAACCTGCGCCAGCTCTTGTCTCCAAAAAAATGTTTCTATCAGTTCCTCTTTTTCATTATTTCTCTCTTCATTTTCTGTTTTCTGGTGGCTTTTGTCTTCTTGTAAATTAAGCCAGAATCCTGTTCATCTGCAGTTGATGATTTGCTCTACCTTAAGCTGCCTGTGAGTCGTCTTCTGGTGCCATTTCGAGTTTAATTTGTATTATGGTACATATAGAAAGCAGAAGCATTTTAGGGTTTGGAGCATATCAGCTTTAAAGAGCAAGGTGCTCACTTTCTAGAATTGCAGCTTATAGCAGGGACTTGATTGAATATATTTTGCTCAAACATTGTAAATCTCCCTGTAGCAGAAAACTATAACTAGATGCAAGTCCAGTTGCTGGTTTGCCTTGTCATCCGCACGTCCACTTAGTCTTACGCATGTCCACTTAGATTTCAGTGGGACTTTCTCTCAGGGAAGTGAACGTACAGTAGGGATGCCATGTAAGGCAGTTTGCCAGTTGGATGACTTGGGTCGGGGGAGCAGAGTCATGCTGTTCAGCTAAGTTAGACACAGGATGAATGCGAAAAGATTGTTTCCTTGACTCATTTTGGCCTGTTTCTCTTTTCTGCCTTGTGATCCTCCTAATTATTAGCAAAGTCTGTGTGCGCCTGTGTAGGAAAAGAAGCATGTGGTTTCCCTCCGGTTTTCTGCGTCCTTGTTAGGCGAAATCTCAAGGCTCCTCCTCAGACGTTTGTTTTACCAATTGCTAACTATTTCAATCCCCTTAAGAGCCTATGAACTCACCTTGTTAATCAGCTGGAAACTGTCACTGTGGGATACAAGCACCATCCCCTTTATGTTGCAAGGCAGCTGAGGTTGCAAGGCAGTCTTCATGGCAAGCCTGATTCCCTGAAAGACAGTCACAGACAAGAGTGTGTGAGTGAGTGAGTGAGTGAGTGAGAATGCAGTCTTGTAAATCTGCCATTTTGGTCAAAGCTATGTTTTGCTCCTGTTGCGTGTGAAAGCTAGAGAACTTCACATTTCATTGGTGTATTTCTTTCCTGCATTCTTGCTGGTCTTGTGTGAAGTTCAGGTATTATTGGCAAGTTCCCTTTCTTATTCCACCCCAAGACTAACCCACAGAGTGATGTATTGGGCTGCCAGTAAAGGATGTACCAGTCATTTGTGTTGTGTCCATTTGTCATTTAAACCTTACAGTAAATTGTGAGAGCATTCAAAATAATGTGTTATTTCAGAAGCAATTTAAAATGGGTCTCTGGTGAGAATGTTTAAACCAGCATTAAAGCTACAGTCCTACATGCTTACCTGGGAGTAAGTCCTCCTGAACTCAGTGGAGGAGATATGCATAGGATTGCAGTGTAAGAGAAATTTTTAGAATTGGTCGGGTCAAGTAAGCGACCTGAATGCAATCTAGCCCTTGATTAAAATTTGTCTATTAGAAATGCTACAATCTGTGATTATATGTTTGGCCATGCAATCAAGGTATATTAAACCTCTGTCTAGGAAGCAATCAATAAAGATTCTTCTGCAATTTAAAAACAGTTTTAAAAGCTATTTTAAAAGTAGATAATAAAAATAGCTCCAGAAAAACCCTTTGGAGCCCTGGAAATTAGGGTTTTGTACAAGGAATTTCACTGCATTTTAGAGGGGCAGTATAACATGTAAGGTTTGGGTTTGAATTTCTATTTTGTTGTCCAATATATCTGATTGTCTGCTTTTAACTAAGTAGAACACATTGTTACTGACTTAATTGTTTCATTTCCTTTATAGTCTCCAGAGGGTGCTGAAGGCAAAGATGCAGCAAAACTAACAAAACAAGAGGCAAGTGTGACTCCTTCCTTTGCTTCCCCCCCATTTCTTTCTTTTATTGTTAACTGTAATATAGCATCTGTATGACTGTATAGTAGAGAACTGTGTGGACCAGGTCTTTGTCTATAGCCAAAGAAATGGTCCATAGTGGGTTGGGCCCACAGTGTTGTGTATTCTGTCAAAAAAAAAAACCACACGTAAATGTAGCAGTTCAGTAATCCAGCATATCTGGGTCAAGAAAAAACAACAGCGGGTTCTATCCTAAGAACTCCCATTAGTGGAAAAGTTCAGTTTGTGCAAGGGTAGGCCATTGTGTTCAGTGGGGCTTGCTTCTGAGTAGACATGCCTAGGATTGTGCTCTAAGGTTGAACAAGCTACACCTGCCCCATTCCGTCTCCTAAAGGTCTAGCACTCTGTCCCGGTTGGAGATCTGGTAAGCCTATGCAAGGGGAAAGAGGCAGTTTTTACAAATCCTCCTTCCATCTGCACCTTCAAGAGCTGGTTTTCAAGGAGCTACAGAGGGATTTTCTACTAGTTTAACAGCCCAATCCTATCCCCTTCCCGGCATAGGCTCTTCAGCGTGGGCCATGCGACCCACGCTAGATACTATCTGGGGAAGGGACTGGCTGGAGGTCTACTTGGGACTGGCTGGAAGTCTCTAGTAGGCTGGACGTCTACTTAGGGTAAGCACTTGGGTGTCTGCTTACCCTGGGTAATGCCTCAGCCACCTCAATGGGCCTACTTGGTTCTCCTCCAGCTCTGTAGCTGGTGGAGAATCAAGCAGCCCCGTGTTGGGTACAAGGGCCTGGGATGGGGGATAGGATAGGGCATCCAACAAGGACGCCAATTCCTCCCCCCTCTCAGACCCGATCCGCACACCCCACCCGCCCTGTTACTCACCTCCCCGCCTGCCCCCATGCCTCTTGGAGTGGCCTTACCTGCTCCGGCACGCATGGGCCCTGGATATAGCGATGGCAGGATGGCTCAGGCCTTCCTGCCGGCGCTGCCTCCTCTTCTGGGTGTCCAACATGCCTTATGGCATGTTTGCAATACCCGGTGCTGAGGCTGCAGCGCTGGCACCCATACTCAATAGGATTGTGCTGTAAGGGAGGGACAGGAAACTATACAGACTGCTGAAGCTTCCCATAGACTTCCTCAACTCCTGAGCCATCACTTGCACTGTCCACATGACTGGCTTATCTTTGTAATAATAAGAGCTAGAAACTTGATTTAGAAAACCAGAATGCTTTCCTTCTAGGGGTATTTAATTTGGTGTCAGGTGAGAGTTGGTATACTGTAGTGACTAACGGTCCAGTCCTATTGAAGAATTATGCTGGCGGAACATGCGTTCCACTGGTGTAACCTCCTTTATGGCCATTGCAAACATGACTGTGCACGGGCTGGCTGCCACCGCAAATGGCAGGTGGCCAGCTCTGCGTGCCGACTAACGCTGAATGAGGTGAGCCTGGAGGAGGTGAGCCAGCCACATGGGGATCTAGGTAGGATTGGGCTGTAAAAGTGTGAGCTGGGAAGTGTCCCTCATTCAAACATTGCTTGAATTACAGTGGGGCCAAAGCCCCCTTAGTAATTGTTGGAGGGGGCATGATTTAGCTAAAAGTGTAGTGAGTTAGGAAATGGGACTTCTGGCTTCATGCATGATATAGCTGTAATTGTTACAACAACTCTCTGAGGGTGCAATCCTATCCACACTTACCTGGAAGTAAGCTCCATTGACTATAATAGGATTTACTTCTGAGTAGTGCCCATGTGCTTGTGCTCTCAGGTGAGGGGCAAAACAGCTCTGTAAGGATCTCTCTATGCACAGGCACTGACTGTTCTACCAGTTGTCACACTTTCTTGGTGCCATCATATGGAACCCACATCTCTCTAGCGAAGCCTGGCAGTAGCCAACGTAAGGTGCTGCTCCTTCCAGTCCTTTTTATAATCCTTGGTGTCATCTTGTAAATCTGAGAGATGTGCAAATGCTTTGTGAGAGTTGGAGTGCTCGGTATCTCTGAGGGCATGTCTGCTCTGCAAGTGGACTCCTTTCCATCTGGCAGAGTGTTGGCTCACTCCATGGGTCTGCTGCTGCGACAGCATGAATGCAATGGGCTGTGCCTTGGAGTTGAGATTATCACCAGAGATGGGATCCTTGGGGGCTGCTCCGTGCTTCCCTAGGAATGCCTTGAGGTAGTTCCTGCTGTCTCTCATAATCTTGGAGCTTTAAAATATATCTTGTAAGAAAAGTCTGTATTTTGCATTTTTCATGTGTTTTTGAAAAGCTTTCTCCTCCTGGAGAGTCCAGTTGATGCATTCGTACAAATCAGTGTGTGTGGGGGGGGGGAGGGGGAAATTGGCTGCAGAATGACGAGAGTTATAATTGGTTCGGTTTCTATTGGATTTTTAATCCATTTCAACACTTTTTTTCTTTCAAAAATGATATTTCTGAAATACATGTGGTATTGCCATACACGCACCTTTTATGCAGTAGGAGCAATGTGACATTAGGCCACACCACACGTATAAAAGGAAATAGGTGCAAAACAGCGATCTTCAGGTGCTTCTGGTTTTTGCAAAAACCGGAAGCGCCCAAAGATCGCTGTTTTGCAGCGATCCAAAGACCGGGGAGGCCTACAGAGGGTTGCACAGGCCTCTCTGAAGCACCCCCAAGCCCTGGTAAGTGCCACAACGGCGGTTTCTGGCAATTTGGCGGCGGTGGCGATCTCCTGAATCGCTGCCGCTGCCATGCTGTCCCCGCCCCTTAAGGGGGCAGGGGACAGCTTTGGTTCTCAATGGTGGGTCGCGACCCACAGTTTGAGAACCGCTGCTCTACAGTACTATACTGTGGGCACAATCCAGTGGGAGTTGTCCTGTTCAAACCCCGTTGAACTAGCGGTCCTGTTGCGCAGCTCCATTGGTTTCTTTGGACCTTGCCGGTAGATTGTGCTGTATTCTGTGTTTCATAGAAACCTGTTTTATGGTCTGAGATGTTTAGATCTGGAGGTCTGAAGCCAAAGAATTTGATTGATGTAGCCTTTGCTGTTAAACGGCTCTTGGTATATTTAGGATGCATGTGACATTCTCACTAACTTCTGCTCTTACGTACAATATGAGAATGTTCCCAGATCACCAGATTTGTGTGCACCAGATCCTATCCCCTCTTTCCCAGGCCAGCCCACCCCTTTTCTCTCCTTGGACTTAACCAGCAAAATGTCTGGCAAGGGTCCAGGGAGACCCATGGGCAATCGGACAGCCTACAGGAGGGTATTGTTTTTACTTACCTCCTGCTGGCTGTCCGATAGCCCTACCATTACCATCATTGGATGCAGCAGCATAGCTATATTGGCGCCAATGGTGGGAGACAGGATAGGACAGTTAATCTTTTTCATATTGTTTGTCTATCACATGATTGTTTCTGTATATTAATTTTGAATGAGTATGCCTGTTCTATGTCATGTTGAAAATGCCAGTGTAAAAAAGAAGTTCCTAATTTGAAAGACGATTTTTTATTTACAAAACCCAAATTTCCATGATAATTGAAAAATAAATTGCTTCTCTTCTGAAGGACTTTAACGTTCTCCTGAGGGCACATTTGAACTTGGAAAACCTTAATTGTGAGAAACTGAAAATGTGAAAATTTGTGAAGCATATGAAGGTAGCTGGCTTGAGGCTAAGTTGTCATTGTTTAAAACAAGTTGATTATATAGGAGATTTTTTTATTTTTGGAAACAATAGCAATTGCTCTTCATACAAGGACATGGCAAGTTTTTGGACATTTTTCTCAGCTTGATGCCGGTATGATGTAGTTAACTAGTTCACTTCATCTCTAACCCAAAGTCCCCATGTCTGCTCTGACAGAGTTCCTGTAAACACAAGCTCCCCCCCCCCCTTGATGGTATGATTTACAGTTCCATGCACACACACACAATTTGGAGGTGGGACTAGCTCCTCCACTGAAACACAGCTGAAAAACAAAGCAACAAAATACCCATAAGCCAATCATTTTATTTCAGGGGTGGCCAACCTTTCAACATGAATGCTCCTGGCCCTTTAATGGTTGTATAGGTGAGGGCATTTCAGCAGGTGCAACTGCTTTAGCACTTGCAGTTGCCAAGATTCTGTCTTCTACACAACTCTTAAGAACACAGCGGCCCTAATGGTGGAAAGTTGGCCACCCCTGTTTTATTTCTTCCTTCCAGTTTTGAAAAAAAAAAAGATGCCCACAATGTATATTTGCAATGTCACTGAGGAAATACTTAGTAGCATTAAAAAGAACATACAGTGGTACCTCGCAAGACGAAATTAATTCGTTCCACGACTCTTGTCGTCTTACGAATTATTTCGTCTTGCGAGTCCGGCCGGTTGGTTGGTTGGCCGCTCCGGGGGGGGGGACCCGGCTCACCTGCGCACCTGCCCGGTGACGCGAGTGGGCGCTCCGAGGGCTTCTCCCCCCCCCCCCGGCCTCGGAGCTCGAGAAAGCTCTGGATCGTCCACCTCGACCGGTGGCCAGGGCTTTCTGAAGAAGGCCCACGGCGTCGTTGCCTTATTTATCCTTTTTTTAGCGCATGTGCAGAACATTTCTGAAACGTTGGCTATGTTGCCCGTACTACCCAAATCCTTGACTGTTTAAAAAAAAATTTTTTTCAGATTTTTTTGTCCACCCATTTTTGAGATATTGAATTTTAAAAATTGCCTAAAAATGCAAAAATTCACTTGTCACCATACCTTCAAAAATCAATGTAAATTGTAGAAAAATGGACTTGAGGGGTGTAATTCCTTGTCACTGCCAACAAGAAAATTTAATTTTTGTATACCATTGAGATACCACCTTGAAATTTTGAGTGATTGGCTACAAGACATATACCTTTAAGTGGTTTTTTTAAAAATTTTAAAAAATCCCGTTTTCCCAAAATTTCAAAACAAATATTATTTGAATATTTTTGATTTTCTTGAAAATGTATGATTGTGTCATGTTGTATATAAAATGAAAGCCCTATTAATTAGCTTTAAAATGACCCCTGTCCTATGTCTGTAGCTTACATAGCTATCCTGTAACCGGCGTTTGAAGGTATAGTGACAAGTGAATTTTGGCGTTTTTAGGCAATTTTTAACATTCAATATCTCAAATGGGTGGACAAAAAAATCTGAAAAAAATAATTTTTAAACATCTCATGGTAAGGTACAAATGTACCAAAAATGAACAAAATCCATGACATTAAGGTTTCATGCATTGGTTGATTTCACATGGAATGACCCAGTAGTGAAAAGCACCATGCTACACACAAGCAGTAGCTGCAGGAGCAGTAGCCTAAAGTTGCAGGCCAGCGTGCAGTATTTAAGAGGATGGTTGTAGAAGAAGAACCTGGACCCATTTCGGAGTGCTAGGAAGAGAAGCTGTAGCATCGGGCAGAGGTTACATGGTGACCGAAAGAAAGCCCCAAGGTTAGTACCTGCAACTTCAGTTGAGAGGATCTCAGGTTGCAGAACTAGAAAAGGACCATCTGCAATCCTGAAGAATTGCTGTCTGTTAAGATTGTGCTCAGCTGGAGAGGCTGTTGGTCTGGCTGGGTAGCAGCAGGCAGCTCCTCATGCAGACCAGCTCCTTGCTGCTGAAAATGACTTTTATTCTTACCAAATCAGCCTTTTTTCAATATTCAAGTTAAAACTAGCTTTTAGGTCCTTTTTAGGAGGTACAGAATACAAAAAAATATGGTATTATGAGGATTGACCTGGAGTATAAAACCCAGGAAAAAAGATCTCCCACACAATAGCGTAGCTAGACCTGCGCCAGTGGGGTGGTGGGTGGGGCAACGTGTCATCGCCCTGCCCGCCCAGTCACCAGAATAGCCAAACGGATCAGGGTCGTTCTGGTGGTGGGGCAGGTGGGACGATGACACGTCGCCCTGCCCACCGCCCCACTGACACAAGTCCAGCTACACTACTGCTCCCACAATATGTACTACCGTTACTTTTGCAGACATTGTGCCACTTCTTTCTGCCATGATTGTGGCACTCTTTTTCCTGTTGACCTGAGGTGTGAGCAGCAGTGTCACCTTTGATAGTGCTGACCTTGCTAGGTGAGTGTGAGAAGAGCACTTGGAAATACATCCTACATCTGCTTAGTGTGGGTAAACGCCAGTGCTGGATGGATGTCAGTTTTTTCCACCCACCCCACCATGGCAATGTTTCAGACTTCTAGCATGGCAGACCCACAGTTAGGATGCTTTTTCCATTTGCCCTGATCCACTTTTGTTGGATCAGGAGAACCGCTCCTGCATGCACAAACTAGATGTGTATGCAAGCATGTGCTTTTGACCCCTTGATCTTTTCTGAGTTTTTTTTAACCAATATGCTGAAACTGAAAACCATATGATGCTTTCTAAAAACTATAAATAACATGTGGGATGTGTGTGTGCACAATTGGGATACTAACCACAGCAGGGGCTAAGTGCTAAAGCCCCCTGTACTTCCCATCACAGTTCTGTGCATTTCATAAGCCCCTCACCCCATGCTACTGGTAAAAACAACAGCAATAGTTCAAAGCACACATCTGTGCACATCTGGTTTGACCCTTAGTGTTGCTAAGGATCCAAGTGTGCAACATGAAAGCAATGGACCTTTATCTTCTGTGTTAGAACTAACAGCCTGATCCTGCGTAAAGATGGCCGCAGTATCCAACGCCCTTGTGTTCCTGTTTTTCTTGCCTGTCCATCCTATTCTTATTTTGGAAAAGGATCCGTAAATGCAACATTAAATGTGTAGACTCATGTCTTCTGATGCAAGTATGAGAATATCGGTATGGATTCAGTGGAACAGTGGACTCATTTACCCAATGTTTGGTTAAATGTCCAGTTTTTGGAAGTTCAAAGAATCCCTTTTTAAAACTATTTTTCCAAGCTTCAGAGGCCACATTGATTTGAAGGTTTTGCTTATTCACCGTATTGTCCCGAGTATAAGACGCACCTGATTATAAGATGCACCCTTAAAGTTTGGTGCTATTAACAAATTAATCAAATCACTGGCATTAAATTGCAACAGCCTGATTATAAGACGCACCCCTAGTTAAAAAACTTAAATTAGGAGAAAAAAGTGAGTCTTATACTCAGACCAATACGGTATTTACCTTACATAAGAACATAACATAAAAAGAGCCCTGCTGGATCAGGCCAAAGGCCCATCTAGTCCAGCTTCCTGTATCACACAGTGGCCCCACCAGATGCCTCAGGGAGCACAAGACAACAAGATACTAGTATCCTGTCGCCACTCCCTTGCACCTGGCACAAAGAAAACCTACTCCTACAACCAGGAGGTTGCTTATCCCCATCATGGCTTATCCCCATCATCACCAGTTACTTCCGGGTTTTCAGGTTTTTGGAGGGCAGAAAACGCAGGTATGAGGCGCTGGGCAGGTGTTAGGAAGACCCTTCTCAGTGTTCCCGAGAGGCTTGGCCAAAGACAGCCTCTTGGGAGCAAAAACGTGCCACTAAAAGCACCATGTCAAAGCAGGGTTCTGGTGTTCCGAGTACCACCAGCAGTTGGCCGAAGTACCACTGGTGGTACTAGTACCACTGGTTTAGAACCCCTGCTAGGCTTTTGAACTCGGTCTGGATGATCATTTTTGCTCATTCTGCCACAGGAGATTCTGCAACAGCGAAGAAACATCGTTACAAAATAGGTAGATAAAATTCCAAAATATGGTAAATGAAAAAACTGTCTTCTGGGGCAAGTACATTATGTGCATCTAAAATACCTCAGGATGCAAAGACCTTTGCTTTTGGTTAATAAAGACTTCTGTTGTCTTACAGGTACATTTTATTTTGTTGGCAAATGAGTGACAGATTTTTACCTTGTTTGGATGTGAACTGCTGCAAACCTACAAAGATGTTTTCTTTCCCTTTTATAGCCAACAAGACGATCTGCAAGATTGTCAGCTGTAAGTATTTGTTTGGCTGTTTGTGTAAAGATGAAAGCCCATTCTCGCTCATTCCTGACCGTACAAGTAGGCACTGGTCGTGCCATGTGGTGGCTGGTAAGACAAAGTTACCCTGAGTCGGTCTTTAACCTTGAAGAGTAAGACAGGCCTCGGGAACATCTTAAGCCGCCACCATGTGCTCCCCGTTGCCCTGAGCAGTGAAGAGTCTGGGGCAGTGCTGAATCCTCCTTGGTTCTTTTGAGAGGGCCCAGGAGACTGATGGTGTCTTTGGAATATTTCTCTAACCAGCAAATGCATAAGCAGAACCTTTTGGAATCAAATAAAAACGGCTAGCGTGTGTAGCAGACACTGTTGATCCTACTCCAGATTCTCAAAGAGCAGCTGTTTTAAGGCCTAAGGTCTAAGGCCACTCTCTGCCTGCTTCTCTCCCCCAAACCAAACTGGCTCCAAACCAATTCCGTGGTCCTACCTGGGCTGGAGAGTGTCATCTTCCAAAGACTGGAGAGAGTGTCCAGGCTATTCGCAAGACACCTTATGGTCATTAGAGAGCAGTAAGGTTCATTTGTAAAAGTGCCTGGTTATTCATCACAGACCAATGCACAGTGATCAAGTTAGCCAAACTCATAAAAATTCAAAATATGTCACCAAAATAGATGGTGACTGACGGAGGGTTTTTTTTTTAAAGAAAGGATGTGGTCCTATTTGTGCTAGTTGGTTGGCCATCTATCCATTTCCTTCACAGAAAAAAAAAGTTGGATATGTATATGTGTCCAATGACCATTTCAGGAGATTCTTGCCAAGAGCTTCTCCATAATACAAGAGGTACCACTTACAACATGAAGAGAAGACTTTCTGTTTTGTTGATGATATATAAAAGAGAACTTTGATTTAAGTGGAGGAAGCATATTGACAGAAACTCTGGCTTCTTTGGCATCTCCTGCTAAGAAATGGTGACATTTGGTGGTAACTGTGCTAATTGTGGGACTCTCTGTAAATATTTCCTAGAAACCAGCTCCAGCAAAACCTGATCCTAAGCCAAGGAAAACCACCAAGGTAAAAAAAATGTCTCTTTCTAACTCGGATGTCTTCACTGTGCACATTGGGGGCATCCATTTGTTAATAAATTCACTGTTCAGTCTACCCAAAATGAACTTAACATAAGCTCTTGCAGTGCAATCCTATGCATGATTACTCAGAAGTAAGTCCCACTGTGTTCAACGGGGCTTCCTCCCAGGAGAGTGTTCATAAGATTGTGCTGTTAATTATTAATCAGGGGTCCCAGCTCAGTAGACAAGCACTCTGTCCCGGTATGGATTTGGTAAGCCTAAGTATAAGGCAACTTCAGATGTTCATTATTTGTAGATAAATTGTTGCGTCACGAAGTAATTAAAATGCATTTCTGATTAACACAAGAAACGGCAACAGCTGTTTGTCAACAGGCCCCATTTGTTTCTGTGGAATTTTTGCAACAGTATCGGGCATAAGGTTGCAGCCGGAGGTTATTGTCACATAATACATCATTAGTAACACAAACCAGGGAAAAATATTACTGTCCAGAAGTAAACGCACAAAAAGTCTAATTATGGGAATGGGAGAGAGAAATCATCTACTTTGTGCTTTACAAAATTATAAATTCAGAGTCGTTTAATTATATTTTGGCCCTGTGCTCTAATGCATGTGTGAACATGCATGTGGAAAATGTATTCACCATAGTTTTTATTTTGTAAGCAAGTATCTAACAGCTTCTTTATTGTTGGTGTAATTACACCACTTTTTAAATTTCATTTTTTCTTGAAAGCCAAACAAATCCCCTAATTTTTACAGAATGCAAAAATAAAGTGAAGTCTCTGGAGGTTAATTATTTTTCCAGAGTAACTTCCATCATATTTAGATACGATAAGCAGGAGTTTTATATCCTGTTGTACAGGCAGGTTAGACCCAAGGGTAATGAAATTCTGTATTTTGTTTTCACTGCAAATGCCCAGAGCTGTAGCAGTCTCCCGTTTGGGGAACCAACCAACCTTGGTTAAAATGAAAGGCAGTGTTGATGCCTGCCTTACAGATGCCCCACAGAGGTGACAACCGCATGTATTAGCCTCTGAAGTTGGGCACAGTTGTAATAGGGTAATTTGTTTTGGGCATGGATGGCAACAAAACTTGGACGATGTAGTCATAAAAGCATCAAAATAAATGAAGAGCATGTTTTATTAACGGGTTTTATTTTTAAGGACTATGCTATACAATTAATCCTAATTAATTAATCCTAATTTATTGTACATCATACTGTTTTAACCATGTTTTAATTGTAAGCTGCCTTGGTTACCTTGTCGGGAGAAAGGCGGGATATAAATTCTTCAAATAAATAAATAAATGTAGCACCCTATTGTTTTTCAACATTTTTTGAGCTCTGTCCCCCCTCAAACGTACTCTGCCTTCTACTCTTTTTCCCCCCAAACCTGGCATCAAATATCTTTATATAGCAGAGATCCTTGCAGCACTAGCCTAGCACTGGTTTTAGAGAGGAATAGAATATAGGGCATCTTAAACTCTTTCCTTACACCATGCATAGAGAAACATCTTTAGGTGCCAGGTGCAAGGGAGTGGCGACTGGACACAGGTATCTTGTTGCCTTGTGTGCTCCCTGAGGCATCTGGTGGGGCCACTGTGTGATACAGGAAGCTGGACTAGATGGGCCTTTGGCCTGATCCAGCAGGGCTCTTCTTATGTTTAGAATAAAGCACTAGCAGATATCCCTGAGCTCATCACAAATCTTGTCGGGTTGATGGGAAAGTGAAGCCCCCCCACACCCAATATTGATCAATGAGGGCTCCTGACAGCGAACCTCCAGCTTATCCAATTCACAGCTGGCTTAGCAGCAAGGGGAAGGTTCTGTCTGCATTGGGTTCCTCTCCCTTCTGGGAACCTCATGCCCCCCCATCCTAGGACTGGAAGTGGGGCGAGGAAGCATAGGTCGCTGTGGCAGTTGCAGAGTAGCCCTCCGTGTTTTCATTTGAATGGCAGAAGCAAAATGCCTTTTCCGTTTTACTTCGAAATTTGCTAGTGGTGTCCACTTATGCAGGAGACGTAATTTGGGCCCCTGTTGGCTAGTCTTCCTGATTGAGTTTCAAGACCCGGTTGCTAGTTTTTACTAGTTTGCTGTATGGATTTTGGAGAGGCTCATCATTTTGGGATGCTTTCATGACGTATTGAAACATTCATCTCCCGACTTTTTTTTTAAATCTTTTATCAGAAGGAACCTGGAACAAAGGCTAACAAAGGTGCTAAGGGGAAGAAGGATGAAAAGCAAGAAGCAACAAAGGAAGGTACTACACCATCTGAAAATGGTGAAAATAAAGCAGAAGAGGTACTTAACACACAGAGCTCCTGCTGATTCAGTCAGTGTGTTTGTAATTCAATTTTCCAGCCATTGAAAGCATGTTCATAATATTTCTTTTTATTGCCCCATGATGTTATTACAGATTCGCATCTCTCGCTCAACTGTTAGTGTTTCAACATCCAGAGGTGCCCCACCCAGCACACTGTCAGTAAAAGGGCAGATTGAAACAGTGAAAGTTAAGGGTACGCTAGAGAATTCTGCATGTGTGCAGTGAATAGAAACAGATAGTAGTGTGGTGCTTTTCATTGTGAACAATGGAAGCTGGCAGGTAAGGCTTCTATGGCTTTTGCAAATCAGGAACCAATAAATTTAAGAGTGTTTATAGCTGTCCTGTCTGTATAAATAATCATATTTCAAAGGCCTGGCATTGGGCTCTTCCAAACATTGAAGCAAAAAGGAAAGACTTCTAGTGTTGGAAGTTGTTGGTTTTTTTTTTCTTCATTCTGAGGTTTGGTTTTTGAGGACAGACCTAGAGGAGCAAATGTCCTAACACTCTTCTCTTTACCTTTTACAGGCACAGAATAACTGAATCTGTAGAGGACAAATGCGCGTAAACTGACATGAACATTTGAGGAGATTTTATGTACCTCTTGGACAACTTTTAAAAGATATTTTTATCAAGTATTTTGTAAATGCTAATTTTTTAGGACTTATGATAAGTTGACAAACTGTATATGAACATTGCCCCCACCCCCAAACCCACGCTTCTAGAAATTCCCAATGTTGCCAAGTTTAAAAAAAGAGAGAGAGAGAGGAGGAGGAGGAGGGGAAAAAGTATCAGTTTAACATTGGAAAAAAGTGTTTGTAAGATTGGACAAGCATTCCGTATATTCGCTTTTCAGAAATTGACGTCTTGTGCATATGGTGATGTTTTTACTGTGGGTGTTTGAATTTTTCTTGCAGTTTTTTCTAGAGCAATAATCTGTGGTGCTTTTGTACTTAAGGTTTATGCGATTTTAATGAAACATGTCTAGGTATGGCCACCTGCTGACTATTTTGGGTTCTTCTCATTTGTTTAAAATAAGTCTCTTTGCCAGCAAATATAATTTTCCCAATATTTTCTGTAAATCTGAGATATGCCTTACAGATACTTCATTCTTGTTAGAAAGATACTAAGCACACTTATTTAGAACTTCTGTTCAGTGATTTCAGGGTCAGGGTCCAAGCCCATGGGAAGTCATCGGGGCTCTCACCACAATCCTAAACATACGTTCTTTATATTTTGGTCCATAGCATCAGGCCCCAGAGTGCCCGTATTCCAACTAAGTGGTTTGTATATAAAGGCCAGAGTGCTTTGCTTGCGCTCCTCATGCAACATTTACAACATGAGGAGATCTAGCATAAAGAATATATGTAAATGTTGACATACATTTAACAGGCCTGCCCAATTTGTGACCCACTAAGCCAAAAACAGCCATGCACTGTGACCAGCTGGACATTGCAAAAATGCGGTGCAATTTCTGAAATCTAAGGCGGGCAGGCAAAAACAGGACACTTATTGCGTCCCTGGTGGGTTACCATACATTGCTGATTATCTGTGTTCAGCTAGGTGAGTCACGGATTGTACAGGGCCTGATATCAAAGAATGAGGGGTCTAAAACGTCCATGTTCTGTGTACCAGAGGCTTTTTTTTTGCATCCTTTTTTGCTACTTCTTTTTTGCTACTTCAACTTAAATAGACTTTATAGTACCATAACAGCACAATACAAATTGAGCCACAAAAACTCAATGTATTTCTCAGTTAAGAGAGACAGAGGAACGGCTTTGATTTCATCCTTCTCCTAACCATCTTGTGGTTTGTTTTTTTGTTTTTTGCTCTATCAGAGATTATTACCATATAAACACTTTAAGACTATGAAGCCCCAGTTTCCATCTGCTCCAGTTTTAATCTACATTTGGTCATTTCTCCTGCTTTATCAGAGAAATGATGGCTAATGTATCACAATCGCGGTTAAAACAACACTGTGTGTGGTACCTGGTAGAGCTGATGCAGATGGAGTATGTTTTAAAAGGTCTATGGTTGTGATAGTGGTGTTAAATTAGCTGAACAATTTCGAGTACCCATGTTAACATTGCTTCATCCCTTTATGTGCATCTAGTCATTTTCCCCTTATCTGTTTTTCTTCTTTTTGCCTGGGACTTGGATATATCTATTGTTTGTGGGGCGGGAAGGTAAAGGAAAATTATTCTTGTCCTTGGGTAACATTTATTTTTATTGCTACACTGGTGGCCATAATGTCTGGGGATATATGCATGTTTCAGTCAATAAATGAAGTAATTATCACCTAACCCCGGTGTCCTTATTTAGTATTTGGCAAAAATTGTACCACCTGCAGTAGCATGCTACTTTGAAAAATCTCATTCCATTTCAACAGCTTATCTGTTCAGCTCCTCTGCTACATACATATTACCGAAGCAAAGGAAAATGATAAACACCTCTAACAAGAGCATATCTTGTGCTAATATGTCAAATAAATAAGAAGTTGTACATAAAAAAGATTCCAGACAAGTTTATATGCAAATACACTCTATTTTCACTAGCCCCATCAGATCAGAAAGACCCAGGGCACTGGATTGTTTAAAACCAAACAGCAAAAAAACTCAGCTGTTTCTTTACATAGAGCGAGCCCTGCATAAGCATCCACAATTGCCCTGTGATTTGTTTCCTACAGTGAAGCCCTATTGACTTTGTTATTTAGCTCCTATTGCCAATGTTTGAATCTTTAACACGTGCACACTAATGAATTTCTCTGCAATATCCCTTTGATGTAGGAAGGTATTATTATCCTCCATCTTACAGATAGGTAATTAAGACACAAGAGATTTATTACTCAATCCTTAAAGCGACTCTACTAACAGAAAATAGAGCGAATAGTGCTTGCGTTGACCAAGAGCTTAAAAGGGAAAATTGTTCATGCCTTGGACAAATGAGGGCTCTCAAATCATAACACTGAAACCTTGTCATGTCTCTGCACTTGTAAGGTTCTTAACATTTACAATTATGAATATCCCATTGTTTGCTAAGCTGTGTGTTTTGTGAACTATTGTCCATTTGCTGGCTGGACATGTTAAAATCAATGGATCATACACTTTAAGATTATTTGGTTTAATCTACGTAAGTGCTGGCAATTTTTTGCTCTAAGCAGGTATATGCCTTTCTGAATTCTCGAAGCAAAATCTTTGTTATTCCTTGAGCAAGTCTATTGTGTTTCAGGGAAGAAACACTACTGCGATAAAATGCTAATTTTGCAGAACTTACATCTCAAGGGTTTTCAAGCAACATTTTGAAATAAAATGCAAAGCACATTTAATATAGTTATATACAGTAGTTTTAGATTCCCGAAACCAGTATCTAGCATTGAAGGGAGGAGGGAGGGAGAGCCAGAGGGCAGGGGATGTGAGCATGTGCATATACACAATGCCTTTCTGCTAAATTTTACAGTATTGCACAACTACCTTTCCTCTAGATCCACGTAACACACTGGCTATCCCTTCCTCAGGTCAATCAGTGCATCGTATGGTCAAAAGGCAGGATATCAGTGTTTTAATAAATAAACTAAAATAAACAAACTGTAAAGTTAGAATGTTTTATTGATAATAGTTTACAGGGTTGCTGTAAGGACAACATCAAGATAATACAAATGAAGGACATAACAGGAACGAGGAAGAGGAAAATAAGCACATTCAGGTACTAGTTCTCAACTCTGATTCTTTTGATGTATTGTTGCATCCTGTCAGGTGGTTGAGCAGTGGCGTAGGAACGCTGCCCCCGGTAGGGCCATTTTGATGCCCCTGCAGTTATCCCGCCTCATTGCGTGACGTCGCCCGGAAGCCATGCCCCCGGACGTGACACGGCCTACCAGAAGGAGAACACTGACTCATGGCAGGAAGGCCAATAACGCCTCCCCCTGCCCTCCAGAAGCCTCGGCTGCGGCACTGCAAGGCTCGGCGCCGCTGCTGAGGGCAGCAAAAAGGAGAAAAAAGTGGTGTAAAGAGGAGCCGCCGCCTGGCCAGGGTGAGTTTGCTAACCCCCCGCCACTGCTGCCTGGGGCGGACCGCCCCCCCCTTTATACGCCCCTGTGGTTGAGTGCGTATAATTTTGGAAACAAAGAAGGCTGACCCCAAAATAGTGGGTGGCTTCTACATACTGGGGGGCCCTTACATAAGCAGAAATACTTGTTCATAAATTCTAAGAAAAAATCAAAGAGAACTGAGCATGCTCAGTGATCTCCAGAAACTATGGAATGTTGAATGTGTCGACTGGGGGGGGGGGGACTCAAAACAAAACAAAATGGGGCTGGGGGAAGGAGGGAATTTGATTGATTGAGCTGCTCACTTGGAGGTGGGCATTGGGAAGATGTAAAGTTTTGTTGCAGGTTCCACTTACATATGGCCATGCGATGACCAGGTGCAATGGCCACTGGGCAGTTGCAGGGGGAGGGGTCCTTCTGAAGTGGTTAGAAATGTTGTCCTCCGGGAAAGATGGGCCGTTAAATTTGTTAGTTGAAGGGAAGAGAGGTGCTACTTCAGTTTTTATCAGGACAGAGCAAAAGCACCAAGAAAAACGAGAGATAAACGGGAACTATATAATAAGTTAAAGAGAAACGAAGAACAGAGAAAGAAGCGCAACATTAAGTTAATAGACACTCAGGTGAAGAAGGTACTTGATGGGAAAGATGGGGAGGGGAGGAGGGAACTAACTCAGTGTTGAGTTAAAACATTGGCGAGTAGGAGGAGCAGAGCAATCATAAAACGCTTTCGTCTTGCGAGTTTTTCGTTGCGCGAGGCATTCGTCTTGAGAGGCTTCACTGTATTGTAAATAAAAAAATAAAATAAATGGGAAGTGGAGCCCATTGACTAAAACTCCTGTGTTGTTTTTTATTTTAGTTGTAAGTCCCCCTGGGCATTATTTTGATAAGTCTGGGTACACATCTATAAATAAATAAATGAATGAATGAATATATTGTGAACCACCTTGACCACCTCCTTTGCAGAAAGGGAAAAGTAGGATTCAAATATTTTAAATAGATAACATTAATCAAATCAGTTGCCTTTTAGTGCTTTGATAGAACCACATTTCCTCATATCAGTGCTTTGGAAAGACAATCCTATAACTTACAGGGTAAAATCTGCCTTTCCCACAAGTTCTTAATGAGAAATTCCCTTCATAATTACTTGACCATTTCCTATATCATTTTTCTTTCTAAACTGTCAAGCCAAAAATTAACAGTTTTGTCAATGAGAGTTTATTAATAGGCAATGCTTAATTTTGTGTTAGGCATAATCCTGAATCTGCCGTATACAATGAAGCAATGCAGAATCATACAACCTACAGGCTGAGATGGGAGTCTTGGAGTTGGTTTATCATGCCCCTTTGGAAAGAGAAGTTTTGTGTGATTCCTATGCATCATATAAGACCTAGAGCAGGGATTCTCAACCAGTGGTACCTCGGCCGACTGCTGGTGGTATTCACCGGAACCCTGCTCTGACGTGGTGCAGCGCGTTTTTGCTCCCAAAAGGCTCCTGCCTTTGGCCGAGCCTCTCAGGAATGCTGAGAAGGGCCCTCCCACCCTCGCAGAGCTTCCTACCTGCATTCTCTGGTGTCAATCCTGGGAGGCAGTGGATGCAGCCTCCCAGGAGACTTTAGTCCTCTGGCTAAAGGCATAGGCCAGGGGACGCCCTAGATGATAGCTCCACTTGTATCTTTCTTGCAGAATAGATTCATCTGCAACATTTCATAATTTAGTTTTAAGTATGTTGAAGTACTACCTAGGGAACCTAACCCAGCACCTTTTGTTACTTGCTAAACTAGAGCCTAGCTTGCACAGTCACTATGTGGATCAAGGCTGGTCCAAGACCTCCTGACCCCCGAGGCGGCATGCCAAATGCTGCCCCCCTTCTCTGATGATGTGCCAGCCTCTGCTCCTCCTACTCGCCAATGTTTTAACTCAACACTGAGCTAGTTCTCTCCTCCCCTCCACATTTCTTTTCACTCTGTGTCCCCCTTTTCCTTTTCCAGTCCCGGGAGTAGTGGCGTTGCGACGCCGCACCCCCCTGTGACGTCACCACCGGAAGTGACATCACCACCGCTGCAACTCGCTTCAGAGACACAGGGCAGGAGTGTGGGAAAAACACATCCCCTTCTCCGCCACCGCCACCCACTTCCCGCCGCCAAAATGGCACAGTTGTCACCCTCCCCACCGCTTTGTCCCCCCCCCGGCTTGTCGCCCGGGGCCCCACCGCCCACCCACTGGTGACACTTCTGCCAGGGAGTGGACGGAACAGGAGGAGCAGTGGAGGAAAGATAGGCAGACAGAGATGGGTGCCCCCCCCCTCCCAGAAATCAGCTGCTTCAGACAACTGCTTCAATTGTCAACTACTTCAGTGGATGGGCCAGTCCTGATGTGGATATAGTTTTAAATAATTTTAGAAGGCTTTTTTTATCATAGTAAACTGTTTTGTGTAAAGGCTCCAACACAGTTGGCGCAAAGGTTTCTATACCATTGCAGAAATTCTTAGGGTTCTCTCTTAGAGCTGTGACTGGGTACTTTTCCTCACAGAAGAAAAACTATCCATGCCAGGAAACATGGGACAGACAGATGCCCATTATTTGGCAATGACTGGACTTCTCTGTTGCTAGTGGCACACACATCTGTGCCACCATGCATCCAACAAATACATCCATCCATTTAAAGCTGCAGCTGCTATAAATCTTTCTTGGTTTTTTGTGACAAAGATTTTGCTTCCTGTTGGGGAAGAAGTCATTTGGGAAATGGGTCTTGGTGTTTGCAGAATTTGGATAATACCTACACGACATGATAGTGTGGCTACAACTGTACATTTTTGTTGTTGTTGCTTGGTGATTTATAAGTGAAGAATATCACACTAGTAATGAAATACATTTTTATTATACACTTCATTTTGTGACTAGTGTTAACTTTTCTCTGACGATCTTGAATATGATTTAGTGACTTGGTTTTAATTTACTGAGAAACAGTGCTGCTAAGTGCAAGGAACTCCTTGCCACAGGATGTGGTGATGGCACCTGGCCTAGATGCCTTTAAAAGGGGTTTGGACAAATTCATGGAGGAAAAGACCATCACAGGTTACAAGCCATAAGCAACCTCCTGGTTTTTAGAAGTGGGTTTTCTCTGTGCCAGGTGCAAGGGAGTGGCGACTGGACACAGGTATCTTGTTGTCTCGTGTGCTCCCTAAGGCATCTGGTGGGGCCACTGTGTGACACAGGAAGCTGGACTAGATGGGCTTTTGGCCTGATCCAGCAGGGCTCTTCTTATGTTCTTATGTTCTTAAGGAACAAGGAACAGAGCTGGAAACGGCCATTTCAGTATTTTCTCATGGGAGACTGGGCTGTACACAATTCGGTATCGTGTTAGATGCGATACACCCACTGTTTCCAATGTATTTTGTTGCATGAACGGACGGAGGAAGCAGCAACACCTGCTTGCCCCTACCCTGCTTCCCAACTCCCAGGCTTGGTGTTAAGGGAACAGGAACAGAACAGATCCGCACCCCATCAGCTGCCTTTCTAATAAGGGAGCAGGTGCTGTTTATCTGTCTTAGCTTTGTATCACTGCTATGCTGCCTGAAATAAGTCTCTAGCCAGACACATTAATGTTTTCACCCTGGGAACCACTAGGGAAGTTTGAGTGTGATTGGTGCCTCATCAATGGTATCTTCTATTTTTTAATTAATAAAACACAGACACGTGAAATAAAAATTACTTTAGCTCTCTCCTCTTGAGTAGCAACTATATCTGGGCTCTATACCTTGTTGGCTCTGCAGTCGCATAGCCTTCCATTGGCCCTGTCATTTTAGCTAAGATTGTGAGCCCCTTTGGAACAGGGAGCCATTTAGTTATTTAATTTTCTCTGTAAACCACTTTCTGAACTTTTTTTTGTTGAAAAGTGGTATATAAATATTCTTACTAATAATAATTTACAACAAAACTTTGATTCTTCCATTGCACTTCCATAATTTATTTTTGCATCACTAGTGCTTTTTCAAACATCAGGCGAACAACTTCAAATAATATCATGCACAGTGTGACTGATCTGGGACAGCCAAGGCTTCTCAGAAGCTATTATTTACATCATCTGTTGAGCTTTACACTGCGTCTCTTTTGCAAGTGATTAAAATAATATATTCCATCACGAACTGGGGTAATACCTATTAATACCACTTGAAGCCAGGAGTTCCAGTAAAGTCTTCTTTTTTTCCATATGTGGCCTTGAATTGCTTGTTAAACCTGTTCAATAAATCACATTTTTAAGCTGTGAATTCTGTGATGAATAATGATTTTCTTTTTGCTTCAGGAAACATCATTTAAGATGATGCTCTATAACTACCTAGTAGCATGAGTTAATTTTTCATATGTAAGTACATCTTTATGAAGAACAGATGTTTATCAGTAGTCAGGCTACCTAGAAGGGTGTCGGTTACTTCTGTTTTTATTTTATGACCATCCCAAAGAATACAGAAAAGTGATAAGACAAATGATACAAGTCTATCATTACTTGTAGGTGGCCTCTGTCGGCGACTTGCCTGGTGCCCTGCTGTTTAGAAATGGATCCTACAGATGCTGACAAAGGCAAAGACCAGAGTACTCTGTGCTCAGTATTTCACTCTTTTGTTCCTCATTACTGAGAAATCAATAATAATCACTGCCCCTTGTTTCACTTCACTATTCCAGTACTAAGATAAAAAGGGTAGTGATGGGGAATTGAAGAATTCACCATTTCCTCAAATGGTGAGCTGCAAAAGAGTAGTTAAAGTATGTTAGGGAGCAGATGATCCACATTACAGAGGTCTGAGAATGTGCACTAGTGTACAATGGGATGTTTTTCAACGGGAAAGAGAATGCTTGTCTTTAGCTTTGAAAGCTTCTCCATACGATGCCATATTCAGTAAAAATGAAGATCGAGCGGTGTTAGGAATATTTTTTCTTCTTCTTGTGAGAGCCTTTTTATGTATTTTTCTTATCAGCTGTTTGGTTGTTAATGATACAGAACTAAACAGACCAATCCTACCTAACTCCCTGCGTGGCGATGCAAGCGGCACCAACGTGATGTCTGCTGCATCATGATCCTGCGGTGATGTTTTGTCCTCGGGAGGCCTCCTCAGGAGATGGGAACATTTGTTCCTTTCCTGGGGCAAGCCTCTGCTGTCGCCATGGCTCAACTCGGACCTCTGCCGACAATATCACTGGTGTAGGTCCGCATGGACTATGAAGGAGGATCGAGTCTGGGAAAGGGGTTAGGATTCAACCTCCTTCCCGCCCCCGTTGCCTCCCCAATCCACCCATCCCCTCTGCCCCAGTCCAACCCCTCCCTGCCACCCTCTCGTCCCCCTACACAGTCTTACCAGTGGCAGCAGGCGTCCCTGGTCCATCGCCAGAGGCCACGCTCTCTGGTATGTCATATTTGCGACAGGCAGAAAGCACATTACGCCACCGGAATGCGTGTGCCGGCACTGTAACTGGGGGATAGGATTACACTACTGAAAGAGGACTACATTTGAAACCAGGTAGGCTGGATGTCCAACTTGGAATCCATACAGAGCTGGTAACTACTGAACTGTCACTGCTGTTGTACATGACAGTAGCAACATAGAGGTGGGGGGGGGGGGACCCTGTAGAGCTATATAAAGTAGCTAGGTGATTGGTTGGTTCAGAGCTCTGGGACCTCCTACAGCAGGAGCAGTGATGTCATCACTCAGGCACTACCTCTGAAATATTTTTCAAAAGACTTGAGCTGAGAAGAAGCATCAGGCTGAGCAGGAGGAGGCAAACTGAGAAAAATTTCCTAGGGGCATATGTTAATGCCTAGGTCACCATGTTTTCCAAGGGTTACCTGAGAAGCAGGTTACAATTCTGTGCAAATTTACCTGAGAGTTAGTTCAATAAAACACAACAGAACTTACCTCTGAGTAAATATTCATACACTTGCGCTCCAATAGACCTGTATATTTATTTGGGATTTTCTAAATCCAATTTTTCACATTTGTTTTTAAATTATTACAGTCCAAGAGTTTGGGATGAAATGAGGTTGATCTTTAAATTAAGCACAATCAGTTTCAAAGTAGGAATAAGTGTCATTAGAAGAAAGCACTCATAAGGAAGAAATGAAAAGTTAATGTGTGTGTGTGTGTACACACATGTAACAGTCTTAATGAGGCATGGCTATGTGGATGTGGTTGTAGATAAAAGGGGTGTCATAAGCCCCTATGGTTTAAAATTACCACCGCACGAGAGGGTGGAATACAGTATTGCCAATACTGTATTGGGGTTCAAAATAGTGGTTTCAAGTAAAAAGGTTAGAGGGGCTGAGAACAGAAAAATAATGGAGAAAGACTTCCAAACCATTAAAGTCATGCTCCTCCCCTACCCCATAATTCTGTGCAGCTGCAAACAGAATCTTCATGGTGGGGGTGGGGGAGTCATTCAATAGGCTTTGATGACTGATTCTGCACCGTATCTCTGTGACAGATGGTAGTAGAACAAGCCTTTGCCTTTCCTAAGTCCTTTCTTGCCTTTCAACTCTAACAGCATAATCCTGCACATCTCTAGGCTTGCGGAGCACGTGCTCCGCCAGCCTTAGGTGTTGCGAAAGTGCCATAAAGCATTTTTGTGGCACCTCTGGAGTAGGTGGTGCCCTCGCAGAAGCCGGCGCTGCTCACTCCGCCATCCCCCGGACTCTGCGCCGCTGCAGTGCTGGGTTGCACCAATATCCCAAGCCCCTTCCTGGGCCGGACCAGGCTGGCCTTACACAGCCTCCCTGGTTATGCGCCAGACCCAGAGCTGGCGCACATCCAAGGAGGCCCATTGGGGCCTCTGGCGCATACACCGGGGAAGGAGACGAACATCCTCTTCCCCGAGGCAAGTCCCAGCCACGCTGGTGCAGGCCGCATTCTGCGCAGGATGGGGCTGCCCGTTTGCTATCAAAGTTGAGCTGTTCCATTTTATTGTCGCTTTTGGCTCTCTGTATAGAGTTGATGGTTTGTGTCTTTAGTGACAGGATGTTGAAGGGCATGAAGAAACAGGCTATTTAAGAAAAAGGGCAAACTGAGCACTAAATGTGTATTTCCTGTGACTTTATAGTTTGGTAAAGGAAATGGCATGCCACTATATCAAACTTTGCATCTGATCTCCATATGAATGAAAGAAGTTTAATGCTGAGCTTTGACTCCACTGCACTAATAATTTCTTAATACTTAAGCTCCTATGTCACTGCAATTTTCAAACAACTTTGGTTACATTATCCATTGTGCTATAGTTAAATGCAAATAAGATTGGTATTCCTCTAAATTATTAAGAATGGAAAGGCAACCCTATTCCATATTAAGCCAAGGTAACCCAATTTAAGATGAATGCTGTATATTCTTCCTATGTACACTTACTTGGAAGCAAGTCCCGTTAAAATGAATGGGGCTTATTTATGACTGTTTTGTATTGGATGCAAGACCCACTGAATATCAGGCGGTTTAAATTCTAATGAACAGAAGCACTTACCCACCCCTCCACTTTGGAATGGACCTATGTGCACATTGTCACCAAAATATCTTATGGCCCAATCCTATTCGGACGCCATGCTGTGCACTGACAACAAGGAGATGTAAGTCATATCTTAAGCCTTTCCGGGCAACGCCATGTGCCTCCCAGTAATGCTGGTGCAGCCCTTCCCAGTAATGCCCCCAGCATCCATGGAAACCACAACACAGATGCTTTCAGCAGCATCTGAAAGAGAAAAACACAGGTGACATTGCAACTCATCCCCTCCTAGCAGGGCTGTTTTGCAATTGCAAGTTATCCAACGGACAGCCAAGTAACAGGTGCCAGTGAGGTTTGGGTGCACTGGTTGGTTCACTGTCTGCCACGGACTTTGCGAAGCTAAAGGAGTAGGTCAGCAATCTCACCGAGCAGCAGCTGGGCTCACACCAGTCTCTTCAGGCAAGGGTCTCTTCCCTTGGGGTCTTTGCCTGTGGGACAGCTGCCTGTGGAGATCAAGGAGAAACACACAGAGAGTAACAAGGAATAGACAACTACATGAGACACACCTGTTCTCTGGATCCAGATGCATACTTTGTGAGGGAGAGTGGTGTCACTAGCAGATAAATGCTGCACCTCTCTCTCTCTCTCTCTCTCCATTGTGGGGCTGCAGTAGAACCCTGTAGAACATAACTGTTACAAGCGATCTTCAGCCAGTGGGGCTGTGGTTGTAGTACTGGTGTACGTGGAGATTGGATTGGGCTGTTAATCTGCAAAGTATTTTGTTTTTCCTTTGCATAAATTCCTGAAAAATACACAAAAATAAATAAAATAATATACAGTATTAAATGGGAATAGGTCATTGTAAACAGTGTGATAAGCAACTTCAATTATGATTCTGTGACATTTGCGAAATGGTATTGAAAAGCATTCCCAGGTTTTTCGGTGTTTGGGGGGGGGGGGAGGCAAGGGAGCTTTTTGCTGATGCTTTTGTTTGTTAAGTCAGTAGACAAGGAGGGAGGGAGGAATGTCAGGGAGTGGCCACTGCAAATATTCAGGGGAGAAGACAAAGAAAGGCCAACATTGCACATAGGAGCAGCAGCAGCAGAATGCAAGGAGGGCAAAACTGGATGTGGAGCTGGAGTTCATGCCTGTGATGTTGTGGAGCCCAATCATTGGAACTTCCTGCCCGGAAGGCTTATCTAGCCCCTTCACGGTGCAATCTTGTGTAAACATAAGATACACAGCCGGCCTAAAGGGCCAACGGCTGTATCCTATGCTGTTCCAGGGCAGCCCGGGAGCACCTTGAGAGAAGGGGACTTTCATCCCCTTCCCCGGGTGTAGGCAAGCCTGGGGCCTAATTGTTATACTTTTCTTGCAAGTGGCCTTGGGAGACCTCTTTGGAGTGAAGGGCTGGGGTACTAGGTGCTGGCTAAATCAATAAATGTTCGTGGCATCGCTCTGTCCTACTATTTGGCAAGTCGGCTGCAGTTGCCGTTGCATATTTCACCACTGTTTTCTACCAGAGTGTTGTACTGGGCTTTGCAGCGGGCTCTGCAGCGACTGAAATACCTGTATGTTGCTGATCCACGGTGACGTTGTCTCTCTCCATTCTCTGCTGCTGTACCATTCTGCTATGGAGCACCTGCTGATAGTGGCTTTTGTTGCCATAGACCAACAGGCATCTGCTTTTGTACTGACATGATGCCGTTAGCCCACTTGGGGCACAAATGTCATGCAAGAGATTGTGAAGCTGACTTGTGATTGTGATGCTTGTGAAACCACAAGCACATATTTGTGGGCAACCTAAAGGAGGGCAAGATGCTGGATTGTCATTTCACCACCCCCAAAGAATGCCAATACAATGGATAATTTGAAAAGGAAATTCTATCTCAAAAGAATGTTTTGTTTCAGACTGCACTAGAACTCTATGATAAAACATAAGGAATTGTCTTACTCTTACCTTTCAGGGCAAGCATAGAAGAAAAGTCACACTCAGCAGGTTTCTTCAAATTAAGTACATTTTAGATGGAAAACTGCAGTACAGCTAGAGAAAAAGGCTTCGTACATAATTTGCTATTGAACAAACGTACTGATTTGGGTGTTTCTAACTGGGTAGCAGGACACCTATAACTGTACAGGAACTACTGTACAGAGTTGCTACAACATTAACTGATCTGTTTTAAGCTTGCTCTACAATTAGGCCCCAAAGAAACTACTGGTTATCAAACTGAGCAAACTCTGTAGCTGGTTCTCTGGAAAACGAAAAGTACACACGTGTTTATTATTAATGATAGAGTACAAATATTCTCTAAAGGAGCATCACGTGCACAGAAATTAAGAAAATAATATATTACATGTAGAGTGGTTCTCAAACCTTTCGGTCTCCAGAGCCCTTTACACTCCTTGTGGAGTCTTAGAGAGCATCGCCAGCACACACCCGGAGTGGCGCAGAGCTGAGCCCAACGCCGAATACCGGTGAAGAGCTGGAACAGGAAGGAGAGCCATGAACAGGGGAGGCGGGAGGGACAGATGTACAAACCAGGCAGAGGGGAGATGGCGGCCACTTATGGCTCCAGGAAGGCAGTGGGTTCGGCAGCAGCAGTGGCTGCTGAATTCTAGCCCCCTTCCCGGACCAGATCCCGTGGCCCAAGCCCATGCAAACCAGCACCAGCAATTACGTACCTGCAATGCAGTGTGAATTGTCTTGGCGCACCTGCATCGGCGGGGGGGGGGATACATAGGATTGGTCCCTAAAGTATGCAACTTTTACAGGTATCCTATCTCTGAATGCCAGATGCAAGGAAGTGGCAACAGGATGCAGGCATCTTGTTGTCTTTTGTTCTCCCAGAGGCATCTGGTGGGCCACTGTTAGATACAGGAAACTGGACTAAATGCACTCTTGGCCTGATCCAGCAGGGCTCTTTTTATGTTCTTATGTAATGTGATCCTGAATGGTGTCAATTATCTTTATTTTCTTTACCATCAACGATTAACCGCACTAGATAGTTGATCTGCAGCTTTTAAGCTATCCTCTGGTTACAAAGTTTGCCTAGACCTAATTACACAAATCTGAAGGTCAAAAAAACTTTTTTTTTCAAAATGTATGGTGGTTTTATATGAATTTCGGGCACTGAATAAAAAAATGGCATCGTTTTTGCCCTGTCATGTCTAGTTTTGGGGTACGGCATCACCAGTGGCGTAGCTAGACTGGAGCGGAGGCAAGTAGTTCTGCAAGACTCCGTTACACCAGAGTCAGCTGCCCCTCCCCTTTGCTGTTGGAGCCATTCTGGCAGCAATGGCAACACGCAGGACACTCCCCTGTCGCTGCCGGAATGGCTCCAACAGCAAAGGGGAGGGGCTGCTGACTCCGGTGTAACGGATTCTTGCAGAACTACTTGCCTCTGCTCCAGTCTAGTTTCACCTCTGGGCATCACCACCTCATAATGCAAGTCAAGCAGCTTCTTCCTGAGGAAGCTATGGCATCGGATTCCTCACGAGGAAGCTGCTTGACTCGCAGTATGAGGTGGTGATGCCTTACCCCCAAAACTAGATGTGATAGGGCAAAACTGATGCCATTTTTGGAATCAGCACCCCAAATATACCCAAGAATAGGTCTCACTTAAGAAAGCAAAATATGCACAGGCCTACGTATGTTACTAATCTTTTTAGAACCCTCAATCATGGGTTCAATCCATGTTTTCATTGGGCAGGATTCTAGTAGCAAGCCTAAACTAAGATCTAGATTTCTAACAAGCACAGGGCAGAATGTCCCTGGCAGTGAGATAAAAGAGATATTTGTCCTCAAGGTACCCATTTGTGTATTCCTCAGAAATCTAGGCTGCTATTTTCCAAATGTGGGAAGGTTTTTGCAAGGAGATGGCGACTGCCTAAGTTTTATGCAGAGATAGTAAGATAATTCTAAGATGTAGATTATTTTTTTACAATATGTGTAGCTTATCATGCTTTGTTACACAACCACAAATGATAGGGCATTTCTTTGTATCTGTGTAATTTTTAGAAGGTACCAAGTGTAATTTTTATTACACTTTTATTTCCCACACAAACATCTTGTCAGGGTAAAGTTTTATCCCACCAAAGAGCAGAGCATATGTTAACCACAGGGCATCGCATAAATTTTGCTGACACGCAGATATTGGCCACCTCTAAAACGTTCCTGCCTAGGCTCAGTCGTGAAGCCATTGAAATCTATAAACATTGGAGTAACAATTTTTATCAGGAAGGAAGAACAGAGGACATTAAATAGCAATTGGGTACCTGTGTTAGCTAGAACCAGTGTCAAGACATATAAGAACAGCAAGTCCCCTTTAAATTTGCATGAGAAGATAGAACTTACAAGCAGGAGGCTTTCAACCAACTGATATTTTAACAGCTGCTAGGAAGTGCACATTCTCTCTAGGCTCTTTGATCCATGAGGAAGGCAGTTAGAAACAACTGCTGAAACGTTGGAAGTTTTATAGTTATATTTTAATAAAACAGGAACATGGTTTTAGACACTGGAAGCTTTTATTCTACTACTTTTATTCCAACTTTGGTTTTGGGGTACAATTCCATCCCTATTTCCATAGGGAAATCCAATTGGGATACAAATCTACCCCAGAACACAAATATTGTCAGTTAAATTGGGATGGAAAATCTCTGGTGAACATATAAGCACAGCAGCTAAATGTTTTTTAGATAGTTAGAAAACATGTTCAGCATACAGAGTTAGTAACTGATCCAGCGCCTTTAAACAGACCTTCTGAAGAGACAAGGGATTGAAGTTACTTAACACAAAGTAATTCAGCATAATTCCTTCATATTATTCAAAAATAACAGTATTGCAATACCAACCCAATCCTGTGCATGTTTAATCTGAAGCACTTCCCACCAAGTTACTGTACTTACAATTATGCAGGAACTGAATCTGTGGGACTTACATCCGAGTAAACATTCATCTGATTAAGCTGCAAGTCTTATTTTCGCTACGAGGACACTTTGCAGTGTGCCTGCAAACAGTATAACTGTGCATCGTTTAAAAAAATGGATGTAAGAATACATCCAAATACAAAACAGTTCAACAACACATTTGAGTCAAAGCTAAATACTGAAACAAAGATGGGTACTTTTAGTTTAGAACCGGTAGTGTTAATAGCTCAGGGTCACTTTTCACATCCTCACTTTTAGATGCTGCTCCATTGAGACTGCGCAATAAAAACTTTGACCCGTTCACTTTGGCACTTGTTTTCTCTTTTTAAGTAGATAGGGTTCCCTTCTTCCCACCTGTTTCTTATCTCAGCTGGCCTTGGGGCAGGGGGACTTTGCAGGGAAAGGGCCTGTCTGCTTTCAAGGTCTGCTGCATCCTCCCTTTGTGACTCCTTAGGCTCCAATTGGGAGGCATGCTCCACCTCAATGGTCATGAACCCCCTGTCCTCTGCTGCCATTGCGTATAGCAGACAGTTGCAGGGGGATAGGGAAGGCAGCATAGTCACTTTGGCAGATTTCAGTGATGATGCAAAGGGCATGGGAGTGTGTGGCTAGATGGGCAGGCCACTGCAGTAGGTGCCCTGGGTCACATGCAAGCCCAATGATTGGCCCATGCAGTGCTCCCTCTGACAGGTCTATGTGCTACAGTAATGTGGAATGCTACATGCCAGTTGAGGTGCTCTTCACCAGTCTCCTACTGTAGTGAGAGAGCAACTTTGTGGAGTGGCAAGTGTGAGCTCTGGACCTGCCTCCCCCTCTTCTTTTCTCCCTACCATGGGTGTTTCTGCAAAAGGTGAGTGCCTTGCTGGGTGAGGCCAAGCTCTTGGCTGGGTTCAAACCTGTCTCAGTTGGTTTCTAGCCAGCATCTTTGCACAGTGGGCTAACAGCCCATTGCTTTGCCTGAGGGCTGCTGAGGTTCCCCTTGAGATTTGTCTCAGTCCCTCCCAGAAAAAGGTTTTTTTCCAGCTGGTGAACTCCCCCACAGGTACTCAAATGCTTGCCATGGAACCACTCATTCCTAGGGGACAGCAGAGGCATCTTTCAATACCTGAAAAGATACCTTTACCGAGGGCATATTAATATACAAGTTTATTCCAAATTATTTGATTCATAGGCAGGTGGCTAACTAACAGTGCAATCCGACTTAACTTTTGTGCCAGTGTAACCAGCAGCGCAGCGAGAACGGGAGGCCCCAGAACGGAAAAGGGATTCAAATCCCCTCTGAATTCCTCTTTTGGAGGGGATTTGAATCCCTTTTCCGTTCTGGGGCTTCCCGTTCTCGCTGCACTGCTGGTTACACCGGCCCAAAAGTTAAGTTGGATTGCGCTACAAATGTTTTAATTGGTGGACAGCTCCACTCATAACTGATTATATAAACAAACCAATTCAACAACTGCAAAAATAAGTCCCAAGGAGAGAGAAATGAAAGCAGATAATACAATGTTCTAACCAAAGAGGAATAATTGATCATTTTACTATATACCTTATAGTAAAAGGTAGATGTTAGAGACATTTATGCATGTGATGAATGCCCTGTGTCTCCCCACCCCATTTTTTGCTCAGTTTTCTGTGTCCGTCCCCCCCAGCTCCCTGGAAGCTCCTATGCCAGTTCAGCAGCTTAAAAAGCTGATGGGGTGTCTGTTGCAAGCAGCCTTTGTCCCTTGTTTCGAAACTCCGTTATCCCCCAAACACGTGCTGTTTATGGATTCAGCTTCTCTTCCTGTCTGGAATGGCTACTCTCCCTCCAGGATTGGCATGTGCTTAGTGACTGGACAGCCAAACGTTGCCATCTAGGTCAGTGTTTCCCAAACTTTTTTGACCGTGACCCTAAGTTTGGTTTTTCCTCTTAGTCCGATGACCTATGGAGTTGGTACATGTTAATAACTTTTAACTTCTGGAGCAATTGGTTATGACATCATCATCATCAGTTAGCTCTGGGGTGCCAAAAGGGAAGCTGTGCGGGGCATAAAATTCCTGCTGCACAGCTTACAAGGAATACTGCTTCCTGTGACCCCCAGGAACATTCACGTGACCCTCATTAGAGTCATGACACCTGGTTTGGGAACCACTGATCTAGGTAAGGGGTTCTCAACCCCTTCAGTGTGGCATACTACCTCCATGGCCGCTGTGACCACACTGAGTCACACCGGCAGTGGCAATGACATAATTGCCACTTCCAGGTTTTCAGCCGTGCTGGAAGCCTGAAAGCAAAGGTAAGGGGGCAAGGGCAGGCGGGAGGGCCTTTTCCAGCCCTGGAAACCTGTGCGCTCAAGCTCTGCCAGCTCTGCAGAGCTCATGCCGCCGTTCCCAGGGCTGTAGTGCAGTGTGGCCGCCTTGGTGAATGACATCTTGGTGGCCAGGGGACTAAGTACCACTTACCAGCAGTCTGTGTACCACTAATGGTACACGTACCATGGGTTGAGAAACGTTGATTTAGGTCAAGGAGTGGGTGGGCTGGAGTGACCAGGTGTGTTCCATCCTTCCATCAGGTAACTTGATGCCATCATCAAAGCAAAATTATATTTCCCAGCCCACAGGAACTGTTGGTTGTTCTCTGCCACTTGCATGATTGACTCACTCAGTGGGAGCTCAGGGACGAGAACCCACTTGTTCACCCAGAAGTGCAAGGACTGGAGATTCCTTGAGTAATGTAAAGTAGCTTAAGCTAGGAACCATCTAGCTCAGGGGTGTCAAACATAAGGCCTGTGGGCCAGATACGGCCTGCAGAAGCTCTTTATCTAGCCCATGTGTTAATTGGGCTCTTCCAGTGCTACCTTTTCAGCAGCGCAACTTTTGCTGAGGCTCTGGGAAGGAGAGAAGGAAGCCCTCGGAAGTCAAGGAACACTATTGGAGAAGGGGCAGACCAAGAGGGGTGAGAAAGGGAGACACTGCTGAGGTGTTGGGAGAGCCCAATTATCTCTCATATAATTACGGGCTGCCCTTTCAGCAGCACCACTTCTGCTGAGGCATAACTTCGCAGAGCACCTGAGCTATGAAATGATGACTCTGCAGCTGTGCAGCTGAAAAGGTGGCCTGCATGATAATTGGGCTCTCTCATATCTTGAAAATATATTCAAAATTTGCATATTTTCTCTTCTGTCATTTGCTACTAATGAGTTCCTATGTGAGACGTGCTTATTTCTGGCCATCATCTGCCTAATGATGTCATTTCCGGCCCTCAGCAGGCACCGTGAATGCTATCAGTTTGCTGTATGAAACGGGTTTGACAACCCTGGTCTAGTTAGATTGCAATCAGGGACTTTCTGTTGCTGTGTCTGCTAAGTGACTCCAGCCAGAGTGCAAATTTCCTGGGTTTAATGCAGCAAGTGCCCTGCAGCTGCTACTATGGATTTGATTTTTAATAGAACATCTGGGGTTCAGCGCTCTCCTGAGGGTTCCCCCCCCCCCTCTCTGCCTGGTCTCTGTAGCCTGGGATGGTGGCAGCAGATACCAACAACCAAGGTTTTCTCCCTGTTCAACCACTGGTCCAGTAAATGGAAAGCAGAGAGCAGGAAGGGGTATGCACATGCTAACCACTAGGTTCTACTCCTCTTGGTCAGCTGGCCTTCTCCCTAAAGTCCCTTTCCCTGATGATACAGTGCACTTTTGTTTGTATATAAATTAAATGGATATATGTCAAAAAGTTTTGAAGAAAATTGTATGTTGCAGAAACAGTACTGTACATTACCTCAGGACCAAAAATATATACAGTAGATCACTTCCAAAAAACTTTTGTTGGACAGAATCTGTTCATACTTGCATTATGAAAACCTGATTCAATGTCAAAGCTAAACAGAGATGAACATGGAACTACATCAACATGTCTACAGATAAAGAAGAAATCAAGTAAAATAGGCCCCCTGAGGCTCCTGAATTAATCAGCCTTGAAAAATATTCTGCTCCGCTATAATCTTGATGGATGGAATCCGCAATAACACTCTTCCATTGTTGCTTTGAAGTAAACTTCTTCCTAGAGATGCGAGACTTCAGAAAAAATCCTAGAGCAGGCTTATTTAAGTCCACAGAACATTTTACTAGTCTTGAGTGACTACATCTATTCATTAGTAACTTGTGGCTGAAAGAAAAGTAGCAACTGAGATGCATTATACTGAGTTAGCCATTGGTTTACCAAGTTCAGAACTATCTACTGTAACTGGTAGCTACTCTGCAGGGTCTCAGCAAGAGGTTTCTCTCAGCATTGTAACACAAGAGTCTTATGTAGAAGGAACTAAACTTTTATTATGGAGTTATGCATCCTCTCTAGACTACTCTTTACTTGCTGTAGGGTGGGGTGGTCTGAAAAGTACAGTACACTGGGATCTACTGATAGATTTCTAGGTTATTTTCAGTAGATCAGCAACATTTCTGACTCCGAGTCAATGATGGCAATTTTTTTTTGTTTTAAAAAAGGTCTCTGTCATGGATAGCTTATCTCTCACAACCTCCATCTCAGAAGAATGAAGAGCCCCCAAATCCCTGGGGGTCCCCTTAGAAATCAGAAGGCTGGGTTGATAAGCAATCCCAAATGAACTGAGACGAGGCAAGTTAAAACAGTAAAAGGTTTATTAAAATACTGTACATACCCAAACAAGTAGGGGTAAAATAAAATGGCAAAAACCGAGACACATGAAGAATCAAAGACACAGACGGGTTGGGCAAAGGATTGGCACAGAGGGTTAATAGGCAAGCTGAAAACAAAACCAAACAGTAATGCAGCTAATGGGTTCATCAGCCTTAAGTACATACACTAGCAGCACAATCCTGCACAAGTTGTGGGGGCTGGCCAAAATGGCATCCTGCACAGGAAGTGAGCCGTGCCGGGATGGCCTGGGCTCACCTCGGGAGAAAGGGACATTCATTCCCTTCTCCCGGTGTAAGCGAAGGAGGCCCCAATGGGCCTCCTCGGATGCACACCATCTCTTCAGCTGGCCTGGCCCGGGGCTTGGGATATTGGTGCCGATAACCCTGCCCCCTCCCAGGCCAGCCAATGGCCCCCTCCCCCACAACCCCGGCCTGCCCTCATCACACTCTCCCGCCAACCAAACTAGGACTTACCTGGGTTGGCCAGTGCAGGTCCTAGGCGACGGTGGAGTGAGCTGCTCCGGCCTCTGCGTCGGCGTAGCTTACTCCTGAGGAGCTGCAAAAGTGCTTTCCGGCACTTTTGCAACTTCTTAGGCTGGCGGACCACGTACTCAGCTGGTGGAAAGTTAGACAGGATCGGGCTGTAGTGCAGGATCTTGATCCTTATGCCCACACCTAGCCAGGAGGGCAGGCAGGCAAGCAACCCCCAGCAAAGCATCAGATGCTTTCAACAATGTATCAAGGTAAATGCAGAAAGAGTGGAGTGTGTAACTCTGCCTTTGAAACATATAGGCATTAATCAGATTTTACCTGTGGGACAGGATGCTGGAAAGGGTCACCTGAGCTCTTGATTTCCCCATTCTTGGAAATCAGGTGAACTTCATGGTCCAGCAAGCTAGGTCAAAGTCCTTCGTTTATTTGTCTGAATAAGACAGACAACAACCCCAACATCCAAATGTCTCAGCAGCCCCCCCCCCCCGAAGGATCCTGATGCACTATAGGTAGAGGTGTTATTTTTTTCGCAGATTACGGTGTTTAACTAAAATGAAATAGCAGAAAGCAGTGTTTGTGTTTTTATTCCAACTTTTTCCCATTTTAACCGCTTTCAAAGTGTACTAGGTAGGTGGTATAGGTTGTACAGTGTTAGCAGATGAAGAATGACGTAAAATTACATGGTTTTATTTTATCGCAATTTTTTTTAGCAGAAAGCTGTGTTGTGTTTTTATGCAGTTTTATGAAGTTAACAACATAAAACACCTCTAATTATAGGAGACTTTCCCAGTGATAGAATGGTCCAACCAAGTGAACACATGCAGAAAAATGGGAAGGCAGAGGAATCAGGAATTTTCACCACATCACACATCCCTTCAAATTTACAGAGGGAGGAGACAGTCTATGGCTGGTTCCTCATGATTAAATTTATACTAAAGTTAGATAAAGCAAATATTAAAAGCACATAGGTTCTACAGGTTACATCCAACAGGTTACATCCAAAAAGGCAATATAATTACATAGGCAAATGGTTCAATAGCAAGTAAACACAGGAAAAAGGAAACATTTCAAACCAGATGCAAAAGTATTCAAAACAAAATACATGGGTTGCAATCAGGAGCAAATAAGGCATGTGTATTTTAAAACTTGGTTATATTAAAAAAAAAACATGAATTGAGCATATTACATGAAAAAGGCACTTTTCACTAGAATTTCCTTAAATTCACTGAGGCACATTTTACCTAGACTGCAGAATGAAAATAAATAGCACAAAGCATTTTGAGACATGCAAAACATGGACATTGTTACAGAGACAGAAATAACTATGGGCTCTTTAGGGAGCGAGGCAAGACTAGTTTGGGACTCACCTCATTCTGGCCCAACTTGGTGGCAACATCTACCATGGTACCACTAGGCTGGAGTCTGTAGTGTTTCATATGCTCCCCTTCTGCAACTGTGGTTCATATAGGCTTGCTTTATGTTAGCCATGAAGGCTAACACAGGCTGGAACACAGGGAGTTTTTTGGCATGTTCCTGAGACCAGGGCAGGAGCTGAACGGGGGGGGGGGGGGGGAGAAGAGGTATGAGCCCTCGTCTAAAGCAGTCCATCTCTACAGTGTGCGCCATGTGGGCATTCTCCTTCTCAACAGCTAGACTTGGTTTCCACTACCCTCTTTCTACTTCAGATTGGTCTTCCTCCAGCTGAAGGGGCCTCAGTTCTAATGGCACGTGAGATATTCAGAAGTCAATGGGCCCTCCCTGCTGCTACTAGAGCTCATCCCTGGGAATGACTAGCTCTAATTAAGGTTTTCCATGTTACTAACGGCTGCCATGCCATTTGGGGCCCTAGTCATGGTTTCTTCATTTGGCTTTGGGAGCTTTGAACTGTTAACATGGTTTTGCGGCTTCACAAGAGCATTCACAGAGTTCTGACCTTGTCTCTCTAGCTAACCTCACCACTGATTACAAGAGACAGAAACAAATAAGACGGCTTGCTTTTAACCCGTCTTTTATGTAACAAATCACACCATTAGTGTTTTTGAGGACAAGCAGCTGCTTCACCCAAACCAACTTTCAAAAACAGAGAAAATGAACTTGCTATAGTTTGACTCAGAGCTGTTGCTGGAGTTCTGGATCCTATTGCTAAGCCACCATGTGTTAATTAGACAGATGCACGCAGGACCTGGCAACAGATATTCACTTCCAACTATCTCATTCCAAAACTGGATTCAACTAGGATAGTACTGTATATTGCTGTTACCAAAGTCCAGGAAACATACACACAACCAGACAGATGGAGGATGTCTTGGGGAAACTTCCCTCTTAGAAGAATGGAGGGTCCCCCAACATTCCCGAGGCTCTTCCAATATTCCTTAAGACAGGGAAACCAACTTGAGTGAAGTGAGGCAGGCAAGTTAAAACTATAAACGGTAAACAAGTTTATTAATAATAAAAACATTATTATTAATAATAAAAACTCCCAAACAAGGGATAAAGTGAAAAGGCAAAAATAAGGTACCTGAGAACTCAAGGAAAGGCAAAGGAGGATTGAGATGGATGGCCTGAGCAAAGGATCGACACAGAGGTTAAAAGGCAAATAGGAACTAAAATAAAAACACTAACATTGGTAACTGGGTACTTCCCTACCCTAAGTACTCTCACTAGTCCAGGATCTTGGCCCTTACACTCACACCTAACCAGATAGGTGGGGGGCCCCTGAGAAAATATCAAATGCTTCCAATGATGGACCAGGGTAAATGAACAATGTGCGACCTCACTTTTTATAACGTGTGGGCATTATAATCAAATTTTACCTGTGGGAATGGATGGATATAGAAGGGGGGGGGTCATGTAAGTTATACAAAAGGGTTAAAATTTAATTTTAAAATTTAAAAGGGGAAGCATGGGCTTGATTTGACACCCCCCCCCCTTTTAATCCTTCTGAAAGAGCTCCTCACACATCTTTGATTGGGTCTTTTTAAATGTTTAGAATTGGCAATGATTCTCAAATGCTCCAGGGTACTTAAGTTCCCTGCTTCTCACTTTCTTGAGGTTGTCTATGGTACAAAGTGAAGATCTAGATCAACCTTTGAAATGCATTTCTGCAGAAATTTCTCCAATTTCTGTTGCTTTGGGGATAATTTCTGTAGTAGTCGTAGCAAGTTGTAGCTTGACTCATTGTTTCCCCTCAGTCACTCATACTTCTGAATCAAATTCTCTTCTGAGAAAGAGCTACGGCGTACTCTATCTTCTCTCAAAAACAGGTAGACAGCATCAGGAAACAAACAAACTCTAGCATATTATACCTAAGGCTTAGTCTATCAGTCGGGTGTGTGTGTGTGTGTGCAGCTTCTTAAGGCTGATTCACACTAGCCTTCTGACGGAACGCTTTTTTTTTTACTTGCGTCTAGACGTTTGAAACAGGGGGCTGATTGCCGCCTGTTGTCCCTCCTTCTGTCCCGCCTTCCTGAAGAAAGCGCAGCTGTGATTCGGTGAACAGAACTGCGCTCCGATTGGCCAAAAAAGCGACCCTTCTTTGACCCTTCCCCTCTCTCGGAAGTTCATGCTTAAGATACAGAGAAGGTCAGCGCCTGCCTCGATCGCTCCTCGCGCGCTACCCTCGTTAACCTTGGTCTTGGTGGAAACTGCAAATTGAAATTGAAAATTGCATTGAAAAAACGGAAGAAAAAGAGGCAAAACCTGGAATGAACCCTTGAAAGAAACACACACGATGATTGGAGGTGGCTGTGATTGGCATGCCACCACTCTCCTCCCCCTCCCAACTGATTGGTGGGCTGCCGGACAAACGTTAGCACAGACGTTAGCTGAAAGCGAGCGCTTCAAAAAGATCAACAGGAGCCAACTCTCCTGGACGCGTCGGGAGCTCATGCTGCGTCAGACGCAGCATTGGAAAAACGGAATAAAAAGAGGCAAAACGCGAACGTAGTGGCTAGTGTGAATGAGCCTTTACTAGAGAAGTTAATCTTAGTAACAAATGCTTTTTTCCTCTTAGTAACTGTGGTGAAGAGTGGCATGCAATTGCATATGTAATTTAGGGACAAGTTCCAATTGAAAGAGGTAGCAAGAACAAAACCAGACACTTCATAGGTGCATTGCAATGTACTATTAGAACTCCCTATAAAGAGGCTGCAATGTTCCGTTCGCAACATTACATCACTAAGCTTTGAACCTCCAAGAATTAACCACTGACCTGCAGGACTGAAATTACATACAACATGTGTGAAAGAAAAAGCATACTTATGTGTCTCTGGACTAATCTAGGTTCAAGTCTGCATAATTAGCACTAGAAATATCTTGTACATGCATGCTTATGTGTATGAACTTCATGTGTAAAATACAGATTGATTTCCCCTTATCGGGACATCCAAAATCCAGACGATTCCAAAATTCCGACATTTGGGGGACTATGACTTAAAAATATATTTTTTTCGAGCACCTGGCTGGCATAGTCCAAGGAGGCTATGCGGAGGCACAAAATTATTTTAGAAATATTGTATAAAATTACCTTCAGGTATGTGTATATAAGACAAATGAATTTTGTGTTTGGACTTGGGTCTAATCCCCAAGATATTATATTTATGTGAATATTCCAAAATCCAGACAACTTCCCATCCTAAGCAGTCCGGATAAGGGATACTCAACCTGTACTGTACTGGAACAGCACCTAAGTATGAACTATTAAGAGAAATGACTACTCTCAGTTCTACTTTGTCAGGGAAAATCAAATACAACTTGTGGTTCCTAGTTAAATTTTAGAAAATAAACTTTAAAATTCGCATCCCAGCTACAGTTATTTTTCACATTTCAACACCTAACACCACTACTGAACCTGCCCAGGTTAGGAACATTTTCAGGTAAACTAACTGTTCCTGGCCTTTGATGGTGCAGTAGGCACTATAGGCTGGACACTATCAGCCCAATGAAAGATGCCCATAGTATATCATGTCCATATTAGCTTTAAACTGTAAGATAGAAAACTAGTTTTGTTCTAGCAGGCCACTGCTCCTCATTTCAAAATCTGGAAGCTGATAAGCATAAAACAGACAAGAAAGAGATAGGTGCTTATTTGTGTGTGCTTGTTTTAGTACATTCGATTTGCAATTTTTAAGGACTTCTCACAACACTTCTCATTTCACTAGGTCCCTCTACAAGGTTTGTGATGCAAAAAGTTGGTACGAATATACTGAAAGCACATTATTAAGGTGTCTGAAATTATTGCAGTAACACTTGGATATCTGAGATTTATTGCAGGTGTTTTACTAATATTGTGCCTTTACTAGTGTGTGTTAACTTCAGAATTAAATATTTTGGGACATTAATTTTTCCTTTCTTAAAGAACCATTTTTTCATTTTATTATAACTGTAAAATATTTACAAAATGCTTCAGTTTGAAGGATAATACCTTCCTTATGGGTGATGCACTTGATATTTCTCAAAATTTCAGCCCTGCTTGAGGGAATCAACAGGCAATAACGTATACTTCAGAACATAATTGTGCAGCTCAATTTCTAAGATATCAGAAATATTTATAGTACTAGAGAAAGCTAAATTTATTACTATATCAAGTGTTTTGATTATTAAATAATATTCCTCATTTCTAAAGTAGAGAACTGAATTCCAGTTTCATGAGCTTTCAATTTTTCTGTAAAACATGGTGTTGCCCCCACCAGGGGGGAAAAACATCTTTAAGTTTCCTGAAACTCAACAATCCTATGAAAGGAATGTCAAACATTCATTTTTAGAAAATCAAATTAATACTATACCCCAACAGTTAATTTGTGTAAATACAATATGATTTTGTAGAATGAAGACTACAACTTACAATATAGCATTGGTATATATTTTAAACAGCCATTTTAATCTGAATAGGGGCAATCCTATTTGTGTAAATCATGTCTCACTGAAACAGAAGCAGGTTCACAAAGAACCATTACCTCTCAATGACACAGTGCAACTAAAATATTTCTCTTTAAGGATAATCTAACTTGACACAAACACTCTTACAAAATAAAAAGGACTTTCAAAATACCGGTATACCACTTGAGACAGTGTGAAAATTCAGAGATGAATTTTTCTTGAAAAGGAACCAAAAACATCTTACTGGGTTTAAGCACAATGCATTACTAAAATATCCTTGAAAATAAATGAATATTGTTACTGTTACAATTTAAAAAAAGGAAAAAGGAAGCCAACCAGCATCGTTGTAAACATGCAATACCAAAATAATTATAAGTCTTTTGTAGAAGAAAATGCAACTTGCATGCAAAACAAAGTCAATGACCTTATTGCAGAAGAATAATTTTAAAATAAAAGAACTGCACGCTCTGGTTGCATGTTTAGTGAGCAGCATTTTTGATACAAGAAATGAAAAGGTTTTTAGCACTCTATGTCAAATCATCAACAAGATTATTGTGCACAACAACAAAACAGAGAAGCCATTACAGTCACAATAATCTTTCTTCCCAATAAGAAACTTTCAGTTCTTCCAAATTAGCGATACCAGTATTAAAATATAGATCCAGTATAAATACAGGATTGTAATTCATCCAAAATCCTTAGCAGTCTATTGTGTACACATAAGCAACTGTATAGACAACAGGATAAACCTGCAAGCCTTATTAGCAGTGCTTTCTAGGGTTGCTATTGACCTTCCACATCTTAAACGAAAAGCTCCAAAGTAATGTAATTAAAGAAAGAGAATGCATTTATGCTTTGAAAAGATCAATGAAATTAAAATCCTCTTACACTTTTGTAGTACTGTATGCCAATTTAAGATTTCAGGCTCAAATGCAAGTCACAAAAATAAGACGACAGATACAATGAAGAACCCTAAATCATAGACTCTGGTAAAACAAATCACAACATTAATAATGTACTGAATATAGCTTCAAAGAATTCTGTATTAATTTGTTGATCTTAAAATCATTAACTGACAAACATGTATACCGTCTAGAGATTAACATTTCCGTATTCCTAGGATATAACATTAACTACAAGTAGTGCTGGACTGGCTGCATGTAGCAGTTTTACAAATTTGCCAGAGATACAGTACAGTTTGGTATCTATTTTTATGGTACAATGGAGCTAAAAGATTATTGCAGTAATTGCTTTCACCACACCAACCCCAGCGTTGTGCTTTAGCATCTATGCAGTCTCTGCTTCCTTTGTGGGCCCAGGCCTTGATAACTTGACCTATAACTTCACATTTAAACACCCTAAACATCATTTAAACTTCAGTATCATAGAAGCAATCACTTACTTGTATGCTGCACAGCTTGATTCAGTATGAAGCAGCATCTTCTCTGATCAAAGTGCTTTCACTTTAGCCTAGTTTATTAACACTCCTTATAATATTATCTAGAGTCGTGTCTGATAAAGAGTTTTCAATTGGATGCTGCGCTAGTTACTTCAATACCTACAAGAAGTCATTGTTTTTGTAGAAAGGGAAACGTTTTCCATGCCCAATTTTCAATCTGCAAATCACAGATATTACAGAACCAATGCTTACTGCTAGTTACCCTGATAAAAATATTACACAAAATCTTTAAAAAATAATTTTCTGCAATGAGACAATTAGATAGCACTGTAGGCAAGTGAACCCTGTTCTTCACCTAAAAACAGCAAGAAATACAAAATGTAAATGCAACCATTAATCGTGCTTTTGCCGATGATAACCCTTCTGTATGTTATCGATCCAGCTGTAAATTACCTCAAACCCAGCCATATAGGATGCATCTCCTGCCATCCTTTTTGCTCACCCAAGCTTCCATTAATAACGCTCTCGTCTCTTCCAAAAGTGCTAATTTACCATCTCTCACACTAACTAGCAGCAGCCAAGACAAATACTGACGTTAAAATTAGAACGATTAAAAAGAAAGCATGGTTAATAATAATAATAATCACCACAACACCATGAAGCCATTTAGCAATGTAGTCAGAGAAAGGAAGAGGAGGTAATAACAAAGGAAAAGCTATAGACAAGACGTCTGAAGAGGTTTGTAAAAATGGACATTTTTTTTTATTTCTCACAGTCTCCCCCCATTGATTAACATTCACTTAGAAAAAAAAATAACGCATGACATCGTAACTTACAAGCAGATGGAAATCTGTAGCATGAAAAGGAGGGACATGAAAGAGAAAGACTTGCAGGAGACGGGAGCCCCGCTCAACCCTTTCCCTCCCCCTTACTCAAAGGCCCTGATACCGAGAGCCAGGAGAAGCCTCTCATGCCCGCCTCACCCAGTGGGGCCTACGGTCCCTGGGGGCATTTTTGCCTCATTTGGCTCCTATTTCGGCTACATTGAAACTGAGCAACTTCCAGCGCCACCACCGCCAAAGGCCTCCCTTCTCTTCGCCTGTTCCCCCCTCCCCTTTCCCGTGCGTCGTATCCCTCCGCCGAGGCCTCCCAGCCCTTCACAGAGAAAGCGCCTTTCAGCCAAGCTGCCCGCCCACCCATCCACCCCGCCTCTGCTGCTGCTCCCTCCGACATCTTCTTTCCTTTGCTTTCCAGTCCATTGCTAGCGTTTCTCCCCTCCTCCCGCCGCAATGTGTCGGGGGAGCGGCGGCCTGGCCTCTGCGGGGCAGGGGTGTCGGGGAGACTGAGCGAGACTGGTCCCGGGTGGTGGGGGACTTGGAGAAAGGCAGCGAGGGGTGTGTGCGCGCCCTAAGGGAGGGAGGGGGGCCGGGACTCTTTGTCTCGGCGGAGGGATCGCGCTCTCTTGCGCTGAGGCTGGCTGGCGGTAGCAGCAGCAGCAGCAGCAGCGTTGGGCTGGCGGCAGCGGCGGGTTTTGCTGCGAGTTGTTGTTTCCTCCTCCTGCCCGGGGCTTGAATGGTGGAACTCAGACTCTCGTTACTGCTGCTGAGCAAACAGTGACAGCTACTGAAGGAGCGCGCGCTCTCCAGCTCGCAGGGCCCCGCCGTCGGGGAGCTCGGCCTGAGCGAGCCGGGCTCCTCCACTCGCCATGTCCGGGGACGACGGCGATAGCGGCGGCGGCAGCAGGCACACGGCAGAGCTGCGATCGGGTAAGTGGGAGCCGGGCCGGGCTGCAGCCGCCTCCGAGGCCGCCTCGCCCGCTCCTTCCTCCCTCACGCCGTGTCTCTCCCTTTCTGTCCGCAGAGCTCTATTTCCTCATCGCCCGCTTTCTGGAGAACGGACCCTGCCAGCAAGCGGCTCAGGTAAGGGCTGGCTGGGGCTGGGCCTGCGGGGTGGGGGCGCTTCCTCCGCTTCTTCGGCCGGGCTTCCTCTCACGATCTGCACCCCTTTTTTGTTGCTACTGCAGGTCCTGATCCGAGAAGTAGTCGAGAAAGAGGTAAGCGGTGCAGCGATCCAGCCCACTCCTTCATCTGCCTGCCCGCCCGCCCGCCCGCCCCGGCGCCGGCGGCTGCAGCGGCCTCGCCTCCTCCCCCATGCGGGCGGGCGAGCGGGCGGCCGACCGGCCGCTCCTGGGGAGTCTTCTGGGGAGGGGGAGAACCCGTAGTGACGGGGGATATCTTTTTTTCGCCTCCAGTTGCTGCCCAAGCGCACGGATTGGACGGGAAAGGAGCATCCCAGAAGCTACGAGAGTCTAGTAAGAGACGCGGCCGGTCGGCGTGGTGCGATGTGATGTACTAGGGAAAGTTTGCGAGCAGCCCTTTAAAAATTGAATTTCCCGCATTTTTTTTTAACAACTAAAAAAAAATAAGAACTTGTTTTAAACTCCTGATTTCTACTAGGGAACGTGCGAGGTCTGTTTAGTTAGGAGAGCAGGTGCTGTCTCCGAAGTTGCCTATCTGGGGTCCTGGAGTTAGGGTAAATAATAATAATCCTACTAATGCGAGAGCCCTAGAGTCACTGTGCTAGAAATAAAGGTACGTCATGAATGTTGTGCAGGGAGAGCAGGAGGCAGGCAGGGAGGGAGGAGCAAAGAGTGTAGAGCGCTTGCTACAGCCAGCCAGGCCTGTCGGAGATGGGGGCGCTCTGTTCCATACAGTTCTGCTTTCACATACACAATAGGGCTGAGAAGCTATTGAGCAACTGTAGGCTGTCTATATGCGCAAAAGCCCCACAACTTCTTCTCATTTGTTCTTTTACTTGGAATACACGGTCAAATCTGTTTGTTTAGTCACAGTATCAACTGCAGTAACTTGTACACACAATTGGCTTTTACTGCCTAAGTTCTGGTTCATGTGCAATTTCATAGCAAAATTATTTTTGATGTCTGACAGTGGCAACTTTATGAGATTAGGGTGCTGCTATGTGATATAATTCTATATTCGTTTGTCTGCTTCAGTTGCTCTTTGCCCTGTATGTTCTGCTTGTCAGTTTCTCAAGATGTGGTAGAGGGGTCCTTATGTTTTATTTTTTGGCTGTTTTGCAACTTGAAGGCACACTTGCTTATCCTAAGGGCCAAACTAGATGAGGTGCTGTGAGATTTGTGATCAGATTTCTTGCAAGGGGATGCAGTTCAGGGCAGCCTCTAAGATGTCTGTGTTCCCCCTATGGAGCAAATAGCTTTGGGGGCAGATTTAAAATTACAAAAATATTACAGGGACATATTCCTTTCCAGTGACTCTCTGTGGTGACTTTGAACAACAAAACAAAACCCCACAAACTTCCTTGAGCTCTAACCATGGTTTTTCTAATTGTCTAGTTTGGCCCTAATCCAGTATTTCCCAAACTTCTTATAACTGAGGCATATTTCTGTTCTTCCCTTATTAAAAGCTCCTTTCATTCTTACACCTAAAAAAATTATTTTCACAGCACATTGGAATTAAAAATTACTCACAACAGTCCACAATCTTGTGTTTCTTTACAAGTCACTGATCTGGCCTGGGCTCATTTGCAGTGGCTCATGCCGAGATGCATTCCTCAGCCACCTTTGAGGCAAGTAATTCTGCTGTGTTTCTGCAGCAGGAGTGAATCATGCCTGATACTGTATATAGATGGAGCAGAATTTCTGTTGCTCTTGGTGGAGGCTAATTACAAGGAGGCAAGGCTAGTGGTTCATTCAGTGATGCGATGGGCAGCTTCCTCTCCAGGTGGGTACTTTGGGTTCACAGGAGCCTTAAATTTATGGGTAGCATTCAGGTGTTTTGTGCAACGACACGCTATTGGTGGAAGCTCTGTCAGTGAATGGAACAAGAGTGCTGCTTGTACAAGACCACTTGTGTGAGTGCAAAGGTTCTCCCATTTATGGAAGAAGCCTTCGCAAGAGGTGTACCACTGTGCCTGAAGTTGTGAGTGCTACCTACTGTGTTAAAGGTGTGGGTGATCGTATTTCTGGTAACATGCTAGTACTTTTTCTCATGATGCTTAGTTTGGGAATTGTTCTGAATACTTATTGTACACCAGTTCAGTTCAATAAGCTGGAAATGGTTAATGAAGAATAAAGGGCTTTTTTTTCTTGCAATATGTTTCAAGATAATCTTTGGATCTACTCACATGCTAAATTACACAAGCTTAAATGCTCCTGTTGTATACCCTTGCTGTAGCATGTGAATGATATCCCAGGAGGTAGGCTTGTGTGCTTATGTTGTCCATTGATGTTATCACTCAGTTGAGGCACAGAGCCATAAGGAAGGTAGGAGGATCTTTGAGCACTAAAGTTATGCATAATTGCGTTGGCATTCTCTCTCTTTTTTAAACAGGCATGAACTGCTGGCATTTTTACTTCATCACCTGTTGATCTCTTTCCCTCCTACCACCCCTTTTCCCTAGTTCTGAATCCAGAGATTTCTGAATATCACTGGTTATTAGTGTGACATTAGTTGTAATCACACAGTGTCTTTATTGAATTCTTAAGGTGGTTCTTTTCTTTTTATTGGAACCACTGAAATCCACAAAACTTGAATCAGTCTGCCGTCAAGCCTCACTAGGGGCTTGATCTCATGTTTTTGATGGCTGCCTGGAGTAAAGAAACCTGGAGGTTGTACTTGGTAGGTTAACTTGTATGTCTTGTGGGTTGCATTCAGTTTGGGTCATACATAGGCTTACCATATCCAAAGGGGGACAGGGTGCCTACACCTTTAACCATTGTAAAAAGAGGGAATTTTGGCAGGTGCAGCTTGTTGCACCCTTCCATTATGAGCTGCACCTGCCCAAATTCCCTCTTTTTACAATGGTTAAAGGTGTAGGCACCCTGTCCCCCTTTGGATATGGTAAGCCTAGTCATACATGACCTACACAGTCTATCTTTTTAATTCTGTAAGATAGATCTATGTGGTACTTGCATCCATCAACATCAATGTTATATTAGGATTACAGTTTTTATATGAATTGTACAACAGCAGCCCAACTGTGCACATATCAATCACTACTCTAGTGCAGAGAAGTTGAATTGAAATGGTGTAAAGTAATTAAATTTGATTTGCCAATGTTGAATAGTGCTGGTGACTTAAGGGTTCTGTCCATGTGCATGAAGTTAGTCATTATTTTTCAGTTTCTTATATCTTTAATAGATTGTGACTTTGAAAGGAATAGCATCCATTTTTTTAATCCTCAAGTACCATTTCCTAAACTAGCAACCACATTCTGTGCTCTAGTTAAGATGACTCCTGATTGGACTGTTGCAAGCTAATCAGTAACTTACGTCAATTTAGCAGTGCCCAACACAGCAGCAAAATAATGTTAAATGCAGAATCTATGATAAATCTATTGCAGAGATCATAGTAACTGCAAGCCTTCTGTCAGTCATGTTGCATTAAATCAGACCCCCCCCCCCAAAAAAAAATGCCTCGGTACCACATCTGGCTCCTGATGCAAACCAGTTCATTCCTGATCATGACCACTGCAGGGATGGAACAACCTTCCCCTCTGTGATTCTAAATTCGAAACTAAGCTGGAGCATTACAAAATGAAATGAAGGCTGAAAGTCTAAATGCTGCTCGTGGTAGATATGTCAGTCCCTATTCCAGGTTTTATCCTGGACCAGCTGATATTTTTTTAATAAACTGACATTTCTGCATTATTGAAATAACTTTTAAGTGGGAAATGTGGGGCGCATGAGGAGGAGACACTATTTTTGAGAAAAGACTAGTGAGGCTGGTTGAGTGTTTTCCTGAAGAGAGAGAATGGTCAGTGGAAGTCCATTAAGTACTAGGTGACTTGGGATCTAATTGGATTCTAGATAGATAGAATTATATTCTTTATTGCTTCCATACTGTTTAATTTAATATATAAAGAAGTTAATCTAGTCTTGCAAATCTAGCATGAACGTTTTAGTAACATAAACACGTTCTTGCTAGCTACCCTGCTCAAATATACTAGTTACTCATTTGTGCTGCATCAACAACCTGAAAAGGAAAAGAACCAGCTCTTAAAATTACAAAAGCTGCCATGCCTCCTCTCATAAAGCATGCAGCCAAGCAAGTGACTATTTGTAAAACCAAGCTAGAACATTCAGTAGTAAGTGGGATTATAATCCAGCCTCTCACCCAATACAGCAAGTCTTGATTTTCTTAACTGATTTGCAGTAGCAGGTAGACAATGCATTCACAATAACTAGGCCTGACTATGTCACGCTACCTTGTTTGTCCTTCTGCTCTTTGGATTTCTGTCTTGGTCTCTTCAGCTTCCAGTCATGTTTCCTGGTTCAGAAAGGGCCATAGCTCAGTGGGTAAAGCACATAGTTACATCCTAGGTTTGTCTGTCTTTGGGGACAAGGCAGAAATAGATCCTTCCTTTAGGCATTGAGAGCTCTGCCAATCTGAGTACACAGTGCTGGGCAAGATGGATCAATGGTTTGAAGCAGTACCATTCAACTCCTTATATCATTGGGTCCTTGCTTGCTTCTTTGTCCAGTGTTGTGTTTTCCTATTTTTTGTTTTCTAATTGCTGTTACATAATTGTTTTCTAAGAGTATTTGACTGTATTGTGGCACACTGGATTCCTGATGTGGATTCCATGATGCTCAGAGTACACTATACCACAGCATGGAGTATCAGGCATATATCCAATACTACCAAAAGATGAGGGAAGAAGGCATATGACTGTTGGTGCCTTCTTGTTGATGAAACGTTGGGCTCCCCTCTCTGCTTCTAGATCTCCTGTATGTTACGTTGAATATGTATACAGATCAGATGTGTGTCCTAAAGATGGAACATCTGTTTGGCTCACTGCATGCCCTCTTATTCTTTTTTCCAGGTGTGTGTTCTCCTGCAAGTTGTGTGCCATTCAGGCAGTTGTTCATGGGTGTACTTGTTGGGCAGAGAGGGTAGTGAGGCTGTCCATCGTGTGTTGGAGCTTTCCACTGATGTTTATTGTTTTGGAACCTGTTTACAGTCCACCGTTGAGTGTGGCTGCTTATTCTCTGGCTGTGCCTGTTGCAAGGGAGAGCAGTTCATAAATGTTTTGTCAGTAGTGCCTGTAGATGGAGTTCTTGGTCCTCTTGTGGTGTGTGCTTTTTTCTCTTCCTATTATACAGTACATGGTGGAAACTTTTTTGGGGGTTTCTTTATAGATTCTCTTACATACTCTGATTATGTATTGCTCTATAAATAACAAACTTTAGTTGTTAAGACTTCATAAAGTTTGTTGTGACTTAAGTTATCATTTCAGTTTTTCATATAGCTTAATAAATTGAGTGTGTAGTGTTGTGATGTTTTTCAGTTGCAGAATTGAAGTTTTCAGGTGCTGTTATGTCCATAGCTGTTAAATGGAGCGTGAATATTGTGCCTGCTTTTTAAAAACACTGGTTCCCCAAGTTATGGATGGCTGTGTTGGTGCTTTTGCGCAGGTGCTCTAGCACTGCGCTGTGCTGGCAAGAACTGGGTGTTCCCACTTCAGCACCGCATTTTTCGCTCCATAAGACGCATTGGACCATTAGACGCATGTGTATTTTGTAGCGAAAAATAGGAGAAATTAAAAAATGACTTGCTTAAACAACTTACCTGATTGGTTTTCTGCAGCTCCAATCTTCTTCCTGCGTCCCCTAGTCAGCAGCTCGAAGACGCGAGCCTCTCAGGCGCTGCACGCGACCAGGAGGCTCTCCGCAGACATCGCAGCAACTGCGATGTTTGCGGAGAGCTGGCAGTCGCGTCTAGCACTTGCGCAACGTTCCCAGGCGCTGGACGCGACCAGGAGGCTCTCCACAAACATCGCAGCAACTGCTTTGCTTTATGTTTGCGGAGAGCTTCCTGGTTGCGTCCAGTGCCTGGGAACGTTGCGCAAGCGCTAGACGCGACTGCCAGCTCTCCACAAACATCGCAGTTGCTGCGATGTTTGCGGAGAGCATCCTGGTCGCGTCCAGCACCTGGGAACGTTGCGCAAACATCGCAGTTGCTGCAATGTTTGCGGAGAACCTCCTGGTCGCGTGCAGCGCCTGGGAGGCTCGCGTTTTTGAGCTGCTGACTAGGGGACGCGGGAAGAAGATTGGAGCTGCGGAAAACCAACCAGGTAAGTTGTTTAAGCAAGTAATTTTTTACACGTTTTTAAAACTTCGCTCCATAAGACGCACAGACATTTCCCCCTGGTTTTTTGGGGGGGACGAAGTGCGTCTTATGGAGCGAAAAACACGGTACATTTGCCTTGAGTACAGACATCTGGAACCCAACCTGTACTTAAGTAGGAGTCTGGCAGCCCAATCCTATCCTACACTCTGCTCAGTGACCCAGCTATGCCAGCGCTGGCAATGCTGGATCCTGAGCAGAGTAGGCAGGGTTGGAGGTCTCCTTGGGGTAAGGGAACTTTTGTAAAGGGACTTTACAAAACTTTTGTTCCCTCGGGTAAAGCCTCAGCCTCCCAAACGGGTCTCCTTGGATTCACACCAGCTATTGAGATGGTGTACGTCCGAGAGGCCCATGTCGGGAGAAACGGGCCTGGAAGTAGGATAGGATACGGCGTGCACTGCTGCTACCGATCCCGCCTGACCCACCCCACCCTGAAATGCCCTCCCCCGTCAATATGCTATTCAGCCTAGCCGCAGTTTACCTGGTCCTCAACGACGTCCACATTTGGCCTGCAGGGGCTGGTGCAGGCTTCTGAATTGGCCTTGGGCTGGCGCAACTGCTTTACGGAAACCTTTGCGACAGTCCTGGGCTGGTGCAGAGGTCCTATGTTGGCCTAGCGGCCGGATAGGATTGCACCCTTAGGCTGCAATCCTATGTACACTTTCCTGGAAGTAAGCCATATTGAACTTGAACATATTGAACAATGGAATTTACTTCTGAGTAGATATGCATATGCTTGTGCCCTTAGTGTACCTGTTTATATTCCACCCCAAAATGCTTATTTATACTCTCTGTTTCCTGTTAGTGACAGTCCGTATAAACTTCCATTTTTCCTTAGTGATGTAGTATTGTGCTGATGGTAGAATTTAAATGTGATTTTTTTTGTGTAAAGATCTACTATCTTGTTGATATGTGGTGTATATATACCAGGGGTAGCCAAACTTGCTTCATGTTAGAGCCACATACGATAAACTGTTGTTTGAGAGCCGCAATATTTAAGAAGCATTTAAATTCTTATATATTTACTCACCATAACATTAAACATATTTTAATCCAGTGGACTCTGTTTATGCCTGGTAAATAATTATACCTCTTGAAAATTTCTTATTTACCTTTTATATTAATTAATTGTTAATTAATTAATTAATTTTATATTAAGTGTAATGCAAAAAGGAGCTCAGCTAACACTTTTCCAAGAGCCGCACATTATACAAAGAGCCGCATGTGGCTCAGGAGCCACAGTTTGTCCACCCCTGATATATACTGTCCATGGCAGAAATATTATTTATTTACTCATTTAAAGACTTTGTATCCCACCTTTCTCTTTCCAAAGCAAAATGCTGAAGGTCACTTATACAATAACACAATAACAAAATACAAATAAAACTCTCAGGCCAGCGCTGGTCTCCTTAGGAGCTGGTGTTACGAGCTCCCTTTGTCCTAGGCACCTTGTAGAGGTGTGTGCCATCTCTTCAGGGTCTGATATTCAAAAGGGATGTATGTGAAGCATGCCAACAGAAAATAGATCAGTTCAAAAAGAGGTGCATGATATCTGATTGTAGCAACAACCTTATTCCTGAGTCATGTGTGTACAGGTGTGTTTCCCCCCCCCCCCCAATGACGGATCGGTTAATGATGATCCGCATATATGATGGAGGTTCCCAAAATGTAAACAAAGAATTAAAGCTACAGCACTATATTTTAAATGAAAAAAATGTCTTTAACTCTCTGTGTGTGTGTGTGTGTGTGTGTGTGTGTGTGTTTCTACCTCCATTGACAGGTTGAAATCTTGTTGTGCTTTGTGTTACACTCATAATGTACACTGTGTTTACCATTCATTCCCTATTACAACTCCACTGTGTTACATTGAAGACTCGCTTAATGACGGTTTCACTATATAACGGGTTTTCCAGAACGTATCCCCATCGTTAAGCGGGGGATACCTGTATTCTGATGTCCACAAGTAGCTCCTGCCTGAATGATTTCCATTCATTTCAGCGGAAGGCACAGCTATTCATGTGCACCTTACTGGTGAAGTGCTATTCCTTTCTTTTGAAGCATGTGGTGAAGCTGGATTTGTACATTGGAGTGTCTATCCACGACTAGTTCCTACACTGGGTATTTACTGATTTGCATCCTTTTAGTGGATCAATGTTGCTGTTCTTTCTCCAACGCTCTTTCCCAGTATGTTGAATTTCTATCTCTGAATGGGGTTTCTAAGCACCTGAAGTTTTTTCATTCTTCAATAAACAGGAAGCATGTCTTCAGTTGTTTGAAACAGTAGCTGCCTAGATAAGTTTATTGATTTAGTGAAATGAAAATAATGTAAAGTAACCTTTTAGAAGAAGTATTTTGCAAAATAATCTGGTTACATGCTAGATAAAATCTGCAGTATAATGTTAGGTGAGATGTTACCAGTCCTGTGAATCGTTTCCAGACCCTTGTTAGTGAGAATCCAGACTTGCTGCTTTGTGCAGGCACTGGTGAAATATTTGTGAAATTAATTTTTATTCCTGTTGTATTGGGCATTTATGTACAGCAAATCTGTCCTATTCCTGTTTGACATTTCTTAAAGCAATCTCGGGAGAACCATTAAAAATTAAGTAACTATTTGATTAGTTGAGCTACATGTCCAAGCTGAGGATGAAAAGACACTATATCAAATATATCTAAACCTCCACATCTTTTAGATTGTGATTGGGGACTCATTATATTTTTCTATAGTACTTCATATTAAGTATGAAGTTATAAACTGATTGTTTTGTTATAAACTGATTATTTGTCATCATGTTCCAATGCTGTAAATAATTAGTGGGAATGAGTGTAAGGCACAGCTCGACATTCAGGTCACCATAGTGACTCAAAATTTGTTCCTGGAGCCTAGGGAATGGCTGTAAGGTTGCAGCTGAAGGGCAGCCATCATGCCACAGCTTCAGCTGCTACTAGAAAAAGCAGGAGTAGTAAGAGCTGTGGGGCCTGTGGTGAGGTGCGGGAGGAGGTTACGTCTATCACTGCTACAAGTTACGATGGCTGTGCACTATATCCATATTCATCAGTGATATGTCACTGAATACCATTTGCAGGGGCACAGTGGTGGGAGAGAAGAATGCCTTTCTCCTTTTGGGTTTTCTAGGAGCAACTGGTGAGCTACAATGGGAAACAGAATGCTGGAATAAATGGGCCTTTGGCCTGGTTCAGTAGGGCTTTTCTTGTGCTCTGGTGGGGGGAGGTGGCAGTTTTGAAGGCTGCAGGCCTCCCCACTACCTCCAGGATGCGATTGGAGGTTGTGGCTGAAAACCTGGAGTGGCTTTTGATCGCGTCTGGAAGCTTTCCGTAGGTGTGGGAGGCCTATGGAGTGGGCCGTAGGCCTCTCTGCATCTCAGAACACCTCCCAGGACGTGATTGGAGGTTGTGTCTGAAAACCAGAAGTCAGGGGCGTGGGCTGATGTGGTGCCCTGGGGCGGTGGGCCCCAGGGCGCAAGGGCAGGAGGTGGTGCGGGGGGGCGGGAGGCTCCGGAGGAGAGCGGGAAAAATTCAAATTTTTCCTGCTTTTTTTGCCGATTTTCGGCGATTTTAACCCTACAAAAGGGGTATTTTTAAAGTATGTATGCTTTGCGGCACTTAACTTAGGTATAGGAGCCTCCAGCGAAACGATCGGCTCTCTCCAGCGACGACGTTCTCTTCCAGGAGCGCAGATCGGCGATCTGAGATCGCTCATTTGCTGCCCCTGACGCGAACTGCTCATCGTAAGCTCATCGTTTGAGTTCGCGCATGCGTGAATGGCTGTTTGCTATGCGCATGCGCGAACTCAAACGATGAGCTTACGATGAGCAGTTCGCGTCAGGGGCAGCAGATGAGCGATCTCAGATCGCCGATCTGCGCCCCTGGAAGAGAACGTCGTCGTCGTCGCTGGAGAGAGCCAATCGCTTCGCTGGAGGCTCCTATACACAAGTTAAGTGCCGCAAAGCATACATACTTTAAAAATACCCCTTTTGTAGGGTTAAAATCGCCGAAAATCGGCAAAAAAGCGGGAAAAATCGGCTGAAAATTTAGCATAATTTATGCTAATTAGTTTTAGGGGGCGCCGAGGACCGGGCCCCACCCTAAAAAATCGGCTGGGTACGGCATTGCCGGAAGTGGCGTTCAATCACATCTGGAAGCTGTTCTGGGGCGCAGGGAAGCCTGTAGAGTGGGCTGTGTGCCTCGTGCAACTTCTGGAGGGTCTGCACGACCCATCCAGCACCCGCATTTTTGCGGTATCTGCGGGGGGCGGAAAGGAACCCACATGATAACGCAGGTGGGCTGTATGTTTTAATAGTTCATTGGGAGGGGAAAGGTCAGGTTCCCCATGGTGGACTTAATAAGCTTTCGCAGCTATAATAATGGGCATGAGAGGTTTGATTAGGGCTTGGCAAATAGGGTCCTGAAGAATAGGCAGGGGGAACACTAGACACAAGAGTTCCAGTGTGTGTGCGTATGTTGCAGTAAAGCCAGAAATTAGTTATTACTAGTTCCAACTTCAGAGATTCTAGTTCTAACTGCTTGAAACTAGAAGCTCCTAAGCATCTTTGGATATTCTAGTTCTAATTAGTCAAAACTAGAAAACTGTGTGTTTTTGTGCAGTACTTTCTAGTTTTTCTGAATTAGGACTAGGATCTCCTATGACGGTTAGGAGCTTCTAGTTTTTACTAGTTGGAACTAGTTCAAACTGAACTTTGAAAGTTTTTACTGTAATTCACATGTACGAGTGCAATACTCAAGAGCTTCACAATTTCCAATGCCAGCTCCAGGTTTGTATGAGAACAGAAGGATTGAAAAATCGCTTTGCTTTTCTACTAATACACATTTAGGTGTGCTTGTTTCCTTTTGCTTATTTATTTTCTTTACAGTACACTGTTATCATAAGACTTTGCTATGATTTTGCTTTGGAAATTTTGCCAGTACTGTATACATTTTGATCACATTTGAGCCCCTTTTTGTATTTTTCTGTGAAAAGTAGTTCTACTGGGATCTAACAGAACTACCAATCTCGGAACCTTCTTTTCCTCTCCTTCTCTGCTAATTTCTTGGGAAATACAATCACTGTCTAGGTTTGGAGTGAATTCAGACCCTTCCCTTGCTATCTCTAACCCTCCGGAACATCTGATTATTGAACCCCTATTAAAAATATACTATTAGTTTTTGTGCAGGGATTTAGTTTGGGTTTAAGGCAACCATGAACTATTAAATTCCAAAGTTTGTTCACAAGACAAACTTCTCTGAACTGATGCTTATATTTCATTTAATGCCCTGTTAGATTCTTATTCTTTCTAAAAATTTGCTGTACTGCTTTTCATTCTCGGGGATTAAATGAGTTATAATCTTTAATTTATGTGACCTTCAACTAGGGCTGTGAGATTCTGTGTGACGCGATCCTGCGCAAATCGGTGCCTGCAGAGCGCGCTCTCCGCTAGTGTTGGGTGTCATAAATGCGCCGTGAAGTGCATTTATGGCACCCGGAGAGTAAGGGCCACTGGCGAGGCTGGCAGCCCTCTCTCCGGTGCCCTTCAGACCCACCAGCGGCGGCAGGGCAGGGGGGGGGGACCATTGGCAGGGCCAGGAGGGGGTGGCGATCTCCACCGATTATCCTGCACCCTCTCCCGGCCCGGGCCACCCTTACCCCACCGCCCTGGATGTATGCTGGCTCCAGAGCCAACATACTGGTACATCCAAGGAGGCCCATTGGGGCCGGGCAGCCCTACACTTGGGGAAGGGGACGAACGTCCCCTTCTCCCGAGGTGTTCCTGAGCTGCGCCCTTTTGCCCTGCTGCGTATTTTTTATGCAGGATCGGGCTGCCCATTTGAATAATTGTAAGCATTACTCTACGATTAAATTACCCTCTGCCAGGGTACCCTATAACAGGGCTGGGAGTTAAAATGTTCAGAGCTTCCAGATTTAGGTCTTGTAAGTAAGGAACATGATAAACGTATAGGTTGCATTTCCTTATATTATTTTCTGTACACCTGTGACTAGCTGCCTCTTTGTCCCTCTTATTTTCTTCCTGCACGAACAATGATGAGGGGCATTAGAACCATCAATATACATACCTGTAACTTGTAATCTTGAACATAATTTCTAGAAAAGAGGCTTAATGCTGCTGACCACATTCCTAGACCAGCAACTACAGGTTAAACACTGAGAAGGTTGTGGTGAGCAAAGAGTTGCTTCCTTTAACCAAGTCAGTGGGCAAATAGGAAGAGAATGCGGAGGGGAGGCAAAGCAGCCTACTGCAATCTCTGTCTTTGCTGTGTGGGACAGAGAAGGAAAGCTACACACTGCTAATTATTTTGGGGTGTGTGTGTGTGTGTGTGTGTGTGTGTGTGTGTGTGTGTGTGAGAGAGAGAGCGAGATGTTGAGTGGAAGATTGCGAAAACAACAAATTCATTCACTGCCACTGTTCAGGGAAGCAAAGGAAAGAATAGTTACCCACCATTCCCTTCTCCGATGATTATTTGCACACTGCTGGAGTCATGGTTGAGTAGGCAGTTCAGTAGATGAATTTGGGGAGAATGCCACTGTTGATAACAGCCATTTTCAGCATCTCTCTCAACTATTTACAAGTCAAAAGAATTACCGTATTTTTCGCTCCATAAGACGCAGCGGACCATAGGACGCATGTGTTTTATGGAGCTAAAAATAGGGGGAAAATATTTTTAACTTTTATATTTTTTAATTTTTTAATATTTTTTAAAAAATTTAATATTTTATAAAAATAGCTTGTCCTTCCCTCTCTTCTATTTTACCTTCTACTGTTATTCAGCTGAAATACTTTGCATATAATGTGCAAAGGGTGGGGGGCAGGAAGTTGCAGAATAAATATTACCTTCTCAAGAGATGATGCTGTTTGTGAGTGACTTTGTTAGCAGTGCTGGAGAATCTGGCAGTAGTTACCTTTATTAATCCATACAATGCTGACAACCTATTCTGCTGACAAGCCTGCATAGGATGGCACTCTGTCTACGGTCCTGTAAGGGGTGGGAGTGTTATTCCAATGGCATTCGGAAGAAAGGGCTGTAGTCTTCTTGAGCCTTCATCATATGTCCGTCCCCCCCCCCTTTCTTCTATGTTTTTACTACTAGCTTGCTTCATTTTGAGCAAGTCGCTCCAAATGAATTTTGTGTGAGCCTCAATCTAGGATTCCCAGTTAGTTTCCCACCCCAGTTTAATACTTCCCTTGGGACAGCACTTGTAGTTCAGTAGCTGGGTTATTTTTTTTCTGCTGCTGCTGCGGTACCGCCTATTTGCAGGACTCACATGTGCCTTTGGGAGAAATTAGTTGACTTTGGATCTGAGCGCGCTTTTTACGTGTCTGCTGCTGCGGGTGTCGAGGAAGGGGTGGAGGATTTACACCTTCTCTAGGAAGCTGAAGCACTACGCTTCCCCCGCCCCGCATTACATTTTATGGAAGATCTGTACAGTGCACCCAAACGGAGCATGAGGTAGGAGCGTGAGGGGCGATCCCGACCTTCCAAGGCACGGCTGCCGTAGCTAATCGCCACCCCCAAGATGTTGCACAGAACTGAATGGAAACGTCCTCTCCCCTCTCGCCATTGGGTAGCAGTAATCGACGCGGCTTCCTATTGGATTACGTGAAGGGGAGAGACCTCCTTTAGGAATGTACTATGGCTTGTCTGGCATTTTTCTCTCCTGGGGAAATAGGAGTGAAACTCTTAGTAGCTTCGTTTCCTGCGTTTCAAGGCTGAGAACTTCGCTTGAACTTCCCCCGCCTGCCTTTTGTGTTAGCTTTCTCAGCCGTGTGTGTGCTAAAGCCGTGTGTTCCGGCGGGCTGCTCCAATGAAATATTCAGAAAGGTTGGGATGTCTGGCAGGGCTCAGACAGGCGCTGCCGCCGTCGCCGGCTTCCCAGTCTTTTTTGGCTAGCGAGACACAGTCAATAAGCAGAGAAACACCCAAGCGCTCTCTCCAGGGGGCGGGGGCGCCTGTTCGCTCTCCCCCCCCACCTCCGCCCCAGCTACAGAGCTTGCAAAGGAAGAGGAGAGATAACAGAGTCGCGTCCCACCGGGAGAAAGTGGCGATGCGGCTCGTCCGGCACCAGGTGGCAGATCTTCAGCAATCTGCAGGGCTTGAATATCTCCCAGGCAGAGGGGGAGAGAGAGAACGCTCTTCAGATCGGAGATAAAGGCTATTTCCGAAAACCGGAAATGGCTGAAAATAGCCTTTATCTCCGATCTGAAGATCGGGGAAGCCTGCAGAGGGTCGCGCAGGCCTCCCCGAAGACCCCGCAAGCCCAGGTAAGTAAAAAAAAATCCTCCCGTAAACATTCGCTCCATAAGACGCACACTTATTTCCCCCCTATTTTTTTTTGGGGGGGGGGGAAAGTGCCTCTTATGGAGTGAAAAATACGGTAAAAAGAAAAACAAGCCAAAACTTTATTAGGGATGGGGATTGAGCCCCTTCGGCAGAACAGAATTACCCAGACAGGCACTAAGGCTCAATTCCAGATATATGTATGTAGAAATGGCTGTGTTTATTTAGTGCCAGGGAAAGGCAGTCTGAATGTGCTCAGAGGCACTCTTCTCCCATGTTCTAGGGCTTGTTCTTGGGATGGTAAACAGACTTCTTGGCTATGGCTAGTGCAATCCAGATCTCCACTGAGTTACGTAGCTCAGAAGGTGGACATGGTCAAATCACACCTTGTATAATTTGCATGTCAGGGTTGTTACATGGTGCTATAAATAAAAGCAGAATTGCTTTGTTAATATTTAAATGAATTTATACTCTACCTTTCTCCCACACTGTGGGTATCCAAGCAGCCAACAAAATACACAATATACAATCATCATAAAACAATATAAAAATAAATATTCAAACAGTAAACATATTGTAGACTGAAAAGGCTTGTAGAAGTGATGTGCTTATATCTTAGTGCTGTAAAAGCCCAAACCAGCTTGTTCGTTTGTTTATAAAATTGGTACATTTTTAATTTTCCGAGTGGTCAAAGCAATGTGCTGTTAAAACAAAACAAAAACCTTTAAAACCCATTTAAAAACAAACCGTAGAATACTAAAATAGCAGAGAAGCAACAGCTATTGTGTTAAAACAGTTCAACAGTCGCCAGCAGTTATTTGGATGTTAGTTACATTTAAACAAAATCAGTTTTCCTTTCAGGCGAGGACTACCAGGCGGTATGCAGGAAGTTTTGTCTACAGCCAGGAAGCATCATTAGTATCTTACAAGGGTCCCTATATTGAGGTTTTGGTGGTAATCAAAGGGACAACTATTAAATTCTTAGCCCTGTTTGTTCCTGTTTGTTCCTGTAGAAACATCTTTATATAAAGTGTAAGTGTTCAAGTTTTTTTTTTAATCCTTTCTGTGTACTTGGCTTATGAAGATCTTATCTATCAGTTTGTCTGTTGTTCTGTCTGTGGCCTAATATACGCACCTTTTCCTGCTGATGGTGTGCTTGTTGCTTGTGTTAGTTATCCGAAAGAAGGTATTGTATCATCAACAGTTAAGGTGCTTACACATTCACTCATACGTAGGAAAGCATAGAAATGGTAAGTTAAGACTTACCTTAATTTCCATGCCATATAAGGAGTCATCAACACTTCGAGCATTATTGCGAAGCTGCAGGGGAAGAGAACTGAGGCTGAAAGACCAAGGGAAAGTGAGGGCATAGAGGCTAAATTGTAAGTGATCACTAAATGGAAAGTGGTAAAACATATGTGTTGTTGACATGGTGAGGAAGCTGAGGGTGGGTGCTTTAACCTACGATATAGATGCTTTCGAACTGTGGTGCTGGAGAAGACTCCTGAGAGTCCCTTGGACTGCTAGGAGATCAAATCAGTCAATCCTAAATGAAATCAACCCTGAGTGTTCCCTGGAAGGACAGGTACTGAGGCTGAAGCTCAAATATTTTGGCCACCTAATGCGAAGAGAGGACTTTCTGGAGAAGACTCTGATGCTGAGAAAGATTGAAGGCAAAAGGAGAAGGAGAAGGCAAAGGATGAGATGGTTAGACAGCATCACCGATGCAACAAACATGAAAATGAGCGAACTCAGGAAGATAGTGGAGGACAGGAAGGCCTGGCGGGATATGGTTCATGGGATCACAAAAGGTCGGACACGACTTAACGACTGAACAACAACAACAAATCGATGCATTTTAATGAACGTGAACATGTAAGCTCCTTAAAACTCTTATTCCTTGTTTTATGAAAAAGAAATTTGCTGACCTGCCGAGACATTTTAATTTATTTTTTAAAATTGCTTTCCCCTCCCACTCAGGAGGTGCTCAACAGTATAAACATTAAAAACAGCAGTAAAACTACAGAATCAGAGCACAGAAGTCTGATGTCTTTGCCTGCCTCTTTGTTTCTCTGCTTCTTCTCCCTTGCAGATTGGTTTTTAAAATCTTGGGGAGCAACAAAGCTTCACTATGCCTTTATAAAAATAGGCTATATACTGTACTTTAAGGTGTTGTAAAGTGCATTCATACAGTATATTATCACAATCTTTATGTCAGCTCTACAAGTAGGTCATTTTATTATCCCTGGTTTTTATTATCTTTGTCCAGTGGTTCAAGAAGTGACTACATATGCTGGTTCCACCGTTGGTTCCATATCATCATGGTATATTTGTGTTGAGGCTAGGATGTTGCTGTTTTGGACAGTGTATATGCTTAGTGTCAATTTGTTTTAAATGCATAGTTCTATTCTCCTGAAATCTGACACTTGAGGCAGTCATCTGATCTTGCCTCATTACAGGACCTCCTCTATTTGTGAAATTCCATTGTGTTGAAAACTTTTGGGTGGTGGTGTTTTGTTTTTGAGATTGCTGTCTTGTGACTTTCCATGATGAAAAAGGTTCCCTGGCTACTTGGTGCACTCCAAAGAAAGACGTACAGCTACCTCTTGTTTTACATGTGTTTAGGCGTTCTTGGAATAACATGTTTATTTAATAAATACTGAAACCTAATTTACACTAGCAGATTTTTTGAATAACGTGCACCCTGTGTGCTCCTGCATGTTTGAGGGAACGTGTGGCTTGAGCAAGTATCCGGGAGGAGCCCAAGGAAGGCAGACTGATCAGACAGGTTAAGAGAGGGATGGAGTAGTAGAGGGTGGAGGGGCTTTAGTGGGTGTAAATGGCTGTGGCTTTGCTGTACCGGAGGGGGAGATGCCAGAAGGCTGGCCCTGTGGGGAAGAGACAGAAACAAGGCAAAGGGAAGCACTATGGGCACACCTGTTTGTCCATTTGCCCACTTTTGGGGGGAGTGATTCCAGGTACAGCGGGAGGGGGAAGAGCCAGCAGCAAGCAGCAGCTGCCTCAACCAAAAAAGAGAGCGCAGGAAAGGTTATTAAACAGTAGCAGCCAGAGAAGGGAATCTTTCTTTGCCCTCCCAGCTGGTTAGAGTAGAGGGGAGGGCTGGGGAAGGGGTGCTTCTAGCCAGCCAGCCAACAGCTAACCTGCCTTGCTTCCCTTGGTTGGACTTTGGGATGGAGGTGCGTGCTCCATTTGCAACTGTCCACTAATGGTGGACGGGAACTGGGTGGTAGCCCAGCTGGAGAAGAGGGTTAAGTCCTGCCTGGTGCTCTGGATTGCACTCTTCTTTTTGCCTGAGTGAGCCTTGGACCTCTGTATCTTCCCTCCTTGTGCAAGGCTTTGTGCGCACAGGGTATCGTCTGCAGCCTATGCAGATATCGTCTGCAGCCTCTTTCCCCCATTGATTCAGTGCAATAGAATTGAATTTCCTATCCTCTTCCCTTAACATACATTCTTATGGTAATACTATTCTTAATTTACACATTTTTGAGATACATGCTGCTTTTCAAAAATGTAACCCCCACGTAAAATGAGAGGTGCCTGTACTGTCTTTCTCATTACCTGAGGTACTCTCCCACAGAAATCCTAGAAAGCCAAGGAACCTCACAGTGCAATCCTAACCCACTTTCCAGCGCCAGTGTAGCCGAACCAACAGGGCGCACACTGCATTTTGCAGTGCAGGGGCAGTCATGGAGGCCTCTTCAAGGTGTTCCCTTACCTCGCTGCATTGTGGCTGTACCGGCGCTGGAAAGTGGGTTAGGATTGTGCGGTCAGTGGTGTAGAGAGGTTTCTATTTGGCTTCCCATATGCGAGGGAATATAGCTGACAGGGTAGAATACTGCTTACAGTTGCCCAGTTACGTTGTTGTTGTTGTTGTTGTTGTTGTTAATAAATAGTATTTATATACCACTTTTCAACAAAAAGTTCACAAAGTGGTTTACAGACAAAATCAATTGATTAAATGGCTCTCTGTCCCTGTTGACAGAACAGAAACCTGCGTTTCCATCTGTTAACTCATTTTGTATTTTTTTGATGCTACAGTGTAATACAATGTGTTGAAATGTGAAGAAATTAAGGTTCTTGAGCATGCAGAATGAAGCAAATATCTTGTGGTGGTTTACATGTATGTCAACTATGTGAAGTAAAATAGAACCTGATTAGACATACCATTTCTATTATTGGAATTAGATTTTAGTAATATCCAATTTTTCTGTTACAAATATTTTGTCAGAGGGAAGTTGTTGTTTTTTAAGCGCATGCTTCAGTCATGTGCAGTTCCATCGTACTGTGTGATCTACATGAATGAGAAGAAAATCCCTTTCAGTATTGTTTGAAGTCTAAAATGTTAAGGATAAAATCTAGTGTGAGTGAGTTGGCACTTCTAGATCTTCTGTTTGATTACTTCAGTGTTCTTATTTTCATTATGTAAAACGTGGCAAGAGAATGTTGGCAAGTTTGAGGGTTTAAAAAAAATCCTTATGAAAACCATGAGAGAGTGTCATCTTAAAATGTTAGCGATGACATTCCGCATTTAAAGGACCTTTCTACATGCTTGATGAAGTTATATCCCATCTGGATTTCAGCCAGTGTGCTTTTTATTTGAGGAATAAGTGCAGGAGCAGGAGCACAATAATTTTTCTGTGCAAAATAGATGTGAGAAACCTTGCTATTTCACTTAAAGAAATCTGCTAGGTATGCCCTTCTACAGCAGCTGTACAGTGTAGGGATGGGGGAAGTGAGCAACAACATTCAAACTACAGAGGAGAAAAGTCTTCAACAAATATTTAAAGCTTTAAAACATCTAGTATGTTTTGGGCAATCTAGTAGGAGAAGAGCTGCGTTGTTTGTAACTAATTACATCATCTGCCATACCCAGTAGTTGCCCAATGCACTTCCATAATGACATTCCATGTGGCAATTAAAATACTAATGAACTTTTTTTATCTGGGGAAGAATACTGCATTTTCTTGAATACAAAATAGGTTGTCTTGAGTGCTCAGAAAATAGCAATATCCTCAAAACTAAAGTACTACCTGGAGGAAAGACATGCAGATGTGAACATAAATCAGAAAAATATGATTTTTAATAAATAATAAACTGATCATATGGGAAGGCCTGCGGTTCCAAGATGAATCACTTGTGAGGATATTCTTTTGTTTGTGAACAATAATGCATAAATAAAATTGTTGCGGTTCATGCTGGAAAAAAGAGAAAAATGTAGTAGGTTGGATCCAAACCCTGTCTGGTACAAAAGGGAGCTGGCACTTGCGGAAAGGGGGGGGGGGAGGGACATATATTTGTATTTTTTTTAACTATTTCCCCTCTTCTCCACCCCCACCCCCTGTGTTGCATACCACCCTGTTCCTGAGAGTCTCCCAACCCTCCGATGCAGACTTTTGGGAATACTGGAGATTGGAGAGGGAAGGGGGAATTGCTAAAAGTTTTACTCCTCCCCTTTAAGCAAGACAGTGTTTTGATCCAATCCAGGGTCTTTAAACGCACGCACGCACGCACATTTTGCCTGAAGAATATATGAAAATGCTTTCTACAACCCCAAATAAAACTGTTTGCACTGGCCAGTTCTGTTGGCTACTTGGAATACTGTACTGTCTCATTTCCCAAGTGTATGTTTTAGGACACTTGCTTTTTTATTCAATTTTTTCAAACAAATACAAAATTAGTTGTCTGCCAGTCTTTTGACTGCCCTTCGAGAATGTTTCTAGAGGCAAGAAACGAAACGTCAGGTTGTACTTTGTCCTAGCTTCGGATTTTAATGATTTTTTTGTCTGACTACAGTGCTGGGAAAACCGGAGACTGCTGTCAGGATCGATTGGTTGTTATTTCTTTTTGGCTGGATTTTAAAGTTTTTTTTACATGGCTTTTACACCCGTGACTGCTATCTCTCTACAAATTGTTGCTGGCCATGAGAGCTTCCATTCAAAAATACAAAATTAATAGTAAATCAACAAAAATAAAGTCTAGCGGGTTTGATCCAAAGAACAGTGAGCTAAAGTAAAACAGTTGCTAACACTATTCTGCAAATGCTTGCTGAAGAGCTCCCTCAAGAGTTCATGCAGTTCTGTAATGGGTTCTATACTCATCCTCCTACTTTTGCAAAAGGTTGTGCTATCCCTTTGATTTAACTTCACCTTTTTTTGCACAGTGTTTCAATGTGTGCACAGAGCATTTCTGTGAATGGAAGATTTTGTCTGCTTATGGGATGACAGTGACACCTTTTTAGATCCAACACATATGTCCAAATTATTATACTTGTAATTCTAATAACAAGTAGTTAGAGACCAATTACTCTACCTTCTGCAGTTGCTTATAATTTCTAAATTTACATGTAATTGTATAATATATAAAATATACAGTTACTAGATTTAAGTTTTGTTAATTATAATAGAATGTAAACAGTTTACGTGTGTGATAGTAATTTACACATCCTGCATCTTCTGTTTGCATAATGTGTACAAAATGAGTTAGACAGTGTACTGAATTTAGTTTTCAGGAATCAATTCCTGGGATGTTACAAACAGTAGTAAGTATCTTCTTGGTGTAGTGCCTGGGCTATGAACAAGAGTGTTTCTAGTTCCAATTTTGCCTCTACCATGAATCCACTAGACCTAGGTCAGTGGTCTTCAACCTTGTGATCGTGACCCCAAGGTCCACCAGGAGACATATTTCCCCTTAAGGGGAGTGGCAACTCGGCGGTGACATCAGGACAGTGCTGCTGTCGCCACTAGGTTCATGCTGCTGCCACTGCTGACTAAGTAAAAAAAGGGGTTTTTGGACTTACCTGTCGGCAGTGGTGACTGGAGATGCCACACAACCCCGGATACTTGCTGCTGCCGCCACAGACGGGTAAATCCAACCCCCTTTTTTTATTTAGTCGGTGGTGGTGGCAGTGCGAACCCGGAAGTGCTGTTGCCAATGTCACCGCTGAGTTGCAACTACTTACAGCAACCTTTACCTTTGGTTAAAGGTTGAAGATCGCTGCACTGGGTGGTCTTAGGCAAGCCACAATAGCCCTGTTGAGGCATTCTGAAACCGTGCAGAGTCTCTACTGTTTCAGAAAGGCTGGGAGTGATCTCTGCTACTGTCATACTTCATAGCCTTACCTGTCTGTTCAGTCTTTAGTATTCATAGTCATGGGGAGAAACTCTTCCTGGGGACAATATTTATCTGTATAGACACATGTTGTCCACAGAGAGAGAAGGGGTAGAATTGTGAAATGTGTTGGTGGCAGACCTGCCAGCCTAAGCCCAGGGATACTGTAACAATGGATGACACCCACCATTATAGCTTGTCTGATCAGGACTTCTTTCTTTTTCTTCAGTCCCTTAACTGCAATATGAGAATAACAACACTGGCCTATCTTACAGAATTTGTGTAAGAATTGCTTGGAAAAAAATGTTTAAATGCTTTAGAACAGGGGTTCTCAACCCTAACCCTAACCCCTTCCTGGCCGAGTACTACCTTTGGCGCTACTCTCCTGCTGCGTACCACCGGAAGTGACTGGTGATGACATAATCGCCAGTTATTTCCAGGTTTTCAGGTTTTGGGAGGCCAGAAAATGCAGGTAGGAGGTTCTGGGCGGATGGGAGGGCCTTTCTCAGCATTTCGGAAAGGATCGGCCAAAGGAAAAAAAGGAAAAGTGTTTCAGTGGTGTCATGTTGCCCCCTTCGTCCCATGGATGTTTTTTTCCAGTTATTAAAAAAAAAGGAAATGTTGTAGATAAACTTTTGGTTTCTTCTTTAATAGGTAAAATACTATCGACACTTAGCACCGGATCACTTACTCCAAATATGCCATCGACTAGGACCGCTTCTAGAGCAAGAGATTCCTCAGAGTGTTCCAGGAGTCCAAACGTTGTTAGGAGCTGGAAGGCAGTCTTTGCTTCGCACAAATAAAAGTATGAATATTTTACAAAATGGTCTAAAAAATTATTTTGTCATGTTGTATTTCTGTACTTATATATATATATATATATATATTTCTGATAAACAGGCTGCAAGCATGTTATTTGGAAGGGATCTGCTCTTGCCGCATTGCACTGTGGAAGACCTCCAGAGTCACCAGTAAACTATGGCAGTCCCCCTAGTATAGGTAAGAGTCTTTATTACACAAGTGTGGGGCATTACCAGTGGGGCATTACCAATGCAGCATGTATAAGGCTAGCAACAAGTGAGCCTGACATGGATTTGTTTGTGTGGTCTGTTTTACCACAACATTTATGTTGTGTTATGAACCAGTGCTCATAAAACTACAAGTTCATTTAATCTGATGTTAGACTTGAGACTCGAGTCTAAATATCCAAAATAAATTTGACTGATGGAAGAACCTTTCTCTGTATGAATTTGCAAGCCTCCCCTTTCCTTTACTTCCATTTCCCCCCCCCTTACTTACTTCATTGAAAAACCTTGGGTAGATTGTAGAAACCTTCAGTGTGTGTGTGTGTGTGTGTGTGTGTGTGTGTGTGTGTGTGAGAGAGAGAGAGAACGAAATAAACTTCATTTATTAAAAACAGTGAAAGCTGGAATACTTTTTAAAATTCCTCTTTGAACATAATCTGTGAAATTGAGTGTTAACTTGCTAAGTCTTATCCCATCAGAGTTGGCTAGAAATTCATGGCAAGATATACAGTAGTTCAAGTGTTAGTATTTTGTTATTTAAGTACAGTAATACCTCTCGTAATGTGGGAATCTGTTCCAGAAAATCAAGTACTGCATGAAATGGAACTATAGAACACATCATTAATTTAATAGGCAGGAAATGGAAGCTGATTGGCCCAGAATGCACTGCTCCCATTGGTTAGAAATACTTTCAGTCACACTGTATCAAAGAGCACTGTAACAAATCGGCACTAAAGGAAGCAGTATTATGGGGGATATTACTGTATTACAAAGTTTCATGTAGACATTGTGTGCATGGTATTTTACAGTCGGCCCTCACCATCCGCAGATTTGACCATCTGGATGGTGAGGAAGCCGTAAATTTTTTTAAAAAGGTTAAAAATATGCAGCCTATCTTAACGCTGCGAATTATCTTATAAATTAGGGATGGGCAATTAATTTTCCTAAGCGACCACATGACAAATTGGGACTATTGTGGAGGGCTGGACCTATAGGGCCACATGACAAATTGGGACTGTTGTGGAGGGCTGGACCTATAGGCTGAACACCCCCTCCGCAGCGCCCACACACCCCCTATGCTGCTTACAGTGTCTGTTAAAGGAAGACACGGAACAGCTAATGAAGGTAAGAGAATGGCATTATTTTACCTTAATTAGTTGCTTTGTGTCTTCCTTTAAACATCATGCGGGATGGTCAGGGACAGCCAAAGGGCCGGAGGTGAGGGCTGTACAATGCCCTGGTCTGTTATAGATGGAAGTCCAAACCCCTACAGCCTAAACCCCTAAAGCCTATCTTAAGGCTTCAAAACAGCTCCATTTGCAGAGCTGGAAATAGCGCTCTGGAAGCCACTTCCGGGTCTTGTGACTCCCTCCCTTAGCCCAGGCTTGCCCCAGAATTCATCACCTGGCGAGCCAGGGCCCAGGGAGGGAGTTGCATGAACTGGAAGTTACTTCCGGAGCACTATTTCCAGTCCTGCAAATGGAGTGGTTTTGTAGCGTTAAGGTAGACAAGGCTATTTTTAATGTTTACTTTTTTAAAAGTTTAATCCGGAGATTTAATTATCTGCGGATTTGCCTTATCCATGGGGGGGGGGGGGGGGTTTGGAACCGAACCCCTGTCGATAAGGAGGGCCGACTGTATTGCCAAACAGAAATTGGTGTGGCCAGCAGATCCCTGATACGAGTAAAATGGAATTTGAGTTCAAAGTGATGGGCTGGTTATGGGCTGTCTTCAAGTCCAGCAGCAGTTGGCGACCCTAGGCCAGATGCCTGGATCTGTACTTGAAACTAAGTGGGGAAGAGAGAGCCTTTGTTGCCGGAAAGGCAGTAACAAGAAACCATATTATCTTCTCCCTCAAAACAATTTAAATATAAAATGGCCAGTTTGATAATTAAAAAGCAGGATAAATATTTTGTGTTGCATCCTTGCTTACTACTGAGTACATCTTTGTCACTGCATGCTCTTTTCACAAGTGGAAGACGAGTTGTCTTCATGGAAGAAGTCCTTGTGCGAGCACAACTCTCCTTCCACTTGTATAAAGCACTTCTGATGATGGAAATGCGCGCTGCAGATTGCTTGGATTCAACTCTGTTTACCTGGCTTTCTAAGAATCTGGAAACACCCTACTTGATCCTAATGTGGACGAGAGTTCAACAGTCTGGATGGTCTGGTTCAACACTAGAGAAAACCCATAATTGCTAGTCTGGCTTCAGGTAGCCCAAGTAAAGGCAGAGCTTCATGTGATGGTAGAAGTGAGCATGGAGGTTTACATAGAGGAAGGTGTTCTCTATAAGATAGTTTGAACCCAAACTGTGTAGGGTATATTGACTAGCCTGCCCATGTAAACCGCCTTGGATTAAAGTCAGAGGAGAAATCCAATGATCAAGAAAGGCGGTATATAAATACTGTATTATTATTATTATTATTCACCAGTAGAGTTGTTCGGAGCACAGGAAGCTGCCTTTATATTGACTTGACTGATTGGCAGCAGCTCTCCAAGGGTTTCAGACAGAAATCTTTCTCTGCCCTACCTGATGACAGGAATTGAATTTGGGACCTTCTGGATGAAAGTGTATGCTCTATACTGAGCTGCGACTCCTCCCCCAAAATCCAGTATTTGCAGTAATGGATTGCCTGCAACATGTCCCAATCAACAGCTGAAGCTACCTCATTTGGGGGACTAACTGCGTTTTCAGAACTATCTTCAAAGGCACATAGAGCCTTTAGAGTCCCACATAGAGCGCATTGCAATAATCTAATCGGGAAGCTAAGTCCTGATGGTAGCTAAGCTCTTTAGTGCTTTGATAGTTGGGGCAACTGCTAACCTTGAACAGAGGTGCATTAGCCAAACTTGCATGGATCCTGCTTTTCAGAAGTATACCCATGTCCCGATTAACTCTCAATACTTAGAGTCACAGTTCCTGTATATATCTTTATTTGGTAGTTGTATGTATACTGTGAAAGTACTTAGTCCCATAAATATTGTATAACCTTGTATAACATAAAGGCATCTTCCCCAGTCTTTAGTGACACTGCTTTTCAAATACTATTTCTGGGTATATATCTGTGGAATACAAAATGTAAATATTTCTGCTTTTTCCCCGATAGCTGAAACTCTGTTTTCAAGAAAACTAAATGGAAAATACAGACTTGAACACCTTGTTCCAACTGCTGTGTATCAGCATATGAAAATGCACAAGCGGATATTAGGACACTTGTCATCAGTATATTGTGTAACATTTGATCGAACAGGCAGACGGATATTCACTGTAAGTGCATATTTGTGAAAATGTTTGTTTTGTATTCTGGGAAAGTGTGCTGCACGTATTAATGTGGTCCAGACCAGGTAGGTTATGGCAAGAGTACCGGTAAATATAAAGCACTCTATTGTTGACTTATTTAAACACTACAAAAACTTTTCTAGTCAGCAACGTTTTACTTCTCTCTCTCTCTCTCTCTTCCTCTTTGGTGGTCTTGAGGCAAGGTCTGTGGAACATCCGTGAGTCTCAGCAGTCCTATTGTAGGAATTACGTCTTGTATCTTATGGTAGTATAGGTCAATCTCATCTTCTCTAATATCTTGGCAACAAGACCTTCCTTCTCTGGAAATACTTGTAAGAAAACATTTCTCTGGATATGACAAATGGGGCATCCTGAATGTGGGAAGTTCTCTTCTTTGGGACACTGAAGGCAAGGAATTTAAAATGCTTTATCTGAGGGAAGAAGGTTCCATACTCCCAGTCTATTCCTGTCTAGGCCTACGAGTCAGGTTTAAGCAGCACTGTATACCTCTGCCTAATTACTGATCTTACTGAGATGCATTTGTTTTCTTTGTTGATATTCCTTCCCTTTCTCAGTAAATGGGAGATTAGAGATGTGGTTGTCTTGGTGCAACTTCCTTCTCAGGGCACAAGCTGAAAGAACTCTCCTGGGGAGACCCAGTTCTGGTGCAGTTTTGATCCCTGTCCCCAGGAGAGGAATGTGGAGTAGAGGGGAATATCGCTACTTAATATAATGGGAATTTTGTGCTCCATTTGCTGCTTCTGTACCTAGATGTGGTCTAGAACAGGGGTGTCAAACATAAGGAAGCTCTTTATCTGGCCCTCTTGATAATTGGGCTTTCCCAGCACTGCCCTTTTAGTAGCGCCACTTCTTCTGAGGATCTGGGAGGGAGAGATGGAAGGAGGCCCTAGAAGGCAGGGAATGCTATGGGGAAAGGGGCAGAAAGGAGGCAAGAGGGGTGAGAGAAGGAAACACTGCTGAGGTGCTGGGAGAGCCTAATTATCACGTGAACTGACCTTTCAGCAGTGCTGCTTATGCTGAGGCATCACTTTGAAGAGCAGCACTGAGCTGCGAAGTGACACTCTGGCAGAAACTGCGCTGCTGAAAGGGTGACCCTGCATGATAATTAGGCTCTCCCATATTTTGAAAATATGATCAAGATTTGCACATTTTCTTTTTGTCATTTGCAGCTAATGAGAACAAAGTGCTTATTTCTGGCCATCATCTACTAATACTAATAAAATTATTTATTAGATAGATAAAATATTTTATTAGATATTAATAAAATAAAATATATTATTAGTATAATATTAAAACACAAAACAATACAGTACATGGTGTTTCGAAAGATTACCTGGCCATCATCTACTTAATGATATAACTTCCTGCTCAATGATGTCACTTCCAGCCCTCCGCAGGCACCATGAAAGCTGTTCGGCCCACTATGTGAGATGAGTTTGACACCCCTGGTCTAGAAACTAGTCAGGGTAAATGTGGCAGTTTTCTGAGCTTTTCCTACCTACAGGGCTGCTATCTTGCCTCCAGCACCTGTGACTGGGAATGCACCTCAAAAGAGGCATTGTAGAGGCCATAATTTTTTGCTTAAAAACCTTTCCCATAATGTTTCTAATACATTGCATTTTGTCACCATATTTTTTGTGGAAATAACCCTTCTGTTTGATTTCATGTTTCTGAACCTTACTTATAAGGAAGCCATAATGATTCAGCTGTTTTTTTAAAGCATATGAGGTTTTGGATCCAAGCAACAACATGCAGAGATCTGTTTGTGCAGTGAGCCTTTCCCCATGTAGCCTCTTGTACCCTTTGCAAAGCTGCAGGAAGAAGTATGGTGCAGGTCAAGGGCTTTAGCTGAGGGAGATGACTTGGTGGTGATTGGAGATGCACCTCAACTTTGTACTAGCTGAACTGTTCTGCTTGCACCAGGAGCTCCTCTGATTCAAGCCAGTACTGTATATCTATGTGACTGTCTCCTAGCTAGACTAACTTCTAAGCACTGTGAATTTTAATTACTAAATAATGTTTAAGGTGGTCAATATGTTTTTAGGGTTCTGATGACTGTCTTGTGAAAATCTGGGCAACGGATGATGGAAGGTTGCTTGCTACTTTAAGAGGACATGCAGCTGAAATATCAGACATGGCTGTTAATTATGAGAATACCATGATTGCTGCAGGGAGCTGTGACAAGATGATCAGAGTGTGGTGTCTCCGAACATGTGCTCCTTTGGCTGTTTTGCAAGGTCACAGTGCATCCATAACATCATTACAGGTAATAGTCTACTTCCTTCAATACTACAGTCTAGCAAGGAAATTGTATTGTTTGAAAAGTGTAAGGACTGTTTTTAAAGTAAATGGTTTATGCTGTAGAATACTTTACACAGCAAGTCCTCACTTAGTCGTTTCGTTAGGAGTCATTTCGTTTTAAAATTGTTAAGAAAAAAAAATTGTTTCCCGGCTGGGGGCCACTGTCTGTGTGGAGTTTGAACGTTCTCCCCATGTCTGTGTAGGTTTCTGTGGCCCAGAAAGCTCACATTTATTTCAGTGTTTAATATTAGAAGTGTTTTGGGTCTTTATTTAGAAGTTTGGTGATGTTTTTGTGACCAGAAATATGCCATAAACTCTTGTTTATATGTTTATATCTATTGATCTCGATTGATATATAGATATCAATTAGCCTATGGTAAAATTGGTTTTGTTATAAGTCGTTTCGCTTAAAGTTACAGTTTCCAAGAACCTATCAACAACTTTAAGTGAAGACTTGCTGTAGTTGTCTCTGGTATTTGACAGATGCAAGGCAGGATCTTTGTGAAGAAGATCCATCTAAACAGAAAGATATAAAATCTTAGCCCTAGACAGAAGCATGTACAAGTTATTTTTTGTTTTATCTGACATGATAGTAGTGAGAGAAAACCTGTGCCTATAGTGAAGCATTTTCTGACAATGTTCTTGTATTGTGTGTGTTATGTGGCTGATTAAAATAAGTCTTTATAGCAGTGGTAATTACGATAGAAATTTCAATTTATACTGAGTCATTTGGATCATTTGCTTCCACTGCTTGCCAAAACTTAACACATTTAAAAATCACTTTATTTTGCAGTTTTCTCCACTATGCAGCGGCTCAAAGAGATACCTGTCTTCAACTGGGGCAGATGGCACAATATGTTTTTGGTTGTGGGATGCTGGCACCCTTAAAATAAAGTTAGTTATTCTGTCTTACATAGTTTCAAGCATACACAATGAAAAATAATTTAGAAACATGGGAGTTGTCTTGGGTGGCTTTTAGAATTTTGGGTGTTTGGTTTTCTTTGCTTTTGTTAGTTTCTAATTCATGTTGATTTTTCAGCAGTTGAAAAAATAAGAGGCAGAGAATAGAATAAAACTTAGTTTTTGAATCTCTAATGCTTGTGTTTAGTACTTTTGGACTGATCCTAGAACAGTGGTTCCCAAACCTTTTAGCACAGGGACCAACTTTTTAAAATGACACTGTTGGGACTCGCCTAACTTTACGAGACTTTAAAAAAAGGTGGTCTACAAAGAAATAATATTTTTATATATTTATTTACAAGTAGTATTTTATTTATTTATTTGCAAAGAACCCAATCCATTTCTCGTAATCAGCCCTAATTAATAGCCTCAGTGCTTGAGGGGCTTAGTTACGTGACCCAGCCTTCACTTGCTCCCACTACATGTCATTGTCGTTGGGGAGAAAAACACACATCAGAAAAATGATGCTCAAACATTTTATCTCCCTATATTTACACAAACTTGTAAACTGCAGGCGCTCAGTTCTTTGCAAGGCACTTAGCAGCTATCTGATTTTTGGACAGCCTCAGGGCTTGAGGCAATTAGTTATGTGATCTTTCCATCACCCGTGTTTTCATTGGAGGCTCTGTAGGACCCACCAGAAATTGGGTCGTTGCCCACCAAGTAAGTCCCGACCCACTGTTTGAGAAATACTGTCCTACCTAGAGCATTTAATTGTGTTATTTTGGCTACTTAGGTCAAATTACCGTATTTTTCTCTCCATAAGACACACTTCTCCCCCCCAAATAGGGGGGAATGCAATCTTATCTGGGCTTGTGGGGGCTTCAGGGAGGCCTCCCCGATCTTCAGTTTGGAAATGTTCGTAAAAAAAAGTTCGCAAAAACCGGAAATGGCCGAAAAGAGCCATTTATCGCCAAACTGAAGATCAGGGAGGCCTGCATGACCCTCTGCAGGCCTCCCCGAAGCCCCCACAAGCCCAGGTAAGTTTTTTTTAAAATCCCTATTTTTAGCTCCATATGATGCATGCGTCCTATGGTCTGATGCGTCCTATGGCACGAAAAATACGGTAGCTGCTTTCTAATCCCATATAGGATATTTGGATCTAAGCTGACATCTAGCATTTTTATGGAATTGAGATTTTTGTGTTTGTAGAAAATGTTGTTGCCATTTTTCCAAACTGAATGAAGAATATTACTCTAATTTTTCTGATTACACAAGGTTTTTGGCTTCTGCAGATAGATTAAATTAACATGCCCAGATAGCAGCATGTACCTTCATGTTTCATTGAATCTTAGTTTAGAGGTACTAAGTTGTTTGATTGCTTTTGTGCATTTAACTGCTTTTTAATTTTTTTCCCTTGCAGCCCAAGGCCAACAAAGTTTACAGAACGTCCAAGACCTGGAGTCCAAATGATCTGCTCTTCCTTTAGTGCTGGTAAAGTGTCCCTTTTTAAATATTAGTGTTATGGTTGAAATATAACTAGAAACATACGTGAAAAATGCTTATACAGTTTGATAACACATCATTCTAACTGAGTCTATATAATATGCCGATAATTTGTTGAAGGAGGATCTCTCAAAGAGAGAGCTGGTAGTGAAAATACTTGCAATTTTATGTTAAATGTAACAATGCATTTTGATAACTGGTAATTGCTAAACGCAGTTTCAGAGTCATGTGGTTAGGAATTATCTAAAATTATCTCAAAAAAATTAGAATCTCCGTATAGCTTTGGAGAATTGTCAAGGGACTAAAAACTATTCTTTTCTTTCGGTTAACATTCTCATTCTTGGTGTGTTTGGCACAGGGAAGAATATTGGAACAGATATTGGCAAATTGAGGTGTAAAATTCTCAAATTGTTAAGCTGAAGAGTATTATGATGACACTTGCTGTATTCTTGTTTTTCTTAGGTGGAATGTTTCTGGCCACTGGAAGTACAGATCACATCATTAGGGTTTATTTCTTTGGATCAGGTCAGCCAGAGAAGATATCAGAGTTGGAGTTTCATACTGTAAATACCTCCTCAAAATTGCTTAGATCTTTGTTTGAAATGCATTGACATTTTGTAGTCATGTTAATTTTTATCTTGTTTACGCAGGACAAAGTGGACAGCATTCAGTTCTCTAACACCAGTAATCGGTAAGCAAGTGAACTATTTGTGTAGTTTTTCCCCTCTTCATTTGTAAGAGATATACAGTTACGTTTTTGTCAGTGCCCAATATGTCAAGACTGTTTATAATGAACTTCAGCTAAATAGTATATTTTGTATATTTTTGGCTTGATTAAATCTGCTCAGCAAGCTACTCACTTTTTCTGTGAGACAAATGGGCAACCCAATCCTGCATAAGATGCAATGGCTGAACTAAATGGCCGGCTGCTGCATCCTATGCAGGATGCGGCCTGCATCGGCAGGGTCAGGGCTCACCTTGTGGGAAAGGGACATTTGTAAGCCCCGAAACCCCAATGGGCCTCCTTGGATGCGCACCAGCTCTTTAGCTGGCGCACAACTGGGGAGGCCGTGTATGGCCGGCCAGGCCTGGGAAAGGGGTTACGATATTGGTGGATCCCACCGCCGATATCCCCGCCCCCCTCCCTGGCCTGGCCAGCCAATCGCCCCCTCCCTGCCACCCCAGCTCACTCTCCTGCCGCCTGGCACAAGGCTTACCTGTTTCTGGCGGTGTGGGTTCTGGAGGGCGGCAGAGTGACTGGTGCTGGCCTCCGCGCCGGTGCCACTTACTCCAGAGGTGCCGTGAAAGTGTTTTACGGCACTTTTGCGACACCGTAGGCCAGTGGAGTGCTAGCTCCACTGGCCTAGAGTTAGGCAGGATCACGCGGTAAGCCTGCTATAATGTGCTACAGGAGTACCCTTTGAAAGCTTAGCTTAATTTTATATTAGTAACTCATATAAACATTAGATGCTATCAGCTAAGTAGAGCTTAGTCTGTGTGTGAGAAAGATTTAAATCACCATTACTTTGTATTCCTTAAACGTCTTCTGAGCTAGAAAGGAGAGGTACTTTTACATTATGACAGGTATTAGGAAAAACACCTTTTATAGCAAACATAAATGGAAATTTTCACTAGCCCATACTAAATACTATTCATTGCTGGCTACACGTTGTTTTTACTTGTATTGGATTGAGAGTAACCTCCATATGGGGAAAAGCATGTGTATTATCGTATATGATGTATAGTGTGAGTGGGATTTTTCTGATACGCTGGTCGAAGCAGCTGCTGCAGGTATTGACTGTCAGATAACGCAGAACCAATAACCCCACTCGTTGTTCACTTTGTGTCAATTTTAGATGGAATTAAGTAGAAGGAATTTAGCACCTGTGCATGAAAAAGTGATATACAAAAAGCTTGAAACACATGCCACTACTTGTAGTAATTTTAGTGAAAGCGCTACGCTAATTTGAGAAACTTACCTCTTTTGAATCAAATAAAGCTCCTTCCATCTCTGATTCTGCAACCAATGTGCATTTCTTCATTCTTTTTCATAGTTTTATTCTTCTACAGCCTTCCACTCTGTCGCTTGACCCTTTTTGTTCTCTGCCTATATGCACATTCTTCCAATAGCTTTAGCTAGCAGTTTTCCCCCAATGCCTCTGCGATTGTCCCTTCTCCATGCTCTAGTCTTCATGTATAATCTTACAATATTTAAAAAGAACTCTGAGGATGATGTGGTCTACTTCAGATGGTAAATGGAAGGTTTTGCTGTGAACTCAGGAAGGTGGATGATTACACCTACTCTGTTTCACAGCTCTTTGTATATATCATGTAGATACTATCTAAAACTGGTACTCCAGGGTTCAAAAAACCATAGTTTTAAGTGCTACAATCTATTACTAGATCTTATTTTGCGATCGTGAGTGTAATCTGTGGCGAAAACACTTCCCCTATGAAAGAGACTGCAAGCTATTGATTGTTCTTTATTAGATTTGTCAGTGGAAGTCGTGATGGCACAGCACGCATTTGGATGTTCAAGAGAAGGGAATGGAAGAGCATTTTGTTAGATATGGCTACTCGTCCTGCAGGGTAAGTAAATTTTCTGTGATTTGCCGTCACATGATATACATTTTGTATTGCTTCTTTCTAAATTATTTGGGAATAATTTTATTGAGATTAATTTAATTAAATACCATTTATTGTGATTTTGTAACAAAACCGTTGCTTTGTCTGTTTTTCTGTGAATTCCTCCAGTGCCTCTTAATTGAAAATTATTGGGGCTGGTATAGATTTAACACTGACAACTTCCTAACCATGGTTTAAAAGTTAGGGAGCAGACTGTGAAACTGTTAAGTTCCATTTTTTCTGTGGGGAGGAAATTATGCAATTCTGTAGTCTGCTTCTGTTGTCCTAATCATTAAGAGGTCACCAGTATTACTTCTGTACTGGCTCTTCGTGAGGGTGATAAAGCTTTAAGGAATGGCACTGAAAATGAAGAGCAGACAAAGGTGTTAATACAGTAAAATTGTTATCTGGCACACATGGAGAATGCGGGTTCCTAGTTACCCAAATATGTCAGTTAACAAAACTTTCACAAGATGTGCAAGCCGTTCTCCCGAACAGAGCTCCCTCTCTTACCTCCTGCTGCTTCTAGGCATGGAGATGTTCCACTTCTTCCTCATAAGGGCCTCATGAGGAAGGAAGTGGAATGTCTCCATTTCTAGAGGGCCCTTGTGAAGGAGGGAGGGTGGAGCAGTACCACTACTAAAGGAGCCCTGCCAAGTAAATGAAGGAGGAGCCTCTGTGTGTGTGTGTGTGTGTGTGTGTGTGTGTGTGTGTGTGTGTGTGTGTGTGTGTGTGTGTGTGTGTGTGTTAAGTAACACTTACCGTATTTTTCGCTCCATAAGACGCACTTCCCCCCCCCAATAGGGGGAAATGTTAGTGCGTCTTATGGAGCGAAGTTTAAAAATGTAAAAAATACTTACCGGGGCTTGTGGGGGCTTTGGGGAGGCCTGCGCGACCCTCGGCAGGCCTCCCCGAAGCCCCCACAAGCCCAAGTAAGTAAAAAACCATTTTTCCCCTATTTTTTGCTCCATAGGATGCATGCGTCCAATGGTCCGATGTGTCCTATGGAGCGAAAAATACGGTAACTAAGCTCACACTCATGTTTAACTGACATCTCTGCCTGCCTGACAGTGGGCAAAGATTCCAGTTAGCCCAGTTTTGGATTAACTAAGTGGAGAAGAATGCAACTTTTGCCGTAGTGTGTGCTCGCGAATCGGGAGTTCCCGAGTTCAAATCACGCCTTTGTCACAAGCTTGCTAGAACTGCAATCCTATCCACACTTACCAGGGAGTAAGCCCCTTTTACTTTAATTGGTCTTACTTCTGAGTAGACATGCCTAGGATTGGGCTGTTGGCTCTCAACAAGCCACTTAGCTTCTGCTTCCTAACTGCAGTATGGGAACAAGAATACTTACTTTACAGGTTTGTAAGGATTAAAGTTTATATATGTGAAGTGATTTGCTTACTCAAAGTGCTATACAGATGTGTTGTATTATTATTACTATTAATAATAATAATAATAATTAATAACAAATGGTTTCTTGGTTGCGGAAGGATAACATCTTTTAGAAATGGACAACTCCTCCCATCCTCTTCTAGGAAGTAGCATTTCTGAAACCTCCCCTGGGAAGAAGAACCCACCTGTCTGTTTGTTTCCTCCACTGTGGTAACTGAGTTCCTTCTGCTCTTACCAATTCTGAGTCTTGATTTTCTTCACCTTTTCTTCATTTGTATTAGAGGGTTCAGCTTGATTTGATTACATAGGCCTGCGCACATTTTGCTTTCTTAAAAGCGAGACCTATTCTTGGGTATATTTGGGGTGTTAATCGGTTTTACCATGGCTTCCTCCCAAGGAAGGAAGGTGGCATTATTAGGTGGCAATGCCGTACCCCCAAAATTAGACGTGAAGGCAAAACCGATGCCATTTTTTGGAATTAGTGCACCAAATTCGTATAAAACCACCATACATTCTGAAAGAAGTTTTTTTTACCTCAAATTTGCAGGTCTGTGTTGTTAGACATTGGAACAAATGTTTTCCTCAAAACCAAGTAAAAAAAGACTAGAGAAAATGTCTAGCTAGCTGCAAGTTGTGGTTCTGTCTGTTAACCAGGCCTCAGCAGCAGGTTTTTCAGAGTACTGCCTGAGGCAGGGGCATTCTTTTCTACCAACCTAGTCAAACCACTTTAGGCATCAAGTCCTTTCTGAGCAATGACCCACTTCCTCCAACCACCTTAGTTGTTGAAACCTTGAACAGAAATATGTGAAAACTAACATTGCATTGCTCCTCAGGGATCTGTGGCTAGTGTTCTCTGTCGCTTAAGGCTGCATGATTTAGTTTCTGACCACCAGCAAACCATGTTTTGCCAGATGCAAACTTCCTTCTATGGGAGGAGACTTTAGTTCTTAAAGAAACTGAAGTCTTCCCTTAGATGGAAGAGATTCTTGCTTTAGGTTTGAGCGACATGGAGAAGAAGTTGCCAAGGCAGGTCCTGGCATGTAGCCCCTCATGTAGCCCAAGGCAGGTCCTGGCATGTAGCCCCTCAGCCCTCACCAGTTCAAGTGACAGATTCTTTGAGCTCAAACTCCAATGTCTTTGGAATTATAATATTCCTGTCCCTCAATATTGATCAAGTTTGATTGAGCTGTATATCACTGACTGGTGGATAGTGGAAACACTCAAGTGCAGTTATGCCCTAGAACTTGAAATCTTTCTCTCACAACAGGTTTCTGGTATCTTTCAGGACAAGGAACAGGAAAAAAAAAAAGCTGCTTGGGATGCTAGTGGCAATTAGGTACTAACTCACAATTCAAGCAATAGAAGTATTACTGTATCTTCACAGTTCAAAAGAACAACAATAAGTATCTATCCATGAGGAAATTCCAGGTGGAAAATCTGAACAGCATTGTTGCAGCCGTTTATTCATAGGACTTCCCCTCTTCTGTTAGCCTACTGAAGCCTATCTATATCAGCTGATCTGATCTGTTATTTAGTTTTGTCTTTAGGTACCATCAGTTCCAATAAGAGTGCTTCCATTTGTCCTGGCTTTGGCCCCTGAGGGTCTTTTATTAAATTGCTTGTAGTATGGTGGTACGTGCACAGGGTGGTACATTTTCACCCCATCAAGACAGTCTGTTAAAATGTCTTTCCTTATCAAAGACACTGGTGGACATTCAAATAAGCTTGTTCTGCCTGTAAAATTACACGCATTTTTCTGACTGTACAGAAGAGCTCTCTTTGTCTGTTGCAGACAATTACCCTTGGGGAAGTAATGTCATGTTATGTGTCAATCACAGACATGTCATGCATCAGTCACAGGTAAAGAGAACGCAGAAGATCTTTTCTGTTCTGACTGTCCTTCAGAACCTGTGCCAGCACGTGATGTTCCTTGCTCAGTTCAGTAACATTGTAATCACAAAAGTGGGCTATGAGTTTGAGTCCATTCCAGAGTTTCCAATTTCAGAAGGAAATCCTGCTACAGATGATTGATCTCTTTAGGGTAATAAAGTTTCTGTCAAACTGTTAGGAAAAAGCTACTATTTTAAGGCAGAGCTCACAACCATCACAATTTCAGTTGGATGCCAGCCCGATGGATGGGGAGTGCATTGTTGTGGCCTGATGAATCAAGGGTGGTTCAATCAGAAGCTCTACTTCCCTAGCTATGTCATGGAAAAATACTCAGACTGGCTCTATTGGCCTTTAGTCAACAGTTTCTGGAATTTGTTTTGTTGAGAAGTTTCTTGGGTAAAAAGACTTGCAGGATACCCATGCGCAAGTGGATGAAAGGATTATGTGTGCTGATACCCTCCTCCACTGCAGGAGAATGATGAAAGGATAGCTCCTTTCACTTGCCCTGAAGACATACAATCTGAAACTTCCATGATGCTGTGGCAAGTAGCCACACCACAGTTCTGGTCCTGTCGTCTTCAAGGACAGAGGCATTTGAACGGGTTTAATGGCATTTGAATTTAGCCTTACTGTATTTTTTCTTGCCTTTTAAGTGCCTCCCCCCCTTAGAATTAGTTGGGGTGGGATGGGAGTTGGGAGAATGTATTTATTTTTAAGGAAAAGGGCATTATAGCCCTGATGGAACTAGTATCGGACGAGCTGAACCTTTGTGTTAAAGTCTTCCTATCTGAGGAGGCAGGTCTGTCACCAGGAAAAGAGGTACAGCTCAAAGGTGAGAAAGAGGCAAAGGCAAGATTGAAAGCTGCAAATGGGGTCAACTGTGACCACACAGCAGTTGAGTGGGCAATCCTGAGTCAACAGGGTTATTAAGGCAGAAGTGGAATCGGAAAGATGCCGTCAGGCATAGTTAGTGGCGACTAATTCAGCTAAAGAATTCCTCCAGAGCAATTTAGACTTAGGCCTGCAACCACAATATACTTAAACAACAAATGATGATCATTTCCACAGAATTGTGTGCAGGTAAATGACATCCTTTGTCTGCGCACCAACACATTCTTCATTTCCTGAGAGTGTCCTCTCTCATCCAGCTTATGTTTCATAGATACCCATTGTGGGGTCTACATAAGGTTCTGAAAGCACTCGCCAAGGTAACATTTGAGCTTCTGAAAGTAGTGTTTCAAGTTCCTTTCTTGGAAAGTACTGTTCCTCACAGTTATCGCCTCCGCTCAGTAAATGACCGGGTAGTCTTCCGTACCACTCCAACCTTTATTTTTAAGATGAACTTGGTTTTTCATTGTTCCCAGGAATTAGTGCTCCTTTCATTCTTTTCAAAGCCCAGCATCGTTAGAAGGAGAGGCAAGCATTAGATGTGAGGAGGGCTGTGCAGATTTATCTGAAACACTTAAATCCGTTCAATTGTCAGACTGAATGAGCCTGTCTTTCCATACTCATACTTTAGGGAAGAGAGCATCAAAGGTCACTCTGGGGAGATGGATTCAAGCATGCATTTCTTTCACCCTTGAGGCACCTGGATACATCATGCCCTTAGGCATCACAGCACACTCAACTTGCAGTCTCCACACACACAGGCACCCCTGATGGGCATATGCAGAGCTGCTACTTGGCCTTTGGTTACTCCTTTTGTTTGGCATTAAAAACTGAGTGTGTTTGCGTTCTCAGAGGCAACATTTGGCAAAAGTGCTTCAACAGGATGTGGAGTCGTATGGAGATTAAAGTAGAAGCCCTCCCTGGGATGGTACCACTGCTAAAAATGATGTTCATGGATACTGTCCTCCGCTGTAGGAGAATAGAACATTAGGGCTTGCCTGATATGCTCCTTTTCTATGGTGGAGCACATGGTATTTGAGCCAGCTAGTGGTTACTGTCTTTTTGTTTTTCATTCTAGTAGGGTGGTTTCTTTGAAGGGAGGCCTCCGAGGGGCAGTGTTGAGTGTCATCTGAGTGAGATGGGGGAAGAGGGTGTGTTTTGGGTTCTTGTCCTTTGACTTCTAGTACTTTGTTCTGGTTCTCTTATCTGCTAAAGTCATAGTTGATTGTTGTTTCTGGTAGCTGAAGGATGTCTGAAACTGGGGATATGGCTGCATCCCAAAACCTCATGGTAGCATGGCTCTATCTTTGGAGCCAGTGGGAGGAGCAGCCCATTCACAAATACCCTCCATTCCACTGTAGAGAAGAAACTTATTGGGTAAGTCTCAGTGTTTTTAATTTCAGGGTTTTATGTCACCAAAGGGAATTTGTCACATTCAGTAGGAGGAGTGACCACCTCAGCAGCATTTAATACCAGTTGTATCCTAACTGATATTACTGGAGGCACTAGAAGCTCACTTTGTGATCACTCTGTCTGTCTTATCAGGCACTGCCAAATTGACACCTTTAGGGTCAGCTAAGGGCATTGTTGATTGAAGGATCTTATACCCAGTAGTGTAGTCTGAGTATTGTGGCACTGCAGCTTTGCATCCATATGATCACCCCAACAGCATTGTTTCAGTGGCTGTTGCTGGTATCTCTTTTGCATCTGTTTTTAGATTGTGAGCCCCTCTGGAACAGGGAAACCATTTTTTCATCTATTTTGTTATGTAAAAACTTCTGTGAACTTTTTTTTGTTGAAAAGCGGTATATAAATATTTTTAATTATAATCCTATTTCCTCAGGATGTTGTCCTCCCATGACTGAGAAATTTGACCTTACCATGATAATTCTTTCTGGTCATGGAAAGGACAACACCCTAGCCCACCCAGGTAAAGACTGGCACTTTTTGTATGAGAGAAAGTTGAGTGGTTTGCCTGTAGTCTGTTTAGAGTAATTAGAACTTGGGGCTGACCACCTTTTCAGCCCGCCTTTCTTCTCTGATTAAATACCCAGTGTTTCTAAGTTCAGAGTTGTTATTGCATAGTTATTTGTTGGCTATGAGAGCCTCCAAAACGGTAAAAACTCTTAATTACTACTGGAGATACTAGAAACCTCTGGAAACCCAGCTTCCTAGGAGTAGGTGGGAGAAGTCACACACTTTTACAGGATGTTGTCCTTTCTGCAACCAGAAATAACCATCATGGGTAAGTCTAACATTTCTTTTGCTACAGCCTCTTTGGTTGGAAAGACTTTATCTGCTCTAGTAATGTTCTAGACACCTAGGAGATGTTACTCCGCTTCATAGTTTCAGAACACATTGAGAGTCTCTGTGCTTTCAGGGAAATGTTCCTTTCAGGGCAAAAAATCTGACAATTTTAAGTTGACCAAGTCTTTTAAAAATAATCTTTGTGATATCAAAGTACTCTTGAAGTTCTTTACAGGTTTTGAATACCGTCCTTTTCGTTTTGATTTTTGTTCATTAATTGTAGTCAAACACTACAAGGAATAGAAGACAAAATCACAAAATTAAAAGTTACTATGGTGGCATGGGACCGTCATGACAACTCTGTTATTACTGCAGTTAATAACATGACTTTGAAAGTTTGGAATTCCTTCACTGGGCAACTTATTCATGTCCTTATGGTAAGAAAATATGTCACTGTAATTCTTTTTGCAATGTCGATCTGCAGCAATAATTATAATGTGTCTTCCTATATACAGTCTTCAGTTAGGGACCACGGATAATTTTTTTTCCAAGCCCAGTACTGGGTTGGATCTTGAGAAGAGATGCCTCTGCCGGTTCGTGGCAGATTTCTATCCTGTTTCCAAGGTCCCCCAACCCCTCAGAGGCCTTCTGGAGATGCAGGGATGTGCTGTGGGGAGAGTGGAGTGGGAGATTTTCCTTGTGGAAATTTCCATGTACACCCCTTTGGAATCCAACACATGGTATTTCATTGAAGATAGTTACTTCACAATAGAAGATGTGCCAGAACCGATTTTTGTGATGATGGGTGGGTAGGGAGAGTAGTGTTAACATAAGAACATCAGAAGCTGGATCAGGCCAAAAGCCCATCTAGTCCAGCTTCCTGTATCACACAGTGGCCCCACCAGATGCCTCAGGGAGCACAAGACAACAAGATAACCTGTTTCCCGTTGACACTCCCTTGCACCTGGCACAGAGAAAACCCACTTCTAAAACCAGGAGGTTGCTTATGGCTTGTAACCTGTGATGGTCTTTTCCTCCATGAATCTGTCCAAACCCCTTTTAAAGGCATCTAGGCCAGGTGCCATCACCACATCCTGTGGCAAGGAGTTCCACAGATGAATTACACGCTGGGTAAAGAAATATTTTCTTTTGTCTGTTCTAACTCTCCCTCCACTCAATTTTAGTGCATGTCCCCTGGTTCTGGTGTTGTGCGAGAGGGAGAAGAATTTCCCTCTATCCACTCTCTCCATCCCATGCATAATTTTATACGTCTCAATCATGTCTTTTTTTCTATGTTCTATGTATCATGTTTTTTTTTTTTAGTGTTTTTCTAGAACATCCACAAAACATTGTTGAACTGTGCAGGGGTTTTTTTGTATGTTGTAGAACCAGTGCCTACCTTAAATATATTACAAAATGTACACCAGTAATATCTTGTATATTGTAGAAATAGTTGAGAATCCAGTAGAGGCACTGGACATAGGAGAGAACTACTCTCTCCTATGTACTACTCTCCTGTACATAGGAGAGAAAAATGTGCATTGTTGGAACTTTACTACTTAATTTCATGAACATTTTCATGAAAGTAGTTCCCACAACTGAAGGAACAAGTCACTACTTGCTAAATTGAGCAGGGTCTTGTCTATCTGGCACTTGGAACTGATACACGAAAAACAGCAAAGGAGTATCTGGGCCCCTAGTTCTCTACTGAGCAAAGGAGTATCTGGGCTCCTAGTTCTCTACTGAGCAAAGGAGTATCTGGGCCCCTAGTTCTCTACTGAGCAAAGGAGTATCTGGGCTCCTAGTTCTCTACTGAGCAAAGGAGTATCTGGGCCCCTAGTTCTCTACTGAGCAAAGGAGTATCTGGGCTCCTAGTTCTCTACTGAGCAAAGGAGTATCTGGGCTCCTAGTTCTCTACTGAGCAAAGGAGTATCTGGGCCCCTAGTTCTCTACTGAGCAAAGGAGTATCTGGGCTCCTAGTTCTCTACTGTGCTTTTTTATTGCTTTTTTCGTTCCTGTTAATATTGCAATATATTAAATTGACTAAATAATTAACCATTAAAAAAAATCTATTTCAGGGGCATGAGGATGAAGTATTTGTACTTGAGACTCACCCCTTTGATCCTAGAGTTCTCTTCTCTGCTGGCCATGATGGAAATGTCATCGTCTGGGATTTGGCAAGGGGAGTCAAAATCCGGTCTTACTTCAATATGGTAAATATTTTAATTACGCATATTAAAAACAGTTGTACTGCAACCATGCCTTGCCTTTGGTAATCCAACACAATTTGGTAGAATTGTGTGGTGTGCGTAACTGTATACATATGTGTTCACTAGTGCAAAATCAACTCTTCATATATTTTTGTAGCCTAGATTTTGTAGAACTTGTTGAACTTCAGAAATTTGCCTCGTTACCTGGAAACACTTATTCACAATAGGTGAATGACTTTTTACATGAGAATCGGAATGACTTGACTCCTTTTCTCCCTTTTTGTAACTGTTCTATACAGATGATTAGTATATAGTTGCTGCTTTGAACACAGTGCTAAAGTGAATTCTGCTGGAACAAATGCTATTTATTTTTAAATTCTATAGTGAAATCTAACTTTAAGAGCATTGGAGATTTATTGAAGTATTATAACTGAATTTGTTTTGCCTAGACTCTATTTGGATAGTATCCTGCTATCTACTAATTCAGAGCAAATGGGTTGTTCTTGTAAACGGTAAATCAAGCCAGAGGTTAAAGTTTGTAATGCTTGTGGTTATTCCTTATCTTGTGCTCCTTCAATGACTCCCTTGCATTTTTCACATTGTCTCTTGTTGAAGTTAGTGCTATATAAAGGGAATAGGTAAAGTTTAACAAACAAAGCACAATACATTGTCTCATGTTTTTTTTATCATAGCGTGCTTTCTATTAGTAAGGTTTTTTTGGTGAGTTGGGGAGAAGGAAATCACCTTCATTATTGTGTAACTGTAGTAGATAGCTGTATAGCTTGTGGGAACCTATTCTTAATTTAGAAACTAGATATTCCACACCTTAATGCTACTCTTCAGTACTGTAGCACATTTTTTTCAGCACCCCCCCAGGACTCCCATTACAACTTTAAGACTGCAAGCCTAGGCACATTTACTTGGAGTAAGTCTGTTGGACTTACCTCCAAGTGAACATGCATAGGAACAGTTTGTAGATATTTTCTTAAGCAAAAAGTACTGCACTTGGTGCTCAGATGATTTTTCTAAGTAAAATAATTATTTTTAGATGTTGAGTTGAGTGTGTGTGTGTGTGTGTGTGTGTGAGAGAGAGAGAGACAGAGAGAGACAGAGAGAGATAGTTTCTTATAGATAGGCGTCTGAGGCATATGTTACTGGGCATAACACGGCTGCTGTCAGGTATAGGGCTGCTGTCAGGTATAGGGAAGGAGTTAGTTATTAAAGAGATTCATTCATGGGTTACCTCACGGAGGTATTTAAATAAATCTGTGAGGGAAAGTGAGAGTGCCTGCTATGTCATCTGCTTCAGGATCTAAGCCACAGTGCATCTCTAGACTAAACAGTTCTACCTGACTTTGCTTTCTAGGAAGTAGGGTTCTGTTGGAAGAGACTTAACTTGCAGCCCGATCCTATCTCATGCTGATGCAGCAGGGCTGCACGCCCCACATTGTATCCTGTGCGGGAATACTGCAAGCTGGAGGTCTCAAGGTAAGGGGACATTCGTCCTCTTACCCCAAGTAATACCCCAGCCTGCGCAAGTCCGAGCTACCTCGTGTCGGGGTTTCAGGCCCAGGAAAGTGGGATAGGATTCGGCGTGCACCAATATCCTGCCCCCTCTGGGCCCGATCCTGCCCCCTCTGGGCCCGAAACCTCTCCCATCACCACCTTCCCCTGCCCAGTTACGTTCCTCCCCTGCCCTTCCCCTGCGCTGCATAGAGCAGCTCTTATCTGCTCCGGTGCACGTTCCGTTTTCCACTGGCGCTGGTGGGACGGTGCAGGCCTTCTTGCCGACACCCCTATCTTCTGACTGTTGCAACGGGCTTTATGGCATGTTTGCGATAATGCACACCTGCGTGGCGGTCGTTGCATCGGCACAAGGAGAGCTTAGGATTGTGCCATTAGTAAAATGCTTTGGGTCAAGGAGATAGACATATGGTTTTTAGAGACTAAGGAGCTTCAAGAACAGAATTATATTAATGGGTCCAGTAAAACTTAACACTGCTCTTTCCGTTCTCAGTGTGTTTGAATAAACAGACACTAGAACTGATATTTTCAGCTTGTTGATTCCATTTTGTAACTTTTCACAACTAAATGGAAGTGAAAATAGGGGAAAGTAGGATATAAATCATGTAAATATAGCTGCACCATAAAATGTAGTCTCTTGCCTATAATTTTCACAGAGCATCTTATTATGATTTAATACCAGAGTACTGTATAAGGCAAGTCCATGAAAGGAAACATTTAAAGGAGCTTTGGTGCATAAGTTAGAAGTTCATACGTGCTCTTTTGGAATCTGTTTGTGTATTTTCTATATGAAACCTTAGATAGAGTTACCTTTTCCTGGGCAAGGAAGTAGATTGTGATGCGTTTCTATAACGTGTATTTCTGGGTAGTCGGAATCTGCCATTTTTACCAGCGTTATGGCTTTCTATTTCATCGTAAGGCGGGGCCCTTCAAAAGAGAACTTCAATAGATAGAAAGTTTGAAATTTGAGTAGCTATTGTTACAACCACTTATCCTTTTCAACAGTATGTTAAGTCCTTTTAGACTAGAATAGTACATAGGCAGTCTCATCCCTGTTTCATAGTATGCTACTTAAACGTAGGTTCCATTTAAATAAATTGAATTTGCCGCCAAATGAAGTGTTTTGAATTGGGATATTGCTATGACTTTTTATTTGCCAAGTCAGAAGTGCATCTAATTGTATTATAAAACTAGTTATATAGAAATGGTTTATTATTTTGAAGCGCATGGAGTTAAACCAGCATCTGTTCTGTTCTGCTATGTTGTATAACTCTGTAGTCAAGACCTCTCTGTATCTCATCTTGTTAGAGTGAAATAGGGCTATTTTTCATTTCATGTTTCCTGCATTTTAAAATTAAGTCAATTGGATTGTGGAAGGAATCCCCCCCCCCCCCAGGGGTTTGCATTTCTTTACATAGCCTTGCCATGGTTAAAAGAAAGGGAATTTTACTTTAAAGAAAAGTGCTACTGAAATCGTTTTGCAACTAGGAGTATTGGTAGAGTACGGAGGACATGAAAGTTCAGAGTGGTGATTGGTCACCTGTGCTTGATTGACAGGTTACAGGGAAAAACAAAAACCCATTTGTTCTGGATTAATGGAAGTGGAAACAGAAAATGAGTATCAGGTAAAATTCTTTTTAAAATATTTGCAGTTCTTTAGATGAGTTGCAAGCAATCAGATATAGCGCGTTTGGGTTGAATTGGATAATAAACAACTTTCTCATCTATCCATATAGCTTATCTAATTGTAGTAGTAAACATTGGGTAAGTGCTAGGCGTACAGAGTTCTGTTATACTTTACAAAAAAGGCCAAGAACTGATTAGTATTAGTAACTGAAATCTCTGTGTAACTTTTGATCTAAATTAGAGAAAATACCAGATAACAACTAAATGAAATTCTCAAATATATTTGATTTGTGGTGTACTATTTTCTTCCTACAGCTTTTTAGTGTGGCACTATATTTACAGCCTGATCCTAAATGTATTTACTTAGAAATAGGTTCCACTGAGTTCAATGTGATTTTCTTGCAGTAGGCATTAGGAGTACAGCATTAATACACATATCAAAAATACGAATACAATGCAACAAGACATACACTATCCCTTAACAATAACCTAATTCAGCATCAGTGTTTTGATAACTATATCTTTCTTTAAATTATGAGACCTAGGATATGTGATGATAATTTATAAATGGTATGTCTGACTTTGCTTACAAGTGATCAGAAGGAATACCATGCTAAATGTAATTCCCTTCTAACAGCATACCTTTTTTATAGGTTTGTCATGGTTATGTGTTTGAAAATTAATTTTCAGCTTTGTGTAAAGTTTTTAGTCTGTTAATTTGTGTTCTGCTGTATTTCAGATTGAAGGACAAGGACATGGTGCAGTTTTTGACTGCAAGTGCTCTCCTGATGGCCAGCATTTTGCATGTACAGATTCTCATGGTCATCTTCTGATCTTTGGCTTTGGCTCTAGTAGTAAATACGACAAGGTATTGTTTAGAAACAGCCTATATTTGTTTATCTTGTAACAGCTATGAGCTACTTTAACTGAAAGCATTACTTTCCAATACAAGTTACTATCCAAATTAAGATCAGATGTTTGTTTCTCCTGTTTTGTAGGATAACAGTTACCTTTACCTAAAAGCAGTAAAGGAACAGTTGTGCTTCTGTAGCTTATTGCTGCTTTGACTCTTCTCAGATTGTTCATTATGTAATAAAAAACTTAAAATGATAGAGCTGCTTAAAAGACACACACACACAAAAAACCCTCCACACAAAATATAACCTATGATGAATACAATTTAGTTGTACGGCTACTATTACTCCTAATTTTACCCTTAATTCTAAGTTTTCTGATGTAGTTTTGCCTAAAATCTCATGATACACCTTTAATCATGATTTAAAAGATTCAGATGATCACTCTGTTTACCAAGAAGCAAGTTCTTTAAGAATTCATATGAAGACTGGACTTGGAAGCATCTTCCACTTATTTTTCTCCTACCTCCATTGGTGTTGGTCGCAGGATTTCATTGCCTGGCCTGGTACTTTAATGTAGACTTGGGTTCCCTTTTTGTATATTACGTATTTATTTAGAAGATTTCTATACCATCGTCCCCTGGCGCTCAAGGTGGTTTGCAACCAGATTAAAACATACATAAAAGTGGCCTAAAAACAGCAGATTAAAATATAAAATCATCAGGCAAATATCAAAGTCCCGTAGGTTCCCCAGTATCCCCAACGGTCAAAAGGTTCCCCCTACCCACCACCAAAAGCCGTTTGAAATAAAGTTTTCAAGCCCCATGGGAAAGTGTCTAGGGAGTGGACTGATCGTAATTCACCTGGGAGAGAATTCCACATTTGAGGAGGCACCACCAAGAAGGCTCTTCCTCTCACCGCTGTCCCTCCTGCTTTAGTCAAGGGGGACACACAAAGAAGGGTCCCCTCTGAAGATCTTAGAGGATGAGCCGGACTACCGTAATTTTATGCTCCATAGGACGCATCGGTCCATAGGACGCATGCATCCTATGGAGCATAAAATACAGCAAAAAGGTTTTCACTTACCTGGGCTTGGGGGTGCTTCGGGGAGGCCTGTGGGGGCTTCGGGGAGGCCTGCAGAGGGTCGCGCAGGCCTCCCCGATCTTCAGTTCGGCCGAAAACGGCTGTTTTCGGCACATTTCCAAACCGGAAATGGCCAAAATTAGCCGTTTTCGGCTGAACTGAAGATCGTGGAGGCCTGCGCGAGCCTCTGCAGGCCTCCCCGATCTTCAGTTCGGCCGAAAACAGCGATTTTCGGCCATTTCTGGTTTTCGCGAAAACCCCGGTAAGTATTTTTTCCTTTTTTTTTTCAGGCTTCGCTCCATAGGACGCACGCTTTCCCCCCCATGTTTTTCTTTTTGGGGGGAAGTGCGTCTTATAGAGCGAAAAATACGGTATATGGGAAAAGGCAGTCCTACAGATTACTCTGGCCCCGAACTATTAAAGCAAGGTATGTGGGGTGACCACCTGGTCTCCCCTCCAAACATTCAGCGTGCAGAATCTGTTGTCAGCTGAACCTGCTTTTGAGAGAAGGCTGCTTCAGAGTGTTCTGCAATTCTTAGTTCAGGCAACATTCTCTCTTTCATGGTGTTTGGGTGCACTGCTCTGTTATGTCCAGTGTCAGGCCTGCTGGAAGGGCCACAAGAAATTTGCTTACATATGAATTCTCCTTTTACTTGTTTGTCAGACAGTTGTCCTGACACCCACCTTGATGTGTTTTTCTTTTGTCCTCTTTGTTTTTGGAATGGTTGGGGGCCTTGCTTGTTAGGATCCTCTTCTTCCAGCATGTTATGAATATAAGGGGTAGGCTATGCAGTAATAACCAAGTTTTTAGACCACTCTCTGGTGAATAACTAGAAGGAGAATTCACAGGTAGTCAAACCCTCCATTCTGTATTCTTATCAAACTCAGTATGTATAGAGATCTCTCCATTATTTTCTATAAGTGCAGGATTTCTGTGTACATCATGAAGAATCCTTGTGGATGTGGAGAGTTTGTTCATAGAAATAAACAGGGCTACGGTATTGTGCCCTAAATGTCTTGTGTGAGTGGCAAAATACATTTACAATCAGTATTTTAGTAATGGATTCCCACATAGAAAATTACACTTTGTAACACTAGATTAGGTAATCCAAAGTAACTAATCTGCTTTTGTGTAGTCATGAATACAGATTCAAGTTCCCACTTGACCCATGAGTGAGCATTACAAAGAAAACCTCACTTATGTTTTGACATCCTGATTATGAATACAAACGTGTGTTGAAAATGAGATAGTGGGGAGCTAATTCGGTCTTTTAAAACATTGAATTTTATGCTCTATTGAATTTTATGCTTCAAGTTTAATCATGTCATTTAACCCTGGCATTCTTGCCTTTTTTCTTGTAAATTGCATGTGCAGGACAGGAAAGGGGAGATCCGGATCATGGCAGGACAGGGGGACATTAACCATATTCCCTGCCATGGTCCCAGTCCAGATTGACACACACATCCATGGCATGTGTGAAGAGATAGGAGTCATTCAAGGAGAAGTCTCTTAGTGATATCTGACAACATTTTTGTGTAATTGTTTGAGTGCTAGTCTGATGGCTGTTCATGATATTCATATTGATTGGTTTTGTTGTCTCTAATTTACAAATTGATCTTATCTACAGATAGCAGACCAGATGTTCTTTCACAGTGATTATCGACCTCTCATCCGAGATGCCAACAACTTTGTGCTGGATGAACAGACACAACAGGCGCCACACCTCATGCCGCCTCCATTTTTGGTTGATGTAGATGGTAACCCACATCCATCAAGATACCAGAGATTAGTTCCAGGACGTGAAAACTGTAGAGAGGAGCAACTTATTCCTCAGATGGGGGTAACTTCCTCAGGTATTGACAATCTATGGGACTTCACTGTTTTTTTCATTGGAAACTCCTGAGTAGTATTTATGAGGACTTCTGGGAGATGGTTCGTAGTACTCTCATCAGACTGTATTACCAGGATCTGCGGGAAAAGCCAAGATGGCTAAACTAGTATAGAACTGATATCTGTGTGTGATGTAGTCATAGCACGGATTCAGGTGTCTGAAACAACCACATTTGTATTCACATTGATAGCTATTTAAGTGTTCAGTTTCACATTCATGAGCTCCAACATGTTTTATGCAAGAAAAATTATGAGTTACAAAGTTCACTATTTAAGCATATTATTACTTGTTAACCTTAATGTGGAAAGTTAGCTTTGAAATGTTTTCACAATGTGTTCACGTAAGTGTATACATGTTTAATAATATGTAGTGATTATTCCTTGAAGTTTGTTTGTTGTAGCACGGAAAACTACAAACAATGTAGACTTGTACAACAGCTTATGTGAATTAGAAAGAATTGAATTAACTTGTGCATTCATAGTTGGTAAGTACAATTAGATACTTGGGATTAGCTGGCTCTTCACAAGGTCTAAATTCAAATTCTGTTTTTCGTAGGGCTGAACCAGGTTTTGAGTCAACAAGTTAGCCCGTTGGACAGCATGATACAGAGACTTCAACAAGAGCAAGATCAGAGACGTTTTGGAGAGGCTGGAACTAGCAATACTAACAGAATTGGCAGAGGTAAAAAAAAAAAAACACCCCAAAATCTTTCTTTGCGCAACTGAATGAATCTGATAGATCAGTGGTTCTCAAACTGGTGGGTTGCGACTGTGGCGGGAGTTCCCCTCGCAGCTCCAACCATGAGGGGGAATATCCCTTTGAGTTCCACTCCAGCGGAACGCCCAAACAACGTCCCAAACAAGGGAAGGTAGAATTGCTGCCACCATCTGAGGAATTACGGTAGGCCACGCCACCTCAGGAACTGCGTGCTTCCACGATAGTTGCTTTGGGGTATTGGCTCCAACCAACCCCCAAACCACAACTCAAGAAAGTTAGCAACACAACTACAACCATGTGCTAGATTAGACTTAGTAAAACAGCTCCAACTGTTTGGGTCTTCCTGGTAACAAGCCAAGCGTCAGGCGGGGTAAGATCCATCCAATTCAATAACCACGCAAGTTGTAAAATATAAGTGGTTTATTGAAGCTATGCAAGCATAGGTATTTAAAAGGCAGAATAACTGCGCACATATACGACTTGACGGACAAAGAGACAATTTTGGCTTTTTCTGCTACATTGACCCACCAGGAAAACCAGATGCAGTCACTACCCCCTTAAGGGGGGGGTGGCAACATACAGTAACATCGGTGGCATCCTGTTGCTGGCGGAGAAAAATGTTGGGTTTTTTACTTACCGGGGATTGCACCGACCCTCCAGAGGGTGGGGGGCCACGCCCCTTCTGCGGGCCTCCCTGTGCTTCAGATCGGTTCCTTGAAGTGGGTCTCGGGGAGCTGATCTGAAGCATGGGGAGGCCTGCAGATGGGGCAGTAGCCCCCCTGCACCCTCCGGAGGGCTGGCGTGACCCCTGGTAAGTGGAAAAAACCTGTTTTTCCTGCCAGTGGCACGATCCCGGGAGCGATGCCGTTGACCCACCCCCGTGAGGACTTACAACTTCCCCTACTCTTGAGGAGAATTTTGAGAACCGCTGTGTTGATTATATGCAATATATCACTCATTAAATGGAACTTAATTATTGCATGGTGTATAAATAATAATTCAGATAGCTAAACTGTCGAACTATGAACAGCACAAGCTTAGGTTGTGAGAAATGTGTCTCCAGAGTAGTATGGAGATTACGTCTACTCATAGTCATATGAAGTTAATTATTTCATTTCTAATTGTGATTAACTTCCTTTGTCTCAATGCAGTCTCTGAGGGCTATGTTCTAAGCTGCTTCTTCCATTCATGCAACAATGGAGGGACAATTTTAGCTGATCTTCCTTTCCCTCTACATCCCTCTGTGCCTTAAATATCTGCTCCTGAGGGTCCTCCAACCCTTGGGAACAGATTTTCCAGGGAGCGTAGGGGGAAGGGGAGATGATTGATAATTCAGCGGATGGAAGACGAACTTAAGATACAACCCTGAGCATTTGATTGACTGTTTATTTCACAGGCTCTGTAAACTCTACCACAGAGGTGCATTCACCCCCAAACGTGGGTTTGAGACGTAGTGGACAAATCGAGGGCGTGAGACAGATGCATAGCAACGCACCAAGAAGTGAAATAGCTACTGAGCGAGACCTGGTGGCATGGAGTCGAAGAGTTGTGGTACCAGAGCTGTCAACAGGGGTAGCCAGGTAAATGCAAGTATTTTGGTATCGAATCAGTGAAGTTTGGTTTGCTAGGCTTACACTTAATCTTTTTAGTATTTTATTTAAAAACACAGAATCAAATTTTATCTAAAAATGAGTCTGCAAAGTATATTTGCTGCTCTTAACTCCATATAACATGTGATTGTAAATGCATTATAGCAACAAAGCATAAGATAAGGGGTTACTGTAGGCACAAGCGTTTTCCTTGCCATGTCTTCTGTGCTGTTAGCTTTCTTTTGAGCTTTGTATTGATTGCCTGGTTTTTTTGTCTTGTGAGTTTTTAAAATGTTATTGATCATGTTTCTTCTGGAGACTGTTCACCTTAGGATCCTGAAAATCTTAAGTTAAGACTTCATTAACTTTCATTGTGGCTGTTATATAATGTTGCAGTTATAATCCTCTGACAATGTATTCAAAATCTATATTTATGCATATAGAAGGGGGAAGTACTTGTCTTTTTTTTTTTTCCTTTCCTAAAATGGGTGAATTCTGTGCCCTAAAAGGACACGTGTATTTTCTGGGGATGTTACCAGAATTAGGGGTCTCAAATGTGCATTGCACAGTTCCATTTTGTGAGCACAAGTAGATGAGTATGCAAACTTGTTGCATTTAGTAGGCACTGGCTTTTGCTTTTAAAGTGAATTAAACATTTTAGTGTGTTTTAATGCTGTAGAAAGAGCTCTAGGTGCTGCTCATTTTTGTTGACATAACTATTTTGAAGTTCTGTGTTCTCAAACAAACGGGGATGGGTGGGCAAGTGGGCTGGGAGCTTATAATTCAGTATACTATAAAATCTATATTAATTTCTTTATTGTAGTAGGCAGGAAGAATGGCGAACAGCAAAGGGGGAAGAAGAAATAAAAATGTACAGGTCAGAAGAGAAAAGGAAACACATCACAAGTCATGTTCCAAGAGAGAATAAAATACCTTCTTTGCCTAAGGTAACCAGTGAACTGTGATATGTAATGTACAGTGTTATGAAGGCAGTGTTACTTGGTAGAAAGTCATATTGAAAGAGTTACTTGGTAGAAAGTCATATTGAAATCAATAGGAGTTTGTTTATAAATACTGCTGTGTAAACCTGATGAGTTTGGGGTTAGGATTCAAAGATAATGTAGAGAAGCCGTTCCCAACCTGTGGTACACGTACCCCTTGGGGTACGCAGACAGACAGGCAGGGGTACGCAAGAGGCTGCCCCACGAGCCGAGTATCTTTAAATTCAAACTGCTCTGCAGTTTCACTTTCATTTTCACTTTAGAGCTGCAGAATGTGAGCCCAGGGAAAGAGGAGTCTCTTTGCAACATGATGAGGTTTGCCTGCTTCTGGTGTGTCTGTTTCTCCCAGATAATAAGAGACTGGGTGGGTGGGGGAGGGAGGAGCTGATTTTGTAGAGCAAGCCTTCTCTCTCTGCATTTGCATATGTGTACAGTACATATTGAAAGATAATAAAATTGGAAATTTCTTGAAAAGCCTTTGAAGTTTTGACATTATATCATGAATTGAGAGAGCGTTGTTCCAGCAGTTTCCTGGCATTTGCTCTACAACAATAATCTCTGTCTTCATTCAACTGAAGAAAGCTGCTTATTTGTGTGAAGATACTGTATGTGATGTCATAAAGTAATTAAGAGTTTTTTTGTTTTTTATATTTTGATGCATAATTATAAGTAAAGAGTGATGTAAACCCGTTTGGATACGTAGTCAGATGGGCTGTAACTGTTGAAGTTTAATTTGAACAGTGTAACCACGTCTCTTGTAGTTGGCATAACTGCTAACTATTGAATTATATGAACTGTACCGAAACATTCTGTTTTGACACAAAATGGCTGTATTTTAAAATCAAGGGTAGGCAGTGTAGGAATCCCTGGTGTGAGTTCTTGTCTTACATGCAATCAATCTTATACTTTTTATATTTAAACACTTGGTTTTGTGCAAGTCATCTCTATGATATCTAAGACCAGGTGGTGATGGCTAGATGTTACTATCAGTCACTGAGGAGATGAAAGGAAGAAGCCAGAGGTGTGCCAGGGCAGGGCCAGGGGGATGAAATGCCCCCAGGTGACTGCCGCAGTCTCCTCATGAGGAGAAGCCGCGGCGGGAGTTTTTTGCTCCTTGGCTGCTTTTTTGCAGCCAGAGGGGTGTGTTTGCAGTCGCGGAGCATTATCGTGCAGAAAATGGCATGTTTTTCTGGTCCTCCCACTTGCCCCGGGTCGTGGAAGGCTTGAAATGAAGCCTTCTGGGAGCACAAGGGGCGGGGGCGATGACGCGAAACCAGTAATGCTACTGAAGGAAGCCCAGTAAAATTGAATACATTAGTTGGGAAATTGAATGAGAAGTCTGACTGAATAGAAACTAATGTGAATATTTTATAAAAGCATGGTATTGATTGTTTGTTTTTAAAGAGACTATGAATGAAGGGATTATTGTCCCTTTACTGTGGTGGTCAAAGTCTTCTCTTGCCTGCCACAATATTGTTTTATATTGCCATGTTGTCAGTTCTGTAAATGCATAACAAAAGTATGGTTGTTCATGGAATTCATTGTATTGCTGGTTTCATAACTCAAATGGTCATGGTTGCATTTATTTAGGTTTATACTGCATTGGTGTATGCAGAGGGCATCTGGTAATTCTAATGGACGAGTGTTTAGACAGTAGAATTCTCTCTTTTATTGCTATCTTAATATAGTATATAATATACAGTATTTATATACCGCCTTTCTTGGTCATTGGATTTCTCCTCCAACTTTAATCCAAGGTGGTGTACCTGGACAGGCTTTCCTACCCCCCCCATGGTTTTTTTTTAAAAATACAATATATAAATTACTCCAACAACAGAATAACACAACTACATTCCAGGTGGTATCCTTTTGCAGTCTTGCAGTCTGACATTTCTGCTGGCCGGCGCCTCCCACACTCGACCGACGCAGCTGGGAGCTCTTATCTCTCCTCACGGAGGCTTTTCACAGCTTTTTGTCCACGGCATGTCTTGAACTTGCCATTTGCCGATCTTCGGGCTTTGCAAGGTGGCGGCTCTACCGTCTGAGCCAGACCCCTCTGCCCTAATATTGTTCATGTACGCTTTGTAGAGTTAACATTTGAGATGCTTCATCTTAGTCTTCTATAATATCCAAGCCATATAATGTTGTGCACATTTTTATTGATTGCAAAAGTGACTCTATGTTTTAAGACTGTGAAACAAAAACTACATTTGAACTGTGGTTTGATGTATATTTTCTCATAATAGCTATTTTGTATCTTCCTAGAATCATTCTCATGACCATATGTTAGATGTTGGTGATTCAAAAAAGCAGCAGGCCAACCAACATAACTACCGTACTAGATATGCATTGGAAGAAACTGCCAGGCCAAATGAAGATGTGGAAAATGGAAGCAGTTCTTCAGATGTAAGACGTTAAGTTAGAACAGCATGTAGAGTTCAAGAAGTTTACACTGTCCAGTTATACAAGGTGTTAAATAACTATGTTGCCATACAGATCAAAACTGAAATATCTGCTTTAATTTCCAATTAATCTGTAGCTATTCACATAAAGAGAACTGTCCACCCTTGAATATGAAAACCATGGTATATTCAAAGAAGTATAGTAATATCTAAGCATTGATTTACGTGTGACATATACATTCTGTACATCAAGGACTTGAGCTGGGCTTCAAAACTATTAATGGGATGGGTGGGCGGGCAGGCTGTTATCCTGTCTTGATAACTTGTTTTGAAATTGCCCTCTCCTAATTTGTTTGGCTTTTCTTTTTATTCTTGAGAGTGAGGACGACTGTTTTTTCCTGAGTACCACCTACTGCTCTTAGGATATTTCCTGACTTTAAATGAAGAGTATGTTTAGTGTTGTCTTTTGTAAGGAGCATTCAAGCAGCTGCTTTGATGGCACTCTGTGGTTTCTTTTATCTACTGTCTTGTTAACAGGGAGTTATCATTCATTTAAAAGGGATTTATTTTGCCTTTGCTGTAGATTTAGGGTAATAGACATACTTTAGCCTGATTATTACCATACCCACTTTTCAACACTTGTCTTAAAGAATATAGATGAGTGAGAACACTAAAAAAAAATTATAGACGCATTAGGAAAAAAGTGTAACATATTTTTTGTACTATATTAACAAGTAATCTATGCATGGACAGATAAGCTAATAGAGTAGAATAAATCAATATAAGAACATGGGTGGGTAAGTGATATTCAGGTTGAGTTGTTACTGTTCATGGAAGCAAAGTAATTGCAAGAAAATATGATATTTTCTTCCTTTTAGGAGGGAGAAGTAGTAGTTGCAAGTGGTGGAACATCTGAAGATGAAGGAAAAGTATGGCACAGTGATGGCAGTTCTAGGTAAGAGGCTTAATATAATGATGCACTCTGCTTAAAATTAAATGCTCTGTAAGGTACGAGTTGATTGCTCTGATCCTGCAAAGAAATTTTTAGAAATAAGTAGATTATAGCCAAAAAACAAAACAAAAAACCAACCTTAGGGCAGGATCAAAAGAGCTGCAGATAAAGGAACTTTTCAGCCTCTGAGAAAACAAAATGCAAAAAGACAGTCTTTCCGCCCCAGACACACTAGTGTTGGAAGGGACTTCGTAGGTAATCTATGCCAACCTCCTTGCTCAGTGCATGACTACAGCATTCCTGACAGGCAGTCATCCATCTTCTGCTTGAAAACCTCCAATGAAAGAGAGCCCAAAACTGCATAAGAGAGGCTATTCCAGTGCCGGACAGCTGTTATAGGTAGGAATTCTTCCTCATGTTAGCTAAATCTACTTCCTTGTAGATTTAGCTCATTGGTTCTAAATCTTGAGTCCTGCCCTCAAGAACTAGTGAAAGCAAGCCCCCCCCCCCCCCCATGTGACAGCCCTTCGGACACTTGAAGATGGCGATCGTATCTCCTCTTAGTTTTCTCTAGGCTAAACACACAAATGTCCTGTAACCGTTTCTCATAGGACTTGGTTTCCAGACCCCTTCACCATCTTTCTTGCTCTTCTCTGAACCTGCTCTAGCTAATCAGTGCCCTTCTTAAAACATGGTGTCCAAAATTGAATGGAGTATTCCAGTGCCAGATAGAGTGGAACTATTACATTTCATGATCTGGACTCTATGCCTTTGCTAATGAAGCCAAGAAATGCCTTTTCTTTTTGTAGCCACATCACACTGCTGGCTCATGTTCAACTTATAGTCTACTAAAACACCTAGAATTTTTTTTCACACATGCTGCTGCCAAGCCAGATTTTCCCCATCCTGTACTTGTGCTTCTGATTATTATTTTTTTGTTCCTACATGCAAAACTTTACATTTGTCTCTGTTGAACTTCATCTTGTTGGTATGAGCTGACTGGTGAAGCTTGTCAGGTGCGTTTTGAATCTGAATTAATTCTTCCCTGGTAGAGGCAGGGTGCATTCCTAACTATATGGGAAAGCCCTCGTGCCAGCTCGAGGTAGGGTCGACCGTTGATAATGCTTTTCCTGTCCTGCGCGCGAGGCTGACCGTTCCCCAGTTCGGCCCTACCTCAGAAAGAGTAGGATGTTGACCGTTGGGGCTATGAGCCCAAACGCTTTGTTTTAAATCAGTTTTAAATTAGATTTACATTTCCTTCCCTTACCTTTAGTTAGAAACAAGGTGATAACAGCCTGGTGGCTAAAGGGGGAGGGACTGGAGGATTCCGAGCCAGTTCCGCTTTTGATTTCAGCCGGCAGCGTCTTTTGTCTGCAGCAGAGGGCAGAGAAACGCCTTGTGACAGCGCGTTGCTCTTGCCTGCGACTATTCCGGTTTGTTGGGAGTCTGCTGCGCCCGTTTGGGCTAGTCTACCCGCACCCTCTTGCAGCGGTAGCGGAAGACAGTAGCGGAAGACAAATTAAGAGGACGGGTGATTGCCCTTTTGAAACGGAGTGACCAGGGTTCTGGAGGCTATCTTGAGCGATCAGAGCTCTGTGAGCTTTCCGAAGAGCCGATGAGCGCTTGCTTCGGGCTGGTTTCTGGTGAGAGCTACTGTTACACAGACCATAAGGAAAGCAGGAACTATGTCATCAATGGAAGATAAGGAGCAATTGATGGTCTAGATTAGAGCAGCCGTAAGAGAGATGATGGGAAGAGGGGCATCAGAACAACACAATGTACCTGCGCTCTTAGAGAAGAATATGTATGAACACGGAAGGTGGCTAGATCGTAGACAAGAAAGCGATCGAGACTTAGAAGCCCCTCACACTCCGCTGCGATTTCTGAGCTATTGTTGTCCCACCTCGTTCCTCTTCTGTGCTCGAGGGTGTGGTATTGGCTGTAGGAGGCTGGTTTTAAAGTTTGTGGCTGCAGGAGCCTGATTTAAAAGTTTGCTGTTAAAATTCAGCATGTCTTCCTACTGCTGGCTATCTTCAAAGCAACTGCACAAGCTTAATTGAAGTGATTATCGCCGCCAAAGTCTTTGCAGTGACCGCCCCAGGGCATAGCCCTGCTTCTTGGAGCTGAGAGGCTCACTGTTGTTTGTTTTTTACAGGTGATAATGGCAGAGTTGGGGGGAAGGCTCTTCCAGGCAGAATGAATAACTTTTACCTCAGCAAGGGGCTGTGGTAAGGCTCTTTTGCTCCTGAGCTGCAAGCTCAGGTTCTAGCCTGCCTAGCTGGCTAAGGTCCATTGTTAATGAGGCAGTTTAGGTTAAACCCTCTAAAGCGAGCCCCTCTCATGGCACAGAATGGCTCATGGCACAGAACTGCTGCACTCAGGTCTTTGGAAATCCCCTCAGGATATGGAGTTGCCTCAAATCTCCTCAGTACAAGGGGTCACCTTTAAAAAACAAACAAAACAAACAGGGAGTCACCTCAGAAAGTTCCTGACAGAGGGTGCTCGCCATATAGAAAGCCGAAGGACAAACGCAAAAGGCTTTTGTCTAGATCAGTTTTCTTCCTCCCATTTTTTTTTTTTGGGGGGGGGGGTTTTCTCCTATTCTGTCCCCAAATGTGACAAATGTCCCCTATGTCCCCAAATGTGACAAAGGCAGACTGCGAGTGTTTCCAGCATCACGTGCCTACTAAGGCTGCAGCTCACAAGCTTAACAAAGGAGCTGGCGCACTCTCTGACAGAGTACAGATGTTAGCCCATCTTCAATGCCTAAGCAGGGCAGAAAGAAGGAAGTAGGTGAGGATGCTAACAATTCCAGGCCCAAGGCTCTAACCTCAGAGAGATATAGAAGGGTTGTATGGTTTAACAGGAGTGCACAGCATCTCACCTGTAGTATCCCCTCATCATATGTTGAGGGCTCAACAAGTTATTTCCCATAGAGGTCTGCCCAGAATTGCTGACGAAGGCTGTTGAGGACCTAGTCTTGGGGAAGGCTGTCTCAGAATCCACACACGCTGATAAACTATTAGAGCGGCAGTGGCTGTTTCTGTAATATCTGGGCCTGCTGTGTTCTGGATCAGTGCCTTTCCAGAAATGCCTTAACAAGTGCTAAGTACACTAAAGATATTCCTTGCATAGGCCTTTTTAGTCGATGTATCTTTGTATTCCCTTCAGTTCACTTCCAGTGCAATATCCCATAAGGGACAGGTCAGGAAAGGAATCTGGATTAAAATTTGGGAAGTAGGCACAGGGTCCTAGACACGTTTGGTGGTCACTCCTTTCGCTGGATCCAAGTTGTGTGGATCGCAGTTAGAATCCTGGTGGTACTCACATGCTCACTCACACACAAAAGCGATGACCAGTTTTCGGCGAGGCAGATGGAAAGCTAAAATCAGTTGTTTCGAGGCTCCAGATTCTATTCAGGCCCTTCTTCAAAGCTAATGCTGCCTTCTTCAAAGCTAACACTATTTCAATCCGTCCCTGCCAAAGCCTCTGCTTGGGAGTTAAATCCCAAATCCATGCTGTATTTGGGCATGTTAGATCTAGTGGTTGGGGCCCATCCCCTAGATTTCACACATCAGTGGGGAATGATCACCACTGATACATAAATCAGGGAGACAGTGTCCAAGGAAAATATCTTATGGTTGTACAGTCCACCCAGAGATTGGGTCTGGCATGTTCCAGCATACAGAAACCCTTTCAGAAAATGCACTTATGTTAAGAGACCATTCACCATCTTTTGGCAGTTCAAGTCGTAGAACCGATACCCTTCACTGCTATTTCTGACGCCAAAGAAGAATGGGGGTTCTGGGCAGTCCTCAACCTGAAGTGGCTGAACCAGTTTGCAGTGAGACACAGGTTCCGGATGGAAACTACCAAAACCATCTTGGCTGCACTGGAGGCTGGGGACTATCTAGCTCCGTTAGGCTGTGCCAAAGCATATTGGCAATGTGTGCAGTAGGCAGGACTAGCTCAAGAGCATGCCAAGCAGGTTTTAGACTGTCTCTCAGAGCATGGCTTCTTGTTAAGCAGGGATACTGGTTCCCTTAGGTCTTCCCAGTATCTAGATTAGAACATCTTGAGGTACTTATATACACCAGGTTGTTCAAAGCTCACCTATCATTTTAGCAAAGGGAGAAGCTGTCCACTCTCTTGAGGTCAGTCATACGCTCACCGTAAGTGCAGCTCATGACATTGGCAAGATTAGTGGGAATGCTGGTGTCCTGCCAGGACCTAGTCACCTGGTCCAGGTATCGCATGAAACAGCTGCGGAGATGGCTGATACTCTTCACCCATCTGATAGAGAGGCCCTGCGGCTGGTACGTCTACCACCAAGAGTAATTCAAGAGCGGCGTTGGTAGTTGGATCCGAACAGACTATCCAAAGTGATTAGTCTGGAAGACCCTCAGAGCGTAGTTGTCGCCACATACGTGTGCCTCACAGGCTGGGGGGCACAATCCTTGGGAAGGATGGCATGGGGGAGGTGGACGCTACAAGTCTCAGAGAGGTCCATAAATTATCTAGATTTCAATGTAATTTGCTTGGCACTTGTTAGCGTTCAAGACATTGGTCTGTGGCAGGCATGTTCTGGTCACAACAGGCAGCGTCTCTACCAGGGCATATGTCAACCACCAAGGAGGCACTAGGTCTCACGGGCTACACGAAGAAAAGGTGCTCTAACAGAAATGGGAGGCCTTAGTGTCAGAAGTATTAAGGTTTTTTTTTACAAAGGGCTTAATGGTAGCACACTTCATAGACTACAGAGTTGGTTGGGGATTGCAAAGAATCTTCATTTGTCTTCATACCCACATGTAAAGCAGTTTCTGACAGGCATGGCATTGTTAGGACCACCTCCTATCCGCAGATTCCCCACATGGGATCTCAATGTAGTCCTGCGGGCTTTGGTGCTAGGTCTGAACTGTTGGTCACCATTCCGCTTAGGTTAATATAATTCCGCTTAATATAATTAATCACCATTCCGCTTAATTCATATAATTAATCATTATATTAATGATTAATATCTTGAAGGCTATTTTCTTAGTGGCACTAACTTTGGCAAGGTGGGTGTCCTTTGCGGACTACTACTACTAAAAGAGATACGCAAGACCGAAGCCCTCTTTGTAGCCATACAGGGCAAGAACGTGGGACTAAAGGTTTCAAAGCAGACGCTTTCTTCAGCGGCAGCAACAGCAGCTTTTGATGGTGTGGTTTCATTGCCAGAGGATCTGCAGGGCAGCCACATGGTCATCTAGCCATTCATTTATAAAACATTACAGAGTAGATTTAGCAGCCTCAGCGGAGGCTAGATTTGGCAGAAGAGTGTTACGGCAGGTGCTCTGGCAGACATAGGCATGGACGCATCGCGATCCCGCCCTTCTGTTTGAGTAATACTGCTGTGATACATCCCATATAGTTAGGAATGCACCCTGCCTCTACCAGGGAAAAACAGAGTTTGCTTACCTGAGAACTCTTGTTCCTGGTAGAGGAAGGGTGCATTCGACCCACCACTCTCATCGCTCAGCGTCCTGCTTTTCAGAAAAGAAAGGGAGGAAACTGTAGGTGGATAGTGAGGGATGTCTGTACTAATATGTCTTTATCTAAGTTTAAAAAAAAAGGTAAAGAAGTAAGACAAAGGAGAGTATAATCCGATGATCCTAGTAGGCGGAAGAGAGGCGAGTTTTCCAGCTATGGTACTTGAACTGGGGAACGGTCAGCCTCGCGCGTAGGACAGGAAAAGCATTATCAACGGTCGACCCTACCTCGAGCTGGCACGAGGGCTTTCCCATATAGTTAGGAATGCACCCTTCCTCTACCAGGAACAAGAGTTCTCAGGTAAGCAAACTCTGTTTTTCCAGGTTGTTAGCTATCTCTCCTCTTCCACCCGCCTATGTGTCATCTGCAAATTTTATAAGCATCCCCTTTACCCCATCATCCAGATAATTTATAAACCTGTTGAATAGCACAGGGCCCAAAACTGAGTCTCCTGTGGCACTGCACCCAATCAATACCTCCATCCAGGTTGCCATAGAGCCATTTAATAGCACTCTCTAGAAATTGTTGTTCAAACAGCTTTAAATCCACAACAGTAGTACCATCCTGTCCGTATTTTATCTACAAAAAATTCATAGGAGACTGTCAAATGTTTTGCTGAAATCTAGGTACACTGTACCACAGCATTACCACCATCTACCTGACTAGTCACTCTGTTAAAGAAAGAGATGAGATTTGTCTTGCACAATTTGTTCTTGACAAACCCATGCTGGCTCCTAGAAATCACCCCATTATTTTCTAAATGCTCACAGACATTCCACTTAATAATCTGCTCCAGGATATTTCTGGGTATTGATGTCAGGCTGATTGGTCCTTAGTTTCCCAGGTCTCGCCTCCCCCCCCCCTTTTTAAAGATAGGGACAACATTTCTCATCTCCAGTCCTCAGGCACCTCCCCCTTTCTCCATGTGTTCTCCAAGATTACAGACAGATTACAGACAGCAGCTCCTTCAGTATACCTTGGGGTGTAATTTATCTGATCTTGGGGACTTAAATTCATTTAATGTAACCAGGTGATTGTTGTCCTCAAATCTTCATTAATGTGGCTGCTAGGTTGGACCACCTTCCCCTTATGGGAGAAGATAAATGCAAAATAAGAATGGAGCAGCTCTGCCTTCTCTCCCTCATTTGTTGCCACTTCTTGCAAATGTTCCTCTTGCTTCTCAGTGTTTTGGAAGACTCTTTGTGCAACCATGCTGATTTCTTTAGATGTATCCCCACTTTTTATTTCACGGGAACTATTTGCCTTCAGTATCACACTTTTTAGAAAATCCCATCCCTCTTGACTTATTCCCCCTCCTTTAACAGTTCTAGTCATGGAGTGTATGCAATGGGTTCAGAGAACAAATGAGTCAATCTGTTTTCCTGAAATCCAGGGTACGTACAGGAGGTCCCCAACTTACAGATGTTTGTGTTATGAACAGGCTTGGTCGGAGCACAGCTGCAGGCTCAGCTGCAAAAACAGCAGCTGCTGCTTGGGGAAAACCGGAGCAACTTGATAACTTTGAAAATAGCAACCCCTTGCTGCGGCAGTGGGGAAAAGCAACGGCTCAATAACATTGAAAATCTGGGGATTCCTGGGGGTGGGAGGTTGAAGGAAGCAGTCAGTGTGACCAAGCCTGATTGGGCACAGTGACAGCTGAAATATTGTGAGGTGCAGGGGAGCATTAATACTGTGTGAGGAAAAAGTGGGCCTAGAATGGAGGCAATTCCAACAACAGAATAACAAAACACAGCCACCTTTTACCAATACCAACTAGGAAAGGAGGGAGGGGAGGGTTAAAGCTGAGTGCTAGATTATCTGAAGTCTGCTGTATGTTTGGGCTAATGTGCTGTGGCTGTTGATGTGCCACTATAATAGGAGGGTGCATGTTAAACACAGGGAGGTTGGAGAAGTAGTTCTAAACTTTTGCGAGGGGCTCCTTTCATGCATTACAGAAAACTGGAAATGAACCAGGCTGTGTGGCACTGAGTCTTTGGCTTCTCTTCGCTGTGATCTGGGAAGAAAAGCCAAAGATGTGGCCGCCCCAGACTGTCCCCCCCAAGTAAGTGCCGAAGACATCATCAACACTTTTTTCCAGTGGTACGTGGGCTGCCAGAGGTGTAAGTGATTCGCGGGCCTCTTAAGGTTGGGAACCTCTGGGCTAGATACTGTTCATTGTTCAGAACTCTGTATAGTTTATTAGCAAAAATGATTGAGAACTACTTTGCTTAGGATTTGAGACAAATCAATAAGTGTATGTATGATATGAAAAAAGAAGATTAAATATGTTCTTACCTGAACTTTTGTTAAGTTTTGTTCGAAAATATATTCGCCTTGCAAATGGCCCATTCTTCAGTGTTCAAACGCACGCATGGTTGGCCAACCTGCGGCACGCCATGTGTCACATTTTATGTCGATAATCCTGAGTGTGCCACGTAAATAATAAATAAATAAATATTTCTAAGGTAATGAAAATATTTAAAGCACAGTGACTGTGCAAGAAGCACGAGGTGGAGTGGGGTGCATAGACCTGTCCAGCCCGCCTTCTTTCCTTCTCAACTCCCCCCAACAAACAAAAGACAAAAGTATCTTTTTCCACATGTGACTCAGAAGTTTGCTGCATTCAATCCCACCCATGCTTCTCCCCCCCCCCTCCAAAATTCACTTACAGTACTATCAAAAGCAGAAGTCTCCCAAATTCACACAGCCAGCCACACTTTTTTCTCTTTACGCACGTACACACTTAAGGCAGCAGAGGAACCGAGTGGGGCAGCAGCTGCTTCCTTTTTACCTTTCCCCCCCTTCCTTTTCTATGTATCTCCCCATTCCCCTCCTCTCGCTCTCCTGTTGCTGCTGCTGCTTTCCTGTTGCTCGCTCTCCTGTTGCTGCTGAGTCTGGCGGGTTTGTGCGTCTCACATTGCTGGCGGCTCCTGGGAGTGCCTGGCCTCGGCGCAGGCACCAGCATCACTCAGCAAGTCGCCAAGGTAGTGCCCAGCAGGTCCTGCACTAACTCGGCTGCTGGCCGGCTCTGCCTGTCCCGCTCATTTGTTGAGCGGCTGTGTGACTCCGTGCGGAGATCACGCCAAACTGCCGGGAAGGAGGCGAGCTGCTGCCGCTGAGGGACTCACTGCGTGCCACTTTGAAAGTGTTGACGTGCCACTAAGTGGTACACGTGCCACAGGTTGGCCACCCCTTTAATCCATTATGTTCTCATGAAAACCAACGAGGATCACTTGAATCTACGTAGTTTTGAACTAGGTCTGCCAGGGAAGTTATATTTTCTGTGATAGATGTTGCATTTGCATTGAATTCATTTTCTTCTTTGTCCTAGTGACTATTCTAGTGATTATTCTGACTGGACAGCGGATGCTGGAATTAATCTGCAACCACCAAAGAAAATTCCTAAAATTAAGACTAAAAAAGTAGAGAGCAGTTCAGAAGATGAGGAAGGTCCTGAAAAACAAAGACAAAAGCAAATCAGAAAGGAAAGAAAAAAGGGTATTGAAGAAAAAGATGGTCCAACATCACCAAAGAAAAGGAAACCCAAAGAAAGAAAACAAAAGGTTGTGCAATAGTTTTAGAATACCAAATTTAGAAATGCTGTAGTAATGTTCCTTTAATTTCTGTTCACAGTGATTAGCATGATATTTTAAAGCAACCTCAAAGTTAATTGACATTACAATATTTGCACATTGGAGGGGTGTTTTCCCCCCCTACATTTCAGGACTTACTGTTTCAAATTTTACATTTCACATATGCTAAAGGCATTAATAGTGCAGTTTTGTTTAATCACTACCTCATTCATTCAAGTTCAAGATTTAGCATATTGAGTACATAACTAAGAGAAACATTGTGAGTCTTCTGACTTCTTTCTGACTGCCATACCCCTCCACCTCATGGCAACTGCATAAGCAACATGCAGTCCATGTAGTGGGATGCAGTTGTGAAAGGAATGGTGGGAGGAATGGTGGGAGGAATGGTTGTGAAAGAAATGGTATACATGAGCAAGTATGTGTGTAGCAAAATGCTCAATATTTAGATCTTCATCCTCTTGCTGATGCTTGACCACATAGCCATACAACCTTCCTCTCAACCCAGCTTATGCATATACTGAAAAATACTCCAAGATTTAGATCCCCCTCCTGGTGTGTGGGCAAGTGAATGGCTTCAATGTTTGACTACATGTTTCTGTAAATGTATTTGGGATGTTAGTGGTTTCCCAGGACGAGACTGGGTTTGTGTATGTGTATGTGTATGTGTATGTGTATGTGTATGTGTATGTGTATGTGTATGTGTATGTGTATGTGTATGTGTATGTGTATGTGTATGTGTATGTGTATGTGTATGTGTATGTGTATGTGTATGTGTATGTGTATGTGTATGTGTATGTGTATGTGTGTAGCTAGTGATTAATTCAGACATGTGGGGTTTCTTTAGAGGTTGGCTGTAGGAGTGCTGACAGAAAATGGCTTGACATTGGAAGAATGGCTGCCTTCGGTATGGATTACAGATCCTGTTCCCCGTCGATGTCCATTTGTACCACAAATGGGAGATGAGGTATTTTTTTTTATCATTCCTTGTTTATATTGCCCTTTTTCTACACTTTCTTGCTCTGTTGTATTAGGTAATAAAATTAATCTATTTTTAACCAAAACTTTGAATACTTAAAAAAAAAACAACTGAAGCAAGCAGCTGGTTATGGTGTGTGTGTGTGTGTGTGTGTGTGTATGTGTATGTGTATGTGTATGTGTATGTGTGTGTGTTCAATTAAATACCATGTGCAATATACTGTGCAAACATGCCTATATGTGAATGTCCAGTGGACCTAGAGCAGGGAAGGTAGACATCATTGTTTTTTCATCACCACATGTAGCCTCTATGCACCATGGTATTTGACTGAGCTAGTGCTTTGACTCAGGCACTGGGGCAATCTCTAGAAGAATCTCTTTGAAGCTGTTCTCTTACCCTAATAGTTTAAATATGTATTACGATGTAGTAATTTTAGCAAAGTATTGATTCTCAGGGTCAATTGCTGCCTTGAGCCTTTTTGAATTACTAGCAACTTATAGTATGCCAATGTAAAGATAGACACTTTAGCTTCTATCCACTTTACTTCTATTTCATTATTCTATATATTTCTGCTTATGGATTCTTGTTGAGAATAGACACTTCTGTAAGATGCTACAGAAACACATACAGCAGACATCTGAAGCGTGTATAGTACTGTGTAAGCAACTAAAGGAGTAGTGGTAATTAAATGTATGAGAACTTGAATCGCAATTTAAGGTTCAGAGTTGCATAGAAAGTAAAGAAGGAACTGAATATGACTGAACTCAGTTCTATGATCACAAAAACAGAAATGACAAGATTTTGTGCCAGTATTTAGCCTTAGATGGAACTTGACACCCGCTTTGGGCTGCATTTCCAAGGAACCCGACTCCAAGAAGACCCCTGTCCCGGCATGCCAGGGGCCACTACCGGCCTCATACCATCTGCGGGCTGTGCCTCGATCAGAAGGACCTGGGGCCCCCCACTCGGCCCCAGGATGGTGATGGATGAGGCCTGGGGGCTGTAACATCCCCCACCCCGAGGAGGGCAATGGGCCACTTGCCTGTGCTGGGCCTTCCCGGCTGACCCGGAGCCAGTCGCAAAGCACCACCTTATTCAGTAGATGATCTGGCAAGTAACTGTAAGTTTGGTTAAGTTCCCAATAGCCTTATTTAAAATAACTAGGATTTTGAGACAATACCTTCAGTAATGAGGATGCTAACTTCTTTGGCTCACCAGGTTTTTCAGGTCTCAATTTGGAATTTATTTAATTTCTGTGTTGCATTCTTAAGGTTTACTATTTCCGACAAGGCCACGAAGCATATGTTTTAATGGCAAAGAAGAATAAAATATATAGCATTAATCCCAAAAAACAGCCATGGCATAAAATGGAACTACGGGTACGTCTCTCTTCCCACACCTTCCTGCTATTACTAACTGTGTATTTAAAACAAATTACGCCTTCATTTTTAAGGATCGGTGCAGAGTTTGTTTGTGATTTCATAACCGATTAAGGGATTGGATAGATATGCAAGATTACACATTTCCTCCCTTTGGTCTCTCCTATCTTATGTGCGAATTCTTCCCTCTTCTGCAACCGTTAGTGATTTCTAGCTTTATAAATTATAAAGTGTCCATTACACGTCAACTATGGTGAATACCAGATAAAGCTTAAAGATCACTAAATTAATATGACCTTTTTCTGTCGACTTGTTTTTAATACAACACATTTTAAAGATATTTTATCTCCATCAGGAACAAGAACTGATGAAAATAGTTGGAATAAAGTATGAAGTTGGCCTGCCCACACTTTGCTGTCTTAAACTTGCTTTTCTTGATCCAGATACTGGTAAATTGACTGGAGGATCATTTACAATGAAGTAAGGAAAACTATTATTCACACATGACTATTTTATTACAAATGAGCAACGCTGTGTTTAGTTATTATGTTTGCTATAAAAGTAAATTAATAGGTGCTTACAAAAAGAAGCTGACTGTAAAGGGGTAGTTTAGAAAGTAGCTTTCACATATTCATCAGCTTGCGGGTGGCGCAGTGGGTTAAACCACTGAACAATGAGCTGTCGATCGAAAGGTCGGCAGTTCGAATCCGTGCGACGGCTCTTGCCAACTTAGCAGTTCAAGAAATTGCAAGTAGATTAATAGGTACCGCATCAGTGGGATGGTAATAGCGTTCCATGCGCCTTGGTGTTCAGTCATACCGGCCACATGACCATGGAAACGTCTTCGGACAGCGCTGGCTCTTCAGCTTTGAAACAGAGATGAGCACCGCTCCCTAGAGTCGAACACGACTGGACTTAATTGTCAAGGGATACCTTCACCTTAAGGAAAACTATTATTCACACATGACTATTTTATTACAAATGAGCAAAGCTGTGTTTAGTTATTATGTTTGCTATAAAAGTAAATTAATAGGTGCTTACAAAAAGAAGCTGACTGTAAAGGGGTAGTTTAGAAAGTAGCTTTCACATATTCATCAGCTTGCGGGTGGCGCAGTGGGTTAAACCACTGAACAATGAGCTGTCGATCGAAAGGTCGGCAGTTCGAATCCGTGCGACGGCTCTTGCCAACCTAGCAGTTCAAGAAATTGCAAGTAGATTAATAGGTACCGCATCAGTGGGATGGTAATAGCGTTCCATGCGCCTTGGTGTTCAGTCATGCCGGCCACATGACCATGGAAACGTCTTCGGACAGCGCTGGCTCTTCAGCTTTGAAACAGAGATGAGCACCGCTCCCTAGAGTCGAACACGACTGGACTTAATTGTCAAGGGATACCTTCACCTTAAGGAAAACTATTATTCACACATGACTATTTTATTACAAATGAGCAACGCTGTGTTTAGTTATTATGTTTGCTATAAAAGTAAATTAATAGGTGCTTACAAAAAGAAGCTGACTGTAAAGGGGTAGTTTAGAAAGTAGCTTTCACATATTCATCAGCTTGCGGGTGGCGCAGTGGGTTAAACCACTGAACAATGAGCTGTCGATCGAAAGGTCGGCAGTTCGAATCCGTGCGACGGCTCTTGCCAACTTAGCAGTTCAAGAAATTGCAAGTAGATTAATAGGTACCGCATCAGTGGGATGGTAATAGCGTTCCATGCGCCTTGGTGTTCAGTCATACCGGCCACATGACCATGGAAACGTCTTCGGACAGCGCTGGCTCTTCAGCTTTGAAACAGAGATGAGCACCGCTCCCTAGAGTCGAACACGACTGGACTTAATTGTCAAGGGATACCTTCACCTTAAGGAAAACTATTATTCACACATGACTATTTTATTACAAATGAGCAAAGCTGTGTTTAGTTATTATGTTTGCTATAAAAGTAAATTAATAGGTGCTTACAAAAAGAAGCTGACTGTAAAGGGGTAGTTTAGAAAGTAGCTTTCACATATTCATCAGCTTGCGGGTGGCGCAGTGGGTTAAACCACTGAACAATGAGCTGTCGATCGAAAGGTCGGCAGTTCGAATCCGTGCGACGGCTCTTGCCAACCTAGCAGTTCAAGAAATTGCAAGTAGATTAATAGGTACCGCATCAGTGGGATGGTAATAGCGTTCCATGCGCCTTGGTGTTCAGTCATGCCGGCCACATGACCATGGAAACGTCTTCGGACAGCGCTGGCTCTTCAGCTTTGAAACAGAGATGAGCACCGCTCCCTAGAGTCGGACACGACTGGACTTAATTGTCAAGGGATACCTTCACCTTAAGGAAAACTATTATTCACACATGACTATTTTATTACAAATGAGCAAAGCTGTGTTTAGTTATTATGTTTGCTATAAAGTAAATTAATAGGTGCTTACAAAAAGAAGCTGACTATAAAGGGGTAGTTTAGAAAGTAGCTTTCGCATATTCATCAGCTTGAGCTTCTGGAAAAGGTCTTGCTATTTACCTTCTTTTTATCAATTGATACTAAAAATAGCAAAATACAGTAATGGGATATAGTGTTAAATTTTTGCTTGAGATGGACTGTAACATCACTACACGCTCATTGAAAATGTTCACTGAAAATATTTTGAGGGCAAAACTAGATAGCAGGCCTGCAAATCCAGGGCTGAGCATTTGAAAAGGAGTGAGTAGGAGAGCGTAATTAGTAAAAGCAGCAGCAGCAGCAGGGATGCTCCCCGACACCCCATTTCCTGAGCTTTGACTCTACTAAATCCTTAATTGAAATTGATGTGTTCTCAAATGTATTTGGCTTGCAATTAACACTTATTTTCCACATATTTTTTTGTTTTGGTTATATTTAGATATCATGATATGCCAGATGTTATAGATTTTCTAGTCTTAAGGCAGCAGTTTGATGATGCCAAACACAGGCGATGGAACATAGGTAGGTGCCTCATAATACAATCAATATCACAGTGATTTCCATGTAAATGTTCCTTATAATTTTAATAGATTAATTACAATCTTCTAAAAATGGGGTTTTTTTAACTGCCACATTCTTTATTAGATTAGAAATATATATGACTTGCAGATATAAATATTTAATGTTTTCCTAGGAATATGATGCATATTTGACTAATAATGGCATAGCCAATACTTTGAATCTGATCTTCAACGGTTTGTTTTTGTATTAGAAATAAATCACCTTTAACAATATGGACTGACTTTTACTTCTTTTTCACTTTAATTTTTGTTCAGATCCTTTTAGCCTTTTTATTTCCATTTAAAGTGCAAATAGCTGTAGGTTGCATGTAAATACTAAAGTACCGTATTGTCCCGAGTATAGGACACTCCTGATTATAAGTCGCACCCTTAAAGTTTGGTGCTATTTTTTAAAGAATACATTTTTAACTTTTTTTAACTTAAATATACACATTAGTAGAACAGTACAGCTTTAGTACAGTTAAAGGCATAGGGACCCTGTCCCTTATTGAATCTGGGCACTCTAGTATTAGTAGCCTTCCAAGATCCAAAGGGGGACAGAGTGCCTACCTTTTAACCTTTGGAATTTGGGCAGGTGTAGCTTGTTGTACACTTCCATGATGATGAGCTGCACCTGCCCAAATTTCAATGAACAGCACAATCCTATGCATATCTACTCAGAAGTAAGTCCCATTGCATTCAATGGGGCTTACTCCCAGGAAAGTGTGCATAGGATTGCAGCCTAAAGGTAGGCACTCTGTCCCCCTTTAGATATGGTAAGCCTATGCAGGAGCTCTTGCTCTCAACTTTCAAACTGTACTCTCAACTTTTAAACTGCAAGATCAATAAATATCTTAGTTTCCACAGAGTCCTGGGGTTGAAACTTAAGGGTTAATTTTTTCAAATGCTTCCAGAGGCTGCTGAGCGATAATGATCTCTCATGGTATTCAGCCATTTAGCAAGTGATTAAGAACTGCAAGGAAAGGCTTGAAAACACAGTGCTTTGCAGTTTAAAAAAAGAGAGAGGAAAAAAAGCCCCGTTTTGGTTTGAAAGCTCTTTGCATAAAACACTAGGCAGAAACGCTAGGCTTTGATTGTAGGGCGCACCCCCTACTTTAAAGACTTGCCTTAGGGGATAAAAGTGAGTCTTATACTCGGGCAAATACGGTAAATGTTCGCCTCAAGGATTTTCTTAAATTCACTAGCAAATATGTGTCTATTTTTGTTTCCACACATGGGTTTCATATTTTTCTGAGTGGTAAGCTGTCTATATCCACAAGTAATTTCCTTTATTCTAAATACTTCTATGGCATATTTTAGCATCCATAAATGCAGTTCAGACCATTGATTTCAAATATGGATTATGAAGATCCTGTATACTAATTTGAGAACTGCACATTGGCTTGCTTCATACTGTGTCTTCCCCTTCTCTACCCCCCACCCCCATCCAATAGAATAGCCTGTGATGATAGTAAAATAGTAACAATGTATCTTTTGTGTTTGAAGCTATCACTAGCCATTTTTAAAATGCCAATTAATTTGAAGCTTCCTGTGATATTTAGATTGCAATCCTATGCACACTTTCCTTAGAGTAATTTTAGAGTAAGCCCTATTGAGCACAAGCAGAAGTCTACTTACTTATATGGCTGGTAGGCATATAAAATCTCAAAATAAAACAATCATTCAGAGGATGGCAAATACGTCTTGGTTGCAAAATCTAAGTACAGGTAGACCCTTTTTATTTGCGTGTTTGGGACCCATGGATTTGTTACACCGCAGATCCTGGATCCACAAAGGTCCACCTAGAAAACCTTGTTAAAGGGGGGGAAAAGCCCCCCAAATCGCCGTTTTATCTTTAAAACACTAAACTGCTGTGTTTCCAAGCATCCACAGAGCTGCAGCGGTTTGGCGTTTTCAAGGTAAAATGGTGATTTTGGGGCTTCCTCCCTTTTAATAGGTTTTTTCTAGGCTAACCCCATCCATAGGGGTGGTGATCAGGAATGGATTCTCCATGGATAGCGTGGTCCAACTGTACTGTATGTGTAACTTTGATAGAGAATATCCTTGCTAATGTAGAACTGAATTGATATGCTACGTTTTAACTGGAATCTAAGATATTGGCTAAGATCCAAAGGATCATGCAACTAGTTCCATGCTCTAAAACTTTTGGCTTGAATTTCTTGAACAGCATCTTCATTGCTATGTGGGACAGTCATCAACAAAACTGTTGATTAATTGAAAACTGCTGTTTTCTGTCAGTTATAGTGTGCTGCTTGACCTAAAATGAGCCATTCTCATGATTGCTTTTGCTTTGAGGATGATTAAGTGTATATCAGTTGAATATAAGTTATTAAGAAATATTCTAGTATATTCTTATTATATTCAATATAATATTCATATGCTGTTAGAAGCCGCTTACACAATAACCAAGGCAAAGCATAATTACCGTATATACTTGTGTATAAGTAGATTGCGATAACAGCCAGGACCCACGAAAAGGAGGAACAAGACTTACCAGTGGCCGGAAATAGCCTAGACTTCAGCTGCTGATAGCTCAGAATGGCTCCCGAGAGCTAGTGAAATTGACTAGTTACATTTATGGCGCAATCCAGTGTAACTGAGTGCCAGGGGAGCTTGCGCTCTCCAGTGCTGGTTGTCGTAAACGCGCAGTAAAGTGCGTTTACGGCACCCGGAGAGCAAGGGCCGCCGGGCAGAGGCCGGCAGCTCTCTTTCCCCTGGCGGACCGTTCCTGCGCCCTCCGGGCAAGGTAAGTCCTGCTCGATCGGTGCAGGGGCGGAGGGCGACCATTGGCTGCACCGGGTAGGGGGAAGGCAGGGGTATCAGCGGCGAGATTTGCCGATATCCAAAGCTCACTCCAGGCCCAGCGTGGCCTTACACGGAGGCCTCGAATGTATGCCAGTTCCAGAGCTGGCGTACATTCGAATATGGCCTAGGCTGGGTTGCACCGAGGGAAGGGAACGATCATCCTCTTCTCTGAAGGTGCACCCGGGACGGCCACAGGATACAGTGGCTGGCCCGAAGGGCCAGCCGCCATATCTTACACAGGATTGGGCTGGAAGAATGGCTGCTGAGAAGTGTAGAGCTGTGGATACAGTGAAGTAAGTGTAAGTCAATACAGTACAACTGCTACCGTATATACCAGTGTATAAGTCGACCCAGGTTTCCAGGGTCAATTTTAGACCTATTTTTGACTTATACATATGGTACATGATATATCAAACAGTTCAAATATGAAAACATAATAAACAATTCAAAACATTTTAATGTGTATATCCATTAACATTGTATTAACATATCTGTAAACAGTCCATTGTAAACATAATAAAATGAAAAATGCAGTACATAATTTAAACAATTCTAGCAGCAGTTCTAAGACTACAGTTCCAGCATGACAGCATCACTCATAATTGAACTTAAAGCTAAATTGAGACACTAGACTTTAATTTATTCTTCTGATTTATGCTTATAATGTTAAGGTTTATCTTCATTTTGGCAAGCAAGTTGGGTAAGAGCTATCTAGCTAGATCAGAGCAAAAAAGTGGCAAGATGGCTCCTATGCAAGCTAATTTAAAATAAACAGTGTGCAACCTGAGCTGCTAGATCAAAAGCAGAACCCCTTGGTGACATTGTAAATTAAGCAGACCTTGAGAGACCTTGGGTTATTTGGTAACAAGTGAAGCATGATGTCCTAGATGCACATGATTGTTATGCAGTCTTCCATTTTTTATTTTTTTACATAGTCACATTTTCTATATGAAAATCCCTGATGCACTGGCATAAAACAGATTTAGAAGTCACAAAATTCAGTGAGGATAACTGAAGGTTAGCTGGTCACTTGACCCATTTTTGTATGCATCAGACGGTTATGGATTATAAAATTGTTTGAACATTATTTAAATTACTCCTGTTTTGTACCTTACTTTTAGTAGTAATTTCCATCAACCATTTTCAAATTAATAGTAATTTCCATCAACCATTGATGATTGTCTAGTGTTTGTCACCTTTTTGAGGTGTACTAGATTAGAATTAACCGATCAAATAAAACAGACCTCTTCTTGCTTTTTTAAAAACATGTTTACAATCCTGTTTTCTGAATGAATTGTCTCTGGGTTTTTTATCTTGTCTTTTTTTGTCATGAGTTAGTTACTGGGGACTTGAAGGTCCATAGATCCTGGCATGCTACAGCAGGGTACATACATCTTACTGCTGAACAGATGATGGGTGCTGTTGGTCCTGATCACTTGCTAGATAGGAGAGAGAGAGAGGAATAAAGGGATGGGAATTGATCCGTCATCTTTAAAGGTGATCAGAGTTGACATTAGTCCCCAGAACAAAATGGTCACTGTTCAGTCTCAGGAGCTAGATGCAGAAATTCTAATCCTGCAGCACTCCAGAAGGGGATGTAGACATATACCATTTGATCACCTTGAGATGGGATGGGATGGTTTTGTTCACACCTGCCAACTTTTGGAAAACCAAGATTTCTGCCTTGACCGTGAAATGCACGAACTGTTTATATGCAGATTATGAGAAAATGAATGCTTTTACAGGGGGGTATATGAGAAGATACAAAACATTCCTTGACATAAATTTAATGGATATATTGGTTTTGATGGTTTAAATTTAAATATAAATTATCTTTACAAGGTTGAAATCTCAAACATTTCTTAATATAGGGATAGTCAGGCAGCATCTTAAGGAATAAATCCAGTCCCTGCTCCTTTTGTATGTCTGGTACAAAGCAATTGCTTCTGGCATGGGAGTCCCAACCTGAGATGAGACAGCACCACCCTTGCCTTTGCAATAACAGAAGTCTCTGTGACATTTGGGATTAACTTTCCTTGGCCTAGATCCTCAGGTTGCACTGGGGCTGAAACTTTGCGAAGGAAAAATTATAAACGGTGTGCTTTGCATCTTCCTGTTTTATGTAGCAGTCAGCAAAAGCTATATCTAATAATGTTGGTAACATCTGCTAAGTATTATGCTATGACGTACATCCCTTCTGAATTAATTTTATATTCCTGAACAGGTGATCGATTTAGATCAGTAATTGATGATGCCTGGTGGTTTGGAACAATTGAAAGCCAAGAACCCCTTCAGCCTGATTATCCTGACAGCCTGTTTCAGTGCTACAATGTCTGGTTAGTAACATTGTCTATATATGGGATATTTCTCTTGCTGTTTTTCACCTCCTACATTTGTAGTCGATAGCTGGTAAGTTTTATTCTTTGATGTTTGCATTTAGTTTTAGAAAAAAAAATGTGTTGTGATCATCAAATATTCAGATGGGTAATGTTAATATCTTGATTTATTTTTTTCTTTAAGTTGGGACAATGGAGACACTGAGAAAATGAGTCCTTGGGATATGGAGCCTATACCAAACAATGGTATGTGTCTACTTTCCCCTAGATGTACAGAAAGGAGACAGAACTTACTGTGTACGTATGTGATGAATTGTAAAGAAGTTAAGCTGATTATGCTGTTGAGAAGGGGGAAAGCCCACTAATTTTTAATTGCTTTAATCAATATGTCTATGAAATAAGTAGCTATCTTTTTATTAATCTTGTTTCAGAAAAGTGGTTGTAGAGGGTGCTGCTTCCATTTGTGGAGAAAGTTCCATTTGTGCAAGGGGGAGGGGTGTTTTTTTTGGGGGGAGCAATCATTTTCTCTGAAGTCCCCTGCACTTGCTTCTGAGAGTTCCCCAATTCTCAGGAACAGCTTTTCAGGGAGTACAGGGGGTTGCAGAAGGGAGGTGAGATCAGTAAAAGTCTCCCTTCACTGCTTCAAGATAGTGCTTAGCCAATTTGTACCACTCTTAAGTGATAAATGTGGTCTTTAAAGTAGAAGAATGAAGACTGGGCCTATTCAGGTGGCCTGCTCACTTGAAATGCACCTCATAGAGACAGCTGTGCTTGATAAGCTATTTCGGTAAAGCGTGTCTCCATGTGTTTTATACAATTCCAATCATTCCAACACAACTTGCTTCTTTTCAAGTTACACTGGCATGATTAAATTTGCTGAAACTGCTTCAAAAGCCATTCTCATTAAAAAATCGCTAAGTGGAGCAACGTCCATGTTATGTGTTAAGAAAAGTTTTCACCACAAGTGGGGAAATTATCACGGTTACAGTGATAGAGGAAACATTTGAAGAGAGTTTCATGCCATGCTAGGGAGAAGAGGGGACAATTGCTCTCCCTCTGCTAAATATAAGAGGACACCACTTTAAAAGGTGCCTCTTTGCCCAGTTAGCAGAGGTTTTGTATGTATGTATTACCCACCTTATGGGAGGTATTGCTGTATGTCTGAATATATGGGAAAGAGGAGAAAACTTGCACCTTTATGGAAGATATGGAATAATGGATTTTGAGGACTAAATTTATTTTTGTTTTCCTTCAGTATTTAATTAGAATGTAGTGGTTGTTTTTACAAGAGTAGTGGACTTTTTAGTGTGGATTGTTTATGTCATTGTTCTGTTTTCATACTAGGTATACAGTTTCTTGATTTGGAAGGATAATTATATCAGCTGTTATATCCATCCTATGCTTTATTTCAGCTGTGTTTCCAGAAGAACTTGGAACTAGTGTTCCTTTAACTAATGTTGAAAGCAGGTCCTTGATCTACAAGCCTCTGGATGGAGAATGGGGTTCTAGGGCTCGCGACGATGAATGTGAAAGAATAATTTCAGGGATAAACCAACTGATGACTCTAGGTAACGCTTATTTGTTGAAGATAAAACAATATTTCATATCAGTACTCCATGCATGTCCACTAAGATTGTATAGGTTTTTTGAGGATTATTAACTTGTCTTCATTTGTTTACTACCTTCCTAAAGCACTTATTGAAATCTGTGTTCTTGGTGAGACCATTTTCTACACAGGAATCATCTCCATGCAATAAAATGACATACATGAGAAAGACTTTGGAGAAATAAAAACCTTGGGTTTTTCCTAAGAAGCACAGGTGCAACAGTGCTCATGTAAGCTATCTTCCCCACCCCCTTTCTGTGGCAGGTCCCTGAATGTTGGGGAGCCTGAGCAAAAGCATGTGAGGCAGCTGTGAAAGGAGAAAATGACTGAAAATAATGCGGAGTGCAGCTTCCGTGAGCAAAGCTTCACTCAGAAGCTGCTTTGTGCAATTTTGCAGCTATTTTCTTCCTTCCACAGCAGCCCCCTCAACCACATCTCACCCCCATCCCTCAGGAGAGGTTTTTTTGAAGGACTCAGGAGCCTGCTATAGAGAGGATGGGACAGAGAGGATAACTTGCACGAGTGCTCTTTAGACTATAACTCCTCATTTTGATAGTTGAACAAATGCTCAGTACCTAATCAGTGTTATATCTGACACTTCTGTTGGACATTCTTATTGAAAGCCTTGCAGAATTCGTATCTCTCTGTGTCTAATCAGTCAAATTACTTAATACCTTTTAAAAACGTGCTTCCCTATCTCTAATGTCATTTATTTATCACTAAGAATGTTTATTTTTATGTTTAGATATTGCTTCTGCTTTTGTGGCACCTGTGGATTTCCAAGCTTATCCAATGTACTGCACTGTCGTTGCATACCCTACTGATCTCAGTACAATTAAGCAAAGACTGGAAAATAGGTTTTACAGGTTTGTTCTAAGTTTTTTTTATTGGTACTAGTTAATTTTTTTAGTAGCCATTTTATTGTACTTTTTTTTTTGAGCAGCTGTTATCTTTTACTGAGTTGCATGTGTCCTAGATCAGCTACTGTGATACACTGTGATAGTTTGGTGAATAGTGACAATGTTTATTGTTAAACTTGCCAGGCTGCAGTCCAGCTTAGCTTGACTTGTTCTGACCTTCAGAGAGATCTTAAAGGATTTTTAGATGTCCTGTTGGTCCTTTAACTCTCTCTAATTTGGTATTTCTCATATAATTGAGCCAGTGGTAATTTAATTTAAAACTGATGTGGTTTGTTGAAATGGCTGAAAAGGGAATGTGTAGGAGGGTAAGTCAGGGCTTCTTAAATGTTTGTTAAAAAGACCTTCACAGTTTTTCTGAGTTCCATATCTTTTTACTCAAGAAACAGAATTAACCAACACACATTCTTCATTAGGTAGATTTTACTTGGGTCTCCATGCTTCCATTTACATGGCATTGTTGTTTTCTGCATCTGTATACCAAGTTTGTGGTCTTGCTAGTGATCCAAACCCCTGACTTCAGGGCTTATGAGAAAAAAGATAATCAAAGCTCATCCTCAGTATGCTTGTGTTGCTAAGGTGAGCCTTGGAATGAGGGTCGAAGTAGTAGTAATAGCAAAGTGAAAGATCTTCATAGTATGCACATAGTGTGTTTTCTTTGCTGCCAAGTAATCATAGCTCGCCCTACATAACTGAAGGTAAAGTTTTTCCAATTGTGCTTGAACTTTAGCATCTTTCTTAAAATTAAACCTTGGCAATTTGAACCATGTTTTGCTCTTTTTTGGGAAACTATTGGTTTACAGGTCTGAAAAAAATTAAAATACCTTTTCCAATGTTTCTTTTTCAAAGGCGACTTTCTTCACTTATGTGGGAGGTTCGGTATATAGAATATAATACACGGACATTCAATGAACCAGGAAGTCCCATTGTCAAATCGGCCAAGTTCGTTACAGATCTTCTGCTACATTTCATAAAGTAAGCTAATCAGTACTTCCAGATTATACATTCTGATGGTATGCTTAAAAATAGGAAATGTGTAATCTACAGATGTTGCGTAGCATTTTATATTTACAAAAAGGAAGATAATGTACTGTTAAATATGCTACTGAATAATAGAATGCAGTTTTTCATTAATTATAATCCTTCAGGAAAAAAGTGTTGTATTTCAGTAGTACAAATGGGTGGATCCAAAGACTCCCTTCCTGCAGAGGAAGGCAACTGGTTCTAATCACTTGTAAATACTGTAGTACAGAGTTTCTCAAAGTCCTACAGGGGAGTTTACTCCCCTGTAAATCTTTGTGGGGGGTGGGGCGATGTTGGATGCAGTACCCCAGGATCGCGCCCACCCTGGCCCAAAAATGCTTTTTAAAACATACCTGGTTGTCCTGCTGGCTCCCTGAAGGTTCCGGGGGATGGGGGCTGCTGCCGCCTCTGCGGACCCTTCGGGGAGCCGACAGGACAACCAGGTATGTTTAAAAAAGCGTTTTGGGGCCGGGGTGGATGCGATCCTGGAGTGCCGCTGTTCTTGTTCGCCACCCCCCTTAAGGGGGATATCTGCCACTTCTGGAAAAGTTCTTCTAGAACCGATGCTGTAGTAGACTTGGAGAACTTTGTTTTTGTTATTGGGACGTAAGAAATAGCAATGATCAGATATTGCATTCCTATGGAATGCTTTTTTTCAAAATCACTTTGTTACTGAAAGCTGACATAGAATTGATTTTATGTTAATATTGCAAGACAATGCATATATTTGAGCAGGACATCTTAGGTATTGCTTTTATACTAATAGAAGAGAGCCAGTGTAAGTGGGATTGTATATAAACTCACAATTTCCGGGGTCAAAGACCATGGTCTAGAAGAAATAAAACGTTTCATTCCAATTGTTTGGAACTTCGTCAGGGAATGTGTCTGCGAACAAACACACTGAACTGGAGGAGAGAAGGTACAGCTTACGTACACATGTATTAGAAAAGGTAATAATTGGATGGTAATTAGAGTGTACATTGGGACCACGAAACGATCAGTAGCCGCCAGAATCAAAGAACATGAAAGGCATGTTAAAAACTTCTTTCTGTAAAAACTAGTCCTTCAAGAAGGGCGAATAATTTTTTAAATCTTCCAAATATTCATGTGATATATTAAATGTTTAGTTCTGTTATTATAAACTGGATTGTGCAGATGCTCTGTACAAACTATGGATACAAATAAACTAACAGGTAATACCTTTGTATTGAACAGAGATCAGGCTTGCTATGACATAATTCCACTGTATAATACCATGAAGAAAAAGGTCTTGTCTGACTCAGATGAGGTAAGGTGACTCAACTAGAAAGTGGTGGTGGAGTTTGCATAGTGTAAAGTCTGTATTCCTGCTTTTCAGCCACAAATTGGCTCCCAAAGCAGCTCATAGTAATTTAAAATCAGATACAAATAATTGTAATGCAATTCAAAATGTGGGGGTGGGGGTGGGACAAGGGTTCTAGGCTGTAGCTGGTCCAGGTATAATAAAAGACTGCCTGGCATTTGTCTCCTATCCTTTCATTGACCTCGGCAGTGACAGTTGAGGAGGAGCATTTCTCAGCTGGATTGGATGGACGAATCCAGCCCTACAGTTAGCCTCTTCTTCTTTTATAGTATGAAGTGTTGATGATTGTCAGTTGCAAGTGTGTGATGATGTAGTTGTAGTCAGTCCTGGTGCTTTCAGTTCTTCGTGCCTTTTTATAGGATGGGATGGTTTTCAATCCTTACAATGCAATGGATTAGAACAGTGGTTCCCAAACTGGGTCGCATAAAACCCGCCACCCAAGCCTTTCACATTTTTTTTAAAGCAAAACGTCCTGACACCTGAGCCTCTGCTCGACAGTCTTCGGCCCACATTGAGCCTCGTCGAATCGTGTTTTCACTGATGAGCGTGTTTTCATCACTCGTCAGCAAGAACATGGCTTGGCTTGGAGTCAGTGCGTGAATTGTTGCAATTAGTTGTGGAAATAGCAAGAAATGACCATGCCATGCAAGAGAACTGCTCGTTGAACAGCAAAGTGTAAAAATATCATATTTTTCGCTCTATAAGACGCACCCCCCATAGGGGAAAATGTCTTTGCATCTTATGTATCGAATAGTGTAAAAATGACTTTTAAGACTTTTAAGGTAAGTTTTCCTTACCTGGTTGTTGATCTGCAGCTCCAATCTTCGGGTGCCCCAGCAGCTCCCAGTCGCGTTCGGCGCCTGCACTAAGTTCCCAGGCGCTGGACGCGACCAGGGAGCCCTCCGCAAACATCGCAGCTACTGCGATGTTTGCGCAGAGCCTGCAGTCACGTTCAGCACCTGTGCGAAGTTCCCAGGCGCTGGACGCGACCAGGAACCTCTGCGCAAACACCGCAGCAACTGCAATGTTTGCACAGAGCTCCCAGTTGCGTTTGGCACCTGCACTAACTTCCCAGGCGCTGGATGCGACTTCAAAGCAACAGGACCTGTGACCTCTCAGCTGGAGCAACAGCGGAGCTCGTTGGAGCTCCAAGCATTATCGCGGCAGCATAACCCTCCAGCAGCTCAAAGCCAGCCTCCCTGTCTTTCCAGCCAGCCTCCCTGTCCTTCTCTCAGCCCCGTCTGTGAGTTTCCCCTTCTGGAGGGAGGAGTGGGCTGCCTGATCTGTAAAGATCGTTGCTCCTTTAAAAGCTCCTTTGCTCCGTTGGTTTGTCATGAGAAGGAGTACGGAGGGGTATAAAAATCGCTGCTCCTTTAAAAGAGCTCCAGCTCCTTTGCTCCGTTTGTGAGTTGGATTTCCCTTGCTGCCTGATCTGAACTGTGTGTGTGTTCTGTGTTGTTTTGCCCCGTTTGTGAAGTAAGCCCCACTGAGTTCATCCTCATGCATTGATCTCTGCTTGCTGGGAGTGGGAGGAAGTGGGCTGCCTGATCTGAGAACAAGGGAGACAAGGAAGACAGTGCAGCTAGCTTGCTCGTTCATCTGAACGCTGCTATAGGTGGGGAGGGGAAGGGGTAGGAGCAGTGAGTTCTCTCTCTCCGTCCAGCGAGGAGCTGAAAGGCCAGATTTAGCCCTTTGAGAGTCCACTGTTCAAGGGTTAAAACAAGCGAGGCAGGCAGAGTTCCTAGAGGCAGAGTTTGTAGAGGAGCCCAGGGAGGATGTACAAGTGTCGGAACATCATCAGAACATCAGAAGAGCCCTGCTGGATCAGGCCAAAGACCCATCTAGTCCAGCTTCCTGTATCTCACAGTGGCCCCACCAGATGTCTCCGAGAGCACACAGACAACAAGATAACCTGTTTCCTGTTGTCACTCCCTTGCACCTGGCACAGAGAAAACCTACTTCTAAAACCAGGAGGTTGCTTATGGCTTGTAACCTGTGATGGTCTTTTTCTCCATGAATCTGTCCAAACCCCTTTTAAAGACATCTAGGCCAGGTGCCATCACCACATCCTGTGGCAAGGAGTTCCACAGATGATTCCATATATAGGAATGCTGCACCACCTTGTTATTGGGAGGAAATTAGTTCTTTCCTCATAATATATGTACTCTAATATCTAAATTGACTGAAGCTCTTTCCACACTCCAAGCATTCATATGTTTTCAACATATGTTCATATGTGTCAACAAAGTTTTCTTGCTATCCAGAGTTTCAGTTCACTCCTCCGCATATCAATAAGGACAATCAGGAGGAGACAAAGCCCTGTTGCTGCAAAGGAGCTTTTCTCAGGCTGGGTCCTTCTCTTCCTTTCCGTGCCTGTCTCTTTTTAAAGAGGAAAAACTTGCAAGGCTTTTTCTCCTTTGCAAGGCTAATTGAGAGTCCCGTCCTTCCCCTCCACCACGCCAAAAGTGCTGTGGACACAGTGCAGCTAGCTTGTTTTTTGCCTGCTCTGGAGCAGGCAGAGCCCCCGGAGCTGCAGTTGCCAGTGTGTGGGAATCGCTCCCGGCCAAGTGTTTGTCTTCCATTCTCTGAGCAGATAAGAGGAGCCCCGATGAAAAGGTAGCTGAGCAAAGGGAGACACGAATTTTCCCCACCCCTTTTCTGTTGCCCTCTTTCTCTTTTCTGTTGCCCACTTTCTCCTTTCCAGTTCAGACCCAGCTGAGATGCTGCATTCCCCCCTTCAGATTTTCTGTTGCAAAACACCCCGTTTTTAATTATTGTTATTTTATACATGCTGGGCTTATTTCTGTACTTGAGATGCTGCATCCACGCCCCTTTCGGTCTCTCTGATTTTGTGTTGCAAAACACCCAAGTGTGACTTGGAGAAAACAAAGCGATCCTGGCATGTTTTTTTTCTCTTTCTTTTTGCAGCTAGTTGCAGCTTGGAATCATGCACTTGGCTGCATTCCCCCCCCCCCCCTTCTGTCTTTTGTGCACAGTGCATCTGTGCAGTGTATTTTTTTGGTGTAAAATAGTGGTGGGATGGATGGGCATCGTTCACATACCATGATGGAACTGTGTGCCTCGCTCAGTGGCTCAGGCCAGCAATTTGTTTTCAGGACCAAAACTGCACTCCTTACACCCAAATATCCATTTCAGGGTTTCCTCCCTAACCTTCTTCATTTCGGCAGCCTGTTTTTTTTTGGGGGGGACGGGACGGGACACCATTGCTGCTGTTCAATAATGGGGAGTCAAGAACCCTTGCTAATCTACTACAGATCCACCCCATTTTCTGCAACTAAAAGGAGATCAAGCTCTCTGTCTGTTTGAGAGCCTATAGTATTCTAAATTGCCTATAGTATTCTAAAAATACTCTAAAATAATTGTGATCAGCTTAGCTGTATGTTATACTGTATGTTACAGCCCTAATAGGTAGGTAGGTACTATAGAGATCAACAACCAAGTAAGGAAAACTGTTAAAAGCAAGTCATTTTTTTTACACTACTGTATTTCTTCAATTCTAAGACGCATGTTTTTTCCCAATTAAGCATTTCAAAAAATGGGGTGCGTCTTAGAATCGAAGGTCTCCAAAAAGCACCCCAAAATGCTATCTTCTTATTTACTGGGGCTTGCGGGAGCTTCAGGGAGGCCTGTGCAACCCTCTGCAGGCCTCCCTGATCTTCAGTTCGGCAAAAAACGGTGATTTTCAGCCATTCCCTGTTTTCGTGAAAACCAGAAACGGCCAAAAATCGCTGTTTTTCGCCAAACTGAAGATCAGGGAGGCCTGCAGAGGGTTGCGCAGGCCTCCCTGAAGCTCCCCCAAGCCCAGGTAACGAAGGAAATGGCACTTTCTGATGGGGCCAGAAATGCTATGCAAAGGCAGTGCACTCAGTCATCCTCAGCTGCAGGAGACATGCTGGGGAGAGTTGGTGCTGAGCAGGTAGATTTAATGAAGGGAGGCGAGTCTTACAATTGATGGATTTTTTTTCCCTGCTGGTGGTACTGAAAGTAAAGGTGCGCCTTAGAATCGATGGCGCCTTAGACTCGAAGAAATACGGTATTTTTAGCTCCAAAATACGCATGCGTCCTATGGTCCGGTGCGTCTTATGGAGCGAAAAATACTGTACCACATTCCCATGTTCCTGATAGATGAAGAACTGTAAATGAATAAACATGAGATTGTACTGTAATTTTTCAAACACTTAATATACATCATGTGATGAATATTTTATTGCTCAAAGGAAGAAGAGAAAGACATTAACATGCCAGGCACTTCTACTAGAAAGCGGAAGGTAATTTTTGTTTTGCATCCATGATTTCTGCAGTGGTTATATGTAAAGATGCAATAAACAATTTGATCTTCAGGTTAATGTGATAATGTATACTTTCATAGTACTTATATTTGTTTTAATAACTGCTTCTGCCTTGAAAATTGGTAGACTAGTACAGGGGCATAGCTACACTCCCAGTGGGGGGGCACTCACCCCCTTGGGGCGTGACATCACAAGCCCCGCCCTTTTGGGAGAGGGGTGTCCCTTTCACGCTGCGGCGGCGGCAAAATGGTGGCACGAAAGGGCCCCCCCCGGTGCTTTTTAGGCCTATTTTCTGGCCTAAAAAGGCCCTGGGAGGGTGCATGGAAGAGGAGTGCAGGATGGAGGGGTTGCACGACGGGGAGTGTTCTTACCAGAGTTCGTGCACCCCCCGGGCGGCGGGCAGCCAGACGCATCCTTCCTGGCTGACCAGCAGTTTCAAAGATGCTGCTGGAGAAGCTGCGCCTGCGCAACCTTACTGCAGCCTCTCTAGCTCCCCTTGTCTCGCAGGCTGGAGACTAAGAATACCCCCGTGCACCCCCCCCCCCCAGCAAGGCTTTTGCCCCCGGCTCTGTACCGAGCTTGGGGGTGTCGAGCTCTAGAGGGGGTGTCACGGCAGCAGTGCACCCCCTCAGGAGCTCAACACCCCTACGCCCGGGGCCCACTGCCCCCCCCATGACGCCATTGGACTAGTACACAGAGTTTATATAGCACAATTGGCACGGAACTTTAAGATGTTATCACTTCAGTGTTAAAGGATAAAAGTGATAGATTCCAAAGAGACAAGTGTTTTGTGTTTGATGCACTTTAGTAAAATGCTGCTGTTAAAGGGATCGTCAGTTTTCTTCGTAATTTGTAAGAATACCACATTATTAAATAAACTAGATTCAATACTGCCATTTTAGGATCATCAGCCAAAGCGAAGGTTGCGTAACCGAGCTCAGTCGTATGATATTCAAGCATGGAAGAGGCAATGCCAGGAGTTGTTAAATCTCATTTTTCAGTGCGAGGATTCTGAACCTTTTCGCCAGCCTGTGGATCTTCTTGAATATCCAGTGAGTATTTGAAAATGTTATTGTTTCTACTGAAACGTTCACCTTAGTTAATTGAAGGACAAATGAAAATAACATCACATTCTTATATTTGTAAGTAAATTACGTAGATGTTCACTTTTAAGAAAGAGGTTGAGAATTATTTCCTTACAAGTATGCTTGTACTTGGGAGAGTCGTATGTTCTTATTGAGAGGATGTTCATCTGTCTACCAAGAATTTCTATCTTAGCTCCTGTGGATCTTTTTTCCAGTGGAAAATATCATTCCAGGGCTGAAAGGAGAATTTGAATATGGACTCTGGCTTTCTCACAGACTTGTGGAGTTAACCACTATTATGTTAATTAGTAATTTAATTGGAGATTGTTGAAATGAATTAATGTTTTTTTTTAAGGATTACAGAGACATAATTGATACTCCAATGGATTTTGCTACTGTTCGAGAAACACTAGAAGCAGGGAATTATGAATCTCCAATGGAGTTGTGCAAAGATGTGAGACTAATCTTCAGTAATTCCAAAGTTTATACGCCTTGCAAAAGATCAAGAGTATGTCTTTTTATAGTTTATTTTTAAAAATGTATTGATGTGATATTTAAATGTCGCTCTAATACAGGAAGTTGTACATGAAATTTTAATATGGACATCTAAACACAGCTGAGATGTTTAATTCCAAAGCATGTTTAAAAACCCTAGTTAGGGTTTTAATCTGAAAGAAAACCTAAGTAATATAGAAATATTTGGTACATAAAAACATGTATTTAGATTTTACACGAAATTATCTACAACATAGGATTATCACCTATTGGGTTGGAACTTTAAATGGAAATATGCTGGAGTACATGTATGAAAAACTATAGCTAAAAATGATGTTAAAATTGTAGGCACACACAACAAATAACTCGGTACTCTTTAAGAGGGCCTTACTGTAATGATCTTCTGTTGCATTGTATAAGAACATAAGAAGAGCCCTGCTGTTTCAGGCCAAAGGCCCATCTAGTCCAGCTTCCTATATCACACAGTGGCCCCACCAGATGTCCCCTAGTTCTAGTGTTGTGTGAGAGGGAAAAGAACTCTATCCACTCTTTATCCACTCTGCATTGCTCATGCAGACTGAAAAAGCAGTTGCACCAACTGCTCTTTTCCTTGTGCATTGAAGTTTTGATAGCCTGTGAAAGAAGTAGGGAGCAAAAACTGAAGTGATGGAGTACAAATAGAGGTGTTAGATTTCCATCCTTGTTTGTGCTAGCAATTGTCTATAGTGTGACTTTAGAATTATATTATGGCATTTGTTTTATTGGCTTCTCTTTAATGAGATTAGTACGGTTATTGTGATACTTTCAAAATTGTGTTTTACTCATGTCCTCTATTTTGTATTGTGATTATGTACATTTATGGTACCTTCATAGTATTCTCTTGCTGAGAAGAAAACATGTTACTGTTGAATCAGTCCAATGTTATACTGTAGTCCCTTTTAAAGTTTTATTTTACTGAATCTGTGTTCATTGAGGAGATGACCCATTCTGAAGATAGGATACGGAATCAAAATGGTAAATTTCTGTTATGAAAAAGGTGTGTGTGTGTGTGTGTGTGTGTGTGTGTGTATACATTGTGACAGGATGGACTTGGTAGTGAGGATAGGAGATCTGCCTATTCTCCTCAGTGCAAATTACACGTGTTGAGAATATGACAGCTTTCAATGCATAGAGAGGGCTAGATGTAGACCTCCAGTTCCCTCTGATGTCTTCCTGCCTATGTATGCGCATATCTGGGGAAAGAACAGGGTTCTTTTGTACAGTGTGGAGATCTTTGCAGAGGTACTGTGCCTACAATGCAAGTGATGCTTGTTCTATGTGTGTATTTAATTTTATTTAGATTATGACATTACAGTAATCCTATAGGCAAAATTTTAAATTAGAAACAAGTCTGCTCAAGATTTACTGTTGTCTAATAGAATGTCATGTTTTGAAATAGATTTACAGCATGAGTTTGCGTCTATCTGCCTTCTTTGAGGAACACATTAGTTCAATTTTGTCAGATTACAAATCTGCTTTGCGCTTTCATAAAAGAAACACAATTAAAAAAAGAAGGAAGAAAAGAAGTAGAAGCAGTTCTCTTTCTAGTAGTGCAGCATCAAGGTATGTTCTTTAATTCCTCTTAATATAATTCAGAATATAACTGCAGGCCATGAAACCTTCACAGCTTATCTATAATTCTGAATAGTTTACATTGGTATGGCACTTGTTAATATTTCCTCTGCATCTTTCAGAAAAAGAGATTTACTATTTTGGTCCCTATGAAAATCCCAGAGCTAGCTCCCTTTCTTCCTGTTCAATTGTCCAACATGTCAAAGAAGAGGTTACTTGACCTTAGTCTGGTGTGTGTTTTTCCCAGCACCTCAAATTACTTCTGTGCCATGCGTACCTGTTCTGTCCATTGATTAACCAAATGCTGGATTCCAATCCAAGCTTGGATTTTCAAACCAAGCCTCCCTGGGGCCGATTTCTAAAGGCGAAACCATATCACTGAAAAAGCCCTATTTTGGGTCACTACCCATCTCCCCTTTGATGATAGTGGGACTCAGAGAAGGGCTTCTGAATACAGGGTCAAGCTTGTGGGGTCCTTTAAGACTGCCCCCTCCTGGGCCAAGTAGACCAATGCCTGCCGGACTGTTCATGTGGCCGCTGGGGGAGCGCTTACCTTCCTCCGGTGGTCACTTGCCCGGTCCAGTGACGGGAGTGAGGGAGGCCGGCCTTGCGCCGGCCTCCCTTATTCCCGAGTAGTTGCAAACGTGCTTTACAGCACATTTGTGACACTTTCAAACAGCGGAGTGCGTGCTCTGCCGTTCGAAAGATCCCCAGGATTGCGCTGTAAATAAAGTATGAATTTCTTATTGTGTTATGTTTTTGTATATTTGTTTGCCTTATGCCAATAAAAGTTTCTGAATAAAGTATGAGTCTGGGGAACCACTATTGATCCCGCCTTCCTTCTGAGACCCGATCCGCCCATCCACCCCGCCCCTGTCACCACCCCCTACCCTGGTACCGGCAGCCTCGTCCTGCCCAGCTCACCCGGCCCACACCACCAGCGGCAAGGTCATTCTGGAACAGAAAAGCCAAGCCGCAGTTCTCCACCGCCTCCCCAGCAAATCAAAAGAGAGAGGAGGAGGATGAAATCCCTGTGGAAGTCCATCCCCCAGCAGGTTCCCCACTCCCCCCCCCCCCCGCATTACCCCCCAGTGGCCATTTTGGTTACCATAAGTTGCCATGACCCCACAAATGAGGCTTCGCGACCCCATTGGGGTCCTGACCCCAAGGTAGAAAAGTCAAAACCAGCACTTTAAATTCTGCTTAGAAACACACCAGGACAATAACCTGAAAGTTTTCAGAATTTTATGTTTTATTGAATTAAACAAGAAATGTCTGGACTTTTCATATGAACAAAGGACCTTTCCCGTTTAAGTTTGTCATGGAAAGGCTCCACATGCACATTCTGTGTTCACTGCAGTGATTAGGAAAGCTTTCCTTACATGGGAACTTTGTGTGTGTGTGTGTGTGTGTGTGTGTGTGTGTGTGTGTATTGAATGATGCTTCAGGAAGTGAAAGGGAGAGACAGTGGCTGGAATTGCTGGGAAGCCATTGAGAGAGAGAGAGCACAAAATTAGTTGACGATGACCATGGCATATTGCCTTTAGTTTAGCCTCTAAAATAGCACCAGTTGTCAGTCATATGGTTTGTTTGTAGTCCTGATAGGAAGAGGAGGCTGATAAAACCACAGCTGAAAGCAGAGATCCTTGCTGCACCTTCGTCCTCTGCTCCTGCTCGCTTAACGGCCTTGAGAAACACTACTGCTCAGATGAATGGAAAAGCAGCTGACTCCACAACTCTGGTTCGAACAAGGAGCACTAGGGCAGTGACAGAAATGGCTGTTAACGAGCAACCATCTACTTCTTCAGGAGGAAAGCCTTTAACTGTGAAACCTAGTACTACTGTTGCATCAGGGAAATCAGGTGGGTAAACACATTAGCCCTATTGTAATCTAGAATATCAGGGTTATATGTTATACTCCCAGTATTTGTATCTGATGGATATATTCATGATGTTAAGGTTTCTGATTGTGTAAACTGCAAAGCACTAAGAAAATTTATGGCGCAATCCTGTTTAACAATGCACCGGGGGACCGCACACTCCCACGACACAGGGTGTCATGAAAGTGCCGTAAAGCACTTTCACTGCACCCGGCAAGTAAGGATCGTTGGCGCAGCGGCCCTTGACCTGGCCCCGCACCCACCAGAGCAGGTATGTCCAGCACCGGCTGGTGCAGGGGAGGGAGGACTGGGCGGTGAGGGGGGACGGCAATTGGCCGCCCCGGGCCTGGAGAGGGCAGGGATATCAGCAGCGAGATACGCTGATATCCAAAGCCCTCTCCAGGCCCGGCACAGCCTTACACGGAGGGCTAGAATGTACTCGAGTTCTAGAGCTTGCGTACATTTGAGTAGGCCCATAGGACCTCCAGCTGCTTACACCTCGGGAAGGTGACAATCGTCCCCTTCCCTCAAGGTGCACCTGGGCTGCCCCGGGGCAGCCCAGGAACTAGATAGGATACGGCAGCCGACCCTTTAGGTCGGCCACCATATCTTACACAGGATTGGGCTGCCCGGGAGTAAGGATGAATAACTGAAATCATATGAGGTGGTGCCTCTCATCATTTTAAAGAAGACTTACTCAAAAGTTATAAAACATTAACAACTCGAACTATACTTGCTGAACGGATCTATGTTGCTAGAAGGTCTTGATTAAAATTTCGCTTTTGCTCTCACAATTTTGTCTCCTCAGTGCTGGAGAATTCCACCAAACATTCCAAGAACCAGAACATTGTATCAGTCCCCAGTCAAGCCAACTACACCCACAACACTAGGAATAATACCTCAAGAGAAAATGTGGAGAAGGACAAACCATTGAAACGTAAACCAAAATCATCAGCTGTCAGTCCACAAGGTAAGATGATTTGTTTTTGTTTTTATTAAACGCTGATGCATTATTTATCATGCAATGTGAAATAATTGAGCTACAACCTTGAACTGATAGATTAATTAACTAAAACGTTAGTATAGTCAATTCTTGTTAACAGCTGTGGTTAGGTTCCTAACCCTGCGGTTAAAAAAATTGCAGTTGCTGAATCATTGATCCTATGAAAAAAAGAGCATGTGGAGACGTGTTAAGCTGGCAAGAATGACTGAGAGCAGTGGAGACTTGTTAAGCTGGTGAGAACAACTGAGAACAAGTTAAGCCTCAAGAACAATAGAAGCCTCAAGAACCTTTTTGGCCACGAATGGGCACAAAGAGTGGTGACATAGATAACACTTTTATTGACATGGATAAGCAAATCTGCAGGATCAGAGTCCGTAGAATTGACTGTACTTTGAGGGTGAATGTTGACTGAATTGACTGAGAATTGACTGATTGAACAAGAATTGACTGTACTTTGAGGGTGAATGTTGTTCAGAGGGGCTGCTGATTAAGAGGCCCTTGTTCAATTTCCTTGCCTTTTCTTTAATGATTAAAGGACCTAGGTTGAGGAATGGTACATAAATTTCATTTAAACTTCATCAATATGTTAAAATAAAAATGATTGATTATACATTTCTTGATTAATTGACAGCCCTAGTAATTGCCATTCTGCTTAGCTGTCTAATATTTGGCATTTCTTGTATGTAATAAATTGCGTCTAATATATTTCAGATGAGTCAAACTTGCAGTGCTAGTTGGAATTTGTTCCTGCAATTGGTAACTTTTTATTTTAAGAAAGGAAGAAGAACCTAAGCATCTCTTGTAATATCTTGGTAGCTTTCATGCTAGGGTTATTGTGTGTTAGTCATGTTATGGGAGCAGTAACAATGCTTCTTTTTTTTCCAAATTGATAGTATAATGCAAGAAGTTCATGCTGAGACTCCTCCCATTCCAGATTTAATCCTCAAACACACTTCCTGCATGGCCCCAGATTTCTTTGAAAGGTCTATCCTTTCAACAGAGAAAGGAAGTAATAATCTTGAGAATTCATTATTTTCTGTCATTTTGGGAGAGAACAAGCCTCATAAAAAGCTTAAACTGCTAGCAAGCCCTCAACTTCTTCAGTGGTGGAAGTTATTCAGACATGAGTTATTCTACTCTGGTTAACTTTCATCCACTGAAGAGACTTACGGCCCAATACTGTGCAAGTATGCACGACTGGCCTAAATGGCCGGCTGCAGCAACCCACGCGGATTGCGGCCAGGGCTCACTTCAGGGGAAGAGGCCTTTTCCTGTTCCACCAGTGTAAGCGGTGCAGGCCCCAATGGGCCTCCTTGGATGCACACCAGCTCTGAAGCTGGCGTGCGTCCAGGGAGGTCGTGTAAGGCCAGCCCGGGCTGCGACGGGGTTCGGGATATTGACGCAACTCAGTGCCGATTCCCTACCCTCTCCCAGCCTGGGCTGGCCAATGGCCCCTCCCGCGCTGCCCCTGCCTGCCCGCCCTGTGCCGACTGGCATGGGTCTAATCTGCGGCAGCCAGCGCAGGTCTGGTTAGGCCGTGGAGTAAGCGCTGCTTACTCTAAAGGAGCTGCAAACCTGCTTTACGGCACGTTTGCAACTTCTTAGGCCGGTGGAGCGCTACTTAGCCACTACGCTGCACTAATACTCAATAGCTCTCACCAGGTGAATTAGGGATATTTACATTTTGGTCCTTCTTTTTGGGATAAATCAGTACACGCTGTCCAGTTACATTTGATGAAGATCCCAGTGACTGTGATGGCAAACTATGTGAACTTAGTGTGAAATAGGAATTTCCATTACACTTGAGGTATTTCACAAGTGATGCTTATTTGTGCATCATATAGAAGGTGACAGCTTGAGAAACCCTTGCTCCACCCAACTTTTACAGCTTAAAATTTAAATGTAATGGAGACTAGTGATATCAAGCTGTTTGTGGAAAGAAAAAAAGAAGATGCAAGCCACTTACATATTACTCTGTCTTTATAGCAGACTGCAAGAATAATGCCATGGCTGTGGCATCGGGGAGCATTCAAGTAAATGGACACGGAGGTCAGTCTTCAAAGCCTGCGCTTAAGAGGGGTCCTGGGCGGAAACCCAAGATGGAGACTAACAGCAGTAGCTGTGAAGTGGTGCACAAGAAAAGAGGGAGGAAACCAAAAAATCTGTTGCTTGCTCAGCAAAAGAATTTAGGGCAGAATACAATCCAAGCTACAAAAGACTTGATAACAGAGGAAGCATCTGTTTCTACTGCATGCAATTCTCTTTCTGAAAATAATGTGAAGGAAGATTTGTTACAAAGAAAAGGGCGTGGTGGCAGAAAGCCAAAAAGAAAGGAACCGGCACAAGAACCAGCATTGGAACTTCCATTTTCTGCTGATCCTAAAATTCAGACAAGAAGCAGGAGGAAAAAGACAGATGAGCCTGTTGAAGAAGAGTCTGAGGAACTGAAAGACTCTGAACCCCATATGAGAACTAGAAACCAAGGTAGGAGGACAGCCTTTTACAATGAAGATGACTCCGAGGAGGAGCAAAGACAGCTGTTGTTTGAAGACACTTCTTTGACTTTTGGGACATCTAGTAGAGGCAGAGTCCGAAAATTGACAGAAAAAGCAAAGGCTAATCTGATTGGTTGGTGACTTCAGCATTTAAGAATGCTAACAAACAGGTACAGCTAAGACATTAGTGGAACTAAGGATATCTGCTTTCTGCTGCTATTTACAGATGAGAATATGCTCTGATTTGAAAAAGTATAGCAAAAACAAACTGAACATTTCTTTGAAAGAAGTATGTATTTTAAACTTTTGCTATTTATTGCCCTCCAAGTAGGTTATGAGTTTCAATTCACTTTGTTCAGTTGGTATTGAAGATTGTATAAAGGAAATTCTTAATTTGCAGAAATGTTACTGTAATTTTGAACAGTACATAATCTCTATTTGATTAAAAAGGTAATAGAATTTTTAATATTACAGACCGAGAACAGAACTCCTATTTTTGAATGAGCAAGGTACAATACATTTGTAAAGAGTGTAGTATTTGTGTTTTGCAGGATATTCGCAGAGTGTGGCAGTAAATGCCACTGATGACAAATGCAAAATTACCAAACTTTCCTAATGAGATCATGTTTAATTTCAGTAATGATTGGGCACACCGCTTTGTACAGACAAACCTAGTGCAGGTTGTTGGTTAATCTAGGTTCTGCCAAACAGAGAGAGAAATCACTATATAGATAGATATCCACATTGGAAAACGTTTGACTAATATGTCTAATTTTTCAGACCTTCACTCTCGTATCAATCAAATCTCTGTTTAATGTGCCAAAGACTGAGAACCAATGCAGTGGAAAAAAAAATTGAGTGTCAGTGCAGCATCCAGTTTTCAATTATGCTTATGACTCCTTGTTCTAAATATACATCGTTCTGAGAAGTTATCGCTATTGGTACTTTTTAGTAGAAAACAGTTAGTGCACTGGCGCAATCCTTTGACAAATGTTTAGACCAAATTTTTAATTGGGTTAAAGGATTCAAGGAAGCGGCAGGAAAAGTGTGGGATTCTGATGTTTACTTTATAATCCAGATTGATTGTTTCTACAGACCATGTTAAACTGACTGAAATTACTTTCAAAAATACGTGTATGTGTATGTATATATTGTTTATGTACACAAGCACATAAACATATACAATATTACCCAGGTATAATTTTTCAGGACTTTTTAGATAGTAATAGAATTTTAAAGAAGTTTTAAAATGTCATCCTTTAATTTTAAGAGAGAGATTGGTTATTTTCAATTATTAAAGATAAAAAGGCCAAATCACTTTTTATGCAATCATGTTTTATACAGTGTTTTCATTGCACATTGTTTTTCTGCACTTTTTACAGTATACTTATCAGGCGGACATAAGTCAATATATACACCCTAAAGGAAAATCCCACTTAATGATTGTGCCTTGTATTCTATTATTTTGTGCATCTTTAGTAAAACTTAAGTTGTTTATTGTAAATGATGACTATATATGACTTAGGGGAATGTATTGCTGTATGTACTGCTATGGAAAAGAAACATTTGTTTATGGTACATTTACTTATTTTATACCTTAAAAACAAAATTTATTGTTTAAAAGTATAAACCAATTTAAAAGATAAAGCAAAATACAATATAAAACAGTAGCATGGTACAAAAATGTAACCACACTTTTCATTTAATATTTTTGAGGGGAAACAGAAAGTGAGCAAAAGGAATGCTGGTTTGTTTTCGTTGTTTTTTTTAATAATACACTGGCCTTGATCTAGCGATATGGATGTGTAGCAAGGGGTTGCCTGGGCGTGTGTACCTGCCAAAAATGGTTGGACCTGTCAGGTTTAGCCATGTCAGCTAGTTGTTCGGAGGGTGGCAAACTGAACCTAGCCTTCTGTGCATCTGCTGGTGGAGAAAGGATCAAGCAGGGTGGGACGGGGTTTTCCATGCCAAACAGGTAGTAGCGCTGATCATCTTTTGTTGCTGTGTGCACGTTTTCAGCTGAGCTTCGGAACTGCAAGTAGATCCAGCTTTGGGAGCCCTGTGTGCATCTCCCTTTGGTATGCATGGTTCTCTATTCTGTGGCACACATGTACTGCATAATACTCATGCTGGAGAGGCATTTTAATCTTTAATCCCACACAACAAAATAGTTCCTAACAAGTGGTTCTTAAAATACATTTCTGACTTTACCACAAAATGCACATAGGAATAAAAACAATTTGCTCTTTCTGACATCACTAATCATCCTACTTGGGCCAGAGGCTTGGAAGGTTTTTCTTGTTGGTTCTGGTTTACTGCCAACACATCCTTTAGGTTACAAAAAAATAAATTATAGCTTGGCATTTTAAATAATGGAGGAATCTCAAGAGCTTCATTTAAAAGTATCCGTATTTTTCAAATCATGACATAAAAGGCAATTTACAGATTTCTGCTGAAAAAAATCTCCCCCCAACTGATCAGTTTTCATTAGTGTTTCAAAGAAAAGTATATGAAATATCATACTAATTTTCTAATGGAGTTTAGACTTTGTTTTGGAAAAAAAAAACAATGTGTATTCTAAAGAAAACCACACCCTAATATTATTGCAGGCATCAAACACGGCAAGCATAGACTTTATACAGTGATATAGCTTGTTTCACATTTCACCCTGAAAGCATTATGGTAGAATTAAATTGTCTATTTTACGAATCTCACTGTTGATGAAGGCAATCAGTTTCAAATGTGTGATTTCTTGATGTTATCTGCATTGTGGTATAAAAGAAATTGCAGAGTCTTGGTCTTTTCTCCATTTAACTCCGTCTTACTTGGCATGTTTATGTATATATTTACCTGCAGCAAGTATGTGTATGTAATATTGGAAAATGGAATGGTACACACAACCACCGCAATGTGTGAAAATTACACATTTCAAAACCACAAAAATCAAAGGTCTTATTTGCAGTATAGAAATGTATTTTTTCCCCTTTCATGAATAATCTGTACTACTAAAAATTCATGTTGACTGTATTTTTCCCCTAACATTAGTTTGGCCATTTATTTGTATAGAAACACTTATAAAACTGTAGTTGTGCTAGATCTTCTAAATAAGAGCTTTAGGTTGCGTTGTCTGACTTCATCCATGTTTCACTGATTTGCAAAATGCTTATTTGTACCAACACCCAGAGAGAGCAGGCAAGTTTTGATTTGGCACATTTTAGTATGAGCAATAAACACTGGTTCAGTAACTGGGAAAAATAGTGAAATGTGTTATCTCCAGAAAAATGTAAAATTTATTTCATGACACGTATACATGGAAAATACTACATAGATGCCATGTCTGTTGACAATTAAGGCTAATCACACAAATTATCGTGTAAACCTGGCACTAATTAACACAAATACAAAAATGCAGTCTGATTTAGCTTTTGATTCAGGGTGGTCTGTTGGTTATTATTAAATTACTTCAACATTTAACCAGTGGTTACCACACAGTTGTGTGTGATACCAGAGCATTCCATGTCTTGTGACTGGGAAATAACTTTTGTTTCTCAGATACAGTATTTTAGTTTTTCATTTCAGTAACTATAGTCCTTTCCTCTCCCTTGTTTTGGTAAAGAATTGACTTGTAGGGTGAATTCTGTTTCCCAGAAATCTAAACTTGAATTACATCAAATAATGTTGGGTATTGAACAAATTATCCTTGTGCTCGTGCTTTGAGTGGCGATGCATCTTTACAAGAATCGTCTTCCTATAGTGATTGGACTGCTGTGTTGTATACTTGCACACATTTTTTTTGTACTATACTGTCAGTTTGTACATGTATGATCATTATTACTTTGGATTAATATTTGTAAAATACTAATTGAAAAAAACCTCATGTAGCAATGTTAGTACATATCAACTTTAAAAATACATATGTGCCCATAAAGTACCTAGGTCATGTGCTGTATTGCTATACACATATTTTTGATGTAGGCTTTTGGTTTCAGAAGCTTTTAGTACACCTGATATGATTGTTACAGTGTAAACAGAAATCTAGAGCCACATGCATACACAGCTCTCATATGTTCATTTCTGTGGAGAGAGCAGATCCCAGTGTGCCGAAGAGTCATGTGCGTGGTGATCTACTTTCTCCAGTCCAATGAATGGGGAGATTGTAATTTTAAAGGCTATGTTTTTGCTCTTGTGTGCACATTCTTTAAGGTTTTAACTTAGCAGCATAATCTGCAACCAGCTGCAGAACTTTGATTTCAATGGTTCTTTAGATGCAGTAGAATTTAATTCTAATGTCTTCATTCTAAAGTAAAAGTGCTTGGAACGTTGGCTATAGTTTCCATGAAATCCATTGGAATGAGATGGGCCTTAAGAAAAATACTTTGACTTGAGAAGATTGTAGGTCAAACTTAAAACACTATTTTAGCTGTCTGCTTGGTCTAGCAGAAATTGCATGGTATACAGTCAACTGGACCGTCTAGATTAGAACACTGGTTGCAAATTTATACTTTTTTTTTTAGCCCGTATCAATTTACTTATTTTTAAAAACAAGTTGTGTTACATTCCTTAAACCACCAACTGCTACAGTTATATAGACAACATCTATTTATTTTGATGGGACTTGCATAAAAACTATGTACAAATGAGTAAAAGTTGATGAATTGTAATCATTGATAGCTTGCACCCAGTGGTGAAACTGACAGGCATATAAGCAATAGTAGTTGCAAATCCATGTTTTCTGACTTTGTTCAGCATCTCTCCACTAGCCCCCAAGCAACCCAGGTCTGAGAATTGGGCATGCAAGTGCTCACAGATTGTGGCCAATGTCATTAAAATATAACTTCATGACAATCTTCATAGTAAGAATCTCTTAACCTCAGCTTTGAAAAAAGATCTCATTTTCTCCTTGTGTTTTACCTAATGAAGGTTTAGGGCACAATCCAGTCGTCCTCTGCATCTTCTGTGCATTCTGCAAGCAGCACACACAGGAGTTTTCTGGCCCCAGTTCCCTTTTCCCCATTGGCGGCCCTCCCACAAGGGGAGAGCTGTATTTGTGGGACAGCTGCACACGTCTAACAGTACATGTAAGGGACCGACTGGATCGGGCTCTTACTGTATTTTTAAATGTATTTCTTAATCTTGCACTTCTTGTAATTGGACCTAAGCATTCATCTGATAAAAGGGCTGTTCAGTTTTGTTGTAAATAATGTATATATTTGTTTATACTTCAGAGAAATGGTGTACATTTCATATATAGTGGCCAAGTCTGAAAACAATTTCTAATATAACAAATCTGGTATTGCATTTTTGATGTATTAACTTTTCATGATTTCTATATTAATCAAGATGATTTTTAATTACTGTTGGGGAAAAATGGGGAGGCAAAAATATACTTATATGGCTCTCATTTTTGTTTCCCTGTTCAGTTCAGAATGTTTTGGAATTGAAGATACCATCTCTTTCAGGAAGGTTACATATATTACAGATTTTTGTGGGTTTTTTTTTTTACAAAATACCATAGTGGGGAGAGAGCGAGCATTTTGTAGCACTAACTTTGCTATTACAAAGACAAGGTTCAAAGTCTACATGTTAAGGAAGAAAAATAATTTAGGAGCCCATTTATATCAATGTAAATGAAAATAAACCTTTTTGTCTTGCCCCCTCCCCCAAATGGAGGAAATGCTAAATTTTGGGATTTTTAATGAAATGCAGATAATTGCATCAGGAAACTCCAGGATATGATGTAAACAATGTTCATTTTATATCTCAATGAAAACTTGCGTTAGAAATTAATACTCCTTTACAGAAAAAATATTAGCACCAAATCTGTACATCTGCACACAAGGCATTTAACACGGTATATGTATCCAAGATGCATGTTTTAAAAGGATAGGCTCTTTACACACACTGCAAAGTTACATTTTTGGACCATAATGCTGCAAAAACTTGAAAAGTTCTTGAGCAAATTATTTAAATCTTGTCACTTAAAATGTTGAGACATAATGTAACACAATGTAAGGAAATGTCTGGAACTTTTAATTTTGAAACTGACACATTTTAAATCTATGCTTATTTTGTACAATATGATGTGAACCCCAGACCTCTTTCTGTAACACAGTTTTACAACAGTTTAGGTTTTATTGAGGTTCATTTCTCTTAAATCTGCTTTATCATGTTAAAGTGCAGTCTCACACCTGGATGAACAGTGCCCTTTCTTTTTGTAAATATTGATTGAAACTTCATTGTTATGTGAAATACCTATGTTGGTTTTGATGAATAATACTTGGAATCCTTTTATACAAACTAGAATGTATGTGTAAGAATTACTGTCACTGCAATGTAGTAACTACAAACCTATTTTTAAATAAACAGAAAACTCGTTTTTCTAAGCAATTTGGGATTTCTTTTTTCTTGTCATTAAAGTTTATCAACATTTTGTTATTTTTTTTGCTTAATATATTTAATTTTTATTAATAAACTACAAAACAAAAACAAAACAAAACAATACAACATACTACGAAAGATTACAGCAAGCGCGAAGCAGTAAATCCTACTTGTATACTATTATCTATTTTCTACTTCTAATATCTAACTAAGCCTATATCTCTAATATACTATTCATTAAATTCACACTTCATCACTCCTTCTCTCTCTCTTAAAGAATCTATAAGTGGTATCCAAATATTCATAAAAAGATTAACTAACTTTTCTTTTATCATCCAAAAATCTTAATTCCCACTTCAAATATTTTAATATATAAAGCCACCCCATTTTTTCCAAATGTGTTAAAATAAAAACCTTCAAATGTTTCTTTTAAAAAAAATCTATATCCCCTTTTTATATAAAATTCTTAAAAACAAATCACATCTTACTTAAGTCTTTTCAAATAATAAAACATTATTTTTCTTTTATTCACAAAAGGGTTAACTAACCTTTCCTTTATCATCTAAAAGTCTTAACTTCCACTTCAAATTTTTAAATTTATTAAGTCACCCCATTTTTGTCTTCAAATTTGTTAATTCATCATCAAAAACTTTCCATCACTCTTAATATAAGTTTCTTAAAAACAAGTCATATCTATTTGTTTCTTAATAATAAAACATTTTTGACAGTTTGCCATTACCCCTTCTATCCCTCCCCTTCCTCCTTCCTCTTCTTCCTCTTCTTCTTATTCCTCTTCCTCTTCTTCCTCTTCCTCTCCTTCCTCTTCTTCATCTTTGAATCTTTCCCAAAAGTCCCTTGTTTTTTTAAATTGTATCCACTTTGCAATCTTTTCCACAGGATCATTCACGTCTTCTATATTCCTCTCCCGAAAGACAATCTTCAACACCATTTTTAGTAAAGTACTCTGCTTCTCTATCTCAAGTCTTGGTTTAACTCTTGCTACAGTATCTTCCAATAAATCTTTTTCTTTATTGGGAGCAAGGGAGGCCGACGTAGAGTCTTTTAATTCATCCTTTTCATCCTTTTCCTTCCCTGCTTGTTTCAGTTCTGCAATCATATTCTGAAGATTTTCCTCCAAAATTGACATCTTTACATCGAATCTCTGTTCCCATTTCTTAAAGCAAGACAATATTGTAGTCATGTTGCAATTTTTTCACCAGATGCCAATCTCTCTTCTCTTAAAAAAAAAAGAGGTAATATAAAAAACTTCTGCGGTCGACGACGTGAAACAGAAGGATTAATTGCCAGGATCCATGAACTCTAACACGGAAGGGCTCATATTCTTTTAGCAAAAATGTCAGGAATGTCAACAAAGTCCCGGACAATTTTCTCTTGCCGAAATAATCTATTAAAAAAAAACCTTTTTACTGTTTTAATCTTCCATAAGTACAAAACAAAAAAGTAATTCAATAAAACTCACCACTATTGTAACTTTAACTTCGTCTTTCCAACTTTCAGTTTCGGATGTTCAGTTCGCCTTATCGCAACGTATTATTTTTAGCGTTAACTCTTATCTCGGCTAATTTCTCCAACTCATAAATCATTTCTACGCCTCTTGCCTAAGTAAAGCAAAGCATGTGGGAGGTGGCTTGGCTTACGCTTCATCTGCGGATGGAGCTTCGATGGTAGTCCAATTCTTCCTCACCGACAACCCAAAACTTCAGAGCCTTTGCCTTGAAGTGTCAGAATGAGGGCGATTGAAAGAAATGTGGTTTATCTCTTCGTACTCCCTTTTAATGCAGGGGTAGAGTAATTAAGTCCATCAGATGTACTCCGTCAATACCGAGCGATCGGCGGAGTTGTCAGCCAGCCATGTCCTCCTAGCCAGAAGTCCTCAACATTTTGTTCTTGAACACATTTGCTTTTGTACGTTTATAGCCAGGTATGGTAAAACTAGTATTGAGTGATTGTCATGTTGATCCTAGAGAATGAAAACCTTTGAATGTTGATGTCATGTTGCTATTGATAACAACCTGCCTCTATTACTGACACTAGAGTGCATTCTGCTGCTGATCCTAGAATACCTAATCTCAGGAAGTTCTGTGCTATAGTGTTCATTTTACTAGAACCTTACAACCCTTAAGACTCATGAAGATCAGTCTTATCAGAAGATACCTTATCAGATAACTGATCAGGTCTTATCAGAAGGTGGTCCTGTTTTGGGAAGCTTCAAGAAACTGGTGGTATTTTAGGATTGCAATAGATGTTAAAACTTTTTAATGAGCTCACTCATCTGGGTGAATTAGAATTCTCCTTTTAGTCAAATAAGATAAAAACTTAAATTGTATAAAACATTTCAGAATTATTTTCAGTCATGCCATAGTCTACACCAGAGGTTCCCAAACGTTTCCAAGTCACGGTGCTTTTAAGGCTGTGATGACGCAGTGTTGCGAAAAATGCAGTATGTCCTGTGCTCTCCTCCTTCGCGTGAGAGATGAAAACATTGAAATTTGCCCAATCAGCAGGCAAGTTCATTGCAGTGGGGTGGGACACGAAGGGAAGCGAACAGCCAATCAGAATTGAGTCTGAAAAGACTCAATTCTAATTGGCTAGTGGGGGGGGGCAGAGAAGAACGTTCGCCTCTCTCTCTGCGGCTTAGGTAGGACTTATTTTTATTTGCTAGTTTTATTTGCCACCCTAATGGGTCTCCTTAGATCTGCACCTCAGATTTTGCTGACATGGAACAGAGGGATAGGATCCTGGTGCATGCTGGTGCTGCCAAGATCCACCCCCCTCCCTTGTTATATCTTCTGTTTGCACTCCCCCCCCCCGGCTCCTCTTGCTGCTAGCTTACTACCTCTAGCACACACATAACTGCCACCCATGTGTGCTGGCAGCCTTGCCGTGTGCACCATCACAGGGGCACTTCCACTGTCACAGCAGCACTTCTGCTGGCAGAACACTGTTAGAATTGGACCCCAAGGTAAAGTTAAAAGTTATCAGTTATGTAAAAGTTGTATGTAAAAGCTCCACTCCAGATATGCTGAGCATAATTTGCTATCTGAGCAAAAGGAATTGGTTCAGTCTAAAACAATGAACAAATCTTATGCTGTTTGAACAAAATCTATTCTAAAAAAATTCATTTAACAAAAGACCAGAATAAAACTGTATAAATAGAATGTTTTATTAAAAAATTATACACACACTGGCTGTGCTAATTGTTTTGGGGGAGACACATGGCACTGTGTGACAATGGCTGCCTCCATTGCTGGCTCTGAGAATAAACCACATTTGCAACAGTGGATTGCTTAGAACAATAGGAAACTTCTGAAACTAAATTTTAGGTAGGTAGTCAACCATTCAGCACTTGTTCAGGTGAAATACAGCAAGTCCTCACTTAAGCTGTTACAAGTCATTTTGTTTTAAAGTTGTTGAGAAAAAAAACCACCATTCCTGGCCCAGATTGAACATTCTCCCCGTGTCTGTGTGGGTTTTTTCTGGCCCAGAAAGTTCACATTTATTTCAGTGTTTAATATTAGTGTTTTGAGTCTTTATTTAGAAGTTTGGTGATGTTTGTGACCAGAAATATGCCATAAGCACTTGTTAATGTATATCAATTATTAGCCTGTGGTAAAATTGGTTTTGTTATAAGTAGTTTCGCTTAAAGTTGCAGTTTCCAAGAACCTACGTGAGGACTTGCTGTATACATACACAACCCATCAGCTCCTTAAAACTGAATACATAATGGAAACTGCACAATTAATGTTCTCTATTTAATAACTTAGTTGCAGAACAAGATGCTTTGAAGAAAGTCTGAATAACAAAAAACAGACTTAATGCTAACATTTGGCATGCACGTTTTAAGATTGCCCTTCTGTAAGCAACTGGGTACATTATTTCTCTCTCTCTTCCCCCCCCCCCCCCACTTTACTAGTAAACTAGTAAAAGTCATCAGGTACTGAATGTTAACGGGCTCTATTTGAGAGTGTTAGTACAGAATGTCATTGGGGTTAAACCAAGTCTGAAGCTCTTTCAATGTAAACATTGTTGCTATATTCTTGTTTCTTTGTAGCAACACAAGGAAGACAACATGATGGATATTTTTTTTACTGGGAAAGTATATATATCCTCTTCAAATTCAACCAATTTTTAGTAAACTTCCATATTCCTATGTAAAAGCCTGATCCTATGTACACTTCAATCACTGCATAGAATTGCAATTTCCATCTTCTACAATTTTATGGAATTTTTTTTAAAAAAACGTAACTGCAATGCCCTTAAGTTTGTTTATAAAAGTCATGTTGCAGTTCCTGAGAACATTTTTCTTCCCCAAGTAAAAACAAGCTAGTCAGGCTTTCAGTAAGAAGTCAGTTCACATTCAGGAGAGCTGCTTGTTTTCTCTTTTTCCCCCCTTTTATCTCAAAAACAGCAAATATTCTTGAGGAGACATAGATTGTGGCACTTTGGAGTCTCTGCTGCAAGCTCTGCGATTCTGACGAGTTGGTTGCATGATTTTCTAGGTGGCCATCCCACTCCTTCACTTCCTCTTCCCTTATCAGCAAAGGCTTCCCCAGTGACTGGCCAAATAACCGGCAGACGTCTTGTGCTTTTTGCCGGGCACTCCCAACAGCAGCAAGACATACCTGACGTCTGGAAAGAAACAAAATAGGAAGATTTAGCTAATTAAGCCACAAAGAGTCTAACTATTACAGCATATGTTTCTGTCTAACTATTACAGCATATGGGAGCACAGATATGAGAGACACCAGAGGAAAACGATTGGAGGAAGAATGTGAATTGCAGAAGCTCCCCTACTTAACTTTCAACATACAAACATGCCTGGCCATACGTCCACAGATGTCGACAGAACCCATTCTCAAAACATGCCCCATCTTATTCCAGCAAGCCCTGTTAGCCCACTTTTCAAGATAAGACCTCACCCTATAGTGTATTGTATTGGAGGTGGACTGTAAATTCAGTTTCCATATTTTATGTGTTCACTACCAATAATAGTGATGTTGGACTTAAAACAACTTACAAAACAGACCCTTAGAACCAACTCTGTTGAGGAGAGTTTCTGTATTTCATGTATGCATTCTTAGTTGTAACAATAGGGTTAAAGAACACAACATAAGAAGAGCCCTGCAGGATCAGGCCAAAGGCCCATCTAGTCTAGCTTCCTGTATCACATAGTGGCCCCACCAGATGCCTCAGGGAGCACACAGCCAACAAGATAACCTGTTTCCTGCTGCTACTCCCCTGCACCTGACACAGAGAAAACCTACTTCTAAAACCAGGAGGTTGCTTATGGCTTGTAAGCTGTGATGGTCTTTTTCTCCATGAATCTGTCCAAACCCCTTTTAAAGGCATCTAGGCCAGGTGCCATCACTCATCCTGTGGCAAGGAGTTCCACACAAGAATTACACGCTGGGTAAAGAAATATTTTCTTTTGTCCGTTCTAACTCTCCCTCCACTCAATTTTAGTGTATATCCCCCGGTTCTGGTGTTGTGCGAGAGGGAGAAGAATTTCCCTCTATCCACTCTCCATCCCATGCATAATTTTATACGTCTCAATCATGTCCCCCCTTAGGCGCCTTTTTTCTAGACTGAAAAGCCCCAAACGCTGTAGCCTTTCCTCATAAGGGAGGTGTTCCAGCCCACGAATCATTCTGGTCGCTCTTTTCTGCACCTTTTCCAATTCAACTATATCCTTTTTGAGGTGTGGTGACCAGAACTGGACACAATACTCCAGATGCGGCCTTACCATCGATTTGTACAAAGGCATAATGATATTGGCCCTTTTATTCTCAATCACTAGGTAGTCATACTAACGGCTTCAAAAGCAGGTGGGTTTTGAGGAGGGATCACAAAACAGCAGCTTTTTCAATTTATACTAACACACAAATTTATAGTTTCACTGTTAAAATGATCTAAGGATTCTTAACCCCTTGGGAAAGCAAGGAAAAATGTAACTTACCGAAGGGCATCTATGGTCTCCATTGTGTGGTAGAAGTGAGGTGGGCTGATAATTACAGAACTATCTAGCTTCTCAACAAGAAAGTTACAGACATCTTGCATTTTCCCAAAATCACTGAATGTAATACAGACCTGTAACATAAAACATTGGAACATGTATCTGTGTTTTCACCACAAGTTGACACAGACCCAATGCATAAGGCAGACTAAAATGTGTAATTTGTATACAACCACGGGCGTCACTGGGGCGTGGCGGGGGGGCGGGCCGCCAGGGGGTGACGCGCGCACCCCCTCGCGCGTCACCTCCGTGACGCGCGTCGCCCTCCGGACGCTCCGAGGCCGGCCTGGGAGCCGGCCTCGGAGCGTCTGACCCCGGCGGCGCTCCAGGGCCTTCTGAACGAAGGCCCAGGCAGTGCGTCAATCCGGGTATTTCCCGGATTTTCGCGCATGCCCAGACCCGTTTTGAGGGCAAAAAGCCCTCAAAAAGGGTCTGCGCATGCGCGAAAATCCAGAAAATACCCGGATTGACGCGTTGCTTGGGCCTTCTTTCAGAAGGCCCTGGAGCGCTGACGGGGTCGGACGCTCCGAGGCTGGCTCCCGGGCCGGTCTCGGAGCGTCCGGAGGGGGGCGACGCGATGCGGGGGGGAGCCGTGTGGCCCCCTCCCCCCGCGCCTATAACGTCGCGCCCCTAGGGGGGGTGACGTGCGTCCCCGCACCAGGGTGACGCGCGTCTAGTGACGCCAGTGTATACAACATCCATTTGAGTAATGAATGACAGTAAAGCAGGTCATTCTGCTAATTAAAATGTTGAGAACAAACATTGTTTTGCAACACAATTTATAACACATTTTTCAAGTACCACTTAAAGAGTTGTTTTCAACACTTCAAGGAACTGACAGGAAACCCTTTTTTCCAATGGTATTTACTTTCAAATAACTATGCAAGTCTACATGGTATTTACAGGTAATATTGTAGGAGTGGAATAGCAGACTACATCCCCCCCACACACATTATACACTAATGCAATAAATCCCCTTTTTATAATTTATATAAACATTTATATTCTGCCAGGAAACCTCAAGATGGATTTAAGGTTAAAAACAATCAATACTCTGGAAGTATTGTTGGGCAGCAACTCATGGCAGAGACAGAATCTACAACAGAGCCTCTCTGGATGCCCTCACAGGCCAGGCAGATGCATACAGGGAGAGATTATCCTTCAAATATTGAGGTACTAAACTGTTAACAGACATCACCAAGCACTAAGATGTCACCAACACTCTGAATTGTGCCCCCCCCCCCCAAGAGATACAGGCAGCCAATGTAGACATAACGAGGTATGACATAGTCATAACCCCTGGCCCTGGTCAATAATCTGGCAGTTGCATTCTGTACCAACTATAGTTTCCAAACAGTCTTCATATGCAGCCCCACATAGTGTATTACAATAATCCAATTTTGAGTAACTACCGCCAGGTCGGACTGATCCAAGAATGGATGCTGTTGGCTTAGGTTCATGTGCCAACTAAAGGTGCTCTGGACCACAGATGTCACCTGGGCATGCAGTTCAAAGTCAAGTCCAGGAGCACCTCCAAAGTGCCAAGATTATCCTTCCACAGCCTCCTTAGCTAATGACGAAGAGGATAGCAGCAGTTCCCAACCTTTACGCAGAAGTGTTTGCAGGGTGGGGAGTTTCCTCCTGCCACCACCATAAGGGAAAAAGGTTTTGAATTCACTCATCTGCAGCGATAGCAAGAACCTCAGTTTTGCGATGTCCACAGCACCCCCTTTTTTTCTGGCGGCAGCAGGAACCCAGAAGTACCATCACCACCACCCTGCCCTCCAGCCAGGTCACCACGCCCCTTAAGGGGGTAGATGGTGGTTCCTGCTGGCTGGGGGGGGGGAGAAGTCACAACCCCCAGGTTGGGAACCACTGTGTTAGAGAAACACTACCAATGCTGATACTTACCTCTGCTTCCATATTATAAGCATTGTCTATTCTACTGAAGTGTTTTGTCACAGTCACGTTGCCCTCCTGGAATAAAAACACAAAATTGTTATGTATAACATTCAACCTCTGTAGTGCCATTATTAAATACAGCGATATACTCCAAGAAAAAATTACACTTGTTTGGGTTTACACAAACAGACTTTAAAGCAGGGGTGTCAAACTCGTTTCATCCAGAGGGCTGAAGTTAGCATCTATGGTGCCTGCTGAGGACCGGAAGTGATGTTATTAAGCAGGAAGTGACATCGTTAAGCAGGTGATGACCAGATATACACACATTTTCTCATCTAGGAACTCATTAGCTGCAAATGACAAGAGAAAATATGCAAATCTTGATCATATTTTCAAGATATATGGGAGAGACCAATTATCACGAGGGCTGCCATTTCAGTAGCGCCGCTTCTGCTGAGCAGTGTGCAATCAATTACCTGAACAGTACATAACCACTGTCATCTTAAAATGGGCAATGGCCAGTCTGACATAACTATAGTGACCAGGCCACCCACATCCTCCAATCCTCCCTCAACCAGCACTCTAAAGGCTGCTTCAGACCGCACGAATCTTGGCTTGTCCCGGATCTTAGCGGATCTTAGCCGAGGCGTGCTTGGGTGTCTGGTTAACACAGCGGAAGCGAGCGGTCTCCCGATTGCCGGCACGCTCGAACATCCCCTGGGCCATGTTTCAGGGGGACGCACAGCGAGCTACTGGAGCCACCAATCAGAAGAGAGGGGGAGGAGTGTTAGCCAATCACCGTGGAGGTTTCTTCCAAGAAGGCGGGACAAAAGGAGGGACTATTTGCAGGGAGACACTCCTACAGACAGGCAGGCCGGTGGCCAGCCTCTCGCGCTCGCTCGTCTTCGTCCGCTTCCGCAAGCGGTCTGAATCCGCTCTAATGCTGCCTCCCTCAGTCACCACAGCCTGGCCCCAAGTAACTGACTTCCTTAGAAGCATCACCTCTATCAGCGATCTGCACACCTTGCTTGATTTCCCCTCAGCAGGCTCCATCAGCCACAAAGAAGATAAGAAAACAAAGGAAAGAGATAAGTTGGCCATCTTTCAGCTCCTATTACAACTTAGAGTCACCTCTGCAGCTGAATTATCACAAGCCCACGGGCCTTATGTTTGACAAATTTAAATTGACAAATGTAAACTAAAGCATGAAATTGTTTACTAAAGTCTGTCACTGCATAAATCCACCTATTAAAAAACACACGGCTCAATTGTCACAAATGTTTTGAAATACTGTAGTAACAGTAGTACTCAAACGGATTGCTTCCTTACTTATCTGAAAGTCATGGAGATCATAAAATGTGCTCAGATTATAATTTAAGGAACTTTACAAAAACATTCTGTAGAAGAATATGGTTATTTTAAGAAACAAGGAATTTAACATGAATTGTTAACAAATCATCAAGCATGTTCATTAAATATCATGGTTTTTACCTCAAGACCAACTCAAAATTACTTCCAATAGTGAATAAAAATACTGTCCTCTTGTGACCCTTGGCATTACTACAACTTAGAAATGCTTTTTGCCATTGATATTAGCCATTTCTTATGTGCTGAAATGGTTTATACTGTATACTAGTGAATGTTATGGGGAGGATTTAAAATTTGAGCATCGCTTCCAAATGAAGTCTAGTGAAAAATATGTTTTAACAGCACAAATATGATTTTATAAGACGTTACAATATCAATAAGACGTCAATTTGACAATTTAATTTTTCCTTTTTATTGTATCCAGAATATGCATTCCTGTTCCTTTTCAAAATAGTGTGCATTTATATCTGTAACTTGCCACTATCAACATCATAACGTAGAAATAATTGTATTAAACATATGTTTAGCTTTTATTTTTAACCATAGATGAACTGATTTGCTAGTTATGGTTACTAACAAAATAATTGCCTCAGGTCATAAAAAAGAATGTATGGTACATAAAAAGCTTAAAAAAGTAAATACTAATAATCTACCCAAGTCTGTTTCAGATAATCTGTGACTAAAGTCTTAACTGAATAATAATATTTCCAGAAAGGATTAATTAAGAGCAATGTAATGTATGTTGCATTAACATGTAGAATCTATTAGCAATAATATTGTATGCAGCTGGGCAGTAAACCTGCTAGCTCCGCACATTTTCCATGCTAGAGCAGAGTTTCTCACAGCGCAATTCAGCGCAAGGATCTGGCTGGCGGCCCAGGGCCACCCGTCGGATCCTGAGCCCCAGCGGCCGTTCTGCTGCCGGGCCGGAGCCTTCCCCAGGTGTAAATCCAGGCCAGCCCAATTGGAGTCCTCGGATAGAGGAGGCAGTATAACAGCCTAGCTGGCCCGGCGGGGACCATATGGCCGAGGCCAAGGGTTACGTGCCGGCTTGCGACGCCGCACATGTGTCCTGTGTAGAGGATACACTGAAATGGAGAATCTCATCCCCTACAATCCAGTGAAGTTAGCATTTGACCAAGACATTCAGAATCAAAAGCTAAATATTGCAGGGCATGTTCATTTGATAGTTGGGATAAACATACTGAAAGTCCTGAAAAATCCAGCTTTTGGAAAATCTGTATTTTGGAAAATAGCAGTTTACTGTACAGTACTTCCTGTTTTAGCTAAAAGCATCCATCTCTTGGAAACTACCGTAATCAACAGAACTGAATATTCTTACACTCAAAATGATCGGAAGAATACAGAGAACAATTTTGGATAACATTTTAAAATCTAGGATTCTGGGAGACTCTGTACATTTATTATGGCTATCAAATGAACACGTTCAATTGGCACCTTTTATTCTAGATGTCAAGGACAAATACTAATCATAACTACCTTTGAAAATGTACACATTAAAGTACTTTTAAAAAATGTCATGTCTAGAATGGATAGTAAACAGAAATAGGAACAGCTTTGCTTGTACGTGTAGTACAGATTACAGAACGAAACTCAGCATGGTGAAAGTACGCAGTTCTCCACTTATATTACGCTAACTAACTCGGCACACATCATGTACCTGCAGCGTGCAGAATTTAGGAACGACGCCTCCTTCTGCCGGCTGTAAGAGATTGCTAGTAGCGAGCGAGGTTTAGTGCATAACCAATCACGTTGGTAAATGCAAGCCTGGAAATAGTCCCTGATCGCTACGATTTAGAAGTACCTTTGGCGATTAATTTAGACGAGGTCCCCGTGCATTGTCCACCCCATGAAGCGTTGGATTATGGCAGCAGAACCAAGTCACACATTCCCACTTGGACTGACAACTCCCAAGCGACCCTGGCCTCGGGCCCTTCCTTCCCACGGGGGGGGCGGCGGCGACGAAGCGCCCCCCCATTTTTTTTTTTTAAACCGGCCTGCCTGAGAGGGGAGGAAGGCCGCCCGCCCGGTTCGTAACCCACCGAGATAGCTCCGCGCTGTCGGGCGGCCTGGGCGACGTAGTCCAGCCTGCGAGTGACGCTGCTCCGCGCGGCGCCGGCCTCCCCTTTCCTGCTCCTCAAGTGGACGGTGACTGTGGCCCGGTCTGGGCGGGCGCTGAGCTCCGCGCTGCCGCTCACGTGAACCTCCCTGCCGGGTGGCGCTAAACACCCGGGAATGTCTCCTGCGGCTCCCGGCGGCTCATTGTCCCTGCCGGGAGGACAGACTAGCTCTGCAAACACGCGAGAGGGAGGGAGCGATGCCGACAACGGCATCCTGTCACGGCTGGGCAGAAAAAAGAAGCCGTTAAGGCGCCATGGCAACGGACGCGGCGGCGCCGTAAGTCCTTCTCACCCAAAGCATCCTGGGTAATGTAGTACTGGTTGTTGGTCTTTGACATCCACTTCCGAGCGCTTGGTGGTGCCGGCTTTCGGAGCGCGTGTCCCATGAGTCTTAGCGCCGGTTAAGCTGAGTACCTGCAATTTTAGAATTCTGAGAAGACGAGTACAGGTACATCTGAAATCCAGATTATTCCAAAATCCAAACATTTTGGGGGCTATGACTTAAAAAACACACAACTTTTCCAGCACCTGGCTGGCATAGTGCAAGGTTTGGGGCACAAAATTATTAAAAATATTGTATAAAATTACCTTCAGTCTATGTGTATAAGGTTTATGAGGCATAAGTGAATTTCATGTTTAGACTTGGGTCCCGTCCCCAAGATATTGCATTATATTTATGCATATATTCCAAAATCCAGACAAATCCAAAATCCAGACAACGTCCCGTCCCAAGCAGTCCCGATAGGGATATTCAACCTGTATTACATGTTGTGAGGGGCAGCAGGCTGTTTCCCTTTCTCCATAGACTAGTTCCTATCACCACAGTTTGCGTGTGTGCGTGCTTGCACGCGCATGCACACATGAGGCCAGAGAACTATTAGCTTTATGCCAAACACCCCATCATCTGAATTCTGGTCTCCCTGGCAGGGGTGTTGTGTGCTGCGATTGGTTGTTTATACTATGCTCTGCCACAGGAGAGTGGGCAAGTCAGAGGAGTTGGCGGGCACCGAGATTTTCTGATGTTTTCTCCTTCCTCATTGTTTCTTGTGGATTTTTAAAAATTGTTCCTCTTTCCACCTCCATCCTTCCACATCTTCACTTCATTTTGATGTTTGTGCCAGTGTAGGAGATATGTCAGTATGATGTTGTGTTGGCGTCCGAAACACATCCACCCCTGGAACTAGAGCGACAACAGTGGTATTTTACTGGTGTACAAACAGAGACGTACCTGCGCCCCCACGGGGGGGGGCGGCGGCGACGAAGCGCCCCCCCATTTTTTTTAAAAAAAAATTGCCCCGGGGTTTTTCCGGGGTTTTTAGGGGTATCTGGCTGTGTGTGTGCTTTTTCCCACTTAGCTTTGTATTGGAGCCGATTCGGAAGCTTCCAATCTGCCTGCGACGTTCTGCCTGCAAGCCGCTACGCCGGGTGAGGCGTTGTGCGCTTGCACAGGTCTTCCACAGTTCGCGCAGGCGCAGAACGTCGATTGGAAACGAGGTACGGTACGTACGGTACGAGGGTTACTATATTTATTATAGTATACCATATTGATTCTGCTTACTGGCATTTCAGAAGTATATGGTTGCACTCTTACACACATCGACCTATTTGCCTTGTATTGCCTTTTCCACATAATACCCATGTAAAAACTTTGTATGGTATAAATAAACATTTAGTTTAGTGGTAAAATAAGGACAATACTCAGGATGTTTATTGGGAAGCACCTACAGGGAGAAAATAATATTTCCCTGATACCTACAGTAATTTTGAGTTTGCTGTCTAGTGGCGTAGAAACAATAAAATGACATCGCGAGAAACGATCTGCAAAAAGACAAATTTTGCTGTTGAGGGCAGATTCCAATACAGCCAGCAATCACTTGCTACTGACAGACAAGCAGAATGCTTATGTGATGCACAGTGCTTGTTTGATTGCATTGTCATTTAGAGTGATCACTGTGCTGTGTTTAAGAAGAAGTTATTGTAGCACATTTCAGAAAATCAATACAAGCGTTAGTCGTTGCCTGCATTGGGCTCTGGGGTTAAAATGGGTCAGAATGCTTAAAAGTTTAAGAAAAATTGAGTTTACTTTTGATTGCTTGGATATACCACCAACATAACAATTGCAGAGTGTGCATTACAGTACTTTGTTATACTGAGGGGCTGAGTTCTATTGTACTTTTGACTTAAATGGTTGTATGAACCACTGGAGTCAATAGCAAGAAGAGATGATTTTATTTTCAATGTATTCTTATAGTCAGGGCGATGGTGTTCCCAGTAGCAATGTATGGTTGCGAGAGGTGGACCATAAGGAAGGCTGAGCGCCGAAGAATAGATGCTTTCCAACTGTGGTGCTGGAGAAGACTCCTGAGAGTCCCTTGGGCTGCTAGGAGATCAAATCAGTCAATCCTAAATGAAAACAACCCTGACTGTTCCCTGGAAGGACAGGTACTGAGGCTGAAGCTCAAATATTTTGGCCACCTAATGCAAAGAGAGGAGTCTCTGGAGAAGCCTCTGATGCTGGGAAAGATTGAAGGCAAAAGGAGAAGGGGAAGGCAAAGGATGAGATGGTTAGACAGCATCACCGATGCAACGAACATGAAAATGAGCGAACTCAGGAAGATAGTGGAGGACAGGAAGGCCTGGCGGGATATGGTTCATGGGATCACGAAGGGTCGGACACGACTTAACAACTGAACAACAACAAATTCTTATCATAAGACTTTCTTATTGAAATTCTGTTTCTAAGTGCATTTATTGGAAATCAAAGCATTACTTCAGGTATGCTCTTGAGGAAATAATTGATGATCCTTATTGCAGGCCATATGTCAGGCTGAAAATATGTTTTGATTATCTTGTTATTTTATTTATTTATTTATTTTTCACATGTTTATACCACCCTTCCTCCAAGGAGCTCAGAGTGGTGTACATATTTCCTCCCCTCCTTTTTGTCCTCACAACAACCCTGTGAGGTAGGTGGGGCTGAGAGATAGTGACTGGCTCAAGGTCACCCAGGAACCTTCGTGGCTGAGTGGGGATTTGAACCTGGATCTTCCAGGTCTAAGTCCGACTCCCAAACCACTACACCGTCCTGTAGCTTACCCTTTCTACAAAGGCTCAGGGAAAGAAACAGCAACACAAATATGTTGATATGTTGCAATCCTATGCATACTTACTTGGGGGTAGGTCTCACTGAATTTGATAGGACTTACTTCTGAGTAGACATGCATAGGATTGTGCTGTTAATATAACATTTAAAAAGTGTAGATGCACCAAAACGTTTCTGAAAATGGCATATGCTGAAGGTACAGTTAATATTGCATATACAACTGGTATTTTCTGGCCTTTACTTATCCATGCTGCTGATTTTTGCTATTTGACAATAAAAATATCATTATACATCTGAAAATATTCTAGGCCACAATACTCAAAAGGAGCCTTATACTTGTACTGTATTATTTAAAGGGAAATATACTAGAATAGTGGTTCTTAATCATTTTTGGGAGATGGACTCGTTTGAGAATCTGATGAAAATCTATGGACCCCCTCCCGAGAAAAATGTACATACACACAATTTTTTTCACCTGGTTCATACACCCCCTGAAGCCCATCAATGGACCCCAGCTTAAGAACTCCTGCTCTAGAATGTTGATTTATTTGCTGTTGTATGCCAGCACCAAATAAATGCCACCTTACCTGCATTGTTGATTAAATTTGCTTTCAGTTATCTCCTCCCCCCCATTTTTTTCTGACATAAATTTTAATCAAGGCTCATTGTTTCACTCATCAAGTAAAATAAATGTTTTCAGAAGTTGTGTGATACATACTCTACATTTTTCTTTGAGTTATTACAAAACATTCCATAACTGTGAATCCATTAGTAGGTCTTCTGACTTTATTTTATTTTTTTGGACTTCCGGTTAGGAGGACATGGCAGGCTGACAACTCCGCCGATCGCTCTGTATTGACAGAGTACATCTGATGGACTTAATTACTCTACCCCTGGATTGAAAGGGAGTACGAAGAGATAAACCACATTTCTTTCAATCGCCCTCATTCTGACACTTCAAGGCAAAGGCTCTGAAGTTTTGGGTTGTCGGTGAGGAAGAATTGGACTACCATCGAAGCTCCGTCCGCCGATGAAGCGTAAGCCAAGCCACCTCCCACATGCTTTGCTTTACTTAGGCAAGAGGCGTAGAAATGATTTATGAGTTGAAGAAATTAGCCGAGATAAGAGTTAACGTTAAAAATAATTAATACGTTGCGATAAGGCGAAGTGAACATTCGAAAGTGAAAGTTGGAAAAGACGAAGTTAAAGTTTTAAAGTGGAGAGTTCTACCTATTTTTTTTTCTGTACTTATGGAAGATTAAAACAGTAAGAGAAGGAGAAGGAAAGATATGAAGAAGCTTTTTTAAATAGACTATTCTGGCAAGAGAAATTTGTTTGGGATTTGTGTGTGTGTTTCCTTCTACGTATTGACATTCCTGACATTTTTGCTAAAAGAATATGAGCCCTTCCGTGTCAGAGTTCATGGATTTTGGCAATTAATCTTTCTGTTTCACGTCGGCGACTGCATAAGCTTTTTATTTTTACCTCTCTTTTTTTTAAGAGAAAAGAAATTGGCACCTGGTGAAAAAATTACAGCATGACTACACAACTGAAGTTTTGTTTTCAAAAATGGGAAAGAAGATTTGATGCAAAAATGGCAACTTTGCAGGAAGAATTTCAGAATATGAAAGAAGAATTGAAACAAGCAGTGAAGAAAAAGGACGAACCGCAAGAAATGGAAATACAGAAAGATAAAGATAATGATAAAGAGAAAGATTTAGTGGAAGAGATTGTAGCAGAGGAAGTACCAAGAGTTAAATCAAGACTTGGTTATATATTTTTCGTGGAGGTGCTGAAGAAAAAGTCTGTCTTTCGGGGGAGGATTTTAGAAGACATGAATGATCCTGTGGAAAAAATTGCAAAGTGGATACAATTCAAAAAGCAAGGGACTTTCGGGGAAGATTTAAGGATGAAGAAGAGAAAGAAGAAGAAGAGAAGAGAAAGAAAGAAGAAGAGGAAGGAGGAGGAGGGGAAGGGATGGAAGGTGTAATGGGCAACTGTCAAAATTAAAAAGGGATTATATTTTTTTGTGGGGAATATTACTGGAGTTAGTTATACAAAAAGAAAAAATGTTTTATTAATAAAAAAATAAGATATGACTTGTTTTTAAGAAACTCGTATAAAGAATGATGGAAAATTTTTGATGATGGAAATTAACAAAATTGAAGACGAAAAAATGGGTTGACTTAATAAATTTAAAATATTTGAAGTGGAAATTAAGATTTTTAGATGATAAAGGAAAAGTTAGTTAACCCTTTTGTGAATAAAAGAAAAAGAATGTTTTATTATTTTAAAAGACTAAAAGAAGATGTGATTTGTTTTCAAGAATTTTATGTAAAAAGGGGATATAGAATATTTAAAAAAACAGAAAAATTTGGAAGGTTTTTATTTTAATACATTTGGAGAAAAATGGTGTGGCTTTATATATTAAAATATCTGAAGCGGGAATTAAGATTTTTAGATAAAGTAAAAGTTAGTTAATCTTTTTGTGAATATTTGGATACCACTTATAGATTCTTTGAGAGAGAGAGAGAGAGAGAGAGAGAGAGAGAGAGAGAGAAGAAGAAGTGATGTAATGTGGATTTAATGAATAGTATATTAGAGATATAGGCTTAGTTAGATATTATAAGTAGAAAATATATAATAGTATACAAGTAGGATCTACTGCTTCGCGCTTGCTGTAATCTTTCGTAGTATGTTGTATTGTTTCGTTTTATTGTTTTGTTTTGTTTAGTAGTTTAGTAATAAAAAATAAATATATATTGAAAAAAAAAAAGAAGATAGGCATTTTAGTAGGCTTACCATAGTAGGCTTACCATAGGCTTTCACCGGGACATTCACGGTGGGGAGCCCAGATCCCGGGCACCCGGCCAGCCCCCTCTTCGTCCCAGCCGGCTGGGACTGCCCCCCTGCAGCGCGCTAATACGCTGCTGCTGCCACTTCTTTGTCCGGACCAGTCGTGGACTCTTTGTGTGCCTGCGCGAGGCTAGGAGCACTCCGAAAACGTCCGACTTCAATCGGACGTTTCCGAAGTGCTTCTACCTCGTCGCGCGCCTGCGCGAGGCTAGGAGCACTCCGGAAACGTCCGACTTCACTCGGACGTTTCCGGAGTGCTGCGATCTGTTTCGCCATGCATGTCGGAGGGAGAGTGCCGAGCAAATCTGACACGAAAACCCTTGACTTCCGAAGGGCTGACTTCCCCAAAATGAGGAGACTAGTTAAAAAAAAGCTGAAAGGGAAGGTAAAAAGAGTCCAATCGCTCCAGAGTGCATGGAGGCTGTTTAAAACAACAGTCATAGAGGCCCAGCGGGAGTGTATCCCACAAAGGAGGAAGGGCTCGACCAAGTCCAGGAGGGTGCCGGCATGGCTAACAAGCACAGTTAAGGAGGCTATAAAAGGCAAGGAAGCTTCCTTCCGTAAATGGAAGTCTTGCCCTAATGAGGAAAATAAACAGGAGCACAAACTGTGGCAAAAGAAATGTAAAAAGATGATACGGGAGGCCAAGCAAGACTTTGAGGAACGTATGGCAGGCAACATAAAAGGGAATAATAAAAGCTTCTTCAAATATGTTAGAAGCAGGAAACCTGCCAGAGAAACGGTTGGTCCGCTGGATGGTGAGGGAGAGAAAGGGGTGATAAAAGGGGACTTGGAGACTGCAGAGAAATTAAATGAGTTCTTTGCATCTGTCTTCACGGCAGAAGACCTCGGGCAAGTACCGCTGCCGGAACGTTCTCCCCTGACTAAAGAATTAAGTCAAATAGAGGTTAAAAGAGAAGACGTCTCAGACTTAATTGACAAAATAAAGATCAATAAATCACCAGGCCCGGATGGCATCCACCCAAGAGTTCTGAAGGAACTCAAGAATGAAGTTGCTGACCTCTTGACCAAAATATGCAACTTGTCCCTTAAAACGGCCACTGTGCCAGAGGATTGGAGGATAGCTAATGTCACGCCAATCTTTAAAAAAGGAAGGAGGGGGGACCCGGGAAACTACAGGCCGGTCAGCCTAACCTCTGTTCCAGGGAAGATGGTGGAAAGTCTCATTAAGGATAAAATCTTAAAATACATAGAAGAACAAGCTCTGCTGAGGGAGAGTCAGCATGGCTTCTGCAAGGGGAAGTCTTGCCTCACAAACCTGTGAGAATTTTTTGAAAAGGTCAACAGGCATGTGGATGCGAGCGAACCCGTGGATATTATATATCTGGATTTTCAGAAGGCGTTTGACACGGTCCCTCATGAAAGGCTCCTGAGAAAACTCCACAGTCAGGGAATAAGAGGGCAGGTCCTCTTGTGGATTAGGAACTGGTTGAAGACCAGGAAACAGCGAGTGGGAGTCAATGGGCAATTTTCACAATGGCGAGAGGTGAAAAGCGGTGTGCCCCAAGGATCGGTCTTGGGACCGGTGCTTTTCAACTTATTCATAAATGACCTGGAGTCGAGTCGGGGATAGGCAGTGAGGTGGCCAAGTTTGCAGATGACACTAAACTTTTCCGGGTGGTGAAGACTAGCAGGGATTGTGAAGAGCTCCAGAAGGATCTCTCCAAACTGGGAGAATGGGCAGCAAAATGGCAGATGCGCTTCAATGTAAGTAAGTGCAAAGTGATGCACATTGGGGCAAGAAACCAAAATTTCACATATAAGCTAATGGGTTCTGAGTTGTCTGTGACGGATCAAGAGAGAGATCTTGGGGTGCTGGTGGACAGGTCGATGAAAGTGTCGACCCAGTGTGCGGCGGCTGTGAAGAAGGCCAATTCAATGCTCGGAATCATTAAAAAAGGGATTGAGAATAAAACGGCCAATATCATTCTGCCTTTGTACAAATCGATGGTAAGGCCACATCTGGAGTATTGTGTCCAGTTCTGGTCACCACACCTCAAAAAGGATATAGTTGAACTGGAAAAGGTGCAGAAAAGAGCGACCAGATTGATTTGTGGGCTGGAGCACATCCCTTATGAGGAAAGGCTACAGCGTCTGGGGCTTTTCAGCCTAGAAAAAAGGCGCCTGAGGGGGGACATGATTGAGACTTATAAAATTATGCATGGGATGGAGAGAGTGGATAGAGGGAAATTCTTCTCCCTCTCGCACAACACCAGAACCAGGGGACATGTACTAAAATTGAGTGGAGGGAGAGTTAGAACAGACAAAAGAAAATATTTCTTTACCCAGCGTGTAATTCATCTGTGGAACTCCTTGCCACAGGATGTGGTGATGGCATCTGGCCTAGATGCCTTTAAAAGGGGTTTGGACAGATTCATGGAGGAAAAGACCATCACAGGTTACAAGCCATAAGCAACCTCCTGGTTTTTAGAAGTGGGTTTTCTCTGTGCCAGGTGCAAGGGAGTGTCAACGGGAAACAGGTTATCTTGTTGTCTTGTGCTCCCTGAGGCATCTGGTGGGGCCACTGTGTGACACAGGAAGCTGGACTAGATGGGCTTTTGGCCTGATCCAGCAGGGCTCTTCTTATGTTCTTATGTTCTTAGTGCTCCTAGCCTCGCGCAGGCGCGCGACGAGGTAGAAGCACTTTGGAAACGTCCGACTTCACTTGGACGTTTCCGGAGTGCTCCTAGCCTCGCGTAGGCGCGCGACGAGGTAGAAGCACTTCGGAAACGTCCGATTGAAGTCGGACGTTTCCGGAGTGCTCCTAGCCTCGCGCAGGCGCGCAAAGAGTTCACGATTGGTCCGGACGAAGAAGTGGCAGCAGCAGCGTATTAGCGCTGCAGGGGGGCAGTCCCAGCTGGCCGGGACGAAGAGGAGACGCGAGGAGATGGAGAAGACAGAGGATGGAGAAGACACAGGTCTGCTCGAGGGTCGCGCAGCGCAGCGGAAGCGTGGAGCAGCGGCTGTGTTTGGGCGGCCCTGGCTGCGAGGGGAGGCTGCTGCCCAGCGCCAAAAAAGGGTGTCGTGCGCGCTTTCTTAGTTTTTACTCACGTTTTGGTAACAGGTGCAGTGGATAACTCTGCACATGCTCAGAGGCATGGGGGGAAAGGTAAATTGATTTTATTATTTATTTAATGTTGAGAATTAATTATTTAACGTTGAGCTGTCTGGACACGCTCCTGCGGACATTTCCGGTGGACACGCCCACGGACACGCCCACTTCCGGCAGACACGCCCACTTCTAGCGGAAGTGACATCACGGTTTATTGACCCGCCTTCCATGATGTCACTTGCGTCCCCCTCGGGGTGCCAGAAAATCTGGTAAGCCTACATTTTAGCCTTGGGTAATAAGCATCTTCCAGTATTTGAGAAAATCTTCCAGTTTTGAGAAAATGACAAGGGTCACTGCATAAATGAATATGTATGCACATACACACAATGTTGTGTAAATGTACTGAATAAGGCTCCTGTATCTGTAATAGCTGTGGAGAAGAGGGAAATTAAGTGCAGTCTGTCATGTCACAGTGCTGTAGCTCTGAGAAAAAACCAACTACTGAAATTCTTTTGTCTATATAACTACTAAAGGTACAGGAGTCCTGTCCTATCCAGTTGCATCTGCTCATCCTAAAACTACTGACTAGGTTGGCAGTCTCTCATAACATGTGGTCTGATGTGCAGTGAAAAGAAATCACATTAGATGGCAGTAAGAGACTGCAAAATACTCATTCTGTCAAAGTGACACATTGCAGTGAATCAATGACCGCAACTGAAATTACATAACTTGTGACAAAGTGGAATTGTTCCACTGCATCTGTGCATTATTTTCACTTTGTTTTTCCGAGGAAGAAAACATTCCCTTTGCCCCTTGCCATTGAAAAGAAGCAGGATCGTGGCTTCAGAGGCATTACATCATGTCCCCATCTGTACGAGTCAGAACTGTGTGTGCACAATCACAGAGCTGGAATGCACAGTTGATTCCAAACAGGCTGAGAGTAGAATTAATTCCAGGCTACTTGAATAAGTCAAGGACTGAATTGCACGCAAGGAGGGTTCAATTCTCACAGGCTCTCCTTCCTGCAGCCCCTCTTTGCTACATCCTATGACATTTCAGCTGATCCCTTCTTAACCCTAAGGAGCAGCTTTAAGTTGGCCCAGACCAGAAATGCCTGGTGCATGGGGGCGGGGCCTGCGTCGCGTGACGTCAACGCGCCCCCCGCCCGTTTTCCACTCATTTCGGAGCGTAACGGGCTCCAGGGAGGGCCAACACAACGCGGCGCTTCGCGTCAGTGACTGCCCGCCCGCCCGAGCAGTCGCGTTGCTAGGACGCGCGACACCCCAGAGCGGGGGCCGCGTCGCCTTTAAGGGAGAGGCTCTGCCCCCGCGCGTGATGTCACGCGCAGGAGCAGAGCACCCTCCCCGCTCCGTTTTCGGCTCATTTTGGAGCCAAACGGACACAGGGGAGGGCGGGCGGGCCCAGCTTCACCACTAAACTGTAAGTGGGGGGGTCGCGCATCACCCCTATGCACGCGACACCCCCCGGCGGCCCGCCCCCTGCACTTCCCCCTGTCGACGCCCATGCGCCCGAGCGCTTGGAGCTTCTGCTCCATGCGCTCCGCCGCTGAGCGCCTGGTTCGAGTGAACCACGCGCTCCACCGTTCTTACGTCTCTGGCCCAGACTGAGACAGCTGCAGCAAGGATGAGGAGACAGGAAAGCCACCTCTCACGTATGGAAGTTTGCTTGCTTGCAGCTGACCAGACCCAAACTGCTGTTTCTGTTTGTTTTTTAAATATGTGGCACACACCACAACCATTTCTTTTTTAGTTCTTGCTTTTCTTAGTCAACTTTTAGGTCACTTGCAATGTCTCTTGTGTGGTTTTTTTTTTAATGGCTAGTATTTTTTTTCTTCCAGTAGCATTTTTCTGGTATTATTATCTCAAATGACTTGCCTCCCCTTTGCTCTTCTCTTCTGGCACAGAGCTGTGATGCCAGAAGCCCAGTTGGTTAAGTCAGAGCTCCACATTCATTCCTACTCTGATAACATAGGGCGGTGCACATGTGTATCTTCATCATTTGGTGGCTGCAGCATCAGGTGCTGACTGGCCTGTGTAAATGAGTCGTCACATCAAACACCATGGAAGGAACTTTCTCATCAGCTCAAACAACACAGTATTTTTCGGGGAAGTCGCTTCACACATTCAGCTGTGAAATTGCCCTTTCTGCATTTCACACCAATGCCCCTTGTCATCTTCAACTAGTTGTTGTATTCTTATTTTGTCCTGTTTTATTCCTGCGCTGGTCACAGCATGCTTGAAGTATACACAGTACAAAGTACAACACAGAAACAAACGGGGACAAGGTGTACAATGAAGGACACGTCAGCATATTGGTGTGCTTACTTGCTAGGAGAACTGCTTGTGTAGATGCACCAGCTTGCTGCATTAACCTATAATCACAGGGATTGCTTGGATATTTGACAACTTGCAAAGTGAATGTTTGGCCTTTGCTGAAAGATACATGAGCATAAAAGCTGGTCAGTAGCCATCGGCCTTGATTGGCTTAGAGTTCTACTGATAAAAGTCAGATTTCTCCGACACTCATCACTGGCCTCCTAAAAAATTGCCAGTATAAATTAATATTGGCCATATTGGATAGGGAAGGGCAATTTGGGTCTAGCCACTGGCCAGAGGACAAATGATTGTTGGCACGTTTGACCTCCTATGGCAGGAAGGTCAGCAAGGGAAAGATTAGCCTGGTCTCAGCCATCAAACAGAAGTTCAACAGCTGCAGGGAGGGAGGCCTGCTTTTCTTCCCAGCCAGAAAGAACCCTGCTACAACTATCCGTTACCCTGTGGCTACAGAAGCGAAGAGAACACAATCTGGTCCCAGTTACCAGCCAGAGAGCCAAAGGCTGCTGGGACACGACACACAAGAACATTCATACTCACTGCCAGCTACTCTGAATCTCTGCCATGGACTGTTTGAGAGATGCTCATGGAATATTTAGGGAAATTCAATCGTGGGGGTATTTTTAAGTTCATTTATTGTCTGAAAAAAAATCATATACATGCAATGCAGAAAAACAATTAGGAGTAGAAAAGAGAGAAAAAAAAAGGATTGCCACAATTCAGAATATGTGAAAAGGTTTGCTCAAAAATCGTAAAGGTCAAACTGTGTTTTAGATTGCAGCTTTCCTTTCACTGCCAACTGAGGGGTTATTAACTATAACAGAGCCAGAACTCCCCCCCAAAAACCTCTTTTTCTTGGCACTATTTGATCCCCATAGCTCATAAACAGTTTCTAACAGCAAAATCCTACACATGTTTACTCAGACATAAGCCTCGTTGTGTCTTGTGGGGCTACCAGATAGTAACAGATAGGGTTGCAGCCTAAGTAGCTCAATGTGATGGATTTTACCCTCCCTCAGTTTCTTATAAGGGACTTATTGTAGCAAGATAATATTCTAGAGACTCTATGCTTCTAGACCAACATTGATGGAAGTTGTGGAGTTCTCCAGTTTTTTGATAATAAAATATGAGGAGTAATTAGCATATAATTTTCCAGAACATGGAGCAGCCTCTTAACCTGCCTACCCAAATAACCCAACAACACTGTATCCAGATTTCTCAAGACCACATAGCTGATTACTCATCCACTCAGGTAACTCTATGACATTATCAAACCTCTGTTTCTTATGTTCAAGCCCAAGGATGCTCGTGTGTTCCTGACAGGTCTGCCATGAAATCTAATGCAGAAGGCACACCCACTTACCCACCAGTAAATACCCACCAGTAAGTACCCACCCACGTACCCCAGTAACTTGGATTCCTGAGATAATGTATGTAGCTAGCAAGACATGTTTAGGGAATTAATTTGTTTGGGTGCTCTGTTCTTTTTAAACCAACCTGCAAACTTCACTGGTGTACTTTACTCTTAAGTAGCACCCTGGCTCTCTCTGCTGGGCATTTCTCGTTACTGCATCCAGCTTGGTCAAGCTATTTCTTGGATCCATCCAGCTGAGTTCAGGCATTTTCTATCAGCCTCCTTGTTGTACTTTTCTCCACCTCCCCTCTTTCGATTTTGTTTTAATTCCTTTTCTTTTTCAGTTTTTATTAAGCTGGTTATATTTTCAGTCTTTGCCTGTCTAGTTTATGTTTGCATGCACTGTTGTCATTTGATTGTAAATAAGAATGCCTGAGGTTGATTTTAAATAAGAATGCCTGTGCTGTTCTGGGAGGGGAGGTTTTTCCCAGACGGCCCCCCTCCCCTCTGCCTGGTCTCCTTAGTTTAGGATAGTGGCAGCAGATAGAACTACCAGTTCCTACCCTGATTCAGCTGCTGACTCAGCAAAAAGGGACAGTGGAGAACAAGAAGGAGTGTGGGAGTGCTAATTGCTAGGCACTATTCCCCTCGGTCTTCTCTGGCTCCTTCCCTAACAATAAGTATTTCTGTTAGTGCCTTAGAGGTGGAGTAGGATACAAAAATGAATGAATGAATGAATGAATGAATATACCAGGAACATATAGAAGTGTGGTTTGGATGTGCTCTTGTCTGCATTGTACCTCTGAGACTGATTTAGTTGAACAGATGAAAGCTGAAAATGTAGCAAAGCTGCATTGCAAGAATGCTTGTAAAAGCACAGTCTTGTTCCTGACTAGCATAAATTGTTCTTGAAGGGTTAGGTTAGTTAGAATGAAAATACTTGGGCAAAAACACACACAAAAAACACTGTTTTGATACACAGCCCAATCCTGATGAAAACTCCGGCGCCAGACGAGCATTCCTGCACCGGAAGTAGTCGCAAACATGCTGTAAAGCACGTTTGTGACTACTCTACAGCAGGGAAGGCCGGTGCAGAGGTCGACATCCCCTGCTCCAACGACAGATCCCCCAACGGACGCCGGATCCAGGTAGGTCAGGATCCAGTGGCCGGGGGGGGGGGTTGGATCGCCAGGCTGCGGAGGGGGCCCATTGGCCTAGCCGGCCCGGGAGGGGGCGGAGGATGGCTTCGGCCGTATCCTGACCCCCGCTGGGCTGCTGAGGCATTACACGGCCTCCCCTTCCTTCCGCCAGCAAAATAGCTGGCGGAAATCCAATAGGCCCTGGCCCTGGTTATAGGCCGATAGGGCCTGGCCCTGGTTACACTCAGGGAAGGGGACAAGCGTCCCCTTCCCTGAGTAGACCTTCGCCCCAGCGGCAGCCTGGCCACAGCGGAGCACAGAATCCAGCGGGCGGCCATTGGCCGCCGGCTGGATCCTAGTCAGGATTGCTCTGACAGTGTCATTATTTGTTACTTTTATACTTAATTATATGGAAGCAATGCAACCTGTTTGGGTCATATTGTGGAATATGTTGTACACCTACACCCCTGATATAAAAACAGCAAGGTGGCAAATTTGTTATTTATATATGCAGACACTTTATTGTAGTCTCTTGTGTACTTGTAAAACTGCAAAGCTGTTTGTCAGCCGAATCCTATCCTGAAGATAGGATGCAGCACAGCCAATCACAGCACAGCAACCCCAGGGTATTAAACCCTGCCAGGGAGATTACAGCTCAGATGTTCCAATGTGCAGTATGGGGCTATACCTCTCTGGTCTCTCAAGAGGGAACTTTGGTAATGGGAATCATGGCGAAAGGGCACTTGGCACACAAACAACCTTCACAAACCCCAAGTATGCATCTCAGTCCAGAGAACAGGGGTGACTGATGCTGCTGTCACGTTCCTATTACTCTCTCTTGCTCCTTACAGGCAGCTGTCCCACAGGCAAAGATACCATACAGACGCCAAGGAAAGCCCACAGCCTGCCCTCAGTGACCAGTGGGAGCCCAGCTTCTGCTCAGCAAGATTACTGACCCTCTCCTTCTATCACAAACTCTGTGGCAGACAGTGAACTAACTGGAGCAGCCAGACCTCACTGGCACCTGTTATGTGGCTGTCAGTTGGCTAACTTGCAATTGCACAACAGTCCTGCTGGGAGGAGATGGTTGGCAACTCCGCTTGCATGTCTCCTCTTCAGACGCTGCTCTATCACTGATAAAAGGAAAAGGTATCCCCTGTTCGAAAGCCTGTCGTGTCCGACTCTAGGGTGTGGTGCTAACCTCTGTTTCTAAGGCTGTAGAGCCAGCGCTGTCCGAAGACGCTTCCATAGTCATGTGGCCGACATGACTAACGGAACGCTGTTACCTTCCCGCCGCAGCAGTACCTATTTATCTACTTGCAATTTCTTGCTTTCGAACTGCTAGGTTGGCACTTTGACCTGACCATCCTTGTTAGCAGATAGGGATCCCTTCTTAGTTGCTTCATGCCTCAGGGTGGAAGAGCAAGGAAAAAGCAGCATACTGACAGCCATGCTGGGCATGGTGTGTGTGTGGCTTCTGTAGGAGGCACCCTGTGTCACATGCCAGCCCAATGATTGGGCCATGCAGTGCTCCCTCTGATAGGTCTGTGTGCTACAGCCTCCTGTTACAGACAAACAGGTATGTCTGTTTGTGGTGATGCAAGGTATTAAATGCTGGAAAAGGTGTACTTTGCCTATCTCCTGCTGTGGCTAGGTAGTTAGAGAGCAGCGTTGTGGAGCAGCCAGTGACCTAAGCCTGCCTCCCCTTCTTCTTGTGTCCCTGCCATAAGTATTTCTGGCCAGTCAGACAAAGGGTGTGTGCCTTGCTGGTTAGGACACGTCCCTTGGCTGGGCTCACACCCATCGTACCTGACTCCCAGCCTGTACCTTTGTGCAATGAGCTACCTGCACCATGCTTTTCTGGAGTGCTATTGAGGCTCCCCTTGTGCTTTGTCCCAGTTCCTCCCCTGGCAAAAGGTTTCCTTCCAGCTGTGAATGTCCCCACAGGGGCTTGAACCTTTGCTATGGAAAGACGTGTGTGTGTGTGTGTGTGTGTGTGTGTGTGTGTGTTTTCAGCCTAGAAAAAAGGCGCCTGAGGGGGGACATGATTGAGACTTATAAAATTATGCATGGGATGGAGAGAGTGGATAGAGGGAAATTCTTCTCCCTCTCGCACAACACCAGAACCAGGGGACATGCACTAAAATTGAGTGGAGGGAGAGTTAGAACGGACAAAAGAAAATATTTCTTTACCCAGCGTGTAATTCATCTGTGGAACTCCTTGCTACAGGATGTGGTGATGGCATCTGGCCTAGATGCCTTTAAAAGGGGTTTGGACAGATTCATGGAGGAAAAGACCATCACAGGTTACAAGCCATAAGCAACCTCCTGGTTTTAGAAGTGGGTTTTCTCTGTGCCAGGTGCAAGGGAGTGGCGACTGGACACAGGTATCTTGTTGTCTTGTGTGCTCCCTGAGGCATCTGGTGGGACCACTGTGTGACACAGGAAGCTGGACTAGATGGGCTTGGCCTGATCCAGCAGGGCTCTTCTTATGTTCTTATGTTCTTATGTGTGTGTGTGTGTGTGTGTGTGTGTGTGTGTGTGTGTGTGTGTGTGTGTGTGTGTGTGTGTGTGTGTGTGTGTGTGTGTGTGTTTCACACATGGCTGCCCTCTTCCAAAGGAGCAGTCTTTCCCCTCTTGCTCTACTCTGCTCAGAAAGGTATTCCTCAGATGTGTGTGTTGTTTGTGGGATAAGGGGACCAACTTGAACCCTGGGTGCAGAGATTCCGAGAAGTTTCCAGCTTTTGGCCCTTTGCTGCTGGCTCTTGTGGGAGGTGGGGGTGCTGTGGCATCCTTGGGTTGTGTCGTGTCGTGTGTGGTTTCCTGGGGCATCTTCCTCATGGTCAACGGTGGTGGTGCCTGTTGCTGTGTTGCTCATTCTTACAGCCCAATCCTAACGAGTGTTCCGGCAGCGTAAGGTACTTTCTGACTGTCGCAGAATGTGACACACCGGTGCACGCAGCCTGGCCACTGACACAAGCCGCAAGCTCCACATGTCAGCAGCCGGAGGACGCCTGGCACAGGGGGTGGGTGAAACAGGGTGGCGAGGAGGGTGGATTGGGACCAAGAAGGGGGCGGTATTGGCGGCAGCAGCACATGCCAAAATCTGAACCCCCTTCCCAGCCTCGATCCCCTGACCTATATCCACGCGGACTAGCGCAGCAATATAGCTGGCGCAGGTCCAAGTAGGCCTCGCGGACAAGCCAGGCCCTGGGGCAAGGGAACAAATGTTCCCTTACCCTGAGGAGGCCTCCAGAGGCCGAATCTCCCCCGCGGGATGCAGCAGGCACCACTTGCATCAGATTGGGCTGCTAGTTGCTGGCTGGGGGGCATCCCCCAAGAGGTGGCCACTCATTGGCCCTGCCCCTGCCCCCTGATTGGTTCACTATGGCAGCATTTTTCCAGCCACCAGCATTCCATGGACTCTGCCAGTGTTATGGGGAGGTGCTGTCCCAGCATTACTGGGAGGGCTGCACTGGCATGGTGTTGCCTGGACGGGCTTAAGGTATGACAGACGTTGCACTGGCATTAGTTGTTGTGCCATCGCCGCGACATCCAAATGGGATTGGGCCTTAAGCTGATCTGATCAGGATAAGGCCGAACAAGCAATCAAGCAGGCAAAGTATACATTACTCCATGGAAAATAGCTATTTATTTGATTTCCAAGAGTTTTTCTCATGCTGGTTTTAAATGAGACTGAAGCTGCTTCCATGCAGAGAACTCTCCATGTGAAATGTGTCAAAGAGAGTTTGCAGTAAGTGGCCTCCTGGTGATTTCTTTAGATCTCAGGGCATAGATGGCACTTCCCAGGAAGCAGTTCCTCCCTCCCGAGAGGTGAAAATTGAAGCTTGGGCTCCACATTGAGCTACTCTTACACAGAGATCATATGATTAATAATAGTGGCCATGTGAGAAGCTAAGCCTAAACGGGAGACCACAATTCAGTATATGTGATGTTTGGAGATTGTGTTAAAAGTCATGTTGCAGGCCAAATCCATAGTGATTCATTTTTAGGCTAGAGCTCTTTAAGCTAGAACTTTAGATGTGAAAAAAATATACTCTGCATGTGTTTCCCCTAAAGCTTTCTTACACATTGAGGGTTGAAGTCCTGGCAATGAAAACAGAATTTGGTGCTGAGTCCCCCGTGTGAATATGTTCCTTTGAGGTGAGGAACAAACAAGCAAAAGCAAAAAAGTAGCCATGTGGACTTCCTTGGCATGCAGGGAGCGTATAGAAAGCTCTAGACTTCAATGAGAGATCAGTCCTAACCCCTCAGAAGTCCTCTAGCATGTGCAGATAATTGGGGGGGGGGGAAAGGTGTGGTCTTTTTCATTGTACAGCCCCACCCCCCAGAGAAGTACAGGAAGCATGAGAAAACTTCTGCCTTCTTGCCACTTTCTTGAGGGGCCCGGCCCATGCAAATAAAAAATGCTGTTGTAGTGGGCTCTGGACCCTGGCAAATGGTTGGCAATGCCTACCAACCATGCTCTACTCATGCGCAATACACTGTCTACCAGATTAAACTAACTCCCATCATGTACAGCAGAGGTGTCAGGGGCTAGCCAGGTTGGGCGCTGACTGAGGGTCTGCAGTCTTCAGAAGGCCCACCTGGGCTAGTTTGACCACTGAACCATCTAGTCTAGCTTCCTCTATCTCACAGTGGCCCCACCAGATGCTCCCTGAGGCAGTCACTACACCCCCCGTGGGGGGCATTGACGCGACACACCCCACGTGACGCCACAAGTGACACCCCACGTGACACGGCGGTGGCAGCGGCAATCCGGGATCGCGGCATACCTCCTGAGATGCCGGGACCTGAGCCCGAAATCTGGGAGGGTCCCGGGCATTCCGGGACGTATAGCAAGCGTATATATCTTGCTCCTGCATAGGCTTACCAGATCCAAAGGGGGACAGAGTACCTACCTTTAACCATTGGAATTTGGGCAGGTGCAGCTCATCATCATGGAAGGGTGCACAACAAGCTGCACCTGTCCAAATTTCAATGGTTAAAGGTAGGTACTCTGTCCCCCTTTGGATCTGGGAAGGCTAGGTAAAGGTAAAGGTGACCCCTGACAATTTAGTCCAGTCGTGTCCGACTCTAGGGTGTGGTGCTCATCCCCATTTCAAAGCCGAAGAGCCAGCATTGTCCGAAGACGCCTCCGTGGTCATGTGGTCGGCATGACTCTCCTTGCCGCAGCGCGCAGCATGCAGCTGGAACACGGAGCGCTGTTTACCTTCCCGCAAGTGGTACCTATTTATCTACTCGCATTAACATGCTTTGGAACTGCTAGGTTGGCAGGAGTTGGCCAAGCAACAAGAGCTCACCCCGTCGCGGATTCGAACTGCCGACCTTTCGATCGACAGCTCATGGTTCAGCGGTTTAACCCACTGCGCCACCCGCTGGCCTACTTATACATTATTATAATGTTGTTGCTATTTTGTTATAGTAAAAATTATTTCAATGTTCAATATTAGAAGTGTTTTGAGTCTTTATTTAGAAGTTACAATTCTAAACTTTATTTAGAAGTTTGGTGATGCTTTTGTGACCAGAAATATGCCATAGGAACCTAACTCTTGTTTACTTATGTTAGCCTATGGTAAAATTGGTTTTGTTATAAGTTGTTTCACTTAAAGTTGCAGTTTCCAGGAACCTATCTACAACTTTAAGTGAGTATTTCCTGTACTGTTTTACTGTTCTACTAATGTGTATATTTTCTTTAAGTTAAAAAAAGTTAAAAAATTTTTTAAATATCACCAAACTTTAAGGGTGCAGCTTATAATCAGGAGCGGCTTATACTCGGGACAATATGGTACTTTTATCCACAGAATGCTGTGGGATCCTTGGTGGGGTGAGCCAATCAAGGGATCCTTCTTTGGACCCCTGCTGGGTTCCGCCTTTGTCTTCTCAACCCAGTTGAAGGTGCGGGGGGGGGGCTCACTTGGAGGTCCGTTTGCTCATAAACTTTGATTCGAGCCTCCTTGATTAGACTGCATTCATGGAGTTGTTAGCCCCAAAGTTAGGATCTCTTAGGCAGTGGTTGTGGTCACAAGCCAGTAAGTGCCATTTGAATTTTGGAGCTGTGACAACTCCATTTGAGTTTAAGGAGTAAACAAGTCTCCATTACATCAGTGGAGGGGGATGATTACCTGGCTCACTGAAAAAGTATGGCTTTCCTGGCCTGTGGATCTCTGGCCTCTTGCCATCAGCCCAGCAAATAGCCACGTTGGTCTGGCCCAGGTTCTCTTGGCAGGCGCTCAGCACCAAGTACATGTGTATATAGATGCATGTCTCCTACATGCCTTGAAATAAGGGAAAATATTGCCCATGTAACCATGTATTGTTTAGTTTGGCTCATAGTTACATAAGAACGTGTCACCATTGAACATTATTTTTTTTTCCAAAAACCTATTTATAAGTAAATATTTAGAGCATGATCAATCAAAGTTAAGCACTTGTGATATTGATGAAATTAATGAGATTGAAATCAGTGGAATTTACAAGTGCTTAACTTTGGTTGATTTGCGCTCTTATTTAATATTTGACATCTTTCCTGGCTTTGCCTTCTTTTTTTCTTTGACAAAGGCTCTGGAAGGGTGCTGAGAAGTAATTTTGCAAGCATAGATAGGTTCATGCACATCTCTTATGCAAATACAGTGATATCAGTATGACACTGCTTGATGCTTAAACTGGATTTAGCCCTTTTCTCACACAGAACTGTAATGTGACACAGAATAACTGTAAATCCATTTTTCTTTGCTTTCCTAAGTCTTTTAAAATAATGTAAAAAGACCTCAGCTTCTGATACTTATGCGGATATCACTTCAAATAATTGCACTCATGTTTCCAGTTGGTTCCTTTTCATAAAGATATGGACACTTGAATATTCTCTGAGTGGCAAAATAAGACTTGCGTACAAGTGAGATCTCGACTAGACAAACCATTCATCAGGCCATAAAAATACCGTATTGGCCTGAGTATAAGACTCACTTTTTTCTCCTAAGGCAAGTCTTTAAAGTAGGGGTGCGACCCACAATCAAAGCCTAGCATTTTCGCCTAGCGTTTTCTGCAAAGCGTCCTGTTTTCAAGCCTCTCCAAGTCTCTTTCAAAGGTAAAACGGGGCTTTTTTTTTTCTTTTTCTTTCCGCTCTTAATCACTTGCTAAATGGCTGAACAATGATCTCTCTAGCAGCCTCTAACCTCAGGATGGAAGCATTTGAAAAAATTAACCCTTAAGCTCCAGCCCCAGGACTCTGGAAACTAAGATATTTATTGATCCTGCAGTTTGAAAGTTGAGAGCAAGAGCTCCTGCATAGGCTTACCAAATCCAAAGGGGGACAGAGTGCCAACCTTTAGGCTGCAATCCTATGCACACTTTCCTGGGAGTAAGCCCCATTGAATGCCCATTGACTTTCTGAGTAGACATGTATAGGATTGTGCTGTTAACCATTGAAATTTGGGCAGGTGCAGCTCAATCATCATGGAAGGGTGCAACAAGCTGCACCTGCCCAAATTCCAAAGGTTAATGGTAGGCACTTTGTCCCCCTTTGGATATGGGAAGGCTACTTATACTAGGGTGCCCAGTTTCAATAAGGGACAGGGTGCCTATGCCTTTAACTGTCCTAAAGCTGTACTGTTTTACTGTTCTAGGAAAGTTAAAAATGTATTTTTAAAAAAATAGCACCAAATTTTAAGGGTGCAGCTTATAATCAAGAGCGTCCTATACTCGGGACAATATGGTAATTGTTTCTGCACTTTATCACTTCGGTTTGCATATGAGGGGTTTCATGTTTACAGTTGCCTCTCGTCTTACAGGTGGGTGGTGGGTTACATTCCAGAGTCAATGCGTAAAGCGTATACTCAAAATTACCTTAAAAATCTGTTGCATCTGGAAAATAGGTACTGCCTCTTTAAAAATTACAAGAGACAGGTGGGAACTGATACCAATGGAGGGAACGGCAGCTTCATTCTTAGGCTTACCATCCGTCCCGGAAAACCCAGGACCGTTCCGGGCTCCGGTCCTGGGCTTTCCAGGCCCGGTGAAGTCTCCTCCGCTGCTGCTTTTTAAAGTTTAAAAACTTACCTTTTTCCGGCGGCGCCATCTTGGATCTTGCGAGATCCAAGATGGCCAACAGAAAAAAGGTACCTTTTGAACTTTTAAAGCGGTGGCGGCGGCTCTGGAGGGGGCAGGAGTCCTGGCCTGCTCGGATGCAGCCGGCCAGGCTCCAAGCGACGGTGAGGACAGCGAGGATGGTGAGGACGATGGTGAGGATGGTGAGGACGGCGCGGGAAAGTTGGTGGTGGCGAGGGCGGCGGCAGCAAGGAAGGACGAAGGGAACCCTCCCCCCCGAATGCACCCCCGGCTGCTTTGGCCCCCAGCTTGTGGGCGGCTCGTCGAGCTCCGGAAGGGGTGCACTGCTGCCACAGTGCTGCCGAAATTCGGCGGTGTGGCAGCGGCAGTGCACCCCCTCTGACCTCGACACCCCCTGCGCCCAGGGGCCCAAGGCCCCCCACCCCCTAACAACGCCTCTGGCTGTATCTCAAAATCTAGAGCTGATAGGGCAAAACCGATGCCATTTTTGGAATTAGCACCTCAGTTATACCCAAGAATAGGTTTAACTTCCAAAGCACCAGAAAAAAAATATCTTTTTTTGTTTGGGCTGTTACTTGTCTGGTTTCTGTCTCCTAGTGGCTACCACTCCTTCACTTATGCCTAGTTCTCACTGAAGTGGTCAACCTGTTCCTGGACTGAAGCACTTCAGCCCCCCAGTGGGAGCTTGCATGACTGGATGATATCACACACAAGAAATGCCTTTCACATAGAAAACTAGCATGCCAGGCAGAGGGCTAGGCTTGGCTTCTTTGCGTGGACATCTAGTTTTCTAGACATAGCGTAGTGCACACACTACAAGATGTCACCCACTACTTTCCAGTGATATAGACTTGAGTCTATTGACTCGGACTCTAGTCGAACTCAAGTCGCATCAATGACTTGACTCGGACTTGACTCGGTGATTTTAAAAGCCTCGAAAGACTTGACTCGAGACTCAGAGCCTTTTACGACAAGTCGAATTTTATTCAGGTTTAAACCCATTTTCCCCATTAAATAGATAGGGACTCGCAACTTGCAACCAAAGACTTGGGACTTTGTGGCAAAGACTTGGGACTTGACTTGAGACTTGGACCCAGAGACTTGAGACTTGATTCGAGACTTGGAGTCAGAGACTTGATCCACATCCCTGCTACTTTCCCAGTCTGGGTTCCATATATGTTCCCACTTTCCAGTATACTGGCTTTCTTGACATGCGTTGAATCACAAATCAGACCAATTCAGAATTTTAACAGTTTTACTAAAGAATCAGAGCATACCAAGTTACAAATCAAAGTGAAATTGAAAGCAGGGAATTCGTTCAGAAACAACATTTCAAGATTTAAGAAATGGATTGTTATGACACAAGAAACATTCCTATGAGTCACTATTAATCTAACAAAGTAAAGGATGGAGATTTAATGAGCTTAAAAGAGAACATAAATATAGCTTTTAAAAGATTATTAATAATCTAAATAACAATTCTATAATTAAAATATTCCTGTCAACATGATACCAGCAATTAACAAATATAAAAAATAAGTTTCCAACTAAATTAAGAAAAATTCTTAATATACCAGTCAAAATTATTAAATACAGTAGCTACTGGAATGATAGCTGTTTGGTCTCACTTCAGAGTAGTCACTGTTGTCTAGACTCGAGCAAGATGTTGCTCTGGTAAATTTTTATATCCCACAAACTAATGATTCAGAATTAAAAATCCGCCTATTGCCGGGAAACTCCGTCGTTATGGATATAAAAATTTATTTCAAAAAATAAATTTCACAGGTGTTAAAACATACTTGACGTTTCGCACAAGTAACATTCGTGGCATCATCAGAAATCCCCTGTAGTGTTCCTAAGACAGCTTAAAAAGGTAGTGCAGGATTTTAAGCTGTTTTAGGAACACTATAGGGGATTTCTGATGATGCCACGAATGTTACGTGTGCGAAACGTCAAGTATGTTTTAACACCTGTGAAATTTATTTTTTGAAATAAATTTTTATATCCATAACGACGGAGTTTCCTGGCAATATGCGGATTTTTAATTCAAGGATATGGTCACGTCGTGAAAATCTACAAAAATATCTAATGATTCAGAGTTTTGAATGTGAAATGATTTTAATTACCCTAATAAGCTAAATTTGGTTGGATTATAACACTGAGAGACAGTATGTGTAGTACAGTGGCTCCTAATAGTCAGGAGGCTGCGGACCACTGTGGCAACACGCTCAGGTGCCATGGACCACCCTGGCAACCCGGGAATAGTTTGGCGGTGACGTGATGACGCCACACATCATCTGCCGATTGCTTCCGGATTGCTGGGATTTCACGTCTTTAAAAAGTTTTGAACTTTGGGACCCCTCTCTGGTCGTAACGATTCACTCTGCTGATTCATTGCCATAATGTGGGACAGCTAAATACCTACAACAGGGTTCTGATATGAAGCCTTCCTTACCCATTGGATTCATGCAGGGCTTGTGTCTTTTCTCATTGTAGCAGTCTGTATTCACCCTCCTTGTTTGCACATTTCTGAAGCGGAATGGCTTGCAGGGGCCACCTCTGTATGAAATCACAATGTGGGAAGCGACCCTCAGATGTGCCTGACTCCAAAACTTGCCGGCAAAAATATACTGATATACTGTCTAGCATTGCCATAAAGGTTTGAGAGGAGAATGGAAAAAGAAAGAGCGGGAAATGCTTGTATTAAATCCAGACGATGAAAGGTGACTCTTGTGTTCTGTGTCAAAAAACCTCCCTGTGCAGTGACCCATTTTTCCTCTGAAGATTGTGGGCCACATGTACTGGTTGACAGCAAGCACTCAGCATGGAACTTTGCTTCTCTCTTACCCTCTTCAGAGGATATGAAGAGTGTGTACGGCAACGCAGGCAGCAGGCATCTGCCACAGAACACGCTACTGAGACTTTGGAGGAGGCTTCCCACATTCTCTTTTAAAACCAGCACAGGAACATAGCCAAAGGTGAGGTTGGGAAGAGGTGACTACCAGATCTGCAGTTCACAAACCTCCCAGGGCTTTGTCCAGAATGCCTGTGCATTCTTGCACTTCATACTTGCTTCTCCCGTGGAGGTTTATGGAGGCGAACATACCTGGACCTTACTCAGGTGAAGCTGCTTTATACCACGTCAGACCTCATCTCTTGGACTCAGTAGCGTTGTCAGGGGGGGCCCTTGGTGCCCAGAGCCCCAGGGCGCGGACCCCTGAAGTGGCGGAAGGGGCGGAATTGCGGACTCAGGGGGGCGCAAACTCACGTTCAGGTGGCTCTTTTTTGACGTTCTGCTGGTTTTTCGCAGCTGGAACGGCCGCGTTTCGGCCCACCCGCCCAAGCCTCCGTACGGCTCAGAAAACAAGTCAAAACAGTGGGGGGGGGGTGTTTGGAGGCGGGGCATGATGTTGCGCCCCCGCATCACATGGGCGCCTATGCGGGATGGAGCGGGCGCCCCCCCCTGTGGGGGCGTAGCAACACCACTGCTTGGACTATCCACCTCCGCTCTTGTCCATACTGGCTGGCAGCAAGACTCCAGGGTTTCAGCAGGGGTCTTCCAGGCCCTGGCCAGGGCTTGACCTTGAGCACACCTGCATGCAATGCATATGTTCAGCCACTGAGCGATGGCCCTTCTTTGAAGTCCACAGGTTCCTGCTAACTGCTTGCATCTAGCCAACTTTCCCCCTCCATGATTTTGGAGATGCTGAAACTGTTCCTCAACCTCAGTTCAATATCTTCTATCAATACCCACTCAATCCACACCATTTAGTATCCCACAAAGACAAGCACATTCATTTTCTCACCCAAACCTATAGACTCGCCCCTTCCCAGGAACCAGCAATTTGGGTCTATTAAGCCCTCATATGTTGTGTAGGGGAGGCAGAACGTGTGATAGGGAGGACTGGGAGGGCGCATGGCCCCAAACCCGCTGCCAAATAGCTGTTGCTCTTTGACGCTGACCTTTGGCAGCTGCCGAAACGATGACTTTGCTGCGCTAAAATGCTGGAGGGCAAGTAGTATGAATAAAAGTCTGACATTTACCCTGTTAATGAGATTTTCCCACAATTAATCAGTTTTGAATAATTTAATGGAACTCTTGGCTCTACTATAGTTATAAAGAAGTGCCTCAGACTTGTTTTGTTTTTGTGATATGATATTGAACAGAGTTTGCAAGGGCAGGCACAGTGTCCCCAGCAAAATCTTTACTGTGCAAATTTTACAGTACAGTGAAAAACAAGTACTGCACAGTAACTGGGCAAATTTCAAGATGATTGAAAAGCCATGTTCTTGTTAAACAACATATCTCTTTCCCCCATCCCAGTTCTTCAAGGCTAAGCAGTGTAGGAGGCGCCTCCCAGACAGTCTCGCTGGTGACTCACCAGCGAGACTGGGGAGGCGCCTAGAGAGGCACACTTCCTCTTCCTCCTCTTCCATCCGAGTTGTCCGAGGTTCCCAGCCCCGGCCCGAGTTGCTGCTTTTGCTTCGCCCTGCGCCCGGCGATAACCCCCGATGCGCGCAGAAGCCCGAGCCTCGAGAAGGATGCGCGCCAAGGTAGGATTTGAAAAAAGCGGCGCCGAGGGGGGGGATTTTGCGGCACCGAGGGGGGGAATAAATAAATAAAATGCGGTTTTGGAGGGGGCGCCAATTCGAGGATGGGGGCCCCTATAGATTTAGGGCTAGCGACACTACTGGATGAGCGGGCTGCAGGGGGCTAGAGAGAGAAGGAGAAGTCAGCAAAAATTGTGGCTCTTTCCTTTTGCAGATGCACTATGCTTGTACAAGCTTCAGGTTGGCTAAAACCCTCTGTTTCCAGTATTCATGTTTGCAGAGAAACCTTGCAAAGACGATCTGGCAATTTTAGCACTCTGGCTAAAAAGCACATTCTAGTAAATCAAATGGAAGACTTTATCATTTAATAAGCATGAATGATATGAGGGATACAATACAAATCTATAGAAATTTAGCCTGTTCAAGTTCACGAACACTCAGGTGTAAGTTTCGATTTTGCTGAATAACATGGGGACATTTGGAAGAGAATGCCTTCATGCAGGACTATTGGCTATGCTGTGTTGTCCAAAAGCTGAATAGGTATAAGAAATAAAACAGATGGCAATAAATTTAAGTACATCTTTTTTTGTGCAGCTATTGCCGATTTCTCTCTAGAAGATATTTTAAATTCCCAGCACCTGTTTTTAATTATATTTCTGTTTATTAATAAGTCAACATTGGTTTGACTCAGCTGTTCAGAATTCTTCAACTTACTCTTTGTGCCATCAGAGAAGAATATTATAAAGTTTTTCCCCCTGTTGTGTCTATTTTAATATGTTTCAGAAATCTATCATGTACTTGAAAGAAGAGGAGGAGGGTTCAAATGTATCATTCGGTCATAAAAGGTTTTTAAAAAGTGCTGTGATATTGTGGGATATCTATTCTGAAAATGTGATTTTCACCTCCATCTGAAGAGATGTTGCTCTCAGGTAGCTGCACAAAGGATTGGGTGCGAGGGTTTCAGCACTCATTCCTTACACTAGAGTTGACTCTCCATTCCAGTCTCCAGTGCTGGTCCAGCAGTAGCCACCTGCACTGTTGTAGAAGTGTTTCTTCCTGGTCAGTTGATGCTAAGCAGCAAGGGGCCCGAAATAGTTCTGAGATATGTTCAGCAGATTTCCTTTCATAAATGGTCTTGGAGTGAATTTTCAGTGGTATGTGGGCAGATCTCCATGATCATGCACCACTTATTTAGCACAAGATGGCTGGTGACCGATGTAATTTTTTTCAGGGAGTTGAAAGGTATGATGGAGGCATCATTGCCCTCGCTGTGCATACTCATTCCATGATCTTCCTTCTCCCCTATACACATGTTCGACCTTTATGACCATCCTCACCCTGCTGTGGGTGCTCTCATTTTCACAGGTTAGGAGGAGGCTGGGACTAGGGCCTTCCACCCTGTTAATGGAAACTCCTTCTAGAGATAGTCACGTGCCATTCACGCTTTAGAGCGAAATCTACCGTAAGGATCCGGCCGGCGGCCCGGGGCCACTCGCCAGATCCTATCCCTGTTCCTTAGCAGCACCATCAGCACTTGCAGCTGCCAAGATTCTGACTTCTACACATCTCTTAACAACAGAGAGGTCCTAATGGTGGAAGGTTGGCCACCCCTATCTTAGGGGTTGAATGGGAACCGTTCTATTCTCCCATGCATTCAATGTGTACTCTGCTTTTGCTTTGACAGTGACTGTTGCTGGATTTTTAGCTCTGGATTTTACCTTTGGCTAATTGCTGTAATGTCTTTAAGACACCTGGAAGGCTTGATAGTGAAACAAAGAGCTAGAAATGTTTTCAGTAAATATCTTCTGTCTTCACAGGTTTTCGTGGTGCTTCAAAACCCTGTTTGGGCACAAATGACAATGGGATCAAGGAAATGGATATGAACTTCATAGGCAATGAGGCTTCTCTCTGTCATACCATCTTTAACAACTCTCCCCAAAAGCTACTGCCTGTCCTCAGCTGATGTCCCTTTAGCTGCAACCACAATCAATGTCAGTTTACACTGCAGCAGCTCAAGCAGTGAAGCTGCGTATCTGATTGATAGCTTAGAATAAATGTAACCCAAGCAGAAGCAAAGATGGTAAGTTCCTATTTTGCCAGTCATACTGGTTAATTCAACAGTTTACTTACAATTGTATGTAGAAAGGAATCCATTTAGTGCATTATTTACATGTATTTTAAAGTATGCATTTAAAACATGGTTTCATGTAGCCGATTAGACGCTGAATTTTTACATTGCAGAAAATGTGCTGAAAAGGCCCATAATAATTTGTGGTACTTGGTAAATAGTATAAAGTGGGGAAATTTCTGTAAACAAATCTTGCACATGCAAAAGGACCCCCATATTAAGAGCTTCAAATCAAAATCAGCATAATCCATCATCTAGAAAAACACTTTGAATCTGTAGTGAATATAACCACATTAATAACTAAATCCAAATAAAAACAATCTACTGGGTTAAATATTTTCTATAAATAAAATACTTCATTAGATTACTTGCATATTTTATCATCTGATTTGTAATTCTGCTGTGAATTACATATGCTAAAAAGCTTTAATTCCTGTTCCTTTCATAATTAATAGTCATTTAATCAGAACATATGCTATTTGGCCAATTCTTTTCTTTCTTTAACTTGCATTTGTTTCTCTAAAACAGTGTTTCTTAAAGTTTTCCCCGCAAGGTGGGGAGAACTTTGACTGTTTGCGGGGGTGGAGCCAGCAGCGGCGTTGATCTGAGGGACTTACCAGGGCTTGGGGGAGCTTTGGGGAGGCCTGCGCATCCTTCTGCAGACCTCCCCGATCTTCGGATTGCTGCAAAACAGCGATCTTTGGGCGCTTTCTGTTTTTGGCAGCGGCGGTGGTGATCCCCTGGATCGCCGCCACCGCCATGCTGTCCCCTCCCCTTAAGGGGGCAGGGGGCAGCTTAAGTTCTCAATGGTGGGTCACGACCCACAGTTTGAGAAACGCTGCTCTAAAACTTTCCAGAAGGTATTGGGTTAGAAAAGTTGTTATGTGTTATTTATACCTATGTGGCACCTTGGCTGTACAACTGCAATTTCTTTTGAAGAATTAATGTAATATTTGTGTTCATGATTTCAGTTTCTCTGCTTCTGTCACAGAATCAAAGCCCACTCTACTCCTCTGAAGGCTAAGCCCAGTTCAACTTGGGGACCTGGACCCCAGAAGAATGACAGGAAGGAGAAGGGGCTGGAAGGCAGGGGGACAGGAAAACCCAGCAGCAACCCATGGTGGGGACTTGGGGGGGGGGCTGTCCCTAATACCTCCGAGTGGCCAGCCACCCTATGGCAGGGCTGTGGCCACCCACATAGGGATCCTGAGCCTGTTTCCCAGAGTCTCATCTGTAGGTTTGGATACTTGGAAAGGGTCACCTAAGATCCTGAATTTCCTGCTCCTGCAGATCAAGTGGGCTTCATGGTCCAATGAACTGGCTCAGTACCATGTCATTGGCTTACTGGTTAAGAAGAAGAAGCTTAAATAATAAACCACAACATATAGGGCTAACATCATGACTGTCTTTGAACGACTTAGCAGCCGGGGAATTTGCTGAGACGATAAAAGAGTCCAAAACAGGTGAAAATTAGGGGGAAATCAAGGATTTTCACCACAGTCATTATAACCAACTAGCAAAGGTTAAGAAAGAGCAGAGGGCAAGTACGCAAGGTTTGGGTTAAGAGAGGTGTGATCTCACAGGCTTGGTGGGGTGCTTTTTATTTAGTCGTTCTAACAGCAGGCTGTGATGGCCCCGCTTCTCCAGTTCTGTCACATTGTAATTAGAATTATCACAGCCTGTATGATATTTTAATTTGGGCTAAGCTCAAGAATTCTGAGACATGGAGAATCTTGCCACAGAAAGTGGATTATTACATTATGTTCAAACCCCTTTCAGCCAAGCTTCTTTGCAAAGTAAATTGGGTTGAAAAGAATCTTCAAGTTAGTTATGGCAAATCAGATTTAAGACAACTTGAATCAAAATCTAGTACTTGAATAGTTAGCATTTTTTAATGGCTGCTGGTGTCTTAGAAGCACTGCATGGCATTAACTAATTAATTTACTCACAAACACTTAACATAATCCATCAAGAAACTTTGAAAAGTGTGAAATAGGAATGGTGAGTACCAGAGGTGGTATTTCAACCTAAATTGTTTGAAAATTGAGCGCATTCAGTATATCTAAAAGTGAAACATTTCATCATCATAAAATTGTCACTGAAAAGAAAAAAAAAAATCCTGTTAGAGCTTTCCATAATCTTATATTTAAACTAAAGCATACTATTCATTGTGGATCTAGATTTATCTGTGAAGTATAAAGAATCTTAAAGAGGAGGTCACAGAAGTTCTTTTACATATGAAAGGCTATCAGTAAATTTCCCTCCATGAACATTTTTGTGTTTCTTATTCTGCGTCTGACGCAAACGGTATTCCTCATTTAGCTTTTAGTAGGTGGGAGGGAGTGGTCGGCAAGGCTTCATCCCCAGGAATGAGTCCCCACAACCTAGAAACTGGGTTGCCACTTATTTTTCTGAGGAAGGCTTTGGACATTTGCCCTCTACAGGACAGAAATAAATCAAACTGCTGCACTTCTTTCCAGCATGGAGGTGCTGTGATGGGAAAGCAATACCTGTTGAATTTCTGCTTTCAACTTATGCCACTGTTGTAACCAGCGACGCAGCAAGAACGGGAGACCCCAGAATGGAAAGGGGATTCAAATCCCCTTTCAATTCCCCTTTTGGAGGGAATTTGAATCCCTTTTCCGTTCTGGGGCCTCCCGTTCTCGCTGCGCCGCTGGTTACAATGGTGGCATAAGTTGGATAGAATTGCGCTGTTAGTCTCAAGAAAGGCTCAAATTACATGCATTCGGACTGAACATGGCACAATGAAGTTTGTTCCTTTCCATTGCCCGAAATTTATGCCCGAAGTGCCCTCCTCTTTTTTTCTAAAAGATAGAATTTAAAAGATTAAAGTACTTGATTTTATACAGTGGCAATCTGTTCTAAGTGCTTTCTGGATCTGTGTACACTGAATACAGTCAAGGAGATGTGCCCTTTCATGAAAACCTGCGCTGAAATCTTTGTGCTGTCAGTAACCCTGAAAATGATGGAATAATATATTAAAGGGTAAGGCCCGTTCTGCGTCTCTCTATCAAACAGTGAGTTAAGCTATGAATTGATGTGCCTTCTTTAATGCGCTTTCCTCCTTGTGCTTAGGAAGAATAATATCCATTCTGCTGTGCTATGCCAAAATTGCACTGAAACAGCTGTCTTTTCTTCACTGGGCTAACCTTTTAACCTAAATGATTGCAGACTTTAGTATAACTAATTAGAGTTTAATGTCTACCATGTCAGGGTCTTTCCAAGCTGCAGACTAATTTATTTATGCTCATATGACTTTAAATATTTTAAGAGAGACATCTTTCTTCTGCCTAAATACCCTTTTGGAAAGTGATGGGACTGACTCAGCAGATGTTAGATATGGAATGTATGGCGCTACGTACGATAGCAAGTTAGCAATTGGGGTCTCAGGCCTTGGAGATCTGCCCTTTCTTCTTTGCAGTCCCATCAGATGCTTTCCCAGTCTTCATTCTGCACATATTGTGAGCGTCTGAGAGGCCCGATGAAGGGGCGGACCTGCTGACTGGGGAGTGGAGTGCATGGCCCCCCCAGCCACCTGGGTGTCAGAGTGGTTGGCCTTGCCCACAGGCAGGGTGTGGGAACATTGGCCGGCAATGATGCTGCCCACAGCATGTTTTCAGCCAGGTTTTTTTTTTGGGGGGGGGGGGAGTAAATTGGCAGCCAGGTGGAGGTGATGGTTCAGTATTAGGAAAAAGTAGGAAGGGCTGAGTCAAAGAAGGGCAGGGGTGGATAGCCCATGAGCCTGACTGAGGAGCTGCCTTAGGCAGCAGATTGATGGAGGGTGTCTGCCCCCTTTGGCCCATCTACCTCTGCCGCTCCTCCTCCCACTCACTGTACTTAAAAAGGAAGTGAAGCACAAGAAGGGTGGAGAGGAAAACAGTGGGCTAGTCCGTCATTCTCTTCCCCTCCATACTTCCTTTCTGCTCAGGTGCCCTCTTCCTTTTTGAATCCAGGGAGTGGGAGGAGAACAAGGAGCAGTAATGGTGGGTGCACTACCAGACAGAGCGGTGCATGCCTCTGCGCCACCTGAACCCCCCCAAATGTCCTCTGTGGACACCCTTGTGCATGCGGGCAGCCCCCCATGGATGAGGGGGAAGGCAAGCAGGTGTCCCCCCGTCCTCTTTCCCATTGTTTCCCAAACTTTTTCGATCTGTGGCTCCCTTAACCATTGGCAAGCATTGGCCGCTGCTCCCCATGACATTATGTTGATGCCTGCCAATTGGCATTGCACTGTTTTCCGAGAGGATTCCATGGCACTCCACGGCTCCCCTGGCCGTGCCTCTCAGTTTGGGAACCACTGCTCTTTCCATTTACTTACTTACAGAGAGCACAGTCTGCAGCCTCCCTGGTCCACATTGCTTCTGTTTGAAATCAATGGGAGCAGTATATGCTGAGAACCTCTTTATATGTAAAGGGAAATGAGGTGGGCTCCAAATCACCTGTCCATTTGTAAGCACCAAGTGGGGAGGGACATAAAACTGACAATGCAAGAACATAAAAAGACAAATGATCCATATAAATATCAGTCAACTGTGTCAGTCACCAGCTAGATATCATGAAATAAAAGAAGCTTACAGAAAACCTATCCCCTTTATAGGAAATACTGTTTTGTTTTGTTTTTTTTAAAAAAAGCTTCACAAGTTATGATTGCAACCCCTGCTACCATTTATTATTATTTCTGAAAAACAAACTGACTGTGGCTCAGATCATGAGCTTCTTATTGCAAAATTCAGGCTTAAACTGAAGAATGTAGGGAACACCACTAGACCAGTCAGATATGACCTAAACCATATCCCTTATGAGTATACAGTGGAGGTGAAGAATAGATTTAGGGCATTAGAACTGGTAGACAGAGTGCCTGAAGAACTATGGACGGAAGTTCATAACACTGTACAGGAAGCAGCAACTAAAACCAATCCCAAAGAAAAAGAAATGCAAGAAAGCAAAGTGGCTGTCAGATGAGGCTTTACAAATAGCTGTGGAAAGAAGGAATGCGAAAAGCAAAGGTGAAAGGGAAAGATATAAACAACTGAATGAAGATTTCCAGAGAATAGCAAGGAGAGATAAGAAGGCCTTCTTAAATGAACAATGCAAGGAAATCGAGGAAAACAACAGAATGGGGAGAACTAGAGATCTCTTCAAGAAAATTGGAGATATCAAGGGAACGTTTTGTGCAAAGATGGGTATGATAAAGGACAAAAAAGGCAGAGACCTAACAGAAGCAGAAGAGATTAAGAAGAGATGGCAAGAATACACAGAAGAACAATACAAGAAAGATCTGAATGTTCCTGATGACCACGCTGGTGTGGTCACTGACCCAAAGCCGGACATCCTAGAGAGTGAAGTCAAGTGGGCCTTAGGTATCATTACTAACAACAAAGCTAGTGGAGATGATAATATCCCAGCTGATGATGCTGTGAAAGTGCTGCACTCAATATGCCAACAAATTTGGAAAACTCAGCAGTGGCCAAAGGATTGGAAAAGGTCAGTTTACGTTCCAATTCCAAAGAAGGACAGTGCCAAAGAGTGTTCAAACTATCGCACAATTGCACTCATTTCACATGCTAGCAAGGTTATGCTCAAAATCCTACAAGCTAAGCTTCAGCAGTACGTGGACCGAGAACTACCGGACGTACAAGCTGGGTTTCGAAGAGGCAGAGGAACTAGAGATCAAATTGCCAACATGCGCTGGATCATGGAGAAAGCACGAGAGTTCCAAAAAACCACCTACTTCTGCTTCATTGACTACGCAAAAGCCTTTGATTGTGTGGATCACAACAAACTGTGGCAAATTCTTCAAGAGATGGGGGTACCAGACCACCTTACCTGTCTCCTGAGAAACCTGTATGCGGGTCAAGAAGCAACAGTTCGGACCGGCCATGGAACAACCGACTGGTTCAAAATTGGGAAGGGAGTACGGCAAGGCTGTATATTGTCACCCTGCCTATTTAACTTATATGCAGAGTACATTATGAGAAATGCAGGGCTGAATGAATCACAAGCCGGAATCAAGATTGCCGGGAGAAATATCAACAACCTCAGATATGCAGACGATACCACCCTAATGGCAGAAAGTGAAGAAGAACTAAAGAGCCTCTTGATGAGGGTGAAAGAGGAGAGTGCAAAAGTTGGCTTGAAACTCAACATTAATAAAACCAAGATCATGGCATCTGGTCCCATCAATTCCTGGCAAATAGAAGGGGCAGAAATGGAAGCAGTAACAGATTTTACTTTTCTGGGCTCCAAGATCACTGCAGACGGAGACAGCAGCCATGAAATTAAAAGATGCTTACTCTTTGGAAGGAAAGCCATGGCAAACTTAGACAGCATAATAAAAAGCAGAGATATCACCATGCCAACAAAAGTTTGCATAGTCAGGGCGATGGTGTTCCCAGTAGCAATATATGGTTGCGAGAGTTGGACCATAAGGAAGGCTGAGCGCCGAAGAATAGATGCTTTTGAACTGTGGTGCTGGAGAAGACTCCTGAGAGTCCCTTGGACTGCTAGGAGATCAAATCAGTCAATCCTAAATGAAATCAACCCTGACTGTTTCCTGGAAGGACAAGTACTGAGGCTGAAACTCAAATATTTTGGCCACCTAATGTGAAGAGAGGACTCTCTGGAGAAGACTCTGATGCTGGGAAAGATTGAAGGCAAAAGGAGAAGGGGAAGGCAAAGGATGAGATGGTTAGACAGCATCACCGATGCAACGAACATGAAAATGAGCGAACTCAGGAAGATAGTGGAGGACAGGAAGGCCTGGCAGGATATGGTTCATGGGATCACGAAGGGTCGGACACGACTTAACGACTGAACAACAACAACAACAATCACCATCTCCATTTAGGATTGAATCCAAGTTGCTCAATGCACCTTGACCAGGGCCACTCAGAGGAATTTTATCAGGGGGTACAAAGTTTCTTTGGGGCCCCTTCCCTTCATGTGAATTTGGCTCCTGGGCCCTTTTTGGCCCTAGGCCTGGGTATGATTGCCCTGATCCCAGAGACCAGCCATTAGGGAAGCAGGGATATAGGCTTAGCCACTTTATTTCAATTGTATTTAAATAGCCTAACCATTTGCAGGATTGCAGTTTTCAGTGTTAAGTCCCTCTCTGACAAAAACCTTCTAAGACAGCAGCAACTGTTTCTTGCAAGGTCTTATCAGAGGCACAAAACCTTGGAATGAGAAATTCCAGAATGTGCTGTGGCCAGGGAGGTTTGAATAAAGCCTCTTTGAAAGGGCAGCAATTAATTTTCAAGGCAATAAGTCCAAGAAGTAAATGAAGAAGATTGATGCGACTGATACACACCAACCTCATTAGAAGTTTAAGCGGATGCTAGATGCTTGTTAGGTGCTAGAGCTAGATGGTGTGGTTCCAGTATTATGTGCAAGATAAATAAGCATGAGAGATTGACGGAAATACTGCGGAAGAAAGTCCCTCTAACCAGAGAAGGTTACTGCAGAATAGAACACAGATGCAAGCCCATAAGAGACCTGAGAAAAATGCAACGAACATGAAAAGGAGCGAACTCAGGAAGATAGTGGAGGACAGGAAGGCCTGGTGGGATATGGTTCATGGGATCACGAAGGGTCGGACACGACTTAACGACTGAACAACAACACCTACACATTAGCAATATATCCAATTTAAATTGTCTGGCCTAATGTGCTACCAGCTACCAGAATTTATTTCAAAAACTTTAATCTCCAGGAGGAAACAAACAAACAAACAAACAAACAAACAAACAAACAAACAAACATACTCATTTCAGTCAGTCAAATATCCCTTTCAATACACAACGGTATAAAACCATGGCAAGTATTTTGAAGTATTGCTCAATTCTGAGTCATTTTGCAGTTCTATAACTTGAATTTGCTCCTTGAGTTGAAATTTAGCTGCTGGAGATGATGATTCTAAGAAGCCAAGCTTTGATAGTCTACCATTGCTCATTTGTCAAGATTTGATCTGCAGTTGAGGGTGCAGAAACAGAAAAATTCGGCAACTTTCATCATTCACAAAAACCATGGGAATTAGCTGGTAGTCCAAGAAGGATGTTCAGGAATTACTTTATGCTTTTTCTATCTCCAGAGTAGCCTCATAACTCTCTCTCCCTGTCTCTCTCTCTCTTTCTCTGCAGCACAGGAAATATGAACCTGGATTTTTAGCTTACCTTATCTTCTGGTGTTGCCTACGATACAAGAAACTGGCTAAAAGACAACAGTGCTGGAAAATATATGGAGTGTTAGTGTTTGCATATAAAATAACTCATTTTGAAATTGAAATGTTTACTTGAAAGGCAGGATGAAACTCCCCTAAATAGCAGCCTGAAAACTCCACTGTCATTACATGCTGTGACAGTCAGATTCATAAAACATCAGAACAAGGAAGAAAATTGAACACCTCCCATCTAGCTCAGCCCCAAAAGACTTATCTAAGAACAAGACCCTTGGGGAGTCAGCTTGCACTGTCTCCGTACATGGATTTATCACCTGCAGCACTATAGGACACAAATAGCTTCTCATACGAGAAAATGGAAACACCTCACATTTCTTTTCACTTCCTCTGCTGTAAAGTATTATGTCTTAAGTGTGGGCAAAGTTTGGAAATACAGCTGATCTACAGCTAAAGGGAGATGAAGGGAAATGACAGGATTTGACTTTTCTAGTCCAGCTTTAAGTTAAAGCATTGCAACTATGCGCTTTCTGAACCAATGTGACAATTGTTTGGTTACAAAGGATTGCAGTTACAGGTTATTCCATTTCTCTACTTCTCCTTCTGTTGTGAGAAAACATCTGTTCTTTTAGCAGACGCAGAAAGGCCATGTAGATGTTCAGTTTTTCAGAGAGTACTTTTGTATGGGTTGGACATGACTTAACGACTGAACAACAACAACTTTTGTATGGCAGCTTTTCCCCATGACTGTTCATAAAGGTGGGTTTCCCCCTTGTGGCCGGGCTTTCTCTGCCAGTCTGTAATAAAATATCAGGCACTCCTAGCTAAGTGCAGTGCATCCTAGCTAAGTGCAGTGCATCCCTATACTGTAGTTATTTAAGAAAAAAAATGTGATCCGCTAGTACTATTTGTCAGGGGTCACCTGGAGACGGGCTCCCTGCCTTCGAACTCACCGCAGCCCAGGGCCTTCGAGCAGCATTGCCCGATGATCCAGGGGGAACCATGGCAGCTGGTGGATGTCCAGGACCCGCTGAAAACAGGAACGTGGAAGTTGTTCCAGCGGAGAGAACGGCCGCACTGACAGTGGACCTTCAGCGTGCCTCCAACAACGGCAGCTCACCAGACGCTGCATGAGCTACGGCCGCGCAAGCACCGAAGGGGACAACAGCGGGGAGAGCCTGACAACTGACACGGCACAGCCAGCTGACAGAGACACAAGCCGTCAAGCTAACCACCGACAGCTGGGGCTCAGAACCAACGGCAAACAGCCAATCAGCCGAGACGGGCGGAGTGCTCACAAGGGCAGGGTCTAAGTGGGGAAAGGCGGGTGGATCCTTGATAAGGAATAAATGCTCCCGAGAGGCCGATGAGGAGGCTGGTCCAGTGTTAAGCTCCATGGCCAACGATTAGTATGCAATGTCTCACATTTACGGGTTCAGACGCCATGTAGAAATAATCTTGAAGTCTTTAAATCCTTCAAATACCGCTCCGCGGGTTTCCTTATTGCAGGCAGCCACGGACGGACTAAAATCATTAAAAATTCAAGGATGCAGTACCTAACGTTTCGTTCCGTAGAACCTGGAACATAGTCATAGGATAAATCACACGGATTATGGTGGAATAGCCTAAGGTTGGCCAGTGCTGAGTTTCAAATAGTGCAAAAGCGCGGGAAACCGCTCTTGATTGTAAACGGAAATACCTGGTCAAACCAGGGGTGTTTGTGTGGAATACATGTGTATCTGAACCATGAATATTGAAGGTGTCCATTGGGATATAAAATTATTATATACAGGACGTCTGACTCAGTTGGTAGAACGATCGTCTCATAAATGCCTGAAGATCTGAAGGACAGCAGTTCAAGACGGCCGGAAGTGTCTGTATTTGTCTGCGAGCTGCCAGCACGCCGAGCGGATAAGTTGCAGAGCCTCTGTGGGGAAGTGGAACTGCAGCTGCAGCACTTGAGTGGCAGTTAAGGTTGCCTGTCAGCTGAAGCGTGGTGAGGCGAACACCAGATAGATAGATAGATAGATAGATAGATAGATAGATAGAGAGAGAGAGAGAGAGCTGGACTGTGAAAGCAACATCTAGAATGAAGGGTTCTATGAAAGATTATAACATTATTGTATTGTAAAAACCCCTTGGGGTTTAGAAAGCCTACCCATGTAAACCGCCTTTGAATTAAAGTCGGAGGAGAAATCCGATGACCAAAGAAAAGGTGGTATATAAATATTGTATATTATTATATATTATTATTTATTTTATTAAGGATATTTATATTTTTGACAAAAGTAATTCACAAAGGAGTTTACAAAGTAAAACGAATCCTTCAGTGGTTCCCTGTCCCCAAAGTGTTCACAGTCTAAAAAGAGACGGGGTTTAAAAATGCTTTGCTTTGGCTGGATTGTTCTCTTGCTCAAAGGTATGGTGGCTGCTCTCTGCCAGCCTCACAAGTACTCATACAATTAAAGTGAAGACAAGGGGTTATTTGTCCAGTCAGCAGCAAGAGGAGCTGTTAGTTTACACCTTCCTCAGAACAGCTTCAGAGACCTCCAGATTGCAAGAACAGACTTTGTGCTTATTTTGGAGCCTTTTTTTTTACACATAAGGGGAAAAAAACCACATCGCATTTTTTTAAACTGTTGTAGCCATAAATAATTTCATTCCCTAACATGAGCAAGTCAAATCATAAGCTTTAAAAAAAGAAATGCAAAGACAAGACTGCTTAATTAATGCCAAAGCTTTGAATTCTTAGAGCTTTTTAGGATGTTTTAAAGCTCAGCGAGGAGGGGGGGGGGAAATCCAACAAAGAAAAGGATTCAAATTATAACAAGGAGAAAGGGGGGAAATTAGCATGTTGGTTGTTAAAATATAAGTTTAAAGCATTGACAGAGACACAGATAAAATGATGAGATGGCAGTCTTGAAAGAAAAAAATATAAAGGATTATAAAGTCTTCAAAGAAAAAAAGGCAAACTTTTTATTCTTATATAGAGAGTGACATTTTGCCGTGCTCCACAGATGACGAAGCAGCTGCTCTTCCTATATTCGGCAGAGTGAATCTTCTCCGTACACTGGAGAGGTTACGCTTCTTTGGGTATCAAACTGATTCCGTTTCTGTTCTTGGTTTCCTGCCATTCCGCTCACATCCATCCAAGTGTTAATACTTGCCAAAAGGTAACAAAGGACAAAAAGTACACTTCTAGTATAACAACATGGTACTGTACTCCAGTCCTAAATATATTTGTCATCGTCATGAACACACAGAGCACACCGACGCTGCAACATTTTATTCCTGTATAATAGGCTGCATTCACAAGTACAAACAACATGGGCTACTCTTGTGGGTGTTATTCAAGAGTGTGCCCTTGCACTGGGCATACACACCTTAGTTCTGAGCCAAGCCTAAATGCACACAGCTGATGTTAGAGTGGCTGCATAGACATCGTCCCGATTCAACACATGAACCACCCAGGAAGTTGCCTTCTGCTGAGTCAGGCTCTTGGTTCATCTAGATCAGAATTATTTAATGCAGTGGTTCTCAAAACATTTTAGCACCAGGGCCCACTTTTTAAAGCGACATCCTATCGGGACCCACCTAGCTTTAAAAAAAGGTGATCTTGAAATAAATAATATACAGCGCAATCCGACTTAACCTTTGTGCCGGTGTAACCAGCAGCGCAGCGAGAACGGGAGGCCCCAGAATGGAAAAGGGATTCAAATCCCCTCCAAAAGAGGAATTCAAAGGGGATTTGAATCCCTTTTCCATTCTGGGGCCTCCCGTTCTCGCTGCGCCGCTGGTTAAACCGGCACAAAAGTTAAGTCGGATTGCACTGATATTTATTTACAAGTAATATTTATTTATTTGCAGAAAACTCAATCCATTTCTCATAATAAGGCAGCCCTAATGAAGAGCCTCAAGGCTTGAGAGGCTTATGGTAGTTGTGTGACCCAGCCTTCACCTGCCCCCACTACCTGTCATTCATTGGCAGACTTGGGGGGGAAAAAACACACCAGAAAAAAGATGCTCAAATATTTATCTTGCAAAACTGCAGGAGCTAAGCTCTTTGCAGGGCAATTAGTATCTATCTAATTTTTGAATAGCCTCAGGGCTTAATCTTTCTATCACCTGGAACCCACCAGAAATCAGGTTGTAACCCACCAAGTGGGTCCCGACCCACAGTTTGAGGAACACTGATCTACTGGCAGAGGTTCTACAGGGTTTTGGGCAGGGGTCTTCCCCAGGACTACCTACAGAAGCTGGGGATACCCTAAATAGCACCAGTCAGCTCTAAATCCAGCCCCTCACTCCCTCACATGTACTTGGTGTGTGTGCATGCCAGGTGCGTATGACCCAGACCAGGTTCCTGGCATTTTGCTTGGTCTGATGGCATCAAGTCCCACCGACCTTAAGGAGAAGACCAACTTCGGTCCATCAGAGCAACTTCCCTCCTCCCCTCATCTGGCTGATCTAGGAGAAGCCTTGCCTACCTTTGGGGGAAAATTCCATGACCAACCACACCTTGCTTGGTGGAGTGTTGAATGTTAGAGTCCAGGGCTCTTTGGTCTATCTTTTACTGGGTAAGGGGGAGGCCCAGAGATTAGCCCCAGGCCTCCAGTGCATGATTTTGTTGTTGTTCAGTCGTTAAGTCGTGTCTGACCCTTCGTGATCCCATGAACCATATCCCGCCAGGCCTTCCTGTCCTCCACTATCTTCCTGAGTGCGCTCATTTTCATGTTCGTTGCATCGGTGATGCTGTCTAACCATCTCATCCTTTGCCTTCCCCTTCTCCTTTTGCCTTCAATTTTTCCCAGCATCAATGTCTTCTCCAGAGAGTCCTCTCTTCGCATTAGGTGGCCAAAATATTTGAGTTTCAGCCTTAGTACCTGTCCTTCCAGGGAACAGTCAGGGTTGATTTCATTTAGGATTGACTGATTTGATCTCCTAGCAGTCCAAGGGACTCTCAGGAGTCTTCTCCAGCACCACAGTTCAAAAGCATCTATTCTTCGGCGTTCAGCCTTCCTTATGGTCCAACTCTCGCAACCATACATTGCTACTGGGAACACCATCGCCCTGACTATGCGAACTTTTGTTGGCATGGTGATATCTCTGCTTTTTATTATGCTGTCTAAGTTTGCCATAGCTTTCCTTCCAAGGAGTAAGCATCTTTTAATTTCCTGGCTGCTGTCTCCGTCTGCAGTGATCTTGGAGCCCAGAAAAGTAAAATCTGTTACTGCTTCCATTTCTGCCCCTTCTATTTGCCAGGAATTGATGGGCCCAGATGCCATGATCTTAGTTTTATTAATGTTGAGTTTCAAGCCAACTTTTGCACTCTCCTCTTTCACCCTCATCAAGAGGCTCTTTAGTTCTTCTTCACTTTCTGCCATTAGGGTGGTATCGTCTGCATATCTGAGGTTGTTGATATTTCTCCCGGCAATCTTGATTCCGGTTAAATAGGCAGGGTGACAATATACAGCCTTGCCGTACTACCTTCCCAATTTTGAACCAGTCGGTTGTTCCATGGCCGGTTCGAACTGTTGCTTCTTGACCCGCATACAGGTTTCTCAGGAGACAGGTAAGGTGGTCTGGTACCCCCATCTCTTGAAGAATTTGCCACAGTTTGTTGTGATCCACACAATCAAAGGCTTATGCGTAGTCAATGAAGCAGAAGTAGGTGGTTTTTTGGAACTCTCGTGCTTTCTCCATGATCCAGTGCATGTTGGCAATTGCCGCCTTAATTAATTAATCTATCAAGGAAACTGAGAACCAGGATTAACATTTCCAGTTGACTATCGCTCAAAGGTCTGGAACTTCATTTAAGAATGACTGGGCACTGAAGGAGACAGCAAGAGAATGAAGTGTTTTCATGGCTCTCCAAGGGGTTTGCTCATTGCCTGTAGTCCTGGTTCAGTCCAGAGTAGGCTTACCATACATCTCGGAATGGCCGGGACCCTCCCAGATTTTGGGGTCCCATCCTGGCATCCCAGGGCGTATGGTGGCCATCCCGGATTCCTGGGAAATCCAGGAGTGCCGGTGCCATTTTTGCTCACGAGCCTTGCGCACAACATGGCCGTGTGGCTCACGAAAAATGGTCGGCCATTTTTCACGGGGCGCACGCATGCGCACAAGCGACCTGGAAGCCCTTGAACGAAGGGCTTCCAGTCTGCGTTGTGCGTGTGTGCGAGGCCTGTGAGCAAAAATGGTGGCTGGACAAAAAGCAGAAGTGGCTGGATGAAAAGCGGCGGCAGCCACAGCCATAGTAAGGGGGCAAAAAAGCAGCGGGGTGGGGAAATAAAGAAATAATTTTGGGCATCCTTACAGCCGGCAAAAACAAGCAAGCAAACAAAAACAAACAAAAAACCAAAACAAAGACAGACCCAACCCCCCCCAACTATTCAATTTTTTTGGCACCCCCCTCAAATTGCCCCCCCCCGGATTGGGTCATCAAAAATATGGTAACCCTAGTCCTTGGTGCTTCCCCGCTCCTTCTCTTCCTTTCCCCCCATCTTTCACTTCTCCCATCACCCTCTGGCTTCTGCATAATTCCTGGTTCATTAGCACATTCCCCTTGGATAATCTCTCCAATTCCCCTAAGTTGCCAACATCCTGCTCCCCCCATCTCCTCGCTTCCATTTGCACCATTATGTGTCCCCATCTTCTTGTAAGTATTTCCTCTTTCTCTTTCCTCTGCCTAGAAACTGCTGAAGTTTTGGGCCTTGCTGGGCGAGTGATTGTTTGTGAATATTGCACTGCATTATTTTTTATTCCTGTTCCTGGTTAGTTCTATACCTTGCCTCTCTCCTAATTTCATTCCACTGAGTTGTGCCACGAGTGCTTGGTCCCTGGACACAAAATAGATTTCCCCTGTGTGCGCATCTTACACATATCTTAGAGCAGGGGTCCCCAACCGCCAGGCCGCGGCCCGGTACTGGTCCATGGTCCGTTCGGAACTGGGCCACCCGGCCAGAAGCGTTGTCGGGGTTGGGGACGTGGCGGTCGAAGGGCACACTTGCCTGTGGGATGCATCGCGTCTCCTCCGCTTGCGTTGGGCCCTCCCTGGAGCTCGAATGGCTCCAAAACAGTTACTAAACCGTCGGGGTGGTGGTGTTTGGAGCTGTGCTGGGCACGCACAGCTGACATGACACCCGGGTCACGTGGGGGCATGGCATTGGTGGCCCCCCCGGTCCGCAAAAAAAATCCTTGGCGATGCCGGTCCCCGACACCACGAAGGTTGGGGGCCGCTGTCTTAGAGCATGTCCAATAACAGTTTGTACATATGATTCCACAACAAGCAAAACATAAGCACATGGAAGCTCGCTTTCTTGCTCTTCTGGCCTCTAATTGGCTTAGGGCATTTATTACAGGCATATATTACTGTTTCCATTTTTCTCCGCAAAAGTAAGATCAAATTCAGTGAAGTCATATTACAATATCTCCAGAGTTATCTGCTGCTTTGCTATCTAGAGTGGGAGACGCTTATATGATGGTAGGAGGTACCCTGGGAAGGGTGAGCCCCACTGCCAATGTCTACCCAATGGCTTGGGTCCTCCTCTGTATTGTGGAGACAGTATTCCTGGCCCCTTGTTCACTTGGGGGTGTATATCCACTAGCCCCCTTGTTTCATTCCTTGCTTTTTCAGCTTCTTCCCCATTGTTATATGGATAAGTTCTGTCCACTTCCCAGATACACGCATTCTCTAATATTGGCATCTTAGAATATATATATATATATATATATATATATATATATATATATATATATATATATATATATATATATATATATATATATATATATATATATATATATATATATATGAATATGCACAATTGCACCATACAATAATGCACTCAAACAGGATGGTGTAGTGGTTTGGGAGTTGGACTTAGATCTGGAAGATCCATGTTCAAATCCCCGCTCAGCCACGAAGCTTCCTGGGTGACCTTGGGCCAGTCACTATCTCTCAGCCCCACCGACCTCACAGGGTTGTTGTGAGGACAAAAAAGGAGGGTAAGAAATATGTACACTACTCTGAGCTCCTTGGAGGAAGGGTGGTATAAAAATGTGAAAAATAAATAACTGTCTCAAATTATTGAGAAAGGGAGGAACGTTGAGACATCCTCATATAATTATGAAATAATCAGAGTTGTGCGAAGTCAGGAACAACCCCCTCCCCCATAGTTTATTTGTACTAAAAGTACAAATTCAGTTCACTAAAAAAGAAAGTATAAATAAGGAGGGAGGAGGGTCAGACAATTACCTGGTGTGTGAGAAAGTACATAAATAAGAAAGAAAGGACCTCACAGCAAGGTTAGTGTTTCAGAAGATGGGAGTCTTTCGGCAATCAATCTGCTTTCTGTTTAAACCCTGCATGTTTTCCAGAGCGGTGAGGCAAGGTCTCTTGTTGGAGTTCTCTCACAGTAGCTACTAATGAAGAAAACCTTGAGGAACAAAAAAAGTCAAACCTTTCACTTGCTTAACTAGGGAATTAACTTAAATCGGCAAAAGCCCCACAGATGGATCACAAGCATGGGCACAGTTAACATGTTGATGGCATTTACGGATTATGGAGATGCATTTCCATGAATAAAAATGCTTTATCTCATTCTGGCTTCTGCCAAAAAGTAATAAATTGCTGCTGAAAAGCACTGAATCACAGCAGCCTGTGATTAGCAGTTAGCATGGTTTGCATTTTGATGCAGCAGTCAGGCTGAATTAAACTTAGCCATGCACAGACACACAATCGACAACTCCGCAACTGCCCTTTCCCTACTTCTCTGGTCTCTATGATGGTAAGTCTCTATGAGTGCAGTTCTGCACATGTTTGCTTGGAATTGACAGTCCGATCCTGCATAAGGATTCGGGACTGCAGGATCCTCAGCCCTTCCTGGGCCGCTCCGGTGTGGCCCGGGGACTCCTCAGGAAAAGGGGACATTCATCCCCTTTCCCTGGTGTAGGGCGGCCCAGCCCCAATGGGCCTCCTCGGATGTACGTCAGTTCTTGAGCCGAAGTATATCCGGGACAGTGGTGTAGGGGCCGTCGAGCCTGGGAACGGGAGCAGGATATCAGTGGCACATGCTGCCAATATCCCCGCCCCCTCCCAGGCCGGCTCACCCAATGGCCGCCCTCCCTCGCCGCCCGGCCCACACTCCCCCTGTCCCTGCACTGACCGGTGCAAATCTTACCTGCACCGGCAGCTGCAGGGTCGTCCGGGATGTGGAGTATGGGCTGCCAGCCTGCGCACTGGTAGCCCTTATTCCACCGGTGCTGATAATGCACTTTATGGCCTGTTTACGGCATCCTCCGCCTGCAGAGCATGCGCTCTGCAGGTGGACACTTCCACAGGATTGCGTCGTAAGTCCTATTGTCTCCAGTGCGTGTTTAGGATTGCAGCCGATGCAATACTCCCTGGCATAATTCTCAGCACGTGGGCATTGGACTGGCAGGAGATACTTTGGGCTGATGATTTTACAGTCAGGTTTTTAATGACTGCGGTGTTCCCAATGATCTACTGTATTTCTAACAAAATTGCTCAAATGCTTTATGTGCTAACACCCCTCCCCCACAAACTCTTAATCTTAAATTTATATTTTTCACAGCACTCGCCTAAAAGAGTTCCTTTACCCTGACCCCAAACCAGTTCACTTGGAAGCATGTTCAGCTCTGCTTCTGTGGGAATTCTGAGTCAGTGCTCCTCCTCAGATGCCGTCTGTGGTGTTTAGGTCACAGACCGAAGCAGACTTTCTTGGAAGCAAAAGCTTGCAGCTGAAGCCGTGAATTTTCATCACTCAGGGCCCAACCCTATCCAACTTTCCAGAGCCAATGCAGCCGCAATGCAGCCCCGAGGTAAGGGAACAAATGTTCCTTTGCCTTGAGGAGGCCTCTGTGACTGCCCCTCCACCACAGGATGCAGCACGCGACCTGTTGGCACCGCTGCATTGGTGCTAGAAAGTTGGATAGAATTGGGCCCTGAGACTTATTGTATTTGGGGTGAGGATGGTGATCCAACAACCTGTGATGTCTTTGATAGCTGCTTATAACGTGTAGGCTTTTATTTCATGTTGTAGTCACTGAATAGTAAACTTTCCCATAGGCATCTTGGCGACTTCCTAGATCCCAAACTTACAGTGCAATCCTATGCATGTCTAGTCAGAGTAATCCACACTGAGTTTAAAGGAATTTACTCCCTGGTAAGTATGTATAGGGTTGCAGTCTTACAGGCTGCTGATGTACAATGGAGTGTGCACTGTATACTGTGGGAGAGGCCTTCTGAGGCTCCCTGTGGGAAAGGCAGAGGCGTCGCTTCTGTAGGGGCGGGGCTGTAAGTATCGCTGCGGTCATAGTCTCTTTACCGAGCGAGGAGGAGGCAGCCCCGCCCCCTCACTGTCCGAGCCAGTCCCCTACGGAGAAAGCAGCAGGCAAGAGACCCTGCCTGCTGCTTTCTCCGTAGGGGACTGGCTCGGACAGTGAGGGGGCGGGGCTGCCTCCTCCTCGCTCGGTAAAGAGACTATGACCGCAGCGATACTTACAGCCCCGCCCCTACCGGAGCGACGCTTCTGGGGAAAGGGACAAACATCCCTTTCTCCCGAGGAGCGCTCCAGCTCCGCCGGCACATGCCCAATCCTGGCTAGAATGCAGCGGCTGTCTTAAGTGTGCCACCGCTGCGTTCTAGACACGCTGCCTACTTTTCTGTTCTGTGCCCCTTTTCAGCTTCTCTAAGTGGTAAACTTTCCCATATATACCTTGACAACCACCTAAGCCTCTAGCTCAAAGGACCTCTATTTACAACTCATAAAGAAGACTCACTATTTAACCTGATAATAAATCTGTGCCACCCTTACTGAAATCTATGGTATAATTGTCGTACAAAAAACTGTTTGCTGTTCAGCTAGTCTAGTGAATCCTTTCTGTCCTCTCATGCTCCTGCTACAGAATGTATTTCATCTTTCTTTTCTATAATCTGCTGACAGAATCCTTAGAGTATTTTAAAAGGTCAAGTTTTCCATGTAGTTCTGTTTGTTTTAAAGTTATATCCTTAGGAGATCAATGTCCTGAAACTACAATAAAATGGTTTGTTATTTTTAACTCTTACATTTCTGACTGGCTCTCTTGATAAAATTTGGCAGTATGTCCCAAAGCCCCATGGAGAAGACTGCCATTGTTGACTATGGCAGATGGAACTTTGGGAATAGCTTTTCCTAGCTATTGCCCACAATAGGAGAACTCAACTGGCATGTGTAGAGATCCATCACTGGGTTGCAGTAAAGTACCTGAATCCAGCAAGGAAGGACTACATACGCTGCCAATGCAGATGTGTATCTACATTGTCAGTGCAATCCTATCCAATTTACACCACCAGTGTAACCAGCGGGGGAGTGCAGGGCAGGAGACTTTTGTGGGGAGGGGAGATTTAAATCCCCTTTGAATCTCCCTTTGGAGGGGATTTGAATCCCCTTCCATTCTGGGACCTGGATTTGAATCCCCTTCCATTCTCGCTGCACTGCTGGTTACACTGGTTGTGTAAGTTGGATAGGATTGCATTGTGTGAGACTTATTCAGTGGATTCCTCAACTGAAACGGATGGGGTTTTTTCTTTTGCACATTCCCATCTGGAACCACTAATTACATGCAGCACTCACAATTAGAACCCATGGCTTGTAACCTGGATGACCAGAACCATCCTTGAGTGTATGGAAGGCATTTCTAATCATGCAATAGTGTTACATGGTCAATATTTTATTTCTGTTTATTTCTTTTAATTCAAGGTGTACAGGAGACATGGATCCAAACAAATGTACTTGATGCTAGGTGCCTGCCTGGAGAGCAAAGGGCCAGACCAGTAACATGCCTATTTACAGGACTGATGGCAAGAGGTTACAAATCCACAGGCCAAGAAGGCCACACTTTTAATTGAACCATGTAATCACCCCCCCCTTCCTTAATTGATCCGTGGAGCCTAATGCCCCAAATTTGTACTGAGCCTTGCTTACTCCTTAAATTCAAGTGGCATTTTCACCCCTCCAAAATGTAGATGGTCTTCCAGCTCCCAATCCTGCACGTTTGGTGTCTTCTGACCACAGCCACTTCCCTAAGTTGGGGAAAAACAACTTTTGTAAAAGAAAGGTTTCACGTTTCCAATGGTCCTCATCAAACATGGAGCCCCATGTTTGAGCTCCAGTCATATTGGGGTGCATGTACTGGAACAAGCCAAAGGCCGTCCAACTAGTTACTCCACCCTCAACTGGGTGGGAAAACAAAGGTAGAATCCAGCATGAGTCCTTGACCAGCAACATAGGATCCCCCCATTGACAGCACAATCCTATCCAGCTCCCCCACCGGTGCAGCCAGCGGGGGAGGGCAGAACGGGAGGCCCCGGAACGGAAAGGGAATTCAAATCCCCTCCAAAGGGGGATTCAAAGGGGATTTAAATCTCCCCTCCCCTCCAAAGCCTCCCCTGCTGGCTGCACTGGTGGGGGAGCTGGATAGGATTGTGCTGTGAGTCTCCTCATCTAAGAATCCCATATGATTCTATGGGGCAAAAACTGATTAAATCCTTTGGCTGTTAAAGCCTCATGTGTTTTGTTCCATTGGCCACCCTGTTGTCCATCTTCTGACTTGTCCCTTTATCCTGCCTTGCTGGTCTGTGGAAATTTAACTCACTGGTGCAACATCAAATCACCTCCATTCCGGCCTCCACCCGACAACCATTGTACCAGCCAGGATGGTAACACTCTGCAACCCATTTTCCTTTCCAGCCTTCTCTCCTTCTATCTTCTCAAGGGCTACTGAAGCTGCTGAGCCAGCACAGGCTTGTTGTTAGGTAGCCTTGTGGGTTGCCTCTCTCTCTCTCTCTCTCTCTCTCTCTCTCTCTGGCAATCCCTTTATTCCTTCCAAGAAAGGCATCTTGCTTCCCTTGCCCTGCTCCCTTCAAGGCTACTGTCTCATTTCATGTGGAGGGGTTGCTTTGCTTCATAGCCCTTTTTTGGTTCTTGACACCCATCTTTTCCCAGGGGGTGTTGCATGGTCAACCCTTTGCCACTGCGACTCCTGCAACTCGGCGCTTTCAAGCCTTGCAGAATGACAGTGCAGCCTTCGTCTGCAGTGCAGCCTCCTCACCAAAGACCCACTAAAGTCCCACTATTTTCTTTCTTTGTCTTGTGTGAATCAAATTAACTGCACACTTAGCAATTGTCTTTTGTTTCTGTGAGTACTGTGTGGTATGTGTGAGTAAAAATGTCTTCTAATTTTTGTACGTTTTTGTGGAGAGCTGTGATCAGCCTCAAGTCTCTTTCCCTAACAAATCCCCATAAACGATCCCTCAAGGCACAGGAGAGTTGAGAAAAGTCTTCCAAAATAGGGCTTCCCTATTGGAGATTCTAGTTATATTTCCCTCTGGAGACTTGAGACACCGGTAAAGGGCTGGTGTAGGTACGAGGAGACCCACTGAACCATGTACACCAGGTGGGTTATGGAGAGGTAAGTAAAATATTTATTTATATTTAAATATTTAAAATAAAATATTAAAATAACCAGGTGACCTTTCCCAGGACATCTGGTTACCCCTCCCAACTCATTGCATGCAGCCACACTCCGTCGCTGACGTTGCATGGTCTGAGCTGGTGGGAGACAGGATTGGGCCCTAAGAAACTGCATTGTGAGTCAGGATTTCTCTGGTTGAAATCTTGCCTCAGCTCCCTAGATGTCCCTAGGCAAGCCATGCTTCTATCACAGCTACAATATGGAGATAGCAATACTTATCTTACTGGGTGGTGGCGGTTTTTGTACGGACTACATCAAGATAATACATGTGAAGCATATTACACACTCAGAAAGTGCTATACAAATATTATTATTATTATTATTATTATTATTATTATTATTATTATTATTATTATTATTCTTGAGACTGTTTAAGAGAGCAGGAAGAAAAGAGATGGTACATATTTCTTTCTTATAGTCAGATGGGTTTCTGAAGCTTGGCAGAGACCTTGAGTGCCTACTGTAGCAGAAATTCCCTGAATATTAATTATGGCAAAACTAGGATTGTCATCTTTGGTCATAAATCAACTAAAATATAAATATGCCACCATGATTCATAAAAAAAAAATTGTGCCAATGAAGTCATATTGCTATCAAGAGATTTTGTTATCCTACTCTGGTTGCTGAAAAAGTCATCTTGAGTCAGCTAAATTGAAGGGAGAAAAGTCACAGCCAAACCAGGCATGATGTTCAATGTCCCATCACCTAGTTAGAGACGTATTTTTAATCTCAAGTAGCACCCACACAAGGCCCCATTCTGGAGGGAGGGTGTTTAACCCTTGCATACTTTCCCCGCTGACCTTGCACTGCACCTTTTGAAGCTGCTGCAGGTCTTTGAGGTACCATTGTAGCGAATGACACCTTTTGGGGGACTCATAAGCAACTGGGGGGGGGATTTTTAGCAGGAAAATGGTGTGGAAGTGTCATTTAAAACCCCACTCCAGCAGGGTCCCAATCTGGACGAGACCCAGGTGCAGCTGCTACTTTAGAGAAAAAGTAAAGCCCTAACTAAATGATGACACATCTAACATCATGATAAATATAGTCCTCGGTATTTGGTGCTTTGAAATTTGAATGGGAAGTATGCAAGCTTTGTCTATCAGCATTTTGAAATCTAAATTATACCTGCAGGTGCTCTATTGCTTAGATATAAGATTTCAGTGTTCACTGGAATCAAAATCTTTTCCTAACTTCTGGATTAAACTACTGGATTTATCAGAACACAAATGACAAAACATGAATGAACAGTTGCAAATAGTTGGGCAGCCCAATCCTAAATGGCCGGCCGCTGCATCCTGTGCAGGATGTGGCCCATGCCGGTGCAGCCGAGGCTCACCATGGAGGAAAGGGACATTCATCCGCTTCCCCCGGTGTAAGCCCCGGAGGCCCCAATGGGCCTCCTTAGATGTGCGCCAGCTCTGGAGCTGGTGCACAACTGGGGAGGCCATGTAAGGCCAGCCCAGTCCAGGAAGGGGACGGGGATATCGGTGAAACCCAGTGCTGATATCCTGCCCCCTCCCAGGCTGGACTGGCCAATGACCCCCTCCCCCAGCCCGCCCTCCTGTCACCTAGTGCAGGACTCACCTCTGTCCAGCGGCGTGGAGTCTGGAGGGCAGCCTGGTAAGCGGCACCGGCCTCTGCACCAACACCGCTTACTCGCTGGGTGTTGCGAAAGTGGTTTATGGCACTTTTGCGACACCCAATGCTAGCAGAGAGGGAGCTCCTCTGGCACAATGTTAGGTAGGATTGGGCCCACAAACCACTATTTCCTGAATACAAAAATATGCCAAGTGGTATAGGCTTATGGCTTTTATGTAGCGTATTTTCCTGGAATTGAGCCCAATGCAGCAAAATTAGAATTTAAGAACAGAATATGTGATGCCTCTATCCAAGGAGATCTATTGTTATTGCATACAATTCTACACGGGGCTGCGGGGGGGGGGGCTGCGGGGAGGCCTGCAGAGGGTCGTGCAGGCCTCCCCGATGTTCATTCCGGCGATAAATGGCTCTTTTTGGCCATTTCCGGTTTTCCGGAAAACTGGAAATGGCCGAAAAGAGACATTTATCACTGAAATGAACATCGGGGAGGCCTGCGCGACCCTCTGCAGGCCTCCCAAAGCCCCCACAAGCACAGGTAAGAAAAAAACCTTTTTTCCCTATTTTTTGCTCCATAGGATGCATGCGTCCTATGGTGCGATGCGTCCTATGGAGCGAAAAATACGGTACCTTGGGCAGGCTTCCTGATCGCTGGCCCTCTCCCCTCATCATTGGATGCATCATGCACTCCACCAGTACGGCTGCATCAGCACCAATGGTGGGGGATGGAATTGGGCAATTAATCAGTTTAAAGGTAGGTGATTTGGGCCTACATACCTTTGGCCACATTATCATCACAGAAGACGAAGTGAAGTGATCTGATGAAGTCTCACATCTGTTGACTGCTCTGTGTGAAATAGTGCTCCATCATTTGTCAACTTGGCAAGTGGAAAATCAAATTGCTATCATTTGGCAACAATGTACAATGAGCCACAGCCTAAGCGAGCGTAATGGGTCCTGTATTTGGTATTATGAAGTGGCATTTTATTTAACAGAAACAACATTGTTAATTTCATTTAGCAATTATGCAGCTGTAGCAGAAACAATAATAGAGATGTCAATACAGTTTTCATTTTCATTTGGTTACTAGCATGGGAAATGGAGGCTGGCTGTCACTTACCAAGTGGAGACCAACTCAGCAAAGCCCAATGAACAATTCAGTGGTGGGTATTCACAAACTTCCTTTCCTGTCCTTCAGGTCTACATAACTTCCAGAGTGGCTCATAATAAGTTAATACAGAAGAAATAATAATAGAATGTTATTAAGGCATTTTTACCCAAGGGTATATGTATGCAACAGGAGTTAAATGTGTACACCTGTGAGCTGGGAGAAAACACGCACACAAATATGCACATGCGCACGCACACATGCACACACGTGCGTGCGCACGCATGCACACACACTCACACACACACTCACACACACACTCACACGAGTAGAGCAGCAGCTATTTAGCATTAAAACGGGAGCATTACAAGCCGTAATTTTATCATTTGTGAATGGATGATGGAACTGTAGCGTGGGGACAGGATTCTTATGCATGGGGAGCAAAGCACAGAATTGAAACCTGCCTTTGCCCTGGTTTCTTTCACGAGGCCCAGTAAAATGTCTGTGCCATGATGACACTAACATACAAGGTGCTCCAATACTGAAGATTTTGCATTATTGCATTTAACTTTAACTTAAATTGTTTTAATTAATTTTAATGTGTTCAATGTGTTTATATGTATTTTATGTATTTTAATATGTTGTAAGCCGCCTTGGTTGCCCTTGTGGGAGAAAGGCGGGCTACAAATCTCTTAAATAAATAAATAAAATAAAATTATTAGGGCAACTTGCTATTTGTTTTGACATTTCGTTCTGTATGGACGTGCTTTCCCCTCCCACAAGATAGACTTGCCACAGGGCATACCACATACCACAAAAAAATGGCTCACTGATTGTTGGAAACTCATCTCCATTGCAGCCCAAAGCGAGTCTAGTATCCCACTTGGCACCTGTGCCTTGTTGCATGGTGGGAAGCACCAAGCACAGTGGAAACAAAACTGCCCCCCTCTCCCTCTCCCTGTCCTTCTGGATTGACTTGGAGCCAACTTAGGCATCATGCAAATGTGTATGACAGAAGGGTGCTTTACACTGGAAGCACTTCTTTTTGTTGAAAACAGCCATGTTTGGGGGCTAGCCCTATTGGGACTGGGACATGTGGGGACAGGGAGGCAGACCTTCCCCACACCCCATTTTCCTACCAAAGGTTTTCTCCCAAAGCAATAATTTGAAGAAGTAACTACTTCAAGGGCAAATTGCTACTTCAGGGAGACAGTTTTCTATAGGATGTAATTATTATGTAATTATTGCCAACTAACATTTGAATATCAACCATGTACGGGGAAAAAGTGAACCTCCCTATCCCCATGCCTCCTGTCCTGATGGGGGTCGCCCCCCCACGTGGCTATTTTTGGCAAAAAAAAAGGACACTTCTGGTTTGAAGCATGGCTCTGTTGTACATGTTTAGTTTAGCCCTAATTTGTCTTGTTGCAAAGTTGCAAAGTGAAACTCTAACATTGACTATTTAGTTAATCAGACACTGGTCTTTAATATATCTATTAACAGGTACAGATGCTTATCTACCAGGTTATTTAAATTAAATAGCCACATTTCTATGGTCTGTCATTTGAATTAAAATGGTTGTTTCCATCATTCACAATAATAATTTAAAGACCATTAGATACTTTATTCTATCATTTGTAACAACAACTTCTTAAATTTACAAGATCCTTTATATTGTGTTCACATTTACTATTGCTGGGGAATGGTAGTTTTCCAATGTCATGGAAAGCAAAGCAAACTTCTTACATTGGAGGAAGGGAATCTTTGGATCCAACAAGTTGTAACTGCTGAAATCAATGGGACTTAGAGCCCAATCCTATTGTTCCCCTCCCCCCGCCGATGCAGCAGTGCCGAAATGGCTACTGCTGCATCCTGCGGGGGGGGGGGGGTGTTTGCGGAGATCTCCTCTGGGTAAGGGAAAAATTGTTCCCTTACCAGGAGGTAAGTCTCAGCAGTGCGGGGGGGGGGGGGTTCTTCTTGGACCAGCACTAGCTAAATAGCTGGTGCAGGCCCACATGGACCTGTGCTGCGGGATCAGGTCCAGGAAATGGGTTAGGATTTGGCAGCCACTACTGCCAAAATTGCCCCCTTCCCGGATCCAATCCGCCCATCCCCTGCCCCCTGTCGCCACCCCATTCCATCCTCCCCCCACCCCCGTTCTTCCCCCACTCTCTCCTGCCTCCCCTCCCTGCCACCTTACCTCCATCGTTGCTATCTTCATGCTGCTCTGGAGCTCATGGGTGAGCTCATCACCTTCCCGCTGGTGCTTCAGCAGCACGTGGCCTCGCATGCTGCCAGAATGCCTTTTATGACTGGCGCAGACTGCCAGCGCCAGCAGAAGAGGAGTGCCGCCATCACCCGGCGCAGGTAGGATTGGGACATCAGTCATGATTGAGTTGTCTCATTTATTTCAATAGTGCTTAGCTGGGATTTATTCTTAAATTTAGCAATCCCACCCTCACTAGTGCCCAGAACAGCATTTCTCAAAGTCCTACAGGGGAGTCTTTGCAGGGGCAGGGTGATGTCGGAGGCAGTGTTCCAGGATCACCCCGCTCCCAGCTCAGAAACGCTTGTGTCCTGCCAGCTCCTCGAGGGATCTCGGGGGGGGGGGGTGTTTGCTGCCTCTGCAGGCCTCCCCAAGGCTCTAACCGGTGCTTGTTTTTGGCAAAACAAGCGTTTCTGAGTCAGGGGCGGACACGATCCTGGAATACCGCTTCCGGCACCAACTCCCTTAAAGGGATATCACCCGTTTCTGGAAAAAACGCTGGCCCAGAAGATTTATTTCACTAGATATTAGAACTTTCTTGGAAGGAATTCTGGGAACACAGAACATACTCTTCTGGGGAGAACAGAGGGCACTGAAAATGGCACTGTCAACATGGGGACAAGTTTACTTAATTTACCAGAAGTGAAAACGTTTTGTGACACTTTAGAGACTAAGAAATTCACAACAGCACCTACATCTTTTCACTGCAGTCCTATGCATGGATACTTAAAAGTAAGTCCCATAAATTTTAAGGATACTTACTTCCAGGTAAATGTATAAAGGATTGTATGCTAATACCATTCATTTATAATGGAAGGACTTGCTCCTGCACGTGTGAAGTGCCTCAATTGAAATGTTTCACATCTACAGTATAGTGACTTGAACTGATAGCCAAGTTGAGACTATGCAGTTTAGTTTTCCATGCAAGACAGTGACATTGCTCAGTGTAACCGTAATTGTCCAGTCAATAAGCATCTATATGTTAATCAGCGCCAACTAACTAGTTTATTGTGGCACACACGTTTGCAAGTCACGTCATCAGATGCATGGAAAATGGACTGAGAGCATCATAGATTCAAATAAACCTTGGGAGGGTAAGCCAAGCTGGCTAAATTGAAGATAAGTACATTACAAAGTCCACCCGGATTGCGGGAGCATAAATATAACATAAAAAAGGTTAACTTTCTTCAATTCTGTTTTGGTTGTGCTGTGTTACATACATCAGCAACTTGGAGAGAACATTTAATTCCTTTTGATATCTTGAACAGTCAGCTCAAAATTATTAAGAGGTTAAAAAAAGGCAAAAGAAACATTGTTAGAAAATCTTTTTAACTTTATGAAAAAGATGCTATGGATGGACTATTTCTATTAAAGCAAATGGAAAAGAATGATGCAGAAAAAGCTTATCATCAGAAGACAGTAAACATTTACACAGCCTATTAGATTTTATGAGTCATTGCTTTGATAGCCCATAGAAAGTGTACTCGGGCAACTTAGCACTGGATCGTAGTTGAGTCCAGACACAAGTCAATGGCAGCTTTTATCCCCATGGCAAATAATAGCACACATGCAGGGGGTGCTCCAAATTGAAAGAACCACAGTGGGGGAGTGTGTGTCAGCTTAAAGTCCCCCTCTCCCTTGCCATGGTCCTTGTGAGCTCCGGTGACCTAACAGAGCTCAGCAGGGGCTGTGCAGAGCTATGCCAATTGGCTGCTTTGTCCCTTAATGATGATGTCATTGCCAGGAGCAGAAAGATGCTGTCAGTGTTCCAGCTGACAGCAATTCAGAGGGACAGGACCTGGCACCAGGAAGGAGCCCTTTAAAAATACTGCCCTGGAAGAATCAGGAGGGGAAGTGAGAGGAGCAAGGGTGGAAGGAGGACAATGGGAAGAAAGGGCAGAGAGGAAAGAAGGAGAAAAAGAAAAAGAAAAAGAGAGAGGAGCAAGAGAGAGAGAAGGAGAAGTGCAGAAAGGAACAAGAGGGTGGAAAGAAAGGAGAGCCGGAGAAAGGAAGGAAAGACCATCAGGGGAAGGAAGGAGGGAAAAGAGGCCAGAAAGGGAAGAAAACAAGGGAAGAGCCCAGTCCAAGCTTCCGTGGAGGGGAAGAGAAATCCCTGGACAAGGGGGAGGGGACAGACCTGCCCCACAAAGGGGAGTCAGACAGGCTCAAGATCCTATAATTCTGATTGGTCATTCAAAGGTGGGAAAACTCAGGTCAGCCCCCCTGAACTCTCATTGACCAAGGTTGGACCTGACCAATGGACAGGTGAATGTCCAACTCAGTGGTTGGTCGTTGTTAGCTAGGGACAGGTGTTGATCACATGAGTGCTTCCAATACAGATCCCAGCCAAGCTGCGTCAGGACGGCAGAGAGGTACAAGTTGACTCATCCTAACCAGTGCCTAACCAATGTCACACACCACAAAGTCTTTCTGTGAAGGTGAAGGGGCTCCCGCTCACTATACATCACATATTAATGCACATTAACAGTGCTCCAATTTTAAAAAGGCACTATGGGAGGGGAGAACTTAGAGTGAAAAAGTGGCAAAGAGGGTACACTAAACCCTCTCCTCTCCCCTGCATTATTGCTACAAAATTGGTCCCAGTAACTAGTAGTATTAAGACATTGATCCCCCACTTTTTTACTGAGTCCCCAAGGTGACTTCACTTCCCCTGAGGCTTCAAATGTGGAATTGGAAACGGTGTATATGTGGGGAGAGTAAAGCCTGTTTCACTGCTCCCAATGTAGCTTTGCTAGTTTGCATTTTTAAAGTGCCAAGGCACCAGTTACAGGTTTTAGCTTGTGTAACGTCTCATTAGCCCCTAAGTGGGAAGGTTTGGTCAGCCAGATTCCCCCAGGGATACTGCAAGAGTACTATTGGGAAGAAGAGTCAAGGGCATCCATCCATTGAGAGATGGAGGAATCGGCATGACTGGGACAGGGCAGATTAGGAATGTGGCTGGTGTAAGACAAGAGAAAGAACATGGAAAAGAACAGCTTGGGATTAGGGAGAGATCTGGTTTATACTGGCAGGGTGGGGACTTTCAAAATGTGTCTTCTAGTTTCTTTAGCATTTGAATATGCTTTATTCCAGGGGTGGCCAGCCTTTCAACATGAATGCTCCCGGCCCTTTAATGATTGTATATAGTAGGTGACGGCATTTCAGCAGGTACAGCTGCTTTAGCAGCACCATCAGCACTTGCAGCTGCCAGGATTCTGTCTTCTACACAACAGAGGCCGCAGTAGCGGGCCTACACCCCCTCATGTGGGGGGCACCGCCACAACTCCCCCCACGGACGTCACACATGTGGTGGGATTATTTATTGTTACCTGGCCAAACCTTCAGGCTAAAAATTCTGAGTGAATTGTTCCCAGTTGTAATTCTTACTGAAAATGAATGTCGTCAGTCTGCAATGAAGATGGGCTTTCAAAGTAGATCAATTGAAGCCTATGAGAAAGTGAGGGGGTGGTTGGGTAAGGAAAAGGACGGGGAAATGAACACATACCTACGCATTGTGAAAGAAATACGTACTTTACTCGAACCGTCAACATGTCTAGAGGAACATTTTTCTGCAAAGCCCTAGAGGGCAGGGATATTTCTACATTGGATGTATTCTGGGGTTTAATATGACAGCTTGACACTGCCAAGTGGCAAACTGGAAATGTGGTGAAAACATATGTATGGTTGCTTCTATCGCATTGCCTGAAGGACTGTTGCTGAGGCAATGCTAATGATCACTTCTCATATTCCGTTTTGCAGGTATGAGGGCCATTTTTGTGAAGACATGAACAGGCTAATATCTTGTCTGAATTAGTAATACAACTGCCTGACAGCCTGACAGATGTCCACATGCAGAGCTCACGACCTGCTGCTGTCATGTCCCGCACAAGATATTTTTCTGGGTATGGAGAAGTACGGGAATGTCTCCGATGTGTGCAACGCTATAAAATGAGAAGCAGCTCACAGGAAATGGAGAGTAAGAGAGCAAGGAAGCAAGAACACACTATAGAGGGGTCCAGAGCAAGAGGACTTTTCTGTCACTCATTTTACTCATGGGATGCCTGTTGATCTAAAACTCCTAATACCAAGTGCATCATGACAGTGCAAGGCTATGCTGACGTTGTGCCAATATTGCTGGGGAATGGTATGTTGGTGCCACGCCAGTGTGACAACTGTCATATCCTAAGCCCATCTAGCACAAAGTGGGAGGTGGAAACAAGAGCTTAGGGAACTCAGTGCTGGCTCAGGCCTCCCAGTAACTCTGCCAGCATCCCAACACAGCCCACTAATCATGGGGTAGCAGCCTAATGTCAGCCTGATGTCGGTTCAATGCCAGCCTGTTGTCATTACCAACATGATGTTGGTGATATGCAGTGGCGTTGTTAGATGGGGGGCCCTGTGGCTCAGGGCCCCCGGCGCCAGCTTGGGGGGGGCACCGAGTCGGCCGAGTCCGAGTTGGCCGACTTGGACTCGGCCGAGTCCGAGTTGGCCGACTTGGACTCGGCCGACTCGGACTCGGACTCCGAGTCGGCTGACCGGAGGCTCTGGTAGCCCCGCTCACTCACCTCGTCGGCGCGACTCCTTTCAACCCGGCGGCTGCACATGCACAGAAACAGCCGGGTTGAAAAGGAGTCGCGCGAGGTGAGCGCACGCCTACCTCCCATCGCGCGCGCTCACCTCGGCGCGGCGCGACTCCTTTAACCCGGCTGTTTCTGCACATGCGCAGAAACAGCCGCCGAGTTGAAAGAGTAGCGCCGACGAGGTGAGTGCACGCGGGGCCAGCGGGGCCGCCGCCACCACCACCACCGCCTGAAAAAGGTAAGTGTTAGTGCGGGAAAAGCCGGGGGGAAGCGGCGCCCAGGGGGGGAAATAAATAAATGTTAGATTTGGCACCCCCGCCAGGGGGTGGGGAGGGGGCACCAATTCGACGATGGGCTGCCCTATAGGTTTAGGGTTAGGGACACCACTGGTGATATGTCAGCCCAGTGCTGTTGGTCACTGATTTTCAGTGAGTCAAAAACTGTTTCTTTAAATCACAAATCCATGCAAATCCATGTTTGACTCCAGATGCTTTGGGTCCTACTAAAGAAAAAATATTTTAATTTATTGATACTGTAAGTTCATACTCTGCCTCTTCATTGTGGTTTCCCTAACTGGACAATAATGGGACAGATTGGGCAGGGAATGAGTATGGGTGGTGGAGTAGGGAATTATGCAAAAGTACAGTTTGGGGAAGTCGGAGGTCACTCAGCCTGTGGGTCACCCTCTGTCCACGGTTGCCACGGCTCTTTCTATTGCTGATGTTCCTCACTCCTATGGTTTGTTAAAACTGGCTGCTAGTTTCCCCTCACCTGATGCCATTGGTGGCTATCATCATCATCATCATCATCATCATCATCATCATCATCATCATCAGACACACACTCCTAGACTTCTGCCAGAATTGCTTGGACAATAATCCTAGCCACAGCCAATCTAATTCCTCCGTCCTCTGTATTACCAAAATGAATATAGTGGAACATGGATAGCCAAAGCTTGGAAGAGCAACACAAGAGTTCAAGGGCCATTTGACTGATTTTTCAGCTTGTGTTAATTAATACAGAGTATACATTTTTCATTGCTGAACACAGAGGCTAAGCAAAACCGAAGTCTTGGAAACAACAAGAATGCCTGGACTAAAGGTGCCAGGTGGAAATGCTCAATCATCGCTGCCAATTAGACACAGGACTTGAGGGAGCTTCCCTTTGCATCCTTCTGAAACCTAAAACAACATAGTTCCCGTTTCCATATCCGCCAGGGATGGCCAACCTTTCAACATGAATGCTCCTGGCCCTTTAATGGTTGTCTAGGTGAGGGCATTTCAGCAGGTGCAGCTGCTTAAGCAGCACCATCTGCACTTGCAGCTGCCCAGATTCTGTCTTCTACACAACTCTTAAGAACACAGAGGCCCTAATGGTGGAAGGTTGGCCACCCCTGCTATACACCTTTCCCATACAAATCTCTCATTTTGCAAGTAAAAATGCTCCAGGGACTGATTGGGTGTGCGGTGCAGCAACTGAACTGCCATATATACAACCTGTGATTTAAAATGACTCTATGTGACCCAGTGACAATCCCTGACTGACAGCACTGGGCTTCATTAACTTCCAGGAGATGCTTGTCTGAGAGACTCAAGCCAACTTTCAAGCTCACAGCTATAGGCAGAATTACAGCTTGCTGCTGCCGCCCGTGCTGTGAAGCCGCCAAATGTGATTAATTCACAAAACGTGATTAAATATTTTGGCAGGATTTTTTTTGATGATTACTGTTCCTTTTAATTATTGCTTTTCAAACATGCCCATTATGTTTTGAGAGAACACACAGTATCTAAAAACAAAACGACAACGTCCTCCGGATTTTGACTGTAGCATAGATACACGAAGACTTGCATTCAGCCAAACAGGTGCTAGATCTTGGCTACGTTGCAGCAAAATAAAAGCCATGTTATAATTTTTTGGGCAGATTTAAAGAATCCTCCGCGTAGAAGAAGACTGGATTCTGAAAGAGTCTGGTCCAGCTCGGCAGTATCTTAGGTCTATGTTAGTATAAAGCAAGAAACATTTCAGTGTAACAGGCAATTTATACAATAGAGTTGTCAAACAGCACTTAAATGACTGTTTCAATGACACGTGCGTTTCCATTGCTATATTAGGCTCCTCCATTACTTTCTGTATAGCTTGTGTAATTATTGGTATTATAAGCTGAATGCTGTAGTCATCCCCATGTGTAAACACTGCATAATGTGGGAGAAGCGTTTTTCCATCATAAAATGAATCCGAGTGCTGGTACCCGTACCACAGATTGAGAACCTCTGTCTTAGAGCACAATCCTAGGCATATCTACTCAGAAGCAAGCACCACTGAACACAATGGGGCTTGCTTCTGAGTAGACATGCCTAGGATTGTGCTCTAAGGTTTAACAAGCTACACCTGCCCACATTCCTTCTCCTAAAGGTCTAGCATTCTATCCTGGTTGGAGATCTGGTAAGCATAGGTCTATTTCTAATTGATGCTACTTTGTATTTCCTTTGCTTCCCAGAGCACCAGGAAGGGGGTGGAACTGTGGAAATTAATATCGCTTAAAATGGGGGAATACCTGCCAAGTGACCTCAGCCAGCTTCAGCCTTTCTTAATACAAAGAGGAAAAGATCACTATGTTCAGGAGAACTGCATTCCTGCTTTAGCTACCTGAAATATTTGTCAAACGCAGGCCAGAATTAGATGGGTTGCTCTGTCAGAGAAACAAAAGTGTGTCCCCTAGTTTATTTTTTTTATTGCTAAATAATGCAAATCATAACTTCAGTTGCTTTCAGTTACACAGGAGAGAGTTTAAACCCGTTAGCTGTAATACCTGCTCCACAAACGACAGCTTTTCCACAATTCCATCTTCTTAAAAACGCACAAATAATGACAACAGGTCGAAACACAAGCTGTCATCAATTCACCCAGTTTATTTCCAAGTGCTCTGGCTGTTCATTTTAGTACTTTGCTTGATTACTGTATTAAAAAAGCTTATGGCATAAGAACTACTCAGAAGTACCCCTTGCAGTGATTGACATCAGGTCTCAATGCAAACTAGTTTCTAAACTAATTTCTAGTTCCCAAGCTAGTTTCTTGTGCAAATGCTGAAGGGCAGCCCAATCCTGTCTAGCAGGACGCAGCAGTGCAAATAAGGTGCCCGCCGCACCCTACAAGTAGTATGGTGAATAAGGAAGATAAAGACTGTAACCTATAAACACTAGCGGGCCATAAAAAGGTCTTGAGAAGCGCTGCTGCAAAGTCTTATGAAAGAGTTTGAACTAAAATGAAAGAGATTCTCTATCACTATACTATCCTGCTGTGATGGAAAGAGAACTTCCATGAACAGAAGTTTTTCACTAGCAAGAGGGCACTATCCAAGCCTATGTTTAATCCACTAGAAAAGACTTGCATTCAAAGCACCACCTCAGCTCATCTACTTGGTATGCTGGTGCGGCCATTTTAGCCTTCATGCTCTATTTCAGACATCATGAAGCCTGGCTGAGCATAGAAGTGTGGCAAAGTTTTGTATAAGCTACACCAGAGCACAGGAAAAAAAATGGAGGATAAGAAATGAAGTTATAGACCCCGAAGGCATTTTAATCTTTATTTTTTCTTTAAAAATAGGATATTTGTTTTCACACACTGGATTGTTTGGAAAATGTATTTTAAGCTCAGGGAAAATATTGGGCAGAAAACCCAGCTTTTACATGGAAAGATCCTTCACTGATTGCCAAAAGAAAGTGTTCCTTTCTCTCATAGTAGTAGTATTCCCAAAGTAGATTAATAGATTATGAAACCAGAAGTGGTCATGATGAAACTGATGATAACCTTCAGTATAACTAGGCTTACCAGATCTCCAACCGGGACAGTGCTAGACCTTTAGGAGAAGGAATGTGGGCAGGTGTAGCTTGTTAAACCCTTAGAGCACAATCCTAGGCATGTCTGCTCAGAAGCAAGCCCCATTGTGTTCAGTGGTGCTTGCTTCTGAGTAGATATGCCTAGGATTGTGCTCTAAGACAGAGGTTCTCAACCTGTGGTACGGGTACCCCTAGGGGTACGCGGACCTCTTGCTGGGGGTACGCCAAGCCCTGCCCCTTATCTGCCCCATCAGCAGCTAATTAAGTGTTAACATGGATTTTAAATTGTAATTATTTTCGGAGCCCTTCTGTCTCTCTGATTTTGGTTTTGGGCTTATTTTTGTACTTTGGAAAATGTACATTGGTGGGGTAGGGGAGGGAGGAGCTGATTTTGGGAAGTGTGACTTGGAGAAAAAAAGAAATCCTTGTCTGTCTGTCTGTCTGTCTGTCTCTCTCTCTCTCTCTCATACACACACAGAGTTAAATAAGGCATTTTTTCACATTTAAAATTGTTTTAGTACTTTTTTATTTAATGATTAATTACCTAATTAATTGATTAATCAGCAGTTAATTAGCAGTGGGTACTTCAGAAAATTGGACTGTGATAGGGGGTACACGGGCCTTCAAAGGTTGAGAACCCCTGCTCTAAGGTTTAACAAGCTACACCTGTCCACATTCCTTCTCCTAAAGGTCTAGCACTCTGTCCCGGTTGGAGATCTGGTAAGACTAACCGTATAACTCAAGTCTTTAAATATCACTCAGCATTTCTTATTCTGTTGTTTAAAATAATTCTGTGGTGGCCAATTCACAAAATATTTTTAATGCATTTTTCTCCCCACATATGTGTGCATCCTGTCACAGAAAGTAACATTTGCTCATTCAGGTGGTTGCTGAATTTGTATGACATATCTTTGCATCCAGAACACCTGGGTGCTGCTGTGTGAGGCTTTATACAAGCTGACTATTTTGGTTCATGTGAATTGGAGAGCCCAATCCTACCTAGGCCTGGCACTGATGAAACGCACACTCTATCAGCAAAAGGCCCAGGCTGCTGGTAAGGCAGCTTCTGTGACAGCACGCAGGCTGCTGGGGCCACCAGTGAAAAGGGCTGGCGGCTCTGGGTGTGAGCCAATGACCTTCAGAGCCCCCACTGGAGCAGGTAAGTTGACAGAAGGGGCATGATGGGGCATTCTGGGGGAAGATTGGGGTGGGGCTCAGGATGAGCTGTGGGCATGTTGAGGGTGAACTGGGTGCAGCTGGCGTGTCACCCAAACGCTGGCGTGTCACCCAAAATGACCTCGTGTGTCATCTGTGACAGTCATGTCATAGGTTCGCCATCACAGCCCTAGGTTGTGACCTTAGGGTAAGCAATAAGTGTTCCACTGAAACAAACTGAAATGAACTAGTTTCAGGTCAATAATGGAGGAAAAATATAAAGCAAGCAAAAAAAAAAAAAAGCAGAATAGCTCAAAGTCAACAAGATCTGTTCTCTAGAAGTGTGTTAGCCCAAAACCTTGGGCAGGGAAAAGTAACCCAGTTGCTCCCAGAGATTACTAACAGTTGCACCAAGGATCCCATCTAATACCTCACAGAACTCCCATTTCTGCAGCAGTGTGATAAAAACGAGCCCTTTTTTCTTTTCCATGAATTTGGTGTCAGTTATGATTTATTAAAAGTGTTTTCAAGCACTATTTCCCTTTATTACAGAGAAGAAAAAGTTTTTTTTCCTCCCAAAGCTTATTAAGATGACCTGGGAATCAAGAAGGAAAACAATGAATCACTCATGAAGAAAAAAATGATTTTCCAAGATGATCCTAATAAAGGAGCATTTATCATTCTTTCTACTTCATTTATCTTCTTAGCCTCTGAGCTTCAATCCCCATTGCCAAAATTGCTGCTTCTACCTTGGGCAGCCCATGTCCTGCTTTGTCTTTCCCCCTCCAGGTGAATCATTTGAAGAAGATGGAATAGGGAGGCAAAATAAAACATTCCCCTCTCCTCTCTGCCTTCTTTTCCTTGCCCGCTCTCCTTAATGGTAAGCAAACGTTTTAACCAACAGAGCAAAATGAAAGTTTTACTATTTTTCTTCCTATCGACTCTTAAGGGGGAAAAAAAAAATCACTGTTATTATTTGCTATACTTTTTGAGCACAAGGAGTAGGAAAATGTAGCCTGATGGACAGATCTGCAAAGGTTTGTTCACTTTGTTCCTAGGCATTGAGTTCTTTTCCAGGGAGAACAGCAGCTTCTAGACCCTTCTTGGGTCTGTCAAGGCATCTTGACTCAATGTGGAGTTATAGAAGGCCCCAGGTTCCCATACAGCAAGCCAAGTTGCACAAACGCTCCATTGTGTGGGCCGTTGTGTCCGGACCCAAATGGGGCCTAGGCCTTTCTTAGGCAGAACCCTGACATTTCTTTTCAGACAAAGGCGTCATCAGGGAAGGGGCGCTGTGGCGTTGGGCCCCTGGGTGGCAGGATCGGGCCCCAGGCAGCAGGTGGGCGGGGTGTGTGTGTGTGTCACAGCAGCCGGCGCGAATCGTCCTGTTCGTCGGGGCGAGCGAGGAGCATCAGCGATGTGTTTGGCCCTCCGGCCCGCCCTGCGCCTCGGTATGGTGCGTAACGGCTGCAGCTGTTACCGTCACTTCTAGCGTGGGGGGGTGGCGGTTGTGGAATCGCTACTGTTTTCAGAAATTCTTTTCTAGTTTGCCTGTACTGCTGTATTGTACGTTTCTTGTATGCTAGCTAAAGCAACCTGATAAGGGCTGAATGGGATGTTGAAACTAAACAAAGGCCTCAGCTGTAATAGTAAAGTTTACAAAAGCAGGCACACAGAACAGATAAAGAACTCCACCTGCTGAAACCTCCAATCTACACAATTACTGTATTACAGATAAGGAGCTCTGGGTCTTACAGAAACTTGATGTGGTCCAGCATGTCATCAGCTAGATTCTACCACTCTTTAGACGAACCTCTACTAGACATATATATCATGTACTAATTATTCCTTCTTTCCACATTCTGTTGCACTTCCATAGAGGGAAGTGAGAAATGGAAGCCCATCTAGAACTACACTTGAATTAACTGAAAGCTGTGGCTAAGTCATGTTTGGCTTGTTGTTAAGTCTTCATGACCCCATGAACCATATCACGCCAGGCCTTCCTGTCCTCCACTATCTTCCTGAGTTCGCTCATTTTCATGTTCGTTGCATCAGTGCTGTCTAACCATCTCATTCTTTGCCTTCCCCTTCTCCTTTTGCCTTCAATCTTTCCCAGCATCAGAGTCTTCTCCAGAGAGTCCTCTCTTCGCATTAGGTGGCCAAAATATTTGAGCTTCAGCCTCAGTACCTGTCCTTCCAGGGAACAGTCAGGGTTGATTTCGTTTAGGATTGACTGATTTGATCTCCTAGCAGTCCAAGGGACTCTCAGGAGTCTTCTCCAGCACCACAGTTCAAAAGCATCTATTCTTCGGCGCTCAGCCTTCCTTATGATCCAACTCTTGCAACCATACATTGCTACTGGGAACACCATCGCCCTGACTATACGAACTTTTGTTGGCATGGTGATATCTCTGCTTTTTATTTTTGGCTACTCATGCTATAAAAGACTTAGGTCTTGCCTACCCAATGGTCACCTGGAACATAATGATTAGAGATCATTTCCCTGATTTTTTCTTCCCCGAGTAGCATTTTCACCTTGAGAAGGTGCTTTGGGTGAGGCTTTACAGCTGTCTCGCCACCTTCCTGTAGTTGCCTGGAGTTGGTGCAACACAACTGGAAGTCAGTTGAGGGTACACTGAGAGAGGAAGTGGAGAGGACAGAGCAGATGGGGAGGAGGGACTGGAGTGGGGATGTGGCCCCAACTACATTTGCTGGAACTGGCAACCAGGACTAGCTGTTAGAGGTTCTGTAGTTGGCAGTGAACTCATTTGCATTTTGACTCAATGAGGTTTCTTCCAGCTGATAGCAAATCTGGAAGAACGTTGGAGTCTGAGCTTAAATGTTCTGAGGTATTTCAAAGAGACAGTTCCTACTTTCTGTTCCTCGGGGAGGGGGAATATCTGGTTTTAAAAAGCGTTTAGCTTGGATTTGTATCAGCATAATCAAGATCAGAACATCAAACTGCTTTTGAAAAGGAACCAGGAATGCAACACAGACTCCTAAATTCTTTTGTCCAGAAAGAAAACAACACACATTTATGGGATAATCACCAACCAAGTGTTCCAATATGGATTTTTAGGAAATTAATGTTTGTGGCAGAGGAGATCTGTAGGAGCTCCCCACTTCAGAAGATCAAATCACTTTTATGTAGGAGTCTCACTATGTGCTTTAAAATCCTTTGGCTGGGGATTTGCTAAAAACTGTTTTCCATTTTCTGCTCATTCAGTTTTAATCATGTGCAAAAAATAAAATTCAGGATGTTCAGACTTGCTGCCAGGATAGCCCCTGAAGTCCTTGGGCCTGAATCAATTAACATCCAAGAACTCCTGCTGAATTGGCTTGGGGATCATGCTATAAGATCTCAGAGCCAGCATTATCGTTCTTAACCACTGAAACTTCTTATTTTACTCATGAGTTGAAATTCTATGCCAGGGAAAATGCTGTCAATTATCTAATTTGTAAGACCACAAAGGAAGCATCACCTGAACAAAGCACTGTGATCTAAACAATTAGCAAACAAGTAAATCCATGCCAACCACAAGACTAAATGAAAAGACAAACATAGCCTTGGAAAGTTGTCACTTGGACCTGGATACCTGGAGAGTGCTAATGACTTGTTCTCCATTTGTGCATCATCCTTTGGGCAAAACGAAACAGTGTTCGCCAGCAGATGGTGCCCTAACTTTAGTCACCTAAAAATGTCCACCTGCGATGTTCCTGCTGTTTGTATTCCTCTCAATAGCAGCAGTGCTGATACTGTAAAACAAGAGCAACATGAAGCTTTTTGACTTATGAGTCTTGGCTACTGCTTCTATCCAAAGGCCTTCTTGGTAGCACTGCTTGGTCTTTCCTCCTGGCTTGGATTTGACAGTAGTTACTCTGGCACAGAATCTCAAATCATAGATAAAAAATATGGGTATAAGTCCAAAATACTGGCAGTTTGCTCTTTGCTCCAATTTTTTGTTTGTTTTAGCACAGCTTAACACAGGAGTTTTTGAACATCCTATCTTCAGATACTCCTTTCCCACACAAAATTGGGCTAGACATGCCCCTGGCAGGCTCCTCAGAGCTATGTCAGCAAAAGAATTGACTTAGATATGAGAAATCCCATTGAGGACCATGTGGCGGCCAGGAAGATAAGTAAACCATCAGTTGGCCGGCAGGATGTATGTCTTCTTAAGCAGTAATGTTTCGTTGATCTGTGTTTACCATCACACTGCTGCCTGCTGTGCCTGTAACCTGATGAAGTTTGCTGTATGACGAACGAAACGTTGTTTTAATCTGTTTTCATCTATGTTTTATTACTTTGGTTTTTTAACGTAATAAACAGGTTGTTTTCTCATGGCTTTTAACCCCGTAACAAACACTTTATCTTCTGCTAAGGCTTAGCAGAAGATAAAAAGGTAAGTAAAGTTTTTCATTTCTTGCTGCTCCCCACTGGCCTGATCCAGATCAGTGCACTGGCTGTCGTAGATGCTGGATTGAGCCGTAAGTGCCTCACATCTGCCTATGTGGCTAAGCACAGCAGGGGAAGAAGTGGACTTAAGGAAAGTCTTTCTCAAGAATGCTTATCTACCATCACTGAGTTTCTCATTGAGGAACTCCTGCAGATCTTCTGCAGAACCCCAAATTTCCCTAGGTCACAGGGTGAGAATCACTGGCAACCTGGAGCCTTAGCTATAATTAATAGAAAAAAGGTAGCAGTACAATCTAATTAATGACTATGCAGAAGTAAGCCCCACTGAGTTCAATGGGACTTACTCCCAGTGATGTAGACTTGAGTCTATTGACTCACTCAAGTCGCGTCAATAACTTGAGTCGGACTTGACTTGGCGACTGTAAAAGACTCGACTCAAGACTTGGAGTCTTTTATGACAAGTCAAATTTTATTCAGGTTTAAACCTGTTTTTCCCATTAAATGGATAGGGACTTGCAACCAAAGACTCGGGACTTGGGGGTAAAGACTTGGGACTTGACTTGAGACTTGGACCCAGAGACTTGGGACTTGACTTGAGACTTGGAGTCAGAGACTTGATCCACATCCCTGCTTACTCCCATGTCACTGTACAGTATATAGACCTGCCCTTTCAAAATTGTAGTTTTGATGATACAATGTACATGAATTCCAGTTATGTGATATCAACTAGTTGTCCCATTTTTCTTATTAAGGTAAGATGTAAACTTTAAACGAAATGGAGATTATTTTTAAGATAGCATTGGATAGCCCTTTGTACATTTTGGTAATTTGCTGATGCTCAACAAACTATGCATCCGGTTCATTTGAGGCAACGTTGGGAACACAATATATTTCAAAAGGGCAATTGTGCTTTACGAATTGGCAGGGATTTCAGTCTTTCATTGGTCTGGTTAAACGATGAGGCAACAGATGAAACAGGCCTTATGAATGTTGCACAAGAAGAGACATATATAAAACATGTTTGAAGTCTGTAGCAAGCACCACAGTTTATACATTAAAAGAGTCTATGAAGTAGGTATGCAAAAATCCAGTTGCCTGATCCACTGAAGGGACTAAACATTTTAACAGGATGCTCTTGCCTGTTAAATTATGGACTCTTTCCAAGGGTAGAGGCCCCTGCTGGCTCCTGCCATTATGATGCTTTCTCTTTGCTTGTGGGCTCCAGGGGTGGGGTACTAATTTCCAGCCTCTGACAGTTCCTACCGCAGGTCGGCCCTCACAAGAGACAGATAGGCTTGTAGTAAACCACTTCCATGACAGCTCACAGGAACCAGTCAACATGTCTCACTCCCATGCTTTCACATTCAGAGAACCCCACCTAGTAAGACTGGACCACCCCAGATAAATTTCAGAGGGCAGCTGGACTGTTCCGTGACATACCACTTAAAAAAAGTTTGTTCAATATGACACAGACATAAGGAAAGTGGGATGGAACCACTGTTATTGCACATGACATCAATGCAGTCCTCTTTATGCACACCAGCTTCTGCCTGGGTCCCAGACAAGCCCTGCTTCCTCGTTCCTCCTCACACTGAGAGTTACTCCACGCATGATGTTCCAACAAATGCTGCTTTGCCACCAACTGTACACTGGACAGGGAGCTGCAGCCAGTTCTGGCTCTGAAGAGCATACCTGTACGGAGCAGTCAATTGCAAGTTAGTGGATGGATGGCATGGTTCAGAGCTGCTTAACTTATTGTAATTTTTCTGCATGGAGACTAAACAATTACTGCAACATATGAGATGTGGTGTGATTGATTTTCAAGCCTCAGTGATGCCAACTAGGTGGGTGCTGTGCAATGGCACCTTAGTATAGTAGTGAGTCTGGGAATCAAGACTATATATGAGCAATTCTTTCAGTATCATGCTACCAAATGGGCAGGGATGTATCTAAGTCACTAGGTCATGAGTGTGAGTCATTTTTGCATGAGTGCGAGTCCAAGTCAGTGCCAAAAATTTGCAAGTATGAATCAAGTACGAGTCATTTTTGCACAAGTGCGAGTCAAGTGCGAGTATGGCCAAAAACCACGAGTCACGAGTCAAGTCACTTTGGGGGAAATGGCTGTAGGAGGGGTTCAGTCTGTTGGGGGATGTAGTAGGCACATGCCCCCAGTAACGTTCAGGGGGAAAAAGCATGACTAAGTGGTGTGAGAAAAGAGGTCAGGAAGACAGAAACCAGAAAAGGGGGGAGGGTTCCTGAGGGGAGACATGGGGGAATATGGATGCAGGGAGAGTCCTACAGTGGGAAGAGGCAGAGTTGCGGGAAGTCGGAAACGGGCGTGAGCAGCGGGGTGGGGGAGACAGAGAATGAGATAAAGAACTGTCAGGTGATGCAGGGTGTGTGAGCCCCACATTGGAGGCAACAGAACGGGGCAGCAGAAGATGCAGAACTCCCAAACTGGCGGTTTTTCAGGCGTCCGGTCCCCGAACCTCGCCTCCTCCAGCGGTCGCTTCCTCACTGGCTCTGAATCCCTAGGAGGAGGAGCACCCGACTGACAAGGCCCTGGCTGTGGCTCGGTCTAGCGTGGGGGCGGAGGGGGGCAGAGGGCTGCTGAACAGATGCCACGGAACCAACGCACGGATGGGGGAGGACTCGGCGGGCTCCCTATGTCAGGAGGGGGAAGAAGAACGCGGTGCGGGCGGGTGCAACATACATAGGGATCAGTGCCAATCTGCAACACTATAATAAGGAGCTGCGGCCTTGGGGGGGGGCGAGTGACGTAAACGGAGTCAGGCCTGGCATGTATGCATGTGCTCTGCTGGAGCTGGTCAGCGTTGTTTAGCTTAGTAGAGAGGACGTTTCATGTTCTTCATTCGTTACGTTCTGCGCAGCTTTTGTTGATGCCGGCCATTAAAAGAAAATGACTTGGAAAGGCGAGTCATTATGCCCACGGGTTCGAGTCAAGTAAGAGTCCGTGGGTTGCAAGTCCCAAGTCAAGTCAGGTCCTTTTGTATACGAGTGCGAGTAAGGAAAAAAAAAGACTCAAGTGCACTTGTGATTCGAGTAATTTGACTCGAGTCCCCGTTCCTGTAAATGGGGCAATTTAACCTAGCAAGGGATGGATTTTTATCTTTCAAAACTGCCAGAGGATAGAAGTTGTTCAGAGGAAAGGAGTTGACTAAAATGTTGTCTGTCTCTGGGAGACAGGTCTATATTAGACAGCGAGACAGGTCTATGGTTAGCAAGGTCTATGATTTCACATAGGCTTCGCGACCCATTTATTCATATGGGGTGCTGCTTATCTGTCTCATTTCCAAATACTGAGAAGTAATGATTCTACTGTACTCTGCACTAGTCAGACCTCATCTGGAGTACTGTGGCCATTCTGGGTAACACACTTTAATTAAGATACAGATGGAGTAATTAGAATAGGTTGAGAGGAGGACAATTCTGATAGCCAGGGTCTCAAAAACAAGTCCTATAAAGAAAGGTTTAAGGATCTGGGTATGTTTAGCATGGGGAAAAAGGAGTCTGAGGGGAGACATGATAGCACTCTTCAAAAATATCTGAATAGCTGTCACACAGAAGGAGGCAAAGTGGGCTTAATTTCCTTCATTTCCTCCCAGGTGTACGCATTTGATTCCTGTTATGTATATACACCCTTGGGTAAAAATGCCTTAAGTTAACAGGAGGGTAGATCTTTGGCTGAACATTAAGAGAAACGTCTTAATGGTAAGAGCAGTTCAACAATGGAACCACCTCTAGAGGAGCCGGAGCTGTCCCTTGTGGAAGGTCTTGAAGCAGGGGCTGGAAAATCATTCGTTGGGGATACTCTTGCTCTGGATTTCTTGCCTTGAGCAGCAGGAGATTGGACTAGATGGCCTACAAGCGCCCGGCTCCAGCCTTAGGATTCTGTGCAAATGCTTTCTTCCATGGTATGCTTGACAATCTCCTTCTGCTTCTGCACCTTTTCATAAACCAGTAAAACAGCCTGGCTTTCAGGACTCGTGGCCTGGACGCAGAGGCGAAACAAGGGTGGAGCGAAGGCAAGTAGTTCTGCAAGACACCGTTACACTAGAGTCAGCGGCCCCTCCCCCTTGCTGTTGGAGCCATTCCAGCAGCCACAGGGGAGTGTCCTGCGTGTTGCCTTTGCTGCCAGAATGGCTCCAACAGCAAGGCGGAGGGGCCGCTGACTCCAGTGTAACAGAGTCTTGCAAAACTACTTGCCTTCGCTCCACCCTTGTTTCGCCTCTGCCTGGACGAATGCTGCTTGACCTTGATGCTGCAGTCCGTGGCATCCTGTCGCACTCCATCATTCACAGTCTTGCACTCTTCCTTTTCTACTTAATTGCACTGTCATGTCTTTTTGTGTTCATTGTGCATCGCGGTGGCTAATGGCAGAGCATTGTTTCTCATTAATGAGCCAGCAGATTTGTTACAATATGTCAATACGCCGAGTCTTCTGACCTTCTACATTGAGGTGCTTGACATGTCAGCTGCAGCATGAAACAATAACAAAGAACATAATTTTGAGACAAATACTGAATTTCTCTTGCAAGAGTTAAGCTACGAAGAGTGGGAAAAAATGTTTTTCATCCTTAGTTTCAGTAAAGCTAAATCAAGGACTGATATTTATGGTCTAGTGAACTTCACTCCTATGAAGAGAAATTCTTTGAGCTTTCTCTTTGGCTGATTGAGTCAAAAGCCTCGTCTAGGCACAATGCTCTTTGAGACAAAAATCTATTAGAACAGTAACATATTAACGAGCTGGTTTGAGCTCACCCTTTCTGTTAGATAAATACATCCAAACAAACTAGGGAAATAGATGCATTATTATTAGCTGCAAGACTGAAAATGAAACCAAAGTGGTGCAGTTTGATGGGATGTTTTGAGGCCTGGAAATATTCGCAACAGAAACAAGGACTGACATAAAATACAATTTTAATGAACAGAGTGACTCAACTACTTTGAATAGTTAGTCTCAAACCTTCCTGGGTTCTAACAGACCCTGTGTGACCTTTGAGCATGTCCACAAACCACCGTTTTCTTAAAATGGCTAACTACTAAGGGAATGTCTCTAAAGTATAAAAAATTATAAATTATATACATGTGTAAAAAGGTCTGGAGCTTATAGGGAATATTTCCTGCTAAGGATACAGTCACACTTATTTATTTATTTATTTTTAAAAAATTATACCTTGCCTTTTCCTATGCCAAGGCAAATGCCCAAGGCGGCTTACAATGAAAAACAATACATAAAGTAAGTTAAAAAACAATAAAATCCACTGGGTTGGGCTCGGAAACGAATGGGTAGCCAGTGCAGCCGCTGAAGCAGCGGTTCAACAGAGTCAAACCGCCTAGCTCCAACGATGACCCGGGCCGCCGCATTCTGCACTAGTTGCAGCTTCCGAACCATCTTCAAGGGCAGCCCCATGTAGAGCGCATTACAGTAGTCCAGTCTGGAAGTCACTAAGGCGTGGACCACCGTGGTCAGGTCCGATCGACTCAAGTACGGCCGCAGCTGGTACGGTTGCTGAGGATTGCTGAGGGTTGATGGTCATTAATATCTGATGAAGAACTAGCTGGTGGGGCTAGAGATCTGGCATGAAAGATCTGGCATGTGAAACCAGATGTAGATGTCTCCGATTCTTTTTCTTTTTTGCAGGTTTGAGGCTTGAAGTAGGAGTTAATTGTTTGCTGTTTTGCTAACCATTTTTCATGCAGCAGCTCATAATGGGGTGAAAGAGCAGCTTGTACGGAACGAATCATACAGTTTCCAAAGAATATATGTTTTATTGAAAAGATAGGAAAACAAAGAAAAAGGCAATGCCCTGTTATAAAACCATTTGCTTAGAGGTTTAGTGGTTTTGGGTGAATGATACACGGAAATACTGTAGTTCCATTTGGACAGGTATGGGTTAAGTGAGAGGAGAGGGAGAAAGAGAGTCAGGCTGCCAGGGGGGCTGAATTTGCTCTGCCAGAGACAATGCGAGTAAAAAAGACTAGTGGGAGGTTTAAAGCAGACTCTGGGGAATAGAGTTGTAGGAGAGGGAGGAAGTGTTGTTAGGGGGTTGGAGGGTGGGGAGAGAATCCTGGTACAAGGCTGGGAGAAGGGAAGAGACTTTGTGTGACTCAGTCGTGGGTTGCAGAAGCCCCGTGGAGGCTTGAAAACAGTGCGGTTTCAATGTTGAAAGGCAGAAACAGGGATTGGGGTAGGCTTACCATATCCAAAGGGGGACAGGGTGCCTACACCTTTAACCATTGTAAAAAGAGGGAATTAGGGCAGGTGTAGCTCATAATGGAAGGGTGCAACAAGCTGCACCTGCCCAAATTCCCTCTTTTTACAATGGTTAAAGGTGTAGGCACCCTGTCCCCCTTTGGATATGGTAAGCCTAGATTGGGGGACTTTTTCTTTTAGCAGCTTTTTGAGCATGGACCCCGCGGATCTGGGACCAAATTCGTGGATCCCAAATCCGTGGATGAAAGGGTCCACTGTATTTCCTAACAGTGAGAAATTAATTGTCTGGTGTTGGAACAATCTGCCTTGTTCAGTTGTGGGCTCTCTCTCTCTCATTGGATGTTTTCAAGCAAAGGAGGAAGAATGGCCATCTTTCAGGGATGCTGTGTAGTTGCTTGTGCTGAGCTGGATTAGATGACTTCCACTCTTAACGTTCTGTGTTTATAGACCCTGGAACCATCAGTATTTCCCTTTCCATGCTGATTCACCTGGGATATCCAGAAGCTTTGTTGGATATTTCAGCAGTAACTAAATTGGACACAAACCCACCGTTTGGTAATGAGAACTCAACATTGGCAGAGGCACTTCCAACTCTAAACCCAGCAGCAAAGCAGTCGATGTGTCATGTCTGCTTTAGCGCCTTAGCTATTCAAAAGAGCGGCAGCCCTTCCATCTCAGCGTAGGGAGCCATTACTCAGTGGCACGATGATGCAGTAGGAGGCATGCGGTAGGATGCAGATGTCATGCAGTAAAATGTAGATGTAATCCGGCTAGTTGAGGAGAACAGATATGCCAGAGTATGTTAAATTATTGTGGCATAAGACAAGAGAAGAGCATAAGGCAAGTGGTAGTCCTAAACTGAAGCTTATGCCTATGAAATGTGTAAACGATGGAACAGTCCAGATCTATACTGTCCATTTACTCTTAACACAATTTAATATAGGCATGGGAGGGAGCACATTTCAAGCTGTGTGTAGATATCCTTTTTCCATTCATTTTTATGTGTTAGTAAACAGGCAAGCTGTAACAAAACAACACAAATACTGCAAATATTGAACACTCCAGAAAGTTTTCGATTCCCAGCCAGGGAGCGAAACACCATCTTCCACATGATAAATCTAAAGCTCTGTATGCACTCTCTATTTCTTTTTTGTGATGTGGCGATGCACAGGAGAAAGGCCTGCATGGTATTGATTGAACTTCTAGCATTAAAGCAGCATATGGTATTGCATACCAATGCAGTTCCTGACCTTCTGCAGCCGCTGTCTCCACGAGCACATCTGGAATCCAGCAGCTGAGTTGTCATCAGCAGGCAACAACTGACCCGTAACACAGTGCAATCGCACAGCTCAGTTGGCCCTGGCATATAGCCAGTGCAAAATGAACCCATGGATTTACACCAGTGCAAAATCACATCCATGCAGGTGCACATTGACAGACTGGCTACTGAACACTAATGCCTACCTTTACTGGCAGAGACTCTCCAGGGTTTCGGACAGGTCCTTCTCAGCCCTATTTGGAGACACTATGGGTTGAAGGTGGGATGTTCTGCATGCAAAGCATATGCTCTGTCGCTGAGATATGGCCCCTCCCCTGTACTTCTGTCATCCCATAATAAGTTGCCTCAAAACTGTTGTCTCCCACTTGGTTCGTATACATCCTGCTAATGGTTATGTCAATATAACTTTTTATTTTGTGAAACTAAGAGAACCCCAGTAAGTTCAATATAGCTGCACAAGTTTAACTGCCCGATCCTATGTAACTCCCTGCGTGGCGATCCAGCGGCACCATCATGGCTTCTGCTGTATCCCACAGGGAGTTTTGGCATGTTGAGGCCTCCTCAGAGTATGGGAACATTTGTTCCCTTGCCCCAGGGTAAGCCCCAGCAGCTGCCATGGGTCAACTTGGACCTGCGCCAGCACTATAGCTGGCGCAAGTCTGCATTGACCCATGAAGTTGAATCAGGCCCAGGAAGGGGGTTAAGATATGGCAGATGCCATTGCCATCGAGCCTGCCCCCTTCCTGGGCCCAATCTGCCCTCTTCCCCACCTCCATCACCTGCCCATTCCACCCCTCCCTGCCTCCCTCCTGACCCCTGCATGAACTTATCAGTGGTGGCGGGTGTCTGCTCCCCATTGTTGCGCAGACTTGGCTGCTTGTAGCAGCGGCCAGGCCGCACTTGCTGACACTATCACATTTGTGACAGCTGTAAAGCTGTTTACACCGCCAGAGCATTTGTTCCAGTGGCATAAATGGCCCTTTAGGATTGGGCCATAAGTTGATCTATGGCCCAATCCTATCCAGGACTCGGCTGGAGTATGCAGGGGTTTGTGACAGTGGCAGCACAGACTGGCACAAGTGGCAGGGGGCAGAATGGGGCAGAGAGGGGAAGGAATGAGGGTGTTCCTGGGTGGGGTGGGGTAGAAGGGCAGGGAGGTAGGTGGACCGGGGGCGGGATTGGTAGCACTCGCGTGCACGATCTTAACCCCCTTCGTCTCCCTGTCCGCTACTGTAACACGATTAGCCCACTGCCTAAATAGTAGGTGTAGATCTGAGGAGTCCCATGGAGGCGGTGGAGGCTTTCCCAGGGGTAAGTAAACAAAAGTTCACTTACCCTGAGGAGCCCTTTCCAACTGCCCCCATGTGGATGCAGTGCTCGCTCTGTTGGTGCGGCTGCATCAGCGGGACAGATTTTGGTAGGATTGGGCTGCCCAACTGATTGAAGAGAATGGAGCTAAGTCAACTTGGTAAAACGGAATGGTGGATATTGAAGAGAAAGCAATCTGACTAACAACATGCAAGCCAGATGGAAACCCTGGCCTCACAAGTTGCTATGTACAGAGTTTTTGTCTGCAGCTTATATAATATTTTTCATTGCATCTCTAATGCAAGGACAGCACACACTAGTATTCAGAACAGTAGAAAATATTATAAGCGGATGATTTTTATTAGTAGTAATAATAGATCACATTCCCAAATAAACAAACCACAAAAGTCCTTCAGAGTCTCCAAAATGATTAGGCAATCCTATTATATTAGTTTCATTAGTGGGAACAAAGACTTCATTTGCTACAATTTTTCAAAGAATATCGCTGTGAATAATGTATACTTTGTCTATTGCTACACTCTGCATGACTCATATATAGCATTAAATGTTAACACAAATAAAGGAGCAAGGGCAAAAAATATTCATGGTAGGTTTTTTTTTTAAGGCACCTTGTGTTTACTTTTCCTCTCTTTGGGTTGCGTTTTAAACTTTACTTTATAATTACAGAACTATGATAGTTAGCAACAATGGCCTGCCGAATCAGGCCAAAAGGCCCGTCTAGTCCAGCAGTCAATTTCACATAGTGGTTCACCAGCTGATTCTGGGAAGCCCATAGGCAGGAGAGAAAGGCACACTTCTGTCCTGCCATTACTCCCCTGCAACTGGTATTCAGGGGCAAAGTGCTGCTGAACATGGAGGCGGTGCATAGCCATTATGGCTAATAGGCATTGATCTGGGCTTTCATTAATTTGTCCAATCCCCTTTTAAGGCAGGATGTCTGGCTCAGTTGGTAGAGTGATCGTCTCATAAATGCCTGAAGATCTGAAGGACGGCAGTTCAAGATGGCTGGAAGTGTCTGTCAGGGGCATAGGCTGATATGGGGCGGTGGTGCGGCGGGCCCCAGGGTGGAGGGGCGGAGGGCCTCTGGGGGGGTGGGAGCCTCCTGAAACTCGCATATATTTTTTTCGCCCTTTTTCGGTTTTCGGGCGATTTAAAGTGTTAAAAGGGGACGTTAAAGTAAATGTATGCTTTGCCGGCGATTAGCTGAACTATGGGGCGCTTCCAGGACGTTCGATCGATCTTCTTCCTGCACCCAGGCGACAGCTTCTCCCTGCCTGGGCGCGGACTCCGTAACGCCCCTACCAGTGCTTTCCGGAGTTTGCGCATGCGCAAACCCAAGGAGGTTCCAGGGACGGTTTGCGCATGCGCAAACTCCGGAACGCGCTGCTAGGTGCGTTACGGAGTCCGCACCCGGGCAGGGAGAAGCTGTCGCCCGGGCGCAGGAAGAAGATCGTCGATCGAACGTCCTGGAAGAGCCCCATAGTTCAGCTAAGTGCCGGCAAAGCATACATTTACTTTAACGTCCCCTTTTAACACTTTAAATCGCAAAAAACCCCCAATAAAACTGTCAAAAATAGGTTTCGGAAACGAAACCTAAACATTTTGACAGTTTTATTGGGGGGCTCCGGAGGGGGCGGCCCCAGGTCGGGGGGCACCTGGTGACGCCTCTGGTGTCTGTCGGAGAGCTGCCGGCACACGGAGCTGATAAGTTGCAGAACCTCTGTGGGGGAGTGGAACTGCAGCTGCAGCACTTCAGTGGCAGTCAAGGTTGCCTGTCAGCTGAAGCGTAGTGAGGCGAATGCCAGAGAGAGAGGGAGAGGGAGAGGGAGAGGGAGAGGGAGAGGGAGAGGGAGAGAGAGAGAGAGAGAGAGAGAGCTGGTCTGTGAAAGCAACATCTAGAATGAAGGGTTCTATGAAAGATTAGAACATTATTGTATTGTAAAAACCCCTTGGGGTTTAGAAAGCCTGCCCATGTACACCACCTTGAATTAAAGTCGGAGAAATCCACCGCCTTGAATTAAAGTGGAGAAATCCAATGACCAAGAAAGTCGGTATATAAATACTGTATATTACTATTACTATTATTATAAGCTATCCAAGCTAGTGACCATCACCACATCTTGTGACAATGAATTTCACAGGTTAATTACAGTCGGACTTTTTTATCCGCTGGGGTTCTGTTCCTAGAACCACAGAGGATAAGAAAATCAGTGTTGTATGAAATTCGGGGTGGTGGTGGTCCAGGAGCGGTGCCACATTACCTTTTTTCCAGCCTCTTCGCTGCTTCCTTCCTCCTGAGTTTGTTTAAACTGACTGAAAATGCAAAAGCCACTACTGGAAGCAACCTGTAAATGGCACCAGAGACTCCCGACTGCATTTTTCAGTGGTTTGGACACACGCAGGAGGCTGGCAGGCCCCCAACAACACTGAAAAAAGAGGTAATGTAGTGTGGTTGGGTTCCCTCTTCCACAGTTTTGCCATCCGTGTTGAGTCAAATACGTGGATAAAAAAACTGTGGATAAAAAGGTTTGACTGTATGAGCTATGTGAACACGTTCCTCCTTTGCCTGTCCTACATTTCCTGCTAATCAGTTCCATAAGATGATCCCTAGTTCTAGTGGGAGGAAAAACCTATTTTTGCCTCTCATAATTTAAAGTCCAGGAAGATAGTGGAAGGCCTGGCGGGATATGGTTCATGGGATCACGAAGGGTCGGACACGACTTAACGACTGAACAACAACAATTTAAAGTCAGGCAGCGCAATCCTGACCAACTATAGGGTGATGGAGTTTATACTGGGGGAAGGGGATGAAATCCCCTTCCCCTGAGTAGACCTCTGGGCCACTGCAGAGTGGTCCAGAACGGGGATAGGATCCAGCAGGCGGCCCTGGGCTGCCCGCCGGATAGTTAGGTAGGATTGCACTCTCAGTCATGTTCTCCCTTACGTTTTCTCAAAGCAGAAAAGCCCCAAAACGTTGTTTTACATCAAAAGGAAGGTGTCCCAGCCCGGTAATCATTTTGTTTACCTTTTTTGCACCTTTTCCAGCACCATGACATCTTTTTCAAGGTATGGCAACCAGAACTGGATGCAGGGGTGTAGTGCCGTGACCCCCTACTGGGGGCCGTGTGCCACATTGAAGCCCTGCCCCCCCTGTGTGACATCACCCAGAAGCCAAGCCCCCGGGATGATGTCATGTGGACTGTAACTGGCCCAAACGGCCCCAGGGGGCGGGCGGGAGGGCAGGGAACACCTTTCCTGCTCTCCAGAGGCCCAAAACAAGCCGAGCAAGGCCGAAAACGGCCAGAAAAAGCAGCAAAAAAGATAAAACGGCGCAAACAGGTGCTGCAGCCAAGGCTGCCGCTGCCACCCAGGATTTTGCTGCCCACCCGGGCCTGCTGCTCGGGGTGGTCCGCCCCCGCTCCCCCATTCCTACGCCACTGACTGGATGCAGTATTTTGAATGTGGTCATACCATAGATTTATTTAGTGGCAATATGATACAGCAGTCTTATTCTCAATCCCTTCTCTAATGACCTTAGCATGGAATTTCCTTTCTTTGCAGCTGCCACACAGTGGGTTGACATTTATTTTTATCCACCAAGACTCCAAGATCTCTTTCTTGGTTTGTCAGCAAAATCTCAGGCACCATCAGAATATATATGAAGCTGCGATTTTTTTGCCCCAATGCACATCACGTTTACACTTATTATTGATAGTGAACCACATTTGCCATTTGGTTGCCCATTCACCCACTTTGGAGAGGTCCTTTTGAAGCACTTCACAAAAGTAGACTTGAAGTGTTAAATGCTAACCACCACGTGATCTAAAACTATTCTAGAGGATCACAGTCAACTGTGTATGTCGGGTTGAACTCTCACTGTTATGAATTAAAGTTGAAATGAACACTGCTTTCTAAGTTCATAAGTCAAATTCAAGAATTAATTTTCCTTTAATAATTACTCACATTCAAATTTGCTGCTTGTGAACCTATAAGATTAGATAAACTCTTGCTCTGAATCTTAATTCCAACTATTATTAAAAAAAAATCCTCCCAGAGCAGCTTATAATTATATATCCTTCTGAAAATGTGAGAGACAGCTGAAATCCGCAATATAAGGGCCCAATCCTAGCCAACATTCTAGCACCGATGCAGTCAAAGTGTAGTCCTGAGGGAAGGGAACAAATGTTCCCTCACCTTGAGCAGGTCTCTGAGACTACCCTCTCCACAGGCTGCAGCATACACCCCATTGGCATGGCTGCCTTAGCCCTGGAAAGGTAGATAGGATTGGGCCCAGGCAGCCCAATCCTATCCTCCCCCGGTGTAGGGTGTTCAGCATGGGTCGCGCAGCCCATACTGAATCCTATCCAGAGAAGGAGGTGGCTGGAGGTCTACTTGGAGTAAGTGAGCTCTTTAGCTGGAGTAGAACCGAGTGGGCTCAAGGCATGGGAGGATAGGATATGGCATCTGACAAGGACATCAGAGGATATGGCATCCCCTCCCAGGCCTGATCCGCTCCCGCCCCGTTACGCCCCCTACCCGCCCTCCCCCTTTACCCACGCCACTCGGAGCGGCCTTACCTGCTCCGTCGCTGGGGGGGGGGGAGCTGGATTCAGCCCTGGCAGAACGGCACAGGCCTCCCTCCGGCACTGCTTCTTTTCCGAGTGTCACAACACACTTTACAGCACACTTGTGACACCCGGCGGTGATGCTGAGGCCACAGCGCTGGCGACTGAAGATGATAGATGACCCATCTAGCCCAATAGCTTCACCCCACCTCTCTGTGGCACTGGCTCCCTGCTGCTTTCTTGAGCCAGCTATTGAGGACCTTGTGGGTCTTCTGTTTGCATTACTATGTACTCCTCCTCTTACTTTGTAAGAGACACTCCAGAGCTCAAGATTCATCTAGATGTGACATCATTCTGTCTCACTGAGTCCAAAAGGACCAATCTGTTTTACATACCTTTAATTTTAATGGCAACAAAACGGTGCACAGGAAAGCACTGTGGTTGCATAAAATACTCTGAACAATCATACTCCAAGTAAAGTTAATAAACAAAAACCCATCAGGGGAAGTTCAGAAACGCTTATCAAGAATGAAATATATATATATATATATATATATATATATATATATATATATATATATATATATATATATATATATATATATATATATATATCTGTAAGGCACAATGCAAAAAGACTCTCCCTGATCATGCAAGGCGGTTTGGCAGTTCCTGACTATCGGTGCTGCTTTATGCGCCACACGATTCAGTTGCGGCCCTTCTGGATAGTTATTCTCCCCTTCATCAGCAGCGTTGATGGGGAAATTCATCCCCACACACCCTTGTTTTCTCCTTTTTCAGGAAAAGATGACAGGAATAATGTATTTTTAAAACGTTTTGTTAGATGGTTCTTTTATCCGAAATTCAATCTCATCAGTTTTTAAAATTTATCACGGCAGTCATGCTGAACATTCAATATTTTTGGTTGTTTTTAACATTTGTTGTTAGCCACGTTGATGTATTTCTTTCCATAGGATAAAGTAAGAGAAACGTTTTTTTTAAAAAAAATACTGAATGAAAATAAATGTACAAGCACAGACTCATGGCAGGAGAGGGGCAGGATAGAGAGAGAGAAAGGTGTGTTTTGCTTTCTCCCACTATGAGTTCAGCAGCAAGAGACCCTGCAAAAGCTAATATCACAGAGCTTTAGGAATCTGACTGGGCCTCTGAGAGTCAGGCTATGAGAACTGTCAGGCAAGGGGATGCTAAGGAGGTTGTCAGAGCATTCAGAGAGCTCCCTGGATGTGGCACCAGCCTCCTCAGAGTCTCCTCCATTGGTCCCCACAGTGGATTCAGAGATCATGGAGTGCACTAATGCCCCCTTCCCTTCAGCCTTGTGGCATTGCAGGGTTTGTCTTTAGCTTCAGGGAGGGAGAGAGGTGACTCACTCCCCCATCAGCCCCAAAACCATTGCAGGGGATTTTGTTGTGCTGAGATGATACCAAATGCAAACTTGTCCAAGCTTCCTCACCACCACCACCACCCACCAATGCTGGTGGCAGCACTTGAGTGTGTTCCAGGCTTGACTGTGATGGCAGGATGAAAAAAAGGAAGGCTATCTGGAAAAATCAGCCCCCCTGACTGCTCCGGAGTAAAGTTAGCACCTCTTCTATGTGGGTAGGAGTCTCCCAATTGTCACCGCAGCTCAATTTATCTTCTGGGCTACTATAATAATAATTAAGTCAGCCTGACTGGACTGGCAGTGCTGTTTTTTGTTTGCTTTTTTGAGGAAAAACATGGCTTAAGCTTCGCCTTCCCCCCCTCCTAAAGCCAATCAGGGTGCATACTCTATGCCAGAGGAGGCCAGCATTCCACCATTAAGGCTGATCTACACCGCACAAATTCCGGCGCGCCCCAGGAGCGTGCGGCGTGTGCAGAACAGTCAGTGTGCCTTCCATTTTAACTGATCGCAATGGAACGCGGGAGCTCTACTCTCCCGAGTTCCGAAAGCATCCGGACATCAGGCATGCTCATTTCTGGCCATGTGGGCGGGACGTAGAGCGATGTGTTCACCAATGGGAGGGGGGCTTTCAGCCAATCGGAGTACACATGTGCGACCAATCAGGAGGGACACGCAAGGACACTAGGAGGGGAAAATATCTGCTGGAGCCAGGGCAGCGTCTTGGGGCGGGGCATCCCGTTCCCTACGCTCATGACCCCCCCCGAACGCAAACGGATTTGGTGTAGTTCCGGCCTTAGGGCCCCTGCGTTCTTAAGAGTTGTATAGAAGACAGAATCTTGGCAGCTGCAAGTTCCCCTGGATCGCCGCCGCTACCACCATGCTGTCCCCGCCCCTTAAGGGGGCAGGGGACAGCAAATGTTCTCAATGGTGTGTCGCAACCCACAGTTTGAGAACCAGTGTTCTAGAAGTCACAGCAGGATCTGAGCCCTAATAGGTTGCTGGTTTTGGGGGGGAAAGTTATAAGAAGACCAGAGAACTGGTACAAATGGTCTTTCCCCACAAGGAGCAACTCGCCAGTCAAGACAATGAAGGGAGCTAAAGATCTGCCCAAGGAGAAGAATGTTATTGGGTGAGGAAAGGACCAGTAAAGTGTAGGAATTGTTATTTTATCCTTTGTATTCTGTATCCATTCCTTAAATGTCAAATAACTGTCTTTAATTATTTGATTATTAAAGTAAATGATTTCTTTAATATCCTCATTGTGGTAAATACTGGGGGGAGTTTGGGTGTATCTGAATCCAGTATAGCTACTCTAACCTACCATTAGAAGGGGGTGAAATGTTGAAATCTTCAATTGTTGGCCTGTCGTAGACCATAGTAACAAGGGAGTAGTGTACTATGGGGGGAACTGAGAACAGGGGTCTGGAGTAGTAGATGACCCCTGGTGTTGTTGGTGGTGATGACAACAACAAAACAGACTGGCTGAAGGACCCCTGAGAAGTGCATTAAAACAAGTACAGTCGAAAAAGGTTTTGTCCCGTTTCCATCTTGGTCCTGCCTCGGTGCTTCATTTCAGCCTCCGCTATCTTACCTAAAGAGGGGAACTGCTGCTGCATTTGTTTAATGAGTTTTGAAAAAGGCTGAGAGAATTTCTCACCTCAAATGAAATGGGAATGCAGCACAAGTTATCTCCACGATCACTGAATCAACCTGTCAGCCTTTCTCGGTGCCTCTCTTAACTCCAAAGCCCTTCCTTTTCAAAGACTCTTTCTTACAGAAAGCGAACTGCGTTGAACTCTCAAAGTGCTGGCTCAGCAGAATGGAATTCTTCTGTAAAAGAACGTTCATGGGGAGCAGGCCTTTCAAGGCGCATCCTGCATGGGGTGGTTGAACTTAATGGCTGCTTGGCTCTTATTCTTAGGAAGAAAAGAGCACTCCCAACAGACTTCAGCTGAGATGGAGGATCTCCATGTACTGGGGAAAAAAATGTGTGTGAAGAGATCCTTAGAGGGATTTAGAGTTAAGAAAAGAATGTACTACCGGCACTTCAGGGGAAAAAAACGCACACACTTTGTTCTGTGCTCTGTCAGTTGTATGTCTCTTTGAACATTTTCATTACGTAAAAGGTAACTCACAAGTTTTATTTACTAAACAATTAAGTAAATATGGCACCACTTGGTTTGCATTGTGGGGTGGTGCAGAGATCCTCTGAGATCCTTGGGGGGAAGGGTGAGGTGCCAAAATAGTAATGAAAAACAATCCATATATAACCCCGGAACAGCACAGGGCGGAGATATGCTGAAGGCTGGCTCTGAGACAGGTCAATGGCACAAAAGGGACAGTTGCATCTATGCAGGGTCTTTCAGCAGCACTTCACTGGTGCTGGTGAAGCCAGAACTGACCACATGACTTCCCACTACCTGTTCAACTGGAACAAAATTCCTTGTCTAGAAGTGCAACCCAACCGGGCAGTCAGTTGAAAACATTGGACTCACATTAATTTCTACTCACACCAAATATTTCAGGTAGGAATTTTGTAATGTAGGGCAGGCCCAAAGGAACCTCCTCCGATTCTTCCTGTACCTCTCTGCCCTTTCAGCTTCCCCTTGCTCCCTATTCCCTCATTTCCTCTGGGGAGACTTGTGAGAGGGCAAGTGAGGCTTTCTCAGTTGTGGCACCCGGCCTGTGAATTCATTGCCCCAGTCATCTTAACTAACCACAAACGTTGAAGATGCCAACCTTGTCCCAGAACAATCTTGCATCTGAAAATGACTTTTCTACCTTCTAACATTGTCTGCTTTGTCCCTGTGTGATAAAGATGCACAACAGCAAATCCATGACCACAATAGCGTTGCATTTGGTACACTTTCTCTATTTAATCCTGCAGGGACTTGCCAATAAGACCCCCAGGAAACAAAAATTGACTCAAGGCATTGCTTCTTGTACATTTCTTTCATTTCTCTCCCCTAAAAACCATCAATTTCTTCTAAATGAGAGTAATTCAGACGAAATGCTCAAAGCACAGGTTTCAAAGCTCTTCTAAACATCTCCTATCACCTTTAATCAACGTGGTGGAGGTGTTAGGTCCTTTATTGCACAGTACAGCATGTGCTTTCCATATATAAAGTCTCAAGTGGAGCTGCTGACATCTCTGATTAGGGGAGATCAGACCGAGAGAGGGGTGGGGAAAGACCTCTGTCTCAAACCTTGGAGAGCTTCTGCAATCAAAGCAGAGTCCCCCACTTCTTTGGACCCTTCATCATCTGCAGAGGCGTTCTTATGGTGGGGGCGGTACTGTAAGTTGCGCCTCGTCCTAGTCCCCGTTTACAAGCCGGCACGAGGCGGCCCCACCTCCTCGCTGTCGGAGCCATTCTGTGCAGAGAAGGCAACAGGCAGGAAACTCTGATCATCTGTTGCTGCCAATTCGACAAGCCCTGCAGCATACCTTCCAACACGTAGCAAATAAAAACAAGAACAGTTTCTGACTTATTCTCAACCCCGGGATCATTCCCAGAACCCCTCCCCCCTCCCATCAGATATTGCCATGGCTTTTCTCCAGTTGTTGTCTATTGCATTTATTTTTCATGCGTGGACTATGCTGCCAAACCAGTGGCTTTCACAAATTTAAAGACAGTCAATCCTGGGCATGTTGCCATTTGTAATGCTTTCATATTGTATGTGTAGGGGCAGGAGAAAATGGTGATAATGAAAAACAAAGCAAAACATAACACCGCTTTCTGCTAAAAAAATCTGCTAAAAAACCAAACCAAACCATTGTCATTTTGCATCATTCTTCATCTGCTGACACTGTACAACCTACACCACCCACCCAGACCCAGTACACTTTTAAAGCAGCTACAATTGATAAAAAATGGGAAAAATTTGGAATAAAAACACGTAACACCATTTTTTGCTATTTCATTTTTGTTAAATACTGAAATCTGCAAAAAATAAAAATAAAACCATTTTCTCATGTTCCTAAGGTACATTTTCCATGTGTTATCCTAGCCCTGAGGATTTTTGGCTACTGCTTTGCCAGTTTGGCTCACCTAGTCATCTTTTTTTGTGTTTCAGTAATTGTTTGATATGCCACGTTTGTAATAAATATCTCTCCGTGTTGGCATATGACTTTTTGCTTTGCTGTAAGGAAGAATAAAATTCTTAACTGTAAGGTAATCCTTGTATGGAGGAAATGCTGCTTTGAAACCTTTCTTGTAAAAGGCGTGGGGAAAGGGCCTTCAGCCTTAAGCTAAGAAGATTGATTTATTCTTGGAGTGCCAATAAATCTGTTACAGTGGAGAGCTTTCGGAATGGAGTGTGCAAAACAATAACACTAGCTCTTTTGTCCCATTTAATTGGTTTGTTCAGCACATTGAATTTAAAGTGTTCATTCTTTTAATAGCTTTAGTGCACTGTTAGTTTATTTATCAGAAGTAATTTAAATAGTTTTTCTCCTGTTGGTGCCTGTGAAGTTGCATATTCTCTGAGTTTCCCCTATGTTCAGTGCTTTTCTCTCTTTTGGGAGATATTGGGGGGGGGGTGTATCCAACCCCCACTAGCCACTTTCTGCTTGCACTATGCAGCACTTGTGGAAGGGGAGCAGGAGCACAATTTCTACCACTTCCCCCAACCTCCAGGATCAGGGTTTGTTTTTTTTTGGGGGGGGGATTTGCAGGGGACTTGACACAAACTGTGTCACTTTCTCATGCTCAAGGGCCAGATCACTATGAGTGCAAGGTGCGGTTTGGATAAAACCCAGTGCCTGTAACTTCTGCAGGAGAGGCAGAAATGCAACAGCAGCTGCTTTTCTGGCAAGCAGGACCATTTCCTGCTTCTGAAATTCTATTTCAGAAAAAAATAATAAGCTTTTTGCATGTCTGCTTGTCCAGCTTCTGTTAAAGGATCTGGAATGTGTCGATTAAAAAAGTGGCAGTTCCAATTTTTTCTGTAAGGCGCTTTCATTTGTTGGGTGTGATGACAGACATTCTTTCTGAAGTTTGCCAGTGCTTCTTTTGACTTTTGGCCAGGACATCTCTGTGACTGAGCACTGAAGGAGGAAACTAAGTAGGTGTATGTATATATATGTGCGTGGTGTTTGCACACTAAAGTCCCCACTAGTGAGTGCACTAGCAACCCAAACTATCCCCCCCCCCGCTGACATAGTGTTGTGCCAGCAGAGGATGCTTTATGACAGTCTCAAAGCAACCTCCACTGACGCATGCTGTAGGCCCGCTGGTGGGGAGGCCAGAGTGGCCTTCCATGCGCCGATGGATCCACAGAGACCCGCCAGAGCAGGTAAGCTTGTGCAGGGGGTTGGAGGGAGGCAGGGGGTGGGCAGAACAGAGGAGGGAGTGGGCAGAATGGGGCAGTGATGGGGAGGGTAGGGTGGCGGTGGTGCATGCCGAACCTTGACCCCCTTCCCTGGCTTGATCCACCATCCCGGATCACTTGCACCAGTGATCGAGCTGGAGGGGATCCGAGTTGACCCATATGGGCTGCTAGGGCTTACTCCGGGGCAAGAGGACAAATGTCCCCTTACCCCGAGGAGACTTCCAGCAGCCAAAAAACCCCTGCGGGATACAGTGGTAGCTTCACCATGTGGGGGTTGAGATAGGATTGGGCTGTTCCTGTTCTTAGAACGCTATTAAGGCTGAAATCCTATGTGTACTTACCTTACTTCTGAGTAGATATACATAGGCTTACGCTGTAATAAAGAGGCCAGTGACACAGTCCCATTGGCATCATTGGAGTTACATGAGCATAGGAAACATTTAAGTGCACTCATTGGGTGCACTTCAGTGTGCAAACATGGACATATACACATACACCAGTTGACTGTTTAAGGCATGTCTGTTTAAGGCCTGTTTAAGGCCTTTAATCGTTCTGCACCTGAAAAGTGAGAAAAAAACAGGTAACCACAAATAACAGAAAGCTAGCCACATAGCCACATTGTCCATCCTTAGTTACCCAGAGGTTCTTAGATTAGAAAGATTTAATCAATATTCATACACTAACACATGACCCACAAGGCTTCACCTATGGAACCAACCCTGTGTACAGGTTCTCCTGAAATTTCTCTTCGAAATCTGAAATAGAACCTACTATTCATGAGTGTGACTTGTCTACACATAGGCTTACCATATTTTCCCGGATCCAAACCGCCCCCTCCTCCGGAATCAATCAGTCAATTAATTTTCAGGATTTGTTTGTTTGTGGGTGTGAAGGGCAGCCGGGATTTTTATTTATTTATTTATGGCCACAAAAATGGCCATTTTTGCCGCCGCTGCCACTTGCCTTGCTGTCCCTGCCACTCCTCTTCCTCTGCCGCTGTTGCCGTTCTTCTGCCACCGCTGCCATTCTTCTGGAGCCTGACCGGCTGCATCCAGGCCGGCCAGGACTCCTTGCCCTCGCTGCGCAGCCGCTGCCGCCACTGTTGGCACCATTGTTCCACCGCTGTTGCCGCCGCCATTTTAATCTTTGGGAGCCTGGCTGGCTGCATCCAAGCCGACCAGGACTCCTTGCCCCTGCTGCTCTGCCGCCGTCTGCAAAAAGGTACCTGCAAAAGGCACCTTTTTTTTTCCTGGTGCTGCTATCTTGGATCTCGCGAGAGAAAAATCTCCCAGAAAAAGGGACCTTTTTGCACCTTTTGTAGGCGACGGCAGCGGTGGCTGGGATAGTCCCGGGATAGTCCCGGGTTTTCCGGGACAAATGGTAAGCCTATCTGTACACTTTATTGCTGCAAGTCTTTTGAACTGCACACCTTTTTAAACGGTCTTAGGAATGACTGTTATTTAACCCATTGTTATAGAAAGATCACTACTATGGTACTACCATCACTTGCTGGGTTTTTAAAGGTGGACTGTACCCATCTTCCCTTGCAGAGAGCCACCAACTGCCTCAGTCTGTGGTGAGGAGAAGAGGAAGGAACTCAAGCAGGACAGGGACCACCATGGCTACCACTGCCTGCGGAGCTTCTTAAAAGCTAGCAACTAGCTTTGTGGAGGGGGGGGGGGGAGGAAAGGAAGAAGAAACAATGTTTCAAGCCAAATGTGAGCCACCTTCAGGGTCTCGTAGGAGATGGAAAGGTGGTATACAATAAATAAATTATGGAACAACAATAAATATTTGCAAATCATTTCAGGTGGTAGGTGTAGCATAATAACGGCTCGGGTCCAGGGTATTTGAGGGACCGCCTCCTTCCTTATAATCCGACCCGTACTCTGAGGTCATCAGGGGGGCCCCTGTTAACCGTGCCGCCATTGACAGAGGTGAGGGGGATGGCGGCGCGGAATAGGGCCTTCTCGGCGGTGGCACCCCAATTGTGGAATTCCCTCCCCTTGGAATTAAGAACGACTCCCTCCTTAGAGGCCTTTCGGCGGGGCCTTAAGACGTTTTTATTCAGGACTGCTTTTAATGTCTGACATGGTGGGCTGACTTTTTAACAATTGGTTTTAATATATGTATATGCTGGTGACCCACTGGGGTTGTTTGTTTTTAACTTAAGTGTTTTAATTATTTTAATGTGTTTTTAAATTGTTTTAATGTGTTATGTATTTTAATATGTTGTAAGCCGCCTTGAGTGCCTTCGGGAGAAAGGCGGGCTACAAATTCTTGAAATAAATAAATAAATAATAATAATAAAGTTAAAAAGAACACGCTCTGTCTGCAAGCTTACAATAAGTTTTAAAAGTGCACTAGGAATGGGTAAGGTGATAAGCAACAGGAGCGGGTTAATGAATAACAAGAGGCAGAGATTAGAAATGAAAAGACATGGAGGTATGAGAAGAGGTTGGGGGTGGGAGCTTACTTCCTCCTCCAACTCCACTATCACTGTGATTCCCAAGATTCCTGAGGGACTCTACTTCAAAGATGATGAGGTGTGATTAACAGAAAAAAGAATGCTCAGAAAGATAAGAATGAAACCAAGAAAGCAATTGGCCATCCAATACCAAGAAGCATAACAAAAAGAGAAAAGAATTGAATATTTGGTGGTCTCCAAAGAGAAGTAAAAGAAAAGAATAGAAATTGGCTAGCTGATCTAACAAGTAAGCGATAATTAAAAACGCAAGTGCAATCATTTTATATTTACTTTAAATTGTCCCATAAGCAATCAGCATTGTTAGGGGTTGCAAAGCAAGGACAAGTGTTGATCAAAACGTCATTAAGCCTGCAATCCTGAACACACGGACTAGGGTGTAAATTCCACTGAAGACGGTGGAACAGATTTCTGCGTAAACATGCATAGGATTGCCTTGACAGAAATTAAAAACTTAACCACAGTAAAAAGAGAAACAAAGAAAAGGACAGAACAAAGAAAACTGCTCAGTGTGTGAAATATGTCAGACACAATTCAGTTAGCTGAACTAGAGGATCTGTAGCTCCAAAAGACTTTAATAAATGAAAATTGTTTTACATTGTTCAGGTTGAGAAGCTGACCTTTTAGCAAATTGGATAGAATTCAAGCAAGTATAAATTTGTCTTTTCTTCATTTTCCTGCAGCAACTTTCAGTTCATGTATTACTATTTTTTCTGCAGCAATGACGTCTCAGGTTTTCCGGTACTATTGTAGTACAGTGTTAACATTTGGAGTTTCATTTTCTGGCTAATATGGTGCCAGTTTCCTGTCTGCAAATATAGCATTTTGTAAGTAATGTTTTTGTTCCATGTTTCTGCTGATTAATCATGTCTTGCGTAACCTCAGAACATGCCCCCCCTCAACTGCCTACATTGGATAAGTATCATGTCTTTACTAAAAGCTGCAAGATAATGTACATGACCCTGGAAAAAATAATAGGTAGCCCTATTGATCCATTAGAAAAACATCCAAAGTACCTTAGGCCCAACGAAATATTGAAAAGAATTAACTTAAGCAACCTCTCAAGTTCTCCAGAACATTCCAGAATCCTAGGAGAAGAAAAACCAAATGGCTGTCATCGCAGTCTTAGTATTTCCCAAGCTCTGGGATCGTTGTGCCAATTATTATTTCTAGTTCCTGCAGAGGTTAACTACTGCTAAATGCTGACTTTGTAAGCAAAATGGCTGCTGTAAGGCTATTTTCTGCACTATTTGGTTTAAGACCAACGCCGTGTAGTTAATGAAGTACCCAAGTTATGCAGCAGACCCTGTGCACTGCAGCTCTTGGATCGTGAACTACAGCATCTGTGCTGCAAATGCCTCCCAGTCATAAGGAGAATTTCTGTTCTTTTATGGTTCGTTTCTAATGTTATTTTCACATCGTTTTCCCGCCTCTCTTTTAATTTATTTATTGTCTGCAATGGTAGACTTGGAGGCTTAGAAGGTAGATTATATTAAAGTCTCAGAGTTATAACAGAAGTGCAGCAATTATCTTTCCACCTTAAAAAATCATTTTAATTAGATGGCATCAGTAAAGCAGACATCAATGATGAGTCATACTGAGTTTTAATGAGTGGGCTTGGGGTAGAAGAGGGCAAGAGAGAAGGAAGCTTGAATAAGCAGCAGGGAGTCCAGAGGAGGCTGTACCACCTAAGAATGTGATGAGAAAAATGGCAGGAAGCACCTCCCGCAAACTTTGTATCATGTGGACCTCAGATGATTCCATTCATGAAATAAATGTACCTCTAACATATGTTATTTTGAGAACACAGTGATCGTTGTGAAGTTGGTTCTCAAGAAAGACAGATGGGATTCAAAATGGTGAAACTGATATCTTGCAGTAAGCCAGTTGTAACAAGCTCTTAAATTAATTTATGGTCAACACTATTTTAAGTGGCTTTGCTCCTGTGTCTTTAGGCCAATAGGCCAACACCCAGAAATTTGGCAGCAGACAAAATTTGGCAGTTCCTGGCACAGAGATAATTGTAGGTGGAGTATTCTTATTGGTATAGTAGGTTCAGGGGAATACATCATGAACTTCAGCTCTCAGACAACTTGTCCTCAGAGTTGAAAATCTGACAGGGACATCAACAGAAATGAATGAATACCCTGTGGGAGGGGGGCGGGCGCAGCAAAAAATGTCACCCCCATGACATCACCACCAGAAGTGACGTCACTGCCGCCACTGCCAAGGGCTTCCCAGGTACAGGGTGGGCGTGCTGAACTTTCACACCGCCACCCACTTGCTTTTCGTGCTGCTGCTGCCGATCCGCCATCCATGTAGCGGGGTTGTGGCCCACCACCACTTTGTTGCCCCCTCGTTCCCCCTGGCAACGCTTCTGGAAATCAAGCTCTTAGCAGAAGAGCAAGACTTTTCACAAGGACAACACAGAGCAGGCCAACAATCCCTCCTATGCATGTTTACTCAGAAGTAAGCTCCATTATGTTGCATGGAGGCTACTCCCAAGTAAGTGTACATAGGTGCAGCCCAAGCAGTGAGAGAGGGCAAGAGACACCTAGATAGGCTTAGGAGGACAGGAAGTGGGCTTCTTAAGATATGTATCACAGCTGGAAAAAGCATCTCCAGCTTAACTTCTAGGGGTCAGACTGCTGTTAAAGACATGGAAACAGGATGAGACAAAAAGCTGGCAATCCTAGTTATACAGAACATTTCTTGCTTCTATTCCAATAAGAGTTTTTGTTCAAGTTTAAGTTTGCTCTCCGTCAGCTAATTCCATGCACGGTGTTCTCAGTATGAACTTTTTGGGAGAATGTACCAAGAGCCTGTTATCTGTCTGGTGAACAGCAAGCAGCTATTCTGCTCGGCTGTGCTGTGTCTCATCCGCAGCATCTTTCCTTCCCACCCTTGTAGGCTTTGGAGAAAACACTTAGAATTCAGATGAATGACTGTTCAGATTCCTAGCCTTTCTGCTGAGTTTGTAATCCGTCTAGTTTCATTAAAAGTGGCAAATGAAATTCAAGTCATTTAATACTTTCAGAAAGACAGGAAAAGAAAACTTGAGAGAAGATAATACATAGCAGACAACAGAGATACAATGGAAATCTTGGAAGGCACGCTGAAAGGCAAAACGATTGCTCTTTACAGTGTGAAAAAAAGACAAAAGGATAGAAATCTGTAGCTAGGAAGCAGAAAGGTGTTAGAAAAGAACCCGACCCAATTAAACAAATGCAAGGAACAAACGGACAAAGAATTTGCCCATACACAATACGGTCAGAAACCGACAAGCCTAGCAAAGGAATGGGTTAATTGGCAGCATTTACTATTACTAGGGAAATAATAGTTCAGTGGAATGGCCATAGAAATATTAGTGGAGTCAGTGGGAGGAATAATAAAAGGCATTGCTATTTGCAATGGAAATACCGTAATGATATTTAAATTAGGACAATTACTGCCACAGCGCCATTGCTGACAATGTAGCAAGTACCATTTGTAGCATCACAAGCCTGACTTTACAAACTGTGCTCACCCAATCTGGAGGTAGACAAAAAGGAGCCCAATTGATGAAACACCCAATTAAAATCAATTAAGCTGAGATAGAACATCTACTCATATACTGTCTCACCCTCCTCTATGACCGTCAGCAAAGAATGATCCATACAAGGAATTCTGCAAAGAATTGTAAAATAGAATAGGAATAATGGAAACCCAAGTCTGCTGTTATTGTTCTCCTATGCAACCAGTGCAGGTGGGGTAGTAACATTTCCACTGCAGTACTGTTGACTTTCTTACATGCGACTCAGGCTAAACCTTGGTTAGGCAATGCCTGACTAGCCTAGGGAGCTGCTCCTGTGAGTGTTTGTCTGGACACATTTCTTTGCCTCTGCTGTGAACACAGGGCAAGACTGCAACAGGAGCAGCAGACGCTATGCCCCCCCCCCCGCATGCCTTCTGAAGGCGGAAGCACACCGACTGCGTTCTGCGTGCGGCGCAAGAAACGCAGCCAAAGTTGAGAATTCTCCAGGGGAAGCGTCAAACGCAAACGGACCTCTCTGCGGCTCCTGGAGGCTCCTGGCGTTCTGTGGGACTTGTCTCTGGCCGGATAGAACACAGACGCAGCCGGCCGCAACAAGCTGCACGCACGGAGAACGCAGCCGGTGTGCTTCAGCCTTAACTGTTTCAGCTGGCTAACCCCCACCCTAGTTACAAAAGAGCCTCAGCAAAGACTTCTACGTCAGCAGAGTTCTGTTGTTTTGGGGAACACGAGGAAGGAGGGAAGAAGACGGAGAACTGCTGGGAGTGGGGGTGAGGTAATGGACATTTCCCACAAGCTTCGGCTTTGCTTTGCCTAGAGCGTAGCTGCACTTTGCACATGATCTGAGCACAGTCTCCTTGTGCTTTGCTTGGTACCTTGCAATAAAGTCCTCTGCTATATCCTTCCACCTGGCGTGTTCATTGGATCGGTTCACTCTGGGCACGTACCCATGCCCCAGGCGGCATGGGGTGGCAAGAAGGGGAAGGAGACAGATAATTGAGGGAACAGAGCAAATGAGAGAGGGAGACCGACCAGTGAGTGCCAGAAAGGGGGAGGAGCCAGAGCAGAACATGATCCAAAAGAGAGACTGAGCTCAAGAGGTGAGAGAGGAGGAAGGAGGAGCCAGGAGAGGGAAGGAAGCAAGAGAAGGGAAGAAGTCAGAAAGGAAGAGAGAGCAAGGCTGAGAGGACAGCAAGGCAAAAGAAAGAGGCAAGCAGTGTGTGTGTGTGTGTGTGTGTGTGTGTGTGTGTGTGTGTGTGTGTGTGTGTGTGTGTGTTCGTGTTCTCTAGACCAGAGTAATTTTCCACAGATAAGGGTTTTTCTCTCCCTTGCCAACAGTTCCCCTTTCTTTCTTTATCCTCCTTAAAGACGCAGCAGCTCTTCATCCATTGCTCTTGTGACCCTTCACGCTTCGGCTTCCAACAATCACCCCCTCTAAATGCGATACGCAGCCTTATGCCGTTTTTTCCCCACCAGTGTCACGAGCGCTTCCTTTCTTCGGACTACCAGTTCATTAAAAAGCTCCCTTTCCCTTCAGAAGGCCTCTTCTGCTCTGTGCCGCTGCAGTTGTTCCGCTGAGCTTAGGGAGACAAGCACTTTGCAGGCGGCGCTGAGTTTCTCTCTTCCTCCGAACTCTTTCTTGCAGATTGCAGCGCTGAACCCTAATTGAAAAGTAATCAGCCATGACATCCTGATGATTGCTTTAAAGAGCCGAAAGCTGTGAGGTGCCAGTACGTCTTCCAAGTTAGCGGTCCCCTGACATCTGCTCACAAACTGGGGCCTACTTACTTTACTGGACTTTTGGAGGTGTTTTTTTTTTAAAGTTAAAATTCTTACTTTGAAGGTATACTTTGTTTCTTCTCTCTTATGGAGAGAGAAAAATGGAACTATATTAGAAAGGCAGTGGCAGTGCAGATTTGGTTTCTTTCTTTCTCATGTCTATTGAATTCTTGTGTGTTCACAAAAAAGGGTGAAGGCCTGCTTGAAAAGTTTCCAAGAAAAGGATTAAGTCAGCAAGGCCTAATGATGGTAGCATTTAATAATAATTCAAAGTATAAATTGGCTCTATTTTGCCCAGGGAGTCCAAAATGAAGGCATTCTTACAGAAAATATTAAAATAACATTCAAAACCAGAAAATGATGTTTTCTTCTCTAGTTATTCAAGGGCATTTGTGGAATCTAGGAGTGTATAAAATGCAGAGTCAGTGCATTATGTCATATATACCCAAATCTAAGTTACCATAAATCCATTCAGTAAACAGTGAATAACAAACAGCCAATTTGATTGGGAATATTCTGTGCTGCAAGGGAAGCGAGTGTGTAGGGCTTGGTACCGAAGCAACTGATATACCACCCTGTGACCCCTGCTTCACTCTTTGAACTGGAGTTAAGTGGAGATGGTAGTTGTCACTGTCACCACCCAAGACGAGAGGAAGTACAGACAGAAGGGGGCTGCCTTCTGCACCCAGTATAGCAGAGCGCCTCAAAGTCCCAGGGGTCCCTTCAGTAGCAGGCAGGCAGCCTGGGCAGTGGAAGAACCACCTCCCTCTGAAGTGAAATGAGACCAGACAGGTAAAACAGTAAAAAAAAAAGGAGTTCTATAAAAATGTACCCAAACCAAAGAAAATGGAAACAAAAGGCTAGAAAGCACGGTATGTGTAAGAATGAGAAAACTACGCCAGGCAACCAGGAAGAAGAAGTGAGCAAAGAGGTTAAAAAGGCAGGCTGAAAACAAACCTATAGCTAACACATTTTTCTGGGTACTTCTTTATCCTACAGGCAGCCCAATCCTATCCTCCACCACCAGTGGCGTCACTGCATGGGGTGGAGCTCTAAGTTCCGCTACGATCGGAGCCTCCATTACACGGAGGAACGAAGCGGCCCCGCCCCCTCGCCTTTGGAGCCTTTCAGGGCAGCAAAAGCAACGCGCAGCACGTTGCTTTCGCTGCCCTGAAAGGCTCCGAAGGCGAGGGGGCGGGGCCACTTCGTTCCTCTGTGTAACAGAGGCTCCGATTGCAGTGGAACTTAGAGCTCCGCCCCTTGCAGTGACGCCACTGCCCACCACCATAGCATGCAGCCACAGCAACGGAGTGTGTGCTCCATGCTATGGGGGGTGATCAGACGACCAGCAAGAGGTAAGTAAAAAACTTTTTTACTTACCTCTCAGTAGGCCACCTGATCGCCTATGGTCTCCTTGGACCCACACCAGCTATTTTGCTGGTGTAAGTCCAAGGATAGGAAGGGTTCTGTCCCTTTTGCCACAAGTAGCGTGCCAGCAGCCCCGATGGGTCTCCTCGAATGCATGCCAGTAATTTTGCTGGAGTACATTTGAGAGGCCCGTGTAAGGCCCAACAGACCTGGGAAGGGGGACAGGATATGGTGGAGGAGGCCTCCGTTGATCCCTCCCCCTTCATGAGCCTGATCCTTCAATCTCACCCACACACACCCGGAACGTTTGTGGCACCCAAAACCGGTGGAGCAGTCACTTTGTCGGTTTATTTGAAGACAGGATTGCGCTGTAAGATGATTAGTGTTAGACACCTCTAATTCCTCTTCCCAGGGCACCCTGGAGGGAGGTTGGGCTCTCCAGTCTTCCCATGACTACCAATGACTGCCATATGGCCCAGTTCAGAGAAACACAGAATATGTCGTTGTTGTACATGTGCGTGTGTTAATGCTAAATGTCTGAAACGCGTTTGTCTGTATCTTCTTCCTTACTCAGATGTGTCCCCACTTTTTCCTATCCTAGCATTTTAAAAAAATTAGAGGTGTTCAAATTGACAGATGGTTCTTTCAAAAACACAAGTACTATTTTTTTTCTCATTGTATTCACATGAGCTATATTGAGATAGGGAGCAGGTTTAGATACCATATGGAGATATTTAAATCTGTGTTCGTTTCTGTACCTTGCATTCATAATCAGGATCTATATTGACACTTGGCACAACATGAGCCAAGAGGATTCCTAGAAGAACTGGCTCATGCAGATGGTCTATATCTGGCAACTCAATCAATACCTCTGCATGCATGGTATACATAGCATGCAGTTCTTGCCTTATGTGATCAAGGTGCAATCATTACCTTATGCCAGTGGTTCCCAATCTGGGAGGCGCGGCTCCCAGGGGAGCCACGGAAACCAGCCAGGGGAGCCACGGATTGCCACGGAATCATCTTGGAAAACAGTGCAATGCCAATTGGCAGGCATCAACATAATGTAATGGGGAGTCATGGCCAGTGGTCGCCTATGGTCAAGGGAGCCGCAGGTCGAAAAAGTTTGGGAAACACTGCCTTATGCTTTGGAGAGGGACTATAGCTCAGTCATAGGGCGCCTGCTTTGTGTGTAGTAGATCCCTGGGTTGATCCCTGGCATCTCTAGGTAAGGCTGGGAAAAACATCCTGCCTCAAACCTGGGAGAGCTGCTGCCAGCGGACAATACTGAGTTAGATCCACCAATGGTCTGATAAGGCAGCTTCCTATATTCAGAAAAGAGGTATCACTTTTTTTTTAATAAAGGAAGTGTATATCCGACTTTTCTGCACTTCAGAACTGAAATGGAAAACCACACATATAGAATAATAAACCTTTTATGTTCATCATTTTTATTCTGCCTGTCCATAAAAATACTCAAGGAAGCAAACAAATATATAAACATTTCAAAATTAAGCTAAAACTGCAATTAAAATTCAGAGTCAGTACACAAGCAGCAGTAAACACAGATTTCAAAAAGAAATAGACAAAATAATTCTGCAACTGAAAATCAACAGTGCCAGCAATAAAACTCAATAGATCAAAGTTAAATACTGCTAAAAGCATGGGAGAAAAAAGAACAGTTTTCACCTGGTGTTTAAAAGAAATTAAAGGTGACACCAGGCAAACATGTTTGGCAAGGGCATTCCTGTCAAATTAGTAAACTCTGCGGACATATCTAATATACACATATGTATGTGGCTGAGTGGCGCAGTGGGTTAAACCGCTGAACCATGAGCTGTCGATCGAAAGGTCGGCAGTTCGAATCCGCGACGGGGTGAGCTCTTGTTGCTTGGCCAGCTCCTGCCAACCTAGCAGTTCCAAAGCATGTTAATGCGAGTAGATAAATAGGTACCGCTTGCGGGAAAGTAAACAGCGCTCCGTGTTCTAGCCGCATGCTACGCGCTGCGGCAAGGAGAGTCATGCCAGCCACATGACCACGGAGGCGTCTTCGGACAACGCTGGCTCTTCGGCTTTGAAATGGGGATGAGCACCACACCCTAGAGTCGGACACGACTGGACTTAATTGTAAGGGGTCACCTTTACCTATGTGGCTGACAAAACACGAATAGATTGCAGATTTTTAATCTATATCTACATAGATTATACCTGGACAGGGGTGGTGCGACCCAGAACGCCATCTGATGACAACTCAGGTCCAGTGGCGTCGCTCGAGGTGGGGCGTAACGGTAAGTTTCGCACTGTGCTAACCTCCGTTTATTCCCTGGCACGAGGCGGCCCCGCCCCCTCGCTGTCGGAGCCATTTAGTGCGGTGAAGGCAACATGCAGGGAGTCTACTGCGCGTTGCCTTCACCGCACTGAACGGCTCCGACGGCTGCGCTGAATGAATGTGAAAATCCATGGATGTTCAAGTCGGGGGGGGGGGTCGGCGGTGGCACCACAGTACCTTATTGAAGAGCCATGCGGGCCTGCCGCCTGCTTCTTCCCTCTGGCGCCACGTTGTAATCTTCTAAAATAAAATAAAAAATTCACTGGAAGCAACTTCCGGTTGCGCGTGCAACTGGAAGTCACTTCCGGTCATGTTTTTCTTTTAACAAGCATTTTAGAAGATTACAACATGGCACCAGAAGGAAGAAGCAGGTGGCAGGCCTGCACAGGTCTTCAATAAGGGACTGTGGCACTTCCCTCGCCCCCAGTGGGTTTCCTCCCTCGCGGATGGCCAAATCTGTGGATGGCGTGTAATTCACGGTTAAGAAGGGTCCTCTGTACTACTAGAAATGTGACTTACCCACCAATCCTCTGTACATAGTGAAATTCCCTTAAGCAAACACTTGGGAAAGAGAGACAGTTTCTTTAGTCTAATCAAAAGCTATATCAAATCTCTACAGAATTGAGTTTCTTATGTGTCTGCAACTTATTAAACAAGCTGCCAAGTTCTGCCATTGTTTGAAGAATACACTTGCTGCATTCTCAAAAGACTGCTCTCTCTCTCTCTCTCTCTCAAGTGAGTCCCATTGAAAAAAATCTGATATCAATCCAAATTGTCCAGTTTAATTGGTTGGGGGGTTTGGAGCTTTAATGGGACAGCCTAACATAACCATATGAGACAGGTTGCCATAAACAAAGTGAAAGCTGGAAAACAACAGTCTGCTGTTCCTACAAGTATAGGATAAAATTTAGTAAGAATTTCAAATGTTAAAATGATGAATGAAAACTTTTCAAAAGGGCTCAGTGTGGAGCATCAAATGAAGGAACACTGAATTATGCAGTGAAGCTCTCAGGAATGGAAAAACTAAAGGAAGCCTAGAACTATTAGCATAATATGTTTTACACATTCATAAAGGGTATGTATTTAGGAGGGCTTCAATGATTGACGAAATCAATGCATTCCTTGTGCTCTTGACTTTCTTGTTTATGCAGGTGGCAACAGACCTACTTAGAGTCAAGTGCTCTGTAGTACCTTGGCATAAAAATAGGTTATTTATATGTGATGAAGCATAAAGAATGTGTTTGCCTGGGCTATGATTTGCTAGTGCCTAGGTTAGTCTAACTCTCTTATGCCAGGAGAGAAAGAAATTAAGAAATAATGAATCTTGCAAACTTTTGAAATACTTTTTTAAAACAAGATTTAGGGCCAAATTACATATCACAGCAGGAAATCCATGATTGATCTTCTGCCTTTTTATTTTTTATTTTTACTAAACAAAGCCAGAAGGGTTTGGAGGGGTGACCAATTTGATCAGAGAAGCAGTAGAGGGTGGGGGTGTTCAATCCTTTCAGCAATGCCATTTTATAATCAAAATCTAGCTTTAGGTTGCTGTATGCTCCATGGGAGAAAAAGTACACATCCCCCCCCCCCGTCATCCCTGAAGCAAATAGAAGTTTAGGGACTTCTTTCTCCATCCCACCCCTCTCCCCCCATGAAGCCATTGAAGGCAAAAAGAACAATCAAGAGGTCAGGATTCCCAGCATAATGTACTGTGTAGCTTGTCCTTGAGCCCTGGTCCATATAGGGCCAGTGTGGACATTACTTCAACCAGTCCCCTTTAATAATATGGGGAAGGAATGTGGCACTCTTGAATGCCATGGGCATTGTGTGAGTGAGGAGGGAGGGGAGCATTGTTCTTCACTCATGCTGTCAACACATTTCACTCAACTCTTACTTTTCCAATAGACCTGCTGCCTACTGTGGACAACACTTCATGCATCTGATGACGTGGACCATGAAAGCTGACGCTGAAATGAATTTGTTAGTCTTTCAGACTTTAAGGGTACTGCAGGCTTTGTTGCTTTTGCAATTGGCCCACTAGCTGATTTTTATTATTATTATTATTATTATTATTATTATTATTATTATTATTATTATTATTATTATTATTATTATTATTATTATTATCATCATCATCATCATCATCATCATCATCATCATCATCATCATCATCATTATTAGTAGTAGTAGTATAGTTTGATCATATTTGTTTGATCATATTTTATCAGCTGTTTGGGAAAGAGACTTTTGTGTATCATTCTGTAAGCTAAATGGTGGAGAGCAGGGTACTGCAACATACTGCGCAACTCCTTAACAACAGTGCTGCATTGGCCTCTGCCAATGCTGTGGTTGGGGTTTGGGCCACATTGAGGATAAGCAATGTGAGCATGGGTCACACTGAGCATAAGAAATGGTTTGGACCATTTGTAGAGACTCATTGAAAAGGGAGAGCTGAGGAGGCAGTTGGCAGGGTGGCTGTGTTTCAACTAAGACATATAACGAAAAACACCTCCCACCCTCAGTGGCCAATCCAGTGGGCTGTTTACGCTGCCAGAACAAGTGTGCAATGATGGACACCAGACACCCGCCACCAGTAAGATTGCGCAGGGAGGGAGGCAGGGAGGGGTGAAATGGGGTGAGGGATGGGTGGAACGGGGAGGCAACGGGGGTTTGGAGGAGGGCAGATCAGGTCCAGGAAGTGGGCAGGTTTGGCAGCAGTGGTGCCTGCCAAATCCTAACCCCCTTCCTAAGCCTGACCCACCTTCATCGGTCAATGCAGACTTGCACCAGTGATATCACTGGTCCAAGTCCAAGTTGACCCATGGTGGCATTGGTGGCCAGAGGTGTAGCTACGCCCTGCGGATACGGGGACTGCACCCATGACCACCCCCGGTGATGTCACAAGCCCCGCCCACCCATACGTGTCGTCACAAGCCCCGTCCCCACCAAAAAATCTCAGGGAAAATGCCCCCCCCCCAGCATTTTTAACTCAAAAAAGCACACTAGAGGCACAGGTGGGTGACTCCTGTTGCTGGTGCTGCATCGCAAAATGTCCTTTTTGCCGCCCCCCCCACGCCCACCACCATCGAATTGCCACTGAACCGGTGGCTTGTGCACCCCCTGCTGCATGTCGCCCCTCTTTGCAACATGATGAGGTTTGCCTGCTTATTATTTTTGTATTTTCGAAAATGTACTTTGGTGGAGTGGGGTAGGGTGGGGGAAAAAAAGAGATCCTGGTATGTGTCTTTTTGCACTAACATGAGATCAAGCTCTCTGTTTGTTTGGTGTTTTTTCCTTCTCTCCCATCTGTGCAGTGTATTTTTTGTAATTGAGAAAATGCAACACACACCCTTCTGTCTCTCTGATTTTTGTGTTGGACCTTCCACTCACTCACTCACTCACTCACTCACTCACTCACTCACTCACTCACTCACTCACTCACTCACTCACTCACTCACTCACAGAGAGAGAGAGAGAGAGAGAGAGAGAGAGAGAGAGAGAGAGAGAGTTAAATAAGACATTTTTTCATTTAAAATTGTTTTAAAATTGTTTTAATACTTTTTTATTTAATGATTAATTAGCTAATTAGTTAATTAATCCAATTAATTAGCAATTAATTAGCAGAGGGTACTTCAGAAAGTTGGACTGTGATAGGGGGTACCTGAGCCTCCAAAGGCTGAGAACCCCTGATATAAAGGAATAGAATGTAACAGTCAAAACATGATAACTTCAACAAAAACTCAAACATTAAACATGAAATTCCTCTTGAGTACCAGTTGGTGGGAAGCAGCATCAGCAGGAGAGGGCTACTGATCTGCATGTCCTGCTGGTGGGCTTCCAGAGGCATTTGGTGGCCATTGTGGGGAAACTAGGTGAAGTCCAAATTCCTTCCAACAGGAATTATTTCCAGATCAAAAGAACCTTTCCGACAGTCACATTTTTCTCATGTGAGAAAAGCAGTGCACAAAGAAAAGTGCTCTTTCTTTATCAACCCAGTCTGCAGTGCTAATGATTTGTGTCGTTTAGCTGCACCAAGTGTTACAGTGCAATTCTTATGTGCCTAGGTGTAGAACGTCCAGAGCAGGGGTTCTCAACCCCTTCCCAGCCAAGTACCACCTCTGGCTCTACTCTCCTGCTGTGTACCACCAGAAGTGACTGGTGATGATATCATCACCAGTTACTTCCGGGTTTCCAGGTTTTCGGAGGCCAGAAAATACAGGTAGGGGGCTCTCTGGGTGGGAGGGATGGCCCTTCTTAGCATACCTGAGACGCTCGGCCAAAGGCAAGAGCCTCTCACAAGCAAAAACAAGCCATCGAAAGCGCCGTGTCAGAGTGGGGTTTTGGTGGTCCAGCAGTCTGAGTACCACCGGTAGTTGGCTGAAGTACCACTGGTGGTACTTGTACCACTGGTTGAGAACCCCTGGTCTAGTGGATTTTGGTGTTCTGTATTCTTCAGGTCCTTTGGCTTTCGTATATCCCATGACCTCTAATGCCATGCACCTTGGGAGCTTATGTACTTCTCATTCAAAATCTTTGTACTTCAGATAGACTTGTATGTATTCTCTCTTGGGAGATTCCTTTGCATTGCATGCATTTACAGTAGTTTGCCTAAAAACCAGGCCTTTGATTGTCCTTTTATAATGAATCATTATGGTGCCATTAGAGCACAGTAGTTTCCATCTATCATGGTCAAGTAGAAGTCATAATGTCAGCTCTGGTACCTGATTAGATCACACTAACCAGTTTCGGAGAATTAATGCAGTTTGCACTTCTAATTGCTTTCCCCAACTATTCCACCATTTTGAATTCTAACTGCAGAAATTAACATCCATGGTTAATAGTCTTGAATAAAAATAGGACATTAATCATATTTGGTATGACTTCAGTGAAGTCAGTAGAATTATTCCAGAATGAATATTCCTCAGCTGTTTATGTATATTTATTTAAACTTTAATGAAACCGATGGGAAAACAGTTTAATCATTTTTTGAAATTGTGATATAGCACAAATAAATGAATACCCACAATCCAAATTAGGCCTTTTATTGACCTAGAGACATAAAACCTTGTTTATTTCTACACTTCTAAGCCAAAGCATTCATTACTGAAGACAGGTTTTATGATCTGAAATAGTGTCTGTAACAATCGTGACCTTGAAAATTGTGGCTTTGATTATCAGATTAGATTGTTGCCTCCATTCAGCACAAACACTCATGATTTCAATGCCAGATTTGTGCGGAATAGAGGTAACATCACTCAGTCCAAAACATATCTATGCGCCAAAATTTGTGCATCCATGAGCTAGTTCTGCATGCATGTGTTCCTACTGATTTCAGTGGCGGTGGGGGTATTTAAGCCCAGTAGGGCTGAGCACTCCCAACATTTTCATTGCAGAAGCCCTATTCATTTTAAGAAATCTCATTTGTTTGCTTTAGTCCCTCAATTTCAGGATTCTTTCAGGTGGTTATAATTTGGTTGTCCCCCATTTGTTTTCATCATTTTCCCCTGTAATTTATATTGTAGATTTTGCCACCACCTCTGGCGGTGGTGACAGGAGTTTTGGTGTGCAGCTGCCTCAATGTGGTGGCTGTTTTTCTTACCTGTACCTGCCCCGGGACACAGCACAGTGGGTAGAAAACGTTGACTGTACCATGAAAAAATATCGCCTGCCACAGATAGCCACCAATTTTTCATAGCAGTGGCCCCATTTGTATTGGGTTCCATTGATTCTGAAATGAAGTTACTGTAACACACACACACACACACACACACACACACACACACACACACACACACACACACACACCCAGGGCCACCCGCTGGATCCTGTGCACCGGCGGCCAGGCTGCCGCTGGGCCGGAAGTCTACTCAGGGAAGGGGACATTGGTCCCCTTCCCCGGGTGTAAATGCCAGTCGGACCGACCGGCCTCCTCGGATTTCCGCCAGCGAAATCGCTGGTGGAAGTAGGAGGAGGCCGTGTAATGCCTCAGCCGCCCGGTGGGTGCCGGCATATGACCAAGGTCATCCCCCGCCCCCTTCCGGGTCGGCTGGGCCAATGCTCCCCCTTGCTCAGCGAAATGCTGGCTTACCTGGTCCGGCGGCCGCATGGGTGCTCTGTTGAAGGAGCAAGGGAGGCTGGCCTCTGAGCCGGCCTTCCCTGCTCCAGAGTAGTCGTGACCGTGCTTTACGGCACGTTTGCGACTACATCCGGTGACGGAATACTTGCTCCGTCGCCACGTACTTGCGCAGGATTGCGCTCACAGAGTACACACACTTTATAAAAGTTCCCTATATTTTAGGAGAGAAGGCAGGATGTAAATCTTATAAATACTGTAAAATGAATGGCAATGTCTCAGGAAATGGGAAAATGGACCACACTGAGTTCACGAGAGACTATGATATCAAGGTGAGTGTTGATAAAGCATCTGGGACGTCTCAAGAAATTCTCAAAGGCTACTAATGAGATATAGTGACAGACTAAGAGCTATTGGCATGAAGGGGGCATATTAGCTTACAAATAAAACACTATAAAGGAAAATGAAGAGTTTATTGTTCATTACTATTTGGCTTTCATGTTTCTTTTCCCTGTATAATAAAATATATGAAATTGACTGGTTTACTTTTCTGTGGGTGTATATATCTTGCTGCAAAGGAGCAGACTTTTCAAATCATCTACTGGTGAACCTCACACAGAACTCTGTAAAAAAATAATAATTATAGATCTAGATCTTTCCATACATTTTGACATCATCTCTGCTCATCTTCAGCCCCTGTTTGTCATAGTTACATTGTTGCTAGCAGAGCATCATCCTCACCATCTTACACTTCAAATGTGAGATACAAACCACAAGCACGTTCTCTAATAGGAGCCCATTAAAATGAATGGGAACTGCAGAAGAACACGACTTCATCTTTCAGTCCTTGGGACTGCACCTTGAGAAAGTTCCTAGATTTTAGAACGAAACGTTGGTACGCTCACCACCTGCCTTGGATTTTAAATGTATTTTCTTGATTGCTGTTTTTAAAAGGGTTTAACCTTTTGATCTGTGATCCAGTGTTTTTAATACGTTTGCAATCGTTAAACTTGGCTTTTTTAACTACATGGCATCTTCACTCATAAATCTTGCTTCTTGTAGAACGAACACGACCGCTCTGGTCTCATGAGGCTCCCATTCCTTTCATTTGGACTGGCACAGAAGACGACCTTCCTCCTACATCACTCAGAGCACTTTCATTTTGTCTGCGACAAAAAGTACAGCACACACATGGATCAAGTCAATCTTCATATCACACCTTCTTCTGTTACTAATTGCCATGAGTGTATGAATAGCCACCCCTGCTATTTTCAGATGAATAAGAGGATATAATTAGTGATAGGTTCTAATTATTACTATTTTTAAAGTGGTCAACAGCATCTGAAAATCTGCGAAGAAAATGGATTAACATTTTTGCTCGTGCTTCATTAAACGCACATTAGCATTGGATACCAGGCGGTTCTTCCAGGCAGGTCCCATCTCTCTCTCTCTCTCTCTCTCTCTCTCTCTCTCTCTCTCTCTCTCTCTCTCTCTCTCTCTCTCTCTCTCTCTCTCTCTCTCTATATATATATATATATATATATATATATATATATATATATGTTTGTGGTCCAGGCTTGATAGCCATGAAGCCTTTTGAAAAACAATCTTCATGCTGTCAAAGACTGCCATTTCCCTTCAACTTGTTTCATCACTTTGCTGTGAGTGGCAGCTGAGGAAAGAGACCAGGATTTTTCTAACCATCCCGTCACTGAACTCCTTACCACGGGGCTAGAGAATCTGAAAGAGCAGTGCTTCCAGTCCCGGCTTTGCTATTACCAGCTTCAAAGAAAAGAACAAAAACAAACGAAGACAAGGGGGGTGCCAGCTTGCATCGTTGTAGCTTGGCTGGAAACCAGCGGATCCCTTTTTGACTCAGCTGATGATGCTTCTTCTCACTTAAAGTGAATAGCATATGGTTCCTGTTTATTGTGCAAGCAAGCAATCTGTGGCGCAGTCTGAAGCGGCACTAGCAGCCCGATTCCATCTCATGGACTGGTGCTGACAGAACTCCAACAGGTCAAGTACCTCAGCAGCAGGCGGCACTTGAGGCGAAATATTGAACAGCAAACATCGTGATGATGGTCCCAACTAAACTTGCGGGCAGTGGAGAGGAGTCCAACATCTCTCACATGCAATTTGGTGCTTGAGAAAAGGAGACCTTATAGAAAGGTTTCTGTTTCTTTGTGTCCCTCTTTTTCTTGATGCTTTCTTCTTCAGCAGACCCTTCTCTGAGCTACCCAAGCTTCACTTTGTTTGCTTGTGTTGTCCATTGTCACAACTGTCCTCCAACCCAGTCCTGTCCTTGTTAGTCAATCTGAGATTTGTCTCCCATCTCAAGCTGTACTGTGCATAATGGCCATAAGCTTCCCTGCCCAGAAAGTTTACTGTTGTGTTTGAGTATGTAACAGCTGCCTATGCTGGATCAGACCAAGGGTCAAAAGGTAGAGATTTTTATGGATTTTTTTATGGATTTTTTAATATGTCTGATCATGAAAATATGCATGCTACAGACCAAGGGTCCATTGGGCTTCTGCTTATGGAGGCTGGTTATGGAGCTGTCATGGCAACTAGCCATTGATAGCCCTATAGACCTAAACTCCATTCATTTGTCTCATTCTTAAAGCTTACCTACGCTTTCTATGTTCTGTATTATTACCCACCTTTGGGACAAAATATTGTGTAATAGTTTTAGTAGTAATATTAACTCAGGCTGCACATGCTGCACATGCTTTTTAGTGTGTAAGACCCATTGAAATAAGTGGGACTTAGTTCTGAGTCAATATGTACCCAAACAGGCTATAAGCAGCACATCTACATAAATCATTTGCTCTTTTCAGGCAATTTTCACCAAGACGTAAATTGCATGGCCACTAAAGTAAGAAATGTATTCGATTTGAGGAAATCTCTTGTAACACACATAGGTTATCCGACTATGGTGAGCTAGTTGTACACAGAGGCACCACACACAGGTCTACATTTTTGCAGGCCACCAATAATTCACACTCATGTCGTTTAATGCCTGGTACTAGCTAAAATTGTAATTTTGTGCATAAAGACTCCTGTCTGTGCCTCACTGTAATTTTCACATGGCTCCATGATGGTTGTGTGAATTGCACTTAGGGCCCAATCCTAGCCAACTTTCCAGTGCTGATGCAGCGGTGTCAACGAGGCTGCTGTGAGGGGGGTAGTCAAAAAGGCCTCCCCTAAGCCAGCGGTTCTCAAATAGTGGGGCGCGCCCCCCAGGGGGGGCGCGAGGCCCCACAAAGGGGGGCCCGACCACCACAGTCGCCCTCCGCACGCTCCGAGGCCGGCCCAGGAGCCGACCTCGGAGCGTCCGGAACGGCCGGCGCTCCAGGGCCTTCTGAAGGCCCAAGCGTCAATCCGGGTATTTTTGATGTTTTCGCTCATGCGCAGAGACGAAAACGGGTCTGCGCATGAGCGAAAACATCAAAAATACCCGGATTGACGCTTGGGCCTTCAGAAGGCCCTGGAGCGCCGGCCGTTCCGGACGCTCCGAGGACGGCTCCCGGGCCGGCCTCGGAGCGTGCGGAGGGCGACGCGAAGGGAGGGGGGCGCCACCCCCCAAAATCGGGTGACGGGGGGGCGCGGGGAAATATTTTTGAGAACCACTGCCCTAAGCTCAGGGCTGTGCTGTGGCTGCATCAGCACTGGAAAGTTGGATAGGATTGGGCCCTTAATTTGTAAACGTGCAGTAGCATTGGATAAGCTGATCTATAGGGAGCCCATCATACACTACTGTGTGCTAGAGATGCGGGCAAATGTCTCCAAGATTAGACAACCCTTTTTTGGGGGTGGTGATGGTCAAGAAAACCATCCCAAAAGGATGGGAAAACCTTCCCAAGCCCTGAGCTTCTTCTCTGAGGCTGAACTTGGAAAACGTTTTTCAGCTTTGTTACTCTGCTCCCCACCAATGTCCTTGTCTGTCATCCCCTTACTCTTCATTTACCCACCTTGACAGCAGTAGCTGCAGTGCTAGAAGGAGGGAGGCCTTTTCTCTCTCTACCCTTACCCTGGTACTCTCTGGAGAAGCACACCAGGAGAAAAGAGGAAGCATCACCACCACACAAAGAACTGAGCTGCTGCACTGTAGACCTTGGGAAGATGCTAGTCGCAAGGCCATCACACCTTTGTGTGGGCGTCATAAGAAGAGCTCTGCTGGACCAGGCCAAGGGCCCATCTAGTCCAGCTTCCTGCATACCACAGTGACCCACCAGATGCCTCAGGGAGCACTTCAGAAGAACAAGGGCGGGGAGAAGCCTCCTCATTCTTTGGGCATCAGTGGCATTGTCGCTTTGTTCCTGTGCACTGTTCAGAAACTCACTTGGGTGGTGGACAGAGAAAAAAGTCTCCTTTTGCCCTGTACAGCACCACTACACAAAGAGCACAATCTTCTGTGTGTCTACCCAGAGGTAAGCCCCATTGTGTTCAATGGGGCTTTCTCTCAGGAAAGTGTTATAGGATTGCAGCCTAAGTCACATGGCCTCTGCTGTAGTTCTTGCATGTGAAAATCAACTTGAAACGGGTTCTATGAAACCACAAAAGCTGGCCATATAGTGGAAAAGGGGCCCACCTTGTATCCTGCGACCCTCAAATAGAGGGGGAGCTTGTTGTTGTTTTTAACTTAAGTGTTTTAATTATTTTAATGTGTTTTTAAATTGTTTTAATGTGTTATGTATTTTAATATGTTGTAAGCCGCCTTGAGTGCCTTCGGGAGAAAGGCGGGCTACAAATTCCTGAAATAAATAAATAAAATAAATAAAGGTGGCAAGACTGGCACTCCATGGGGAAGGTAAACCCTCCCTGAGAGAGTTGTTGGCTGCAATGTTTATAGTGGTTTGGGAGTCGGACTTAGACCTGGAAGATCCAGGTTCAAATCCCCGCTCAGCCATGAAGCTTCCTGGGTGACCTTGGGCCAGTCACTATCTCTCAGCCCCACCTACCTCACAGGGTTGTTGCGAGGACAAAAGGAGGGGAGGAAATATGTACACCACTCTGAGCTCCTTGGAGGAAGGGCGGTATAAAAATGTGAAAAATAAATAAATAAATAAATAAATAAATAAATAAATATACAGAGGGTGCAGTCTGATGAAAAAGCTTCCCAAAGAAGTTGCTTTGAATGCTCTTCTCATCTGTGCCACACAGTCACTCACTGTTACTCGTCTTAACTGCTCCCTCTTGCATGGAGAAAGGGGAGACAGGAGTAGGAGGTAGCAAGTTTCAAGGAGACGGAATGATCAATGATAATTAATTACCACGCTTCTTAGCCGTTATTGTAAGGTTGCAAAGATAACTTTTCCCCCCCTCCTTTTGGGATGCCTAATAGGATATTGTGCTTGGCAAGAGATTAGTTAGAGCAGTGCCAAATTGCCTTAATAAGCCACTTAGTCATTTGTCTCAGACAATAGAAGAGACAAGATCATAATTAAGGCCTCCATCCCTCAGAAACATAAATGGGCTCCATCTTAGCAGAGGAAAAGGGTGAAAGAAGCAGTTATTTTCATATGATTGCATTAAAAAGAATGTGTTATTCATGTCTTTGACTGCTCTATTATTGATTTTTGACATTTGGCATAAGTGGGTGGATGGGTAGGCAGGCGCTGGAATCGACATCCACTTCTTCTTCTCGACTTCTTTCACAGTGGTGGAACAATCCAAAGAACAGTATGTAATGTGCCCTCAAATGACAATAGAATGACACATTCCCTCAGATATGGGAACGATGCCTGTTCACATGTCTATATGTGTACCTATCAAGCTATAAATATAGCTAGATATCCAGGGAAATTTAGAGACATACCATTCTCCAGCAAAGTCCCATATGCTGTACAGGTTTAGTATCCCTTATCTGGACTGCTTGGGACGGTAAATTGTCTGGATTTCGGATTTGTCTGGATTTTGGAATATTTGCATAAATATAATGACACATCTTGGGGATGGGACCCAAGTCTAAACACAGAATTCATTTATGTCTCATATACACCTTATACACATAGCCTGAAGGTAATTTTATACACTATTTTTTAATAATTTTGTGCCTCAGCATGCCTTGTGCTATGCCAGCCAGGTGCTGGATTTTTTTTAAAATAGCCCCAAAAATGTCTGAATTTCAGAATAGTCTGGATTTCGGATGTCCGGATAAGGGGTAATCAACCTGTACAACATTTAAATAAAAGTGTGTTACTTTCAAAAGATGACTTTTAAATCCTCTGAGCACGTTATGTCTTCCTCTATCTAATTTGCTCTACTGCTGTTCCTATTCCTGAAATGTTAGACCCATCACTCTTTAAGCCTTCTTTCAGTGGCGGACAAGTCCAAAAGTTTAATGCATTAGCTGAACTCGGAAAGAATAAGATGATTTTATGGCCGGATTGTATCCCACGCTGGCGCACAGGATGCAGGGCTGCTAGTGCAGCGGCTGTTGTATCCTGCATGCCGGCAGGGGACCAGGTTGGCCGGGAGAGGTAATTTTAAAAAAACAAAACACTTTTACTTACCTCCCTGGCCACTGCCTGGTCTCCTATGGGACTACTCTGAGAGAGAGAGAGAGAGAGAGAGAGAGAGAGAGAGAGAGAGAGAGAGAGAGAGAGATTGGAATTGCACCTCCTTTTACTTGATGTTGTATTGCTTTCTTAACCTTCACCTTGTTGTAATACACCTGATTGTTTTTTTAAAAAAAATATTTCAGTGCAGTGCATTTTAACATTCACACATATGTTCAATAATTTGGTACACGCCACTGAAGAGTTTCCCAAAGATATGAATTATAATAAAGGAAAGCCATGCATACTGTACGTGGTGGTAGAGATGCTTGTTGATGAGAAATGTCTTGTAAACACAGGACCTGAGAGACTGAGTGATAACCTTTGAGCAATAAGGTTAAGAGCTACTAGCAAAAAATCCATACTATGAGCTATTAGACAACTACAGAAACTTGGAGGTCTCACCCTTTACCATACATTATTTTCTGCTCAACTAGAACAATGGTGGTAGCCATTACACTAATTGGTGGGCCAGCCAATTTTGCATGTCAGACGTTATGACTATTTCCCAAACGAATGTCAGAGTGATGGCTGAAAGCATCATGTCTTTATAGTAGCCAATTGCTTAGAAGCGATAATAAAACAGAATCAAATAACTAGAGATTTTATTTAAAAGCTTAGTGCAACTCTGAATCCCCCCCCCCCCGTCCTAAAAATCAGGTGTATATTATATTGATGCTAAAGCCATGGGAATAGAAGAACACTTTACTGATAAGTTTGCCTCAAGTGAAATAATTCTTGTCACTTTTTGTATCATGCAAATGTCCCTGTGTGTTGGTCACCACATTGTGCTGTTGTGCACCTTAAGTGTTAATCGTCCATGGTTTGGTTTTGATGATACTCTTCCACCTTGTCTCTTCACATGATTAAGATGTGTGCACTCAGCGAACACGCATGCCCCATTCCCCTCCCAGCATGCCAAGAGTGGTTGCCTAATAGTGTGTGTGGGGGTCATCCAAACCAATTAAATACTAGTGTAAACTAGTATTTAAATTGGGCAGGGATGGGTGGCTCGGATGAGCTGTGGTCCTACTGCAGTTCAGGAACTGCTCTGATGCATGCTGGGAAGTGGACAGGATGTGCTTGCTCATGGAGCCAGCATGTCTTAATTACATGAAGGCAAGGCTGGTTGGAGGATGAGTACAGTCCAAGCCGATCCCATGCAAGCCACGTGTGTCACTGGGTGTGCTTCTCAGAACACACGTTAACATGTGCACACAGGGAAAATCTATTTCATGTGCTGGAGCCCTGTGCTCTGCTAGTGGCAGAGTTCAGCTGGCACAGCAACTTTTGGTTGCACTTGGGGAAGAGAAGCGGTGAAGAAGGGAAGAAGGCTGGAAAGAGATGGGGGCAGCTGGTTACCAGTCCTGGATGTTAGCTTGGCAAAGTGATTCTAGAATGGTGGTGCTTCACGCAGCACCAGTGGGTCAACATGCAACACAAGCAACAGCAAAGCAATGAAGATCAAGGATCTTCCCATAGAAACCTATGGGAGCTTTTGTGGGGTGAGGTCATCAAGACATGCTCTTTGTGACTTGATGCCCCTTGACTGCTCATCCCCAGCCCCAAATCAATGCTGCTATTGTTTTGCACCCTACCAAGGATGCAGTAGCTTGCTCTGGAGGCCAGTTGCTTAATTAGCATGGACTCCTTGATTGGGTTTAGCTATGGAGTTGGAAGGATAGCTAGGGTTGGGGACCCTACTTTAGTGTCACTAACAACTCTGTTTACTTCAAGTCAGGAAACTCCAAAGGACATGGCTTTTGTTCACAGGTTCGGACATGCTGTGCAATCAAGGTGCAGCTGCTCATCATGGAAATTCCCTAGAAATGAAAGCCAGGCAAAGCTTCTCTTAAGCCAGCCTGCTAGATGGAGACAGGGGTGGAGAATGAGCCATTTGACAAATTAAAAGTACGGCCTTCCTCTCAGCCTGTGGGATCTGAGGCCTCTTTGCCAGCAGTCCAATTCTACAATCATGTTACTGGCCTGGGCTGTGGAACTCTGGCAGGCACCCAGGGTAATGTACATGTGTACGCAAACGTGTAACACATGCATCGAAATAAAAGAAAATGAGGTTGTTGGGCAACGTATGGTTCTACTTGATAGTGTGCAACTTCCCTAAACATAGGCCAACGGACGCCTCTGCTTTAGTCAACCTGTTATAAACATCTGCTCTGGATGAAAAGTCCACTGTTCATTGCTACACAGCATGCTTCTTGTTTACAAAAGCATTTGTAAGGCAATGTGTTTGGGAGCATACTGAGTTGGTCTTAGATCTCTGGATACCTGCTTTCAAGTCTCAGCTCTTTGTTGGACTCATTTAGTGCCTTGGGGCAGGTCTCTGCAGGAGGACTGTGGTCCAGGATGACAAGGACCTGGGATGTTGGCTCAAAGAAGCAGAGTTCTTGTAGCGAAATAGATATGGTTTTATTTTGCCTTGGCCATAGGCCATAACAAAGAGGGCTATAAAAAATATACAGGCTCACACCGAAAGCAAAAATAAGCATCAATGCAAAAATGAAAACAATGTGATTAAATAAACCTTGGCAGGAACTGAATAATCATGCACATCCATCCGATCTACAGTCAATTACATGAGCATCCAAGAAATGTTGACACCTTTTGGATGCAGGTGACATGAAGTCTGCTACTGACACCCGCATCTTTTGGCATTAGGCCCCATGTGGCTTCAGCTCAAGGCATTATCAAACCCTTTGAAAACAGTAAGACTTGGAGAAGCCTTTTTTATTCCACAGGGAAGCACATAGCTTAATACTTGCAGCACAATGTTATACATATCCGGCATGAGTACCTACACCTTGGATAACAGTATCTGGCTAACAGCATCCATCTTGGATCAGTTTCAGAACGAAAAAGAACACCGGTTTGGTCAACTTTCTCAGGAACATTTCAAGAAGTTTAGAAATCAGGATGAACTATGAATGTGTTTTGTAACTATGAAACATGTTGGAATCTCTACACCAGAAATGGAGATTCAAGTGCAATCGGGCATTGGATCATAATAAGAGAAAATCTCAAATAACTGTATAGATAATTACTTGTATAGGTATTGATTGCATCAGTGACTGATCAGTTATCTATCTCATGGCCCAATCTTATTGGTGCCATATGCCACTGAAGAATATTTGGAAATTGCAACTGATGCAGAATGCTGGGGCCAGATTTCTGATGGTTGGGAGGGAGAACTCCTGCAGGAGTTACATGGGCTTCCTATCAGTTTCTGTGCCCAGTTCAAGGTGCTGGTTCTTACCTGTAAAGCCTTTATGGTATGGACTGTTAGGGCCTTAGGTACTGTCTTGTGTCTCATGAGATCATTGAGATCTTCCAGGGAGGCCTTGCTCCACATGCCATCACTAAAGATGGTTATAGTGCAATTCTATGCACGTTTACTCAGCAGTAAGTCTCACTGTATTCAATGGGGCTTACTCCCAGGAAAATGTGCATACGGTTGCAGCCTTAGATTGGTGTTCATGTGGGACAGAGTCTCCGCTGCAGTGCCTGCTGCAGTGTAGAACTCCCTACTGTGCTTGGCGTGGGAGGCTCCTGGCCTTTAAGACAGCACTAAAAACCTATTTGTTTCACTGGTATATAGGCTTTGGGTGTTGTGATTTGTTTTGTTTTTCATATTTTTATACCACCCTTCATCCTCCAAGGAGGTCAGGGTGGTATACGTAGTGCCTCTTCCCTCCTTTTGTCCTCACAACAACCCTGTGTGGTTGAGACATAGTGACTGGCCCAAGATCACTCAGCAGAGGCATCACTATGTGGCCCCCAGGTGATGTCACCTCTGGAAGTGACATCACCGCCATCGCTGCTAAACATCCCTCAGAGGCACAGGGCGGGCCAAAATCATCGCAGTCGCTGCCGCCGCCGCTCACTCTTCCTGCCACCGATACGGTGGGATTGATGGCCCCGTCGCCTACTTTGTCGCCCCCGTGTGCCGCCCAGGGCCCCACTGCCCCCCTCCGCTTCTGTCACTCAGGAAGCTTCATGGCTGAGCAGGGATTTGACCTTGGATCTTCCAGGTCTAAGTCCAACACCAGCATCACTACACCATCCTGGCTCTCAGTCTTCTCAGTCTCTGCAATTGTTACAGTATTTGGATTTTGTACATGATTTATTTTTTGTTGTTGTTGTTAGCCACCTTGGGATCAATTGAGATGAAAAATGGAAGGGAAATGTAAATAATAAATAAATGAAAGATAAATGAATAGCCAGCACACTATATGTTTTTCACAATGAAAACCATAACATGATTTCATCTTAGAGGGTTTGCTATAGTAGGTTCCGAACTTCTGTAACATGTGAGTCAGGTCAGGATGAGAACCCTAGTAATGAAGCTAGGTGATTGGCCTATTTCTTTAGAAAATATTTTCCGTACAGCCTCCCCTTTTTCTATTTCCATTTTTTTCCATTGTATATAATTGTTAATGGCACACATCAAATATAGGGAAATAAGATATTGCAAACGCTCTGGTGCTAAAAAGAAAATGTTTCCCATACTTTTCTTGAGGGAAAGACATATAAAAAGCAAATAATAATTCTACGTATATTAGAATGGAAATAATGACAGGTAAGACAGATAGCTCCATTGAAATGAGAAAACTTTACTAAGGCTTTTGAGAATATAATGATTATACTTTTACAAGAATATCACAAACATGTAACAGTAGAAAAAGCCCATTTAGCACGTTGTGTCTCCATATATTTATACCACGTGTTTTGTTTCCTGCTCTCCATTTACCGATCCGTTCTCACATACCTTTCATCTTCTCTTTCTTCAAGATCTCATTTAGCTGTCTTTTCAGAAAAAATAATAATGCTTTTTGCTTCAGTAAGTTCATTGCTGTTCAGTTCGCATTTTTCTAGCCTGTTTGAAAACATTTTGTCTTGGTGTTGCTTCAGCTGAACATTTAAATGTTCAAAGCATTTTTTTTATATTAGTTGGAGCCAAAGGAAAATACTGGGGGGAAAAGACGATACGTAGTGTCTCCTCTGAGGTTCACTGAGATGTCTTAAAGTAGGTTTATACCTTCACTATGAATAGAATTTGAAATAAGTTTGTGGGATAGCTACTTTCCCTGCCAACATTTTCTTCCTATCTGAAAACAAAGCAAAACAGGGCACTGGCTACAAATGGGCATGTTTGTCATGGTGATAAAATCAGAGACATATCGGGCTGCAACATTCCAGGGATAACACATAATCCCCCACAGTCAATTGGTCTCCTGCTGCCAACTGACTGTTTTGGACATGACAAAGTGGTCATTTTTGAGCTGCTTTTCTTATCCATTTTTCAAAAACTGTTCTGAAAGCAGCTGGCAAACCAGGGGCAAAATCTTGAGTTCATCAGTGTCAGGAGAGACAGAATTTCAGCAATTTTTCTGTATTCCATAACTATCTCTTTTGCAATATGAGATATACTTGTATCTTCAGGTCATTAGCCGTATAGCAGTTAGGGCCAAATTAGCGATTCATGTTGTAGTAGTACAACGTCTATGATTTCAACCGTGATGTCAATGAGCACAACTGCTACTAATTTTCTCCAAGGAAGAGTAACAGCACAACCCCATCGATCTCTACCATATAATAGAGTCAAGCTTGGCCCTTACTTTGGCTTGTTAACTTCATGAAGACTTCATCTGGTTGGCTACAGGGCATGACTGCATCCAGCCTGGTGATGAGTGGTAGAAGACTCACATAGGTGTTAGGGCTTTACATGTAAGGATTTTAGGACTAGACCCAGCTGCCGATCGCTCTTGACTTCAGGAGTTTCTTCAGGGCTCGCTGGAAGCTTTGAGGCTGCCTGAAGCCGGGTGGGGGCACCACCATCACCACTTCGGCCTCAGCCGTTCTGCTGCTTGGTAAAGCAGCTGGGTAGGCAGGGAGAGGAAGAGCGCAGTGTTCCTGCCTCCGATCCCACCCCCTTACCTGCAGCTCTGGTGTGGCCTCCCTTCCTCTGTACCAGTACTGTTTCGAATAAACAGGACAGAGCGGAGCATGCTTGGTCTTCCCCACCCCACTCCACCCCAAATACTAATGGATATTTGTGTTAAAATGATATAGTAAGGGGGGGGGGGAAGCAATGACTGGTTTTAAAAGGGGAAAACTATATCTTGAGTTTCTTGATGGAAAAAAGTTGGGGATAGTAGCGAAAAATTAATATTTATGGAATTTATGGATTCCAAATAATATTGTACAGCACTGAAAGAAAGCTTTAATATGTGCGCACCTGTAGTTCAAAATTGATCCTATATGGGGTTTCCAGAGCTACATTCTTCAAACTTCCTCTCCTGCCCCTACTACTCCCATAGCCAGGGCCATTATCTGAAAGTATATGATGATGTAGCAACCTTGTTGAAGGTAAGCAGGTTTGCATCGAATGAGTCCCTGGATAGGAGACCAAGTGGGAACCGCACATACACTTCCTTGAGCTCTATGACAGAAAGGGAGCACATACTAGAATACTGTACATGCATACTGTATATAAATTTCCTTTCCTTTCCTTGAAAAATAATAAGCTAATTCAGCAATCACCTCATAGGGATGTCGTGAGGATAAAAGTTATTTATTTATTTATTTAAATAATTTATATCCCGCCTTTCTCCCAGCAAGGGCACTCAAGGCGGCTTACAATAAAAAACATTAAAATACATATATAGGAAGGTAACCATGTACGCTTTTGCACCTTCCCCATCTCTGCCCACAGGGGGAGCTCTACATTGAGGGGGGGGGAAAGACATCACGCCTAGAGTCTGGGGTCTCTTTTTGGCAACAGCTGTTTATTGCACTCAGGCGTACAAAGTTCTGAAGGGGTCAAGATGTACTGGCCTTCCCTTACCCCTGGGGCATCTGGTGGCACTGGTGGTTGCTTCAACCCAGGCCAAAATCCCAACTCCAGTTGGGGAAGTCCTAGGGGTACCCATGAGTGGTTCCTTCACGCTGGAGTCCTGTCTAGGTGGAGGTGCATCAGGTCCAGCCTCTGCTTTCCTCTCCTCTCCTCCCCTATAGACCTTTCCACCTGCAACCCTCCTCCCTTCAGTCCGGTGTTCCTTCTTTCTTCATCTTCCTTCTTTCCTCACAGGGCTTCTCTGACTTTGGCTGACTCTCTCATCTCCCTCAGTTGAGCCTTTCCAGCAGCCCCACCCAGCCTAGCCACAGGTCAACTGGAGCCGTGCATCTTTCTGCTGTGTACAGTGATGATATCATTGCAATGCTGGGACCAGTTTCTACAGTATTGCACTGCTGCTGGTGGCTGTCATGGCTCTCCTTTGCTCCGCTGTGCAGGGTACTGAGGAGCTTCTCTGATATCCTTGGAGAAAGGAGAGATTAAAAAATGTAGTAGGTAAAATAAGTAAATATCATGACAACAATTATGCAAAATAGGTAGAATTTCAGAGTTTGTATTTTTCATACTATTTCCAAAATTTGGGTTTTCTAATTACAAATGGGATGCTTTGCCCCAGGCTTGCCAATATTTGAAACTGTCAACAGCATGGGGATGTGCAGAATGTGATAGACAGGTAATTTGTGCACAATTTATAAAATGCAGCTCAATCAAATTTGGGGGCTGGAGATGCACAGTATTAGCTTCTTTGCCTTTGAGGATTAATTTGCTCATTTATAATTTTAATGACAGTGAGTAAAACCATTTATGTCTGATTCAGATCCTTTCATCATCAAGAAAGATATTGGATAGTCAACTGACCATCAGCATCAAACAGTATTATATGTCATAAATGGATACGCTGTACCAACTGTTCACTTACACCATAGCTCTTTTTGTGCAAAATAGCATTATAATTTTAATTATATAGACATTGGGGTGATTGCATATAATTTATTCCGCAATTAAAATAGTAAATCACTTTTGTACAATAAACCAAGATGACAAGCTGTGAATTAGTACAAATTGCCTTAGAGCACAATAAAAGATATACAACCATGGGGTTGAGCATCTTTGCCAGGCTGGCGCCTCAATGTAGAAGCAACAAGCTTTATTCTTTTTAATAAGCCACTTTTTAAAAAGTGGACATAACAGTGTCCTGTGGCAATGAATCATGACTTGTTGTCTAGCAGCGCAATCCTAGGCATGTCTTCTCAGAAGTACTGTTAAGTCTCATTGTGTTCAGTGGGGCTTACTGCCACAAAAGTGTTATTGGATTGTGGCCTACATCTTAGAATATGTTCCTCATACACCACAGTGTTAATGTATTTGCCACAAACCTTTGCATCAAAGTTGTGATTACCCTAAGATTTGTTATATGTTTTTCAAGGCCCGGCAGCTGAAAGCAGTGTGCAGATGCTGGTCCTGGGGGGCCGGTGAGGGGAGGATGTGGAAATTTATGTTGGCTGAGATCAAGTGAGTTCTCTTATCTGCTAGCTTGGTGGAATCACCACCAGAGAAGAGGTGTCTGTCAGGTGGCAGCTGCCTTCTCCTGCAGCAGTCTCTGTAGTCATCTTGCCTGTCTGCTTCTGGTACTTTGGGGCAAAAGGCGTCTCCGCTAGTCAGCAGCTGCCACCTGTCTCCTCTCACCATGGAGCTGCTGAGTAAGAGCCATTAAAAGAAGAGGAGGTGCAATTGAGAATGGGGACGAGACAGGAGGAGGAAAGGTGAGGTTGGTTGAGGGTGAGGGATGAGTGAATAATGTAAGACAATACAGGGATAGAAGCAGAAGACAGTGATGGGAAGGAGGAGGAGGAGGAGAGAAACAAGGCCCACGTTCTGTCTTTGCACCATATTTGCCTTTCTAACCCGTGTGATTCTGAGAGTCCTCACTTGTTTTCACATACTGAGAGGGAGTTTAATTTATGATTAATTTATGCCTACTCATGTCTGCCTGTCAAGGGAAAAAGAAGATGCTGCCCTAGGATGGACCTGATTCTTCCATCATCTTTCACTGACCTTGGTGGCAGTGCAGCAGGAACATCTTGTTGGGCTTTTTTAAAATCTAAAGTCCTGTGGTTTTTAATCTAGTTCTTATCGTTTCCATGCACCCCTTGTAGTACACTATGTGCTATGACTAAGCCGTAGGCTCAGCTAGCCGGTAAGAGATTTCTGTATAATATCTGATTGCACAGTGCTTTTATGTGATTTATTAGCACTCTCGTTTACATTTCCATATGTTCTCCTGTTGGCAATTTATCATCCTGTAGGAACCTTGAAAGGGAAAGTCCTGAAAGTCTCTGTTTTGCACTTTGAGCATAGTAGAGTTATTATTCCTTTTTACATTGTAAATTTTAAATAATGGAACATTCTTTATTGATAGACAGAGATTTGGGATAGGGCCAAACATGGATCAAGAATTGGGAAGGAAAGCCAACAAAGAATTGCATGACTGTGGCCTAAGAGTATATCAACATAGGTGGAGAAGACATGTGGTATAGCCTTCCTGGGGCACTTCCGGTTCAGATTGCAAGCAGGGTGGGGACAGAGACCTTATGTTGGAATGTTCTCCTATGTAAAATTCACTTGTCACATAAATAAGTAGCATGTTGGGGCAATGCAGGCAGCCCATTGGGCTGTCCCACTGGCAGAACTACAGCACTGGATGCGGTAAAGCAGCCGTGAAGTGCACTCCGGCAGCATGGAGTGCTAGTGGGAAGGCACATAGTCGGAGTGCTGGCTGCCTGCTGGGGCAGGTAAGCCAGTGCAGGAGGCAAAAGGGAATGGAAAGGGGCAGAACGAGGGCAGGGAGGGTGAGGAATGGGGGGCAGGGAGACCGCGGGAGGGGGTGGATCCGGCGGTGAGGGTGCGTGCCGGATCCTATCCCCTCTGGCAGCAGCCTCCCCACCCCCTTTTTCTCCTCAGACCTGCGCCAGCTAATGAGCTGGTGCAGGTCTGAGAACCATTGTGGGGCGGGAGGCTTACGAAGGGGAAAGGGGATTTAAATCATGAAAGGAGAGTGAATACTTTAAGAACATAAGAACATAAGAAGAGCCCTGCTGGATCAGGCCAAAGGCCCATCTAGTCCAACTTCCTGTATCACACAGTGGCCCCACCAGATGCCTCAGGGAGCACAAGACAACAAGATACTTGTATCCTGTCGCCACTCCCTTGCACCTGGCACAAAGAAAACCTACTCCTACAACCAGGAGGTTGCTTATCCCCATCATGGCTTGTAAGCTGTGATGGACTTTTCCTCCATAAATCTGTCCAATCCCCTTTTAAAGGCATCCAGGCCAGGTGCCATCACCACCTCCTGTGGCAAGGAATTCCACAAACCAATTACATGCTGGGTAAACTGCAGTTCTACATTATGTATGAACTCATAGGGCTGCGGTTTGTTAATTGACTATTGTTAGAACAAGCCAGGATATCAATATCAAACCAGGATCAAATCATGGTTCGATATCCCTGGTGTGTTCTAACCATAGCTAGTTAACAAACCAGAGTTCCCTGAGTTTGTATGTAAAAAACAGAATCCTCTTCCATGCGGAGAAAATGGAGCATGCTGCAAACACAATGACTTTCCTTGATTTTTTTGGTGAAAAGTGTGGTTAATAATATACAGTAGTTAATAATATCAGTATGTGAAACGAAGTGAAGGGGCTGCATAGACAGGCATTGTGGTGGGGGCAGGCTCTAGATCCCCTCTCCCCACCCCCTAGGTAGGTGGTTGATCTGGAGCTATAGCAGCGTTCTCCCCGTTCCTCCTCCAGCAGCATTGGAGGGAGAAGGGGGGAGGGTGCTGCTGCTTGCGCAATCCTCTTCTGAGCCCCTCTCAGTCAGCTAGAAGGTCAACACGCTGACCAGAGCAGCAGGCTCCAGAGGGCGGCGGGCAGACGGGCTGGGGGCTTGTCCGTTCACTGTCCCTCCAACGTTGCCTCCCAAAGCAACGTTTTTTACTTTGCTTCATGGAAAGGAGAGTCCTGCAGCTCACTGCTGTTCTTACTAGGCTAAGTGGAACAGGAGGGGGAAAATGCTTACTTACACAAGGAATGGATAGCGCTTCTTTTCCACAGCAGTTACATTTCCAAGTAGTTGCTAGACAGGTGTCAAGAAAACCTCCAACAGTCAACAGGATGGTGTAGTGGTTCGGGAGTCGGACTTTGACCTGGAAGATCCAGGCAGAGACGTAACCGCCTCCCTTGGCGCCTGGAGCACGGGGGGGAGGCGCCCCTATAATTAAATAGCTCCGGAGGGGGGGCGCGCTCCGGGAGGGAGGGGCGCGCTCCGGGAGGGGGCGACCTGGCGAGACCCCCCCAAATTGGGAGAGCCGGCTGGGGACGTCTTCCCCGGCCGGCTGCCCGGGGCCTTCTAAGGAACGGCCACGGTGAACACTAGGTATTCAGATCCCTTTGGCAGTGATGGTTATCATTCCTTATGTATATACAAATAAGGCAAAAGCCCTTGGTGCAGGAGACATGGTCCATTTAAACATTGTAGTTATTGGAAAACCTTGCTCAATAATAGGTAAACATAGCTGCCCTGATATTGCCTTGGCATCTATAATGTTACCTGTGGTGTATGCATATTACCATATCACTGTCACTCTTATGACTGTTGTTTGTACTGTATATTAATTTGCTTCTGTTGTATTTTTAAAATACTTTTGAATATATTTATATTTTATTAATATAATATTTAAAACATAAAAACAATACATATTTTGTAAGGTTATAGCAAGCATGAAGCAATACATCCTACTAGCATACTATTCACTATTTTCTACATATAATATCCAACTAAGCCAAAATATCACCAACATTCTATTCATTAAATCTGCATATCATCACATCATTCTTCTCCCTCTCTCTTAAAAAAAAATCAATAAATGGTTTCCAGTTATTCACAAAAAGGTTAACTGACTTTTCCTTAATTAAAATTGTAAGTTTATCCACATTTTTAAAATACTTTTGGAAAAAAGCACCACCCTAAGAAAAGCAGACTGAGACTTGAGGGGGAGCCAGTGAAAAAAAGGTAGTAAACTTCAAGCAAGTGTGTTGATGTGGCCACACTCCCTTGATCACATCTTGATCCAAGGCTTTGTGTTTGCGTTTATTTCTGCCGGATGGGGAGCTGACTGTGCAATTGTTCCTGAATCTCTGCTGTCATCTTCAGGGAGCAGAACACTTCCTCGTTTCTTTCTGTCTAATTTGGATTGTCCACACTTCCAGGGTTTCTCACCCTTGCGCATTTATACCAGATTTCCCTCCTATCCAGTTCTCTTTGCTTCCAGAGAATTGTGCAGAGGCTTTCCAGCTCGAGTCACTGAAGTGCTGAACCCTGGTGCTGCTCTGTATCCAAATGTGACGACCGTATTCATTTTTTAGCCAAACCCTTAAATAATGTAAGCTGAGGGGTTGTGAAGTGGCAAGAATAAAGGAAGCTTGTTTTCGGAGACAACCGCATCCAGAGAGCAACTCTTTCCTAACGTGCAGGATAATGACAAGAACAACTACAATTTGGATGCTAGTTCTGAAAGCTTGTTTTACCTGATATGCTAATGCCGAATTGTAGCTGGAATACAGAAAGTGCTCAGTGCCTGAAATAAGAAAAAAATTAGCATCCACTTTTCTGTGGCTCCACAGCCTCACGTCTAAGCTTATTATTTTACTAACAAGAAACAAAGCTTCTCCTGTCAAACAGCAGCAGCGCTGCATGCATTTCATAGTAGCAAGTACAAAGTTTCCCAAACATGTCACAAACAATTGCACACACCATGTCGCAAGCTGTTAGTAGGAATGGGATGGTGAAGACTCCCCCCTGGGGCCCTCTTTCATTGTGTGCCCTGTTCCGAAGAGGGCAGAGAGGAGTAAGAAGCCAGGTGGAGGTGCCTTCTTCTCTGTTAACCCCCAGTAGAAGAAAAAGCCAAACTCTCATTGAGCAGCAAGATCCTGCTGGTTTGTGGCACAGTTAGGCAGCATTGTTGCTGTGGAGGTGAGAATGCAGTAGGTGGGGTGGCAGTAATCTGGTTGCATGAGAGCATCTTGACTATACTACCATGTCTGTATCAATGGCTGTCACTTGTGATGGTTATATACAACCAAGATATGGGTATGGGCCCAGAGCTCAGTGGTAGAGCACATGCTTTTCCTGTGGAAGACCCCAGGTTCAGTTCCATTCCCTGGTAGTGCTGGAAAGGACCCTTATGTGAAACCCCAGAGAGATGCTATGAGTCAGTGTAGACAACACTGACCAAAGTGGAGCAATGGTCTGATGTGGTATAAGGGAACTTCACATGTTCACAACCCCAAGATTCAGAGGAGGGATGTCATGGAATAGCAGCTGCTGGGGGCAACCTAGCAGAGGGCCATTGTCTTCGAGTTCTGCACGGGGACTTCCCAGAAGCATCTGCTTGGCTACAGTGGGAAGCAGGATGCTGGAGTAGGTGAACGTTTGGTCTGAACCAGAAGGGTTCTTCTTAGGATATCAACAGTGCAATCCTATACATGTCTTTTTTTAAATGTTTTGCACATGTTCTGTGCAAGCATACAGAATGCACACATTTTAATGCTTGCACACATTCTGGCCATATTGTTATTTAGAACCTACTTACAGTATGTGTCCCAAGGTATGCTATTTTAATACTGTGTGTGTGTGTGTGTGTGTGTGTGTGTGTGTGTGTGTGTGTGTGTGTGTGTATCTGTGGGTGTGTTTTCCTGACAGCATATAAAAAGCTTCTGCATCAATGCCCGAAAACCACTGGGAACTCCTTCCATATATCAAGCACAGATGAAGGCTGTTTTAACAAATACAATTTGCACCTACCACTAGGAATGCTGTGCCTTCCTCATGAGTTAGCGCAGTGGTTCTTCAGTCAAAAGGCAAGAAAAATCTTACTGCTTTCTGGTAATCTGTAAAGAGTAGCTGAACTGTGAAGACAAGAGACAAATTAGTTAGCAGATGAGATATTTCTGAACAACACTAGTGACTGACACCGTTCACATCGTGATTCGGGAATCAAATCAACGGCCCAATCCTACGAGCCACTTACGGCAATGGATCAAGTGATCTGCTGCCATAAGTCAACTTAGGACGGCACAAACATCATGCCACCGTCATGAGCTATGGAGCTGCTAAGGGAAATGGCCAAAGCCTTCATGCATGCGCCAGAACTGCCCAGGTGCCCCACTGGTGCTGGAGGGGGCGGTTTGTAGACGATTCGGGGGAGGATCGGGGTGGGGAGTGGGCCGAACCAGGGGGCGGTTTGAGGGTGGGAGGGGGCGGTTGGCGGCAGCAGTCATGCACGCCGGATCCTAAACCCCTTTCCCTGCCTGGACCTGCCCTTGGACCTGCCTTTCTCTCCTTGGATTTATGGCAGCAAAATAGCTGGCATATGTCTGAAGAGAGACCCATTGGTGACAAGGCAACCTAACAGAAGGTAAGTAAAAATCTGATTGTGTCATAGCATAGCATGCAGCACATGCTCCATCGGTAGCGCTGCCTGCTATGGACTGGTGGGGGATAGGATTGGGCTGCTGGTCTGTATGATTCTTTAAGTCTATCTGCATACTAAACAAGGTAGAAAAAAATGCAGGAAGAGGCTCCCGAGATAAATGGGCAACTTGAAACAGCAAAACCAAATCAATCTTTCATGGACGTATATACTAATCCACACGTTTGTTTCTGAGGTGATTATAAAGCTCGTTTTTTGAGCCTCTTCACGCTTGGAAACATTTATGGGAATGGCTTACTTGTGTGAAAAAAATACATTATTACATTGTAGAAAGAAAATGCTAGTTGTTGTGGTAAAGAATACATAGCAAGACTACTTGGTGAGCTGAGAGTTAATATTTGGAGGTGTGGCCATCTGCCCCCTGGTTGGAAGGTGGTTTCTGGAGTTACTGCTGTCAGTCCATTTGGAAGGTGGAGAAAAGATGTGCAAACCTGTTACAATTGGCAACGAGACAAAGACGAGCAGAGGTCACGGGGGAAGTGGGCGCAAGGAAAGACTGCGGAAGAATATACTGTACCATTATGAAATTACTTTAAACTATTAATTTTCTTTTCCATATCCACATCTCCCCCAACTGCAAGAATTTTAATTTATTTAAAAACACCTCCTATGGAATGGAGTGTTTTAAAACCACAGTTCTGTTTAACTATTCTGGAGCAGTAAGCGTGGTTTGCAATTAAGGAGTGGTGCGTGGAACTAGCTGAGAGACCTCTGTCCTTTTAAAATGCGACTCTACTCAAAATTCCTACTTAAGTATAAACTTTCTTTTTTTTACTTCTTTAGGTCATTTAGTTTTCAGTGACTCAAGAAATGAGTCATTCCCACTCCCTTTGCAACTCAACTATACTAGAAGCACAGTAATAGAATTTGTGACCATTAGGCATTTGTCTCCAGTGGCAATCTCACTTTTTCATTTAGATTTCTTATCACATATGCTCCATTCTCAGGGCTTATCCAGAAAATCAGTGAATGGCATTTGTAGCCTTTGTGTGATAAAACAACAAAGAGTCTGGGACGCCTTAAAGACTAATGGATGTATTGTACCTTGAGCTTTCATGAACTAGAGCCCACTTCATAAGATATAAAAGTATTAGCCCTAGTTGGCAGGTATGCGTGCGCGCGCGCGCGCGCGCGCACGCACGCACACACACACACACACACACACACACACACAAGTATTGTACATTTTATGGAGCATTTTGTGACTCAACACACATGAAGAGGGTAGGATCATGCTCTAGATCAGCGTTTCTCAAACTCCTACAGAGGAGTTTACTCTCCTATAAGTCTGTGGGGACGGGGCAATGTCGGAGGCAATGCTCCAGGATTGTGCCCGACCCAAAAACACTTTTAAAAATATACCTGACTGTCCTGCCAGCTCCCCGAAGGGTCCAGGGGGGCTGCTGCTGCCTCTGCAGCTCTCCCCAAGACTCCAAACAGTGCAGATTGTGTTCTGAAGCCCACTTCCAGTTTTCGCCGAAAACCAGAAGTGGGCTTTTCACCGTGATCACTGCTGTTTACAGCCTTGGGGAGGCCTGCAGAGGCAGCAGCAGCCCCCCCTGCCCCGGGCCCTTTGGGGAGCTGGCAGGACAACCAGGTATGTTTTAAAAAAGCATTTTTGGGTTGGGGTGGGCATGATCCTGGAGCGCCGCCGCTCTTGCTGGCCACCTTCCTTAAGGGGATATTGGCCACTTCCAGACAAAGTGGTGGGTCGCGACCAGTCGCGTCGCAACGACGCGCGACACCCCAGAGCGGGGGCGCGCGTTGCCTTTAAGGGATAGACTCCGCCCCCGTGCGTGACGTCACGCGCAGGAGCAGAGCACCCGCTCCGTTTTCGGCTCATTTTGGAGCCAAACGGACACAGGGGAGGGCGGGCGGGCCCAGCTCCGCCACCAAACTGTAAGTGGGGGGTCGCGCGTCACCCCTATGTGCGCGACGCCCCCTGGTGACCCGCCCCCCGCGCTGTCAACACCCATGGTCGCGACCCACCACTTTGAGAACCCCTGCTCTAGATATTTGACTGTATTTTTAACTATGTGCTATTTTTGACCCTCCTCCAACCTCATGCTTCTTTTGATGCATCACATTTCCAATGGATCTCCTAATATAATGGAGTCATATTATTTCCAAAATTAATAGCCCAGTCCTAACCAACTTTCCAGCAATGCAGCTCCGAGGTAAGGGAACAAATGTTCCCTTATCCTGGGGAGGCCTCAATGACTCCCCCCACACACAGCAGGATGCAGAGTGCACCCTGTTGGTATGGCTGCATTGGCACTGGAAAGATAGTTAGGATTCGGCTGAAAGGATATGATATCATAGTTCAACATTTGGTCTATCATAAAAATCAAAGTTAGCCACACCCCAAAGGTACCAGAGATGCACCAGTCACTCACAGAACCATCCCAAGATGATTCCTCCAGTACTGTTCCAATCTCAGGCTGCCTTTAGTTGCTGGGTAGGCACCCCAACACCCAACATAGCATTAGGATTGCATAGATGCCCCCTGCTTGAGATAGGGAAATGGGTTTGAGTTTGTTGACTTTGCTCTCTGATATACAATTGACCCAAAATCCTCATGGATGTGTAGGCTTACCAGATCTCCAACCAGGACAGAGTGTTAGACCTTTAGGAGAAGGAATGTGAGCCCCATTGTGTTCAGTGAGGCTTGCTTCTGAGTAGACATGCCTAGGATTGTGCTCTAAGGTTTAACAAGGTGACCTTTAGGAGAAGGAATGTGAGCCCCATTGTGTTCAGTGGGACTTGCTTCTAAGTAGACATGCCTAGGATTGTGCTCTAAGTTTTAACAAGCTACACCTGCCCACATTCCTTCTCCTAAAGGTCTAGCACTCTGTCCCGGTTGGAGATCTGGTAAGCCTATGGATGTGGGACTGTCTACTCATAAGAGGAAATCTCCAAATTTCTGGAAGGATCCAGAGCCCTTCAGCTGCTGGGATATCCGACACTAGTTGTCATATCCAACCCCTCTGTCTAGAAGAATAATACTTTATTTGGAAGAGAGTATTTTGTTTTCAGTTAACTCAAATTATTTACTAATCATCAGAGTAGTCTTCTTTAGGTGCTTACACATCATATTTTTATTATTGCAATTTGTTCCCTCAAAAAACTGTCTTTGTTAATTTGTGACATTCATTGAATTTCCATATGGGTTTGTAATTATATTTTCACTTTGAAGCATGATGTGGAACTATCTGCATAATCATAAATGCTTCTTTACAAGAGCATGAGTGTGGCAAACATCTTGAGGGAAAAAGGACCTGTACTGAAATATAATCATTTTAATCCAATTTAAAACATCAGTATTATACATCCAAGGCAGAATACAGCATGCACAGGGTTGCAGCCTTACATACGGCTGGCTGTACCCTGAAGCAGAGCAAAGTGGGTTGCTTCAGGTGGCAAATTGTGGGTTGGTTCATCTTGTGGCAGCCCACCCTCTGTAGATGGCCTGTGGAAGAAGGAAGGTGAAATGGCACTTTAATTATCCTTATCATCGTCCCGGAATCGACGCTGGCTTCGGCCTAGAGCGGACCCAAGCCGCTCCCAAGGGTGCACTGCGTCTGCCCAATGGGCTTCCAGAACGTCCGGTCAATGTCGTGACAGAAGCAGGAACCCCGTTGGGCAGCCACAGTGCACCCTTCGGAGCGGCTCAGGTCCGCTCTAGGCCGAAGCCAGCATCGATTCCGGGACAATGGTAAGGCTAACTATAGTGCTTTTCCTGTTCCCTTCATAATAGAAAAGAAAGGAAGGAAAAGGGTAAGATCTGAAAGGAGGAAAGAAATGGGCATGTGGTAGAAAAAGAAAGGGAAGAGAAAGGTAGAGGTGTCATTTTGTACCGACTACCACTGACCTTATGGCCAACATTTTCTGGATTGTGTCCTAAGTCTTTGCAATGGCCATGATGGGTTTATTAAGCTCTGTGGATGACATCTTTGGCACTTCTGAAATGAATCTCCACAAATTTTAGCACCTGTCAGTTCCCTCCAGCCAGGTAATTTGCTTTGCATTCTCCAACCATGTGTTAAAGTTCAAGAAAGCCATGTGTTCCTAAAATACAGCACATAGTTAAATTTCTAATTTGTTTTCTTCACCAGACGCTTCTGAATTCCACAAATTGACTCATCAGCAAACATTTTAATGGCATCATCATAAAGAAACAGGGTTATGACTATCCTTACTAATAGAAAATCATCCACTGTATCACTTGCAAACCCAGGGCTACTGAATAACATAATTACACCTAATTAAGATACAGTGGCTCATGCTCCAGTATTCTGGCTTCTGTTGTAACAGATAATGAGACTATTCCCTGTCAATTGTTTCAGTAACGACCGCACTATTAATGAAAGCTACTTTGTGTATATATTTCTCCCATACATGTCTAATTATAGTGGCCACTGACTAATCATTTTGATCTACTTCCCTGTAAGTACTTCATTGGCAAGGTCAGTAACTAGATTGTATGTCATCCTGACTGGTCACTAATGACTAATTAGTGGACGGTTTTGGAGAATTCCATCTCTGACCACTTCATGCATCTGATAAAGGAGTCTCTTGTCTACAGCAGTTCATGCCCAATAAGCCAATGACACCTACGGTGATGCAGCAGGACTTGTAAATCACCTTGCTCTGCAGACTACTAGCAGTGACAGCTCTCACTCAAGGCAGGCAAGCAGCAGATGCAGGTGATGGATTTTGGGTGCTGTTCAGGGCATGGATGGATCTGCCTCCCCCCCCCCCAAAGCACAATGATCCACTCCTGTGCAAGCCCCACCAAAATGAAGAGGACCGACACAGTAGCCTTGTTGCAATCTCTCGGTCTACAGGATTGTTGGGGGCAGGGGGAATGGGACCAGCCCATTTCCATTTATTATTCATAAAAGTGCCTAATAAGTGCTGTACAAAAATAGAAAACCACAAGTCCGTGCCCATGAGCTGACAGTCTAAAAAGAGACGTGGGACAAAAGGAGAGGAGAGCTGGAGAGAAAGGGAAACACTTTGCGAAAGCTGAAGAAGTATATAAAAGGAAGACACATGAGTTAAAGAACACACGAAAAAATAGGAGGAAGGATTTTTTTTAAAAAGTAACTAGAGCTTCAGTAGGGAAATGATGAGGTTTTTTTTTTTAATGATTTTTTGAAGTGAGAGAAGAAGGAGCCAGCCTGATATTGAGAGGCAGAGAGTTCTGTGTATAAGGAGCCACAAGACAGAAAGCACAGAGACGAGAGGGAGCACAAGGGAAGAGAATGACAAAGATTAAAAGGAGTTAGAACTATACCAAACAATACAGGAAGCTAGTGAAGGGAAACACATTGAGGTTTAAGATGACTAACACAGTCCAATCCTAACTAAATCCCCCAGCGCTGATGCAGCAGCACCAGCATGGGCTGCGCTGCATTTCCACGGGCGAATTTAGCATGCTGGAGGTCTCCTTGGAGAAAGGGGACATTTGTCCCCTTGCCCTTCAGTAAGCCCCAGCAGCAGCAACGGGTCAACTTGGACCTGCGCCAGCAATATCGCTGGCACAAGTCCACGTTGATCCGTGTTGGCAGATCAAGCCCGAGAAGGGGGATAGAGGACATGGCCCCCTCCTAGGCCAGATGCACCCACACCCTGCCCTGTCACTGCCCTCTCCCCGTCCCATTCTGCCCCCTCTCCGCCTTCCCCCATCTTTGTGCCAGACTCACCTGCTCCGGCGGGTGTCGCGCCGGCTGCCAGTGCCAGCGGGAAGGCGCTCACCTTCCTGACAGTGCTGCTAAAAGGCATGCTGTCGCAAAACGCTTTACGGCGCTTTTGCAATAGCATGTGCTGGTGGAGCACACACTCTGCCAGCTCAAGTGGGGGATGGGAGTGGGCCATAAGGCATGAAGAAAGAAAAAATTAAAGAAGCAGAAGAGTTTAAAAACAGACACAATACATTTAAGAGTAAGAAAAACATTTGAATTCCTTGCGGGAAGATTAGAGTACAAAAACAGTTTTAAAAATATCAAACAAAAGCATGAGAGAATTCTACAGTGACTTCAGCTTTCCAGCTGCCATATCAACATATGGCCAATGTATGGCCAGGTCATGGAGGAAGTAGACAGCCGGGTTGTAATGTGCTTCTGGGAGCTTTGACCATGTCCTGCTTCCCCTTGACCTATCACATCAGAGGTGGCATCAGGAGTTCAACAGGTTAGGCACCAGCTGATGCCCAAGCCAGAGTCCACCTGGCCAGGCAGACCCCTGAATCCTCAGTACCAGTGGTACCATTGCCGGTGGGGGGCAATGCCAATGTGGAACTTTGTTGCAAAGCCCCCAGCAAGCTGGTGCCAGCACAGCTTCTCTCTCAGCAGGAGTCAGAAAGGAGAGGAAGACTCAAGACTGCTCTGCTGGCCCGCTGGAGATCTGGCTGGATGAACTTCTCCAGCTCCTGTCTTCTCTCATGAGTGGAGGCAAAACATATGTAGTGGAGAGGAGGACAAGATGAGTATCTTGAAAGCAGGTTTCTTTCCTAACTTTTTGACCCTAGTAGCAATTAATTACCAGCTCCTACATTATTTGGTTTAGAAATGCTGGAGTGTTTTTAATGCCCAACAAATGCTAATTTGCCGTTCCATGGTTGATCCTCAGTGAAATAAAAGAAATATGACTCTCTTCAATGAGCTCCTTGGCAAGAGAAACCCTGGAGTGAGCCTCAAACTGGTTTACATCAATCCTGGCCTCTGTTGTCATGCATTTTATAATGCAGGCTCTTATTGCGTTTGTTTTTGTTGAGCCCACGTGGGCTTGCTGAGCACACAAATAATGTATCTCTTGGAACCTTTAAATATGATAATCTCTCCTTGTACATTTCTAAGTAAGAAGGAACATATGGAGCCCAATAAGTTTAGTTGCAACAAATGTTACATTTAAAATAGGGTTCTGTAGCGATTCTGTGCTCCCAGCAAATGATATTTTTTCACCTTTCGGATTATGCATGTAATGTTGGCTCAGATATATAGATATATTTTTATATAACTTTCCAGCTTTGATTCGCTAACAAATGAAGGAGAAATGGCAAGGAAAAGTGGGGTCTCCTAAGGACAGACTTTCAAGGTGCTTAACCAGGCGCCCACATGATTTATAAGAGTGATTAGGAAATCACGCTGCTGTAGGCCAAGCTAGCTTATTCTAGTGTGCGAGAACTCACGGCATTGTAACCCAGGAGGGAATTGCTACATATTTTGGGTGTGCTTTGGGATTATTTCAGTACAAGCTGCTTCACACACTATGTGTTTTAAAGCCTATCCTTAAGCTTTTTAAAAGATGTATACCTGAATGTTGAAGTCGGAGTGAAATAGACTTGTGTTTAGAAACATCTGTATCACTCCGGTGCTCTCATCAGAGAACAAGAACTGGCTGTAGCTCTCTTGAGTATACACAGGATAGAAACTAGGCATGATGTCGGTGATCCATGATCAAATCAGGGATGTAGATCAAGTCTCTGACTCCAAGTCTTGAGTCAAGTCCCAAGTTTCTGGGTCCAAGTCTCAAGTCAAGTCCCAAGTCTTTGCCCCCAAGTCCTGAGTCTTTGGTTGCGAGTTGTGAGTCCCTATCTATTTAATGGGGAAAATGGGTTTAAACCTGAATAAAATTGGACTTGTCGTAAAAGGCTCCAAGTCTCAAGTCGAGTCATTTACAATTGCCGAGTCAAGTCCGAGTCAAGTCATTGACGCGACTTGAGCCCGACTCAAGTCCGAGTCAATAGACTCAAGCCTACATCACTGGATCGAATCTCCAGATGCTTTTAGTTTTACTTCAGAGCAACTCCAAAGTGGACTGAAGCCTCAGTGTTGGAGAAAGAGGTATATTCCCCCGGCCATTTTCCCAACCGGCATTGCCCTCCATAACTGCTATTAAGTCCATAATGGAAAAAAAGACCACATATCTCAAACTACGGATGGACTCTTTGTGGTTCTGATCTGGATTACTCTTTCCTTCCTGGTGGCTCCTATTTGACCTGGAAAGAAAACTCTCATTGGTGTCAATTGAAATTTTGCTTCTGGGTCAAGTAGCAGTTACAGAAGGCCTGATCAGATGGAAATGCAATGGGGAAAGGGTTAAACCACCTCCCATTCTGAAGTCCCAATCCAGATCTGCCCACATCTACTATTTACACAAGAAAAGTTGTGTGTCATACTTAATTATGTGTTCATGATCCATCTACATGTTCAATATAGCATGTAGATCAGCAATTTTCAACCACTCAACCACAGGAGTTTGGGGGAGGGTCATTTATTAGTAGGACTATAGGGGGATGTGAGCCCCCCCACTGACAGCACAGTGTACCTTTTCCATTGTCCAAAAACTGATGGTGTGTCTTGACAATTTTTGCGCCTTGTCAGTGTGCTATGAGATTAAAAAAAAGGTTGAAAATCGCTGATGTAGATGGATCATGTGGTCAACATATAGTGAAGTTTTTGTGTGAATCCACAGCAAATTTTCCCCAGCACCACTTGTAAATGTGTCACCCACCCACCCCAGATCCAGCCCACCAGCCATGTAGTGTGGTTTGGCAGCTATTTGACAGTCTGCCTGTTCCTGATGTTTCAGATAGCAGCAAAACCGGGAGCCTTATGAAGCCATTTGAGGGCTGCTGAGCTCACCATACACAATGGGTGGCCTATATCCAATGTTGCAGGTCATTAGTTGTAAAGGACTGTTCCTGTACACGTTTGTGGGAACATGAGTGTGCTGGAAAGCTCCATTCTTGCCGCTGCACCCACAGAGCCTCCCCGTGGCCACGTTCCAAGGTGGCAATCATGGAGAAGGCAGAGGAGTAGGGCTGGGAGCCCAGAAGGGATAGGGGGTTGCTGGCATGTTCATGCTGACCAGGGCTGCCACTAGCCCATTGGACACCTTTGTACGCTTAGAAAAATGCACCCCTTCTTCCCCAGTGGAAGTGATGTTCCACCGGCATTCCTCCTCCTCCCGATGTGAATGGCGCCCCCTTAGATGTGGCGTCCTTGTGCAGTGCACAACCATATGCAGCAGCCCGGATGCTGTTGCCCCCTCCTGTGTACAGGTTCACTTGGGGGGGTATCTTGTGAACAGGACTATAATCTCTTCAATTTTCTTAAAGTGCCCAAATGGTGCTTTTGGCTCACAAGCTACGGTTTGGCCACTCCGTTGTTGGGTCACCATAAGAATCCTATTTTATGTGAAACTGTGATGAGAATGTCAATGGCTATCGAGAAATATGATGAGAGCGTGAGTGAAAACTGTGTAGTGGGTTTTTTCCCCCCTGAGCCAGATGGATGGCAAGTGAAGACTCTCACTGTGCAAACATTTTGTGCTAATGAAAACAGTGGATACAGCACTTGTACCACTTTCGTGGGAGATCTTGCAAGAAGATTTTTAACATCTAGAGACATTCTGTCAGAATAATATATTTCTATAACACATGATAGATGAATGGATGATTCCTTTCATGCAGATATGTTTTTTTAATTTGTCATTTCATTATATCCTTCTGTAAAATGACACACAAACAGCAACTGGAGAGAGATCCCTTCTCTTTCTCCACTGCGTGGATCTAATTCAGTACACCAGGGGGCAAATATTCCATCCAGGCCCACTGCAAGACAGCCATGACCTTTGACCTCTAAGACGTACACAGGTGTGTTATAGTCCTTGATGGTTTGCACAAACATCCACAGTAATGGGTTTGTCATTTCTTGCTTCAAGGGCTTGATTACCTTTGTGGAAGGAAGATGTTTTTTGGGTGTGGCTTCTCTTGCCAAGGTGGCATTCTGGCAGGAAAGAAGCAACCATTGCTGTTGGATCCTGGCAATGCAATTATTAAACACTCGGAAGCCCCTTACAGCATAGGAGCGGCAGCTCCAACCATGGAGTAAGACCTTTTGCCGGAGTCTTCTTCACAACCCATGCTCCTCTTTTGTTTAGCAGGGGGGGGAGTAACTGCCCCCCTTTCACCCCAGCACAGTGTCTTTTCTGGTGGCTGTTTGCTGATGGTGTTCTGCATCTTTTTTAGATTGTGAGCCCTTTGGGGACAGGGAGTCATTTAATCATTTGATTTTGTCTGTAAACCGCTTGGTGAACTTTTTGTTGAAAAGCGGTATACCGGTAAATACTGTTAATAATAATCTTGGCGGGAGCCTCAAGTAGCCTCCTATCGAGGGATCACTTTCACATCTCATTATCTTCACTATTACTCTCTAAGACAGTGGTTCTCAAACGTTTTGGTCTCCAGAGCCCACTCTTAAGATGAGTCTTGGGGAGCGCTGTCAGCACATGTGCAGAGTTTTGGGGACCCCCAGAGCACAGGTGCTTGTGTGTGGGGTGGCACAGTGCTGAGCCCAACACCAGCAGAACCAGGCAACCAGTAATATCCCAGAGGGCCTTAGATACATGCTCTTTCTAGCGTTCAGTCTGAGCAATTGCTTGGTCACTGCAAGCTGGATTCCTACAAAGTGCTTGGAATCTCTGCTGAGCCACCAACCTGCTCTCTGGTTGGGAGTTGTCATTTTATGGTGTGTGTCCTTCCACATTGCTTCCACAGTGAAACTGATGTATGAGGACTCCTTTGTTTTTATCAATGAATATAAGAACAGAGCGCAGTCTTCAAGCTTTTACTATTTGGGGCTGCTTTCTTTTCCCAAAGTGGTGGGGCTGTTTCTCAGCTTAGGTTACCTGAAGAGTTTCAGACTTGCGTCTCTCTTTGCAAAAGTCAGGGTTCAAGCTCACTTGAAGGGATTAAAATAAATGTGTGTATGTCATATCTACCAGCCATGCCAAATCAGGTGAGTAAATTGATAATTTGCATAATCCAGATATTGCTGAAAAGTTGTTTTCACTTTGTGTCTACTGCCCCACCAATGGGGCAGCTGCCACTAATTGTGTCAGCTGACCACTAATGGGGCAGTTTGGCCCTGGATTGCTCTCATTTGATCATGGTTCCCTCTGACTGGGTGCCTCAGTACGTGTTTGTGTCAGTCACTCCCCCCCCTCTCTCTTTGTACCAGCTATACACATACCCCACAGGAATGACTTAACAGCCTTCAGTTGTCTGCCTTTCCTCCTCATCAGTGCCAGTGACTAGGCCCTTTAACCTGTCGTGGCAATTGGCACATGTGTCTTCCTTCCCCTCCCCTGGAAAAGGAACCTGCTGGAGTGCCAGATTTGCTCTGGCAATGTTGACCTCCCTCTCAGGGTGATTGGATCCTTGGACATCTGTTATTCACGTTGTAGTTGGGCATTTGCCAGTTGATCTTCTTCCCTCCCTGCAGCACAGTGGGCCGCGGGCATCGTGGAGATCCTCTGTTGACACTGGTAACCCCTGACACACTTCAATTTAAACATACTGTATGGATCAGAGATAGCAGTTTAGTACAAGATAGAAGCTGCAGAAGATTCTAGTGTTACTTTCCAGGGAGGCTACAACTCGCTTGACTAAAAAAAAAAAATCGTTCTTGTGCCCCTGAGTTGCTCCTTCAAAACAGTGCGAATGTGGTAAACAGGTTGGATTCATTGCTCATTTGCAGCCCAGTGTGCTGCCATATCCAACAGAGAGTATTTCAGTTGCAGATTCATCACTTCAAGACAACAGAGTATGAAATGGAGAAAAGCAGTACCTCCTTTCAATGAGTTTTTGAGACAAATTGGCCCAATCTTAAGGCCAAACCAGGACACACACACGGCTCCGTACCTCTTTTCTCCCAATTTTTACAAAATGAAGCACAACCTCAGTGACTGTACTTTGGGGCAGAAAAAATGATAAGGGGGAACTTAGTCGTTCCCTTCTTGCCATTTTGCCTCCTAGGCCCCTAAGCTGCTTTTCCATCTATGGGAGGGGGGACAATATCATGGACTCCCTTTTGGGGACAAAAGCACCTGGGGGGTGATTTCGAGCAGGGACACCACACCAAGATAAAATACTGACACTTTCAAAAGGCCAGTCAATATGCATTAAAAAAATACTATTATTTATTTATTTATTTATTTATTTATTTATTTATTTATTTAAAAAATATATCCCGCCTTTTCCTATGCCGAAGGCAAATGCCCAAGGCGGCTGGTCTATTAAATGCCCAAAGCGGCTGGCAAAATAAATTAACTTTTGAAATGAGGATTCTGGTAATTGTGTGGTTTTTCCCCTTTCTGTCATTTGTTCTGTTTCTTTTCCGTCTCCTTTATAAGTCCACTTCTTTCTCTGACAAATCACAGGCAACCTTGACCCACATTCATTTGTAAGGGCCAAATGACATGTGAGTGGGAATGCGCGCGGGGGGGGGGCAGGCTTAAAACGTTGACCCTGCCACGGTTCTGATGCCGATTGTGCACTGCCGTGCTGCCAAGACCTTTGCGTTGGCTGCCAATATAAGGTGTTACACCAGTGCAGATTGTGCACCTTCTGTGTGTGCTAACAAACAGGGTTGAAACTGTGGCAGAGACAAAGTTCTAAAGCCCCACCACCCTGCCTATGTTTTATCAGCTGCGACAAACCCACTTATTGTCAGTAACATGTCAACAAAATCCACATGAATATTGCCATGTCGAAATCCACCCAATGCAAGCTCCTATCTACTGTTTTCACATAGCCAGTGTCCCCACCCCAGAATAAGTAAAAGGCATGATCGAGGCTGTTGGTACCAATTGGGACTGCATAGAAACCATACGTACGATCACCTGCTGGCTGCAGCCATCCAGTCATGAAACTGGGTGGGGAGGGGGCAGAATGGGAACTGTGTGAGGCGGTGGATCCTCCACCCCACTATGGTCCCAATCCAGCTGCTCTTGAGTAAAGAAAAATTAAACCCATCATGTGTATGTTTAGCCCTAAGGGCTTATTAGTGCAGAAGACACTTCCCTGTGACTTCTTCCTATGCTCTTTCAATGGCGCATGAACAAAGGCGCATGAACAAAGAATTGTGAGAGGGGGTGGATCATGTGGTAATGCCATGCACCGGATTCTATTCTCTCTGTGGGCAGCTTCCCCGCACCCTTTCTCTCCTCGGACTCACTGGCACAAGACTGCAGAGACCCATTGCAGAGCAGGAGACTTGTGGAGGGCTAAAGGAATTTAAATCCTCTTTCCCTTCCAAAGCCTTCAGATCCACGCTCCCCCCCCCCCCAGCTTGATTCAGCACACACCTTTTTGGTGCGGCTGCACCAGTGGGAGTGGGGGAGGAGGATGGGATTGGGCTGTCAATCTGCTGACACTATCCCCGGAAGATCAGGCTAGCCACAGAGGGGCTCCCTGGGCAGAACCCACCTCCTATACTGAACCTCAAGGGCTCCTATCAAAATCACTCACACAGTATCATCCAAATTAACTTTGATGCAGTTCGAATCCGCGACGGGGTGAGCTCTCGTTGCTTGGCCAGCTCCTGCCAACCTAGCAGTTCCAAAGCATGTTAATGCGAGTAGATAAATAGGTACCACTTGCGGGAAGGTAAACTGCGCTCCGTGTTCCAGCCGCATGCTACGCGCTGCGGCAAGGAGAGTCATGCCGGCCACATGACCACGGAGGCGTCTTCGGACAATGCTGTCTCTTCGGCTTTGAAATGGGGATGAGCACCACACCCTAGTGTCGGACACGACTGGACTTAATTGTCAGGTAAGGTAACCTTTACCTTTAGGCATATCTACCCCTCAAAGAGATTCCAGCATCCCAAAGTACTTTGCCTTCAGAACACTTTTAGCAGCTAGAGAAAAACTGGTTGCTTGTTGTGTAAAAAAGCTGGTTACTAGTTTTTAAAAAAGTAGATTAACAGTGCAATCCTATGCATGTCTACTCAACTGAGTTCAATGGATCGTGCTCCATGGAAAGGTATATAGAATTCCAACCGAAATTCAGTTTTTTTCCTCCATAGGAAATTTCTTCCACCGATACAATTGGAACCAACATTGTTGTGTCCACATGAGTTGTCTTCATTAGCAACTGTTGCTAGTGACCCGCTGCGAGGTCTCTCCTCAAGCTGTTTCTCCAATTCTCACACAATTTCCCCATCAGAGTTCTCACACTGACACAAGTCTCTATGCACATCCATCATGTTATGGGGAATTTCAGCAAAATCTATTCAGCTGTAAGAAATTGCTACTCTCTACCTCGAATACATGCTGGCAATATTTGTCTTCCCCTCTCTTTGTGTTTTCCCTTGGTGGAAAAAAGAAACAAGCATTCTTGCCAGCTGCATGGCCTGGATATCAGAATCCGTAGTTTATATCAAACAAGGGACATAGGCCTTTGGTAGCATAACTTTCCCAACGGACACCAATTAAAGCTTTTTTTCCCCTGGCATAATTAGCCACTGGATTGGGGCCTTCTGTAGATTGGGACAGTGGCAGGGGATTGAGTTAAAAGTCCTCCACCCCACTATGGTCCCAATCCAGCTGCTCTTGAGTAAAGAAAAATTAAACCCATTATGTGTATGTTTAGCCCTAAGGGCTTATTAGTGCAGAAGACACTTACCTGTGACTTCTTCCTATGCTCTTTCAATGGCGCATGAACAAAGGAAACACATGGAATGGCATCAGCTATGCAATTCCTTCACCTCCAAACGCCTTCTGGTTATCTGTTCTCAAGAGCATACTCAAGAGTGAAACAAGCTTGTGGCTTTTAATTCTGTAGAGAGATCCACTATTGCAATTTAGAACATGATATCAAGTGTAGCATGGACTGCATATTTATGAGCGCCCCATTTCTTCATAGAGGCACTCTTCAATTTATCCACATTACATCCGATATGTGAAACTACATTGTACCAAGTCAGACCCCTGGGTTCATCTAGCAGTAGCAGCTCTTCAGGGTTTTAGAGAGTGGTCTTTTCGAGCCCTACTTGGAGGTGCCAGGAATTGAACCTGGGACCTCCTGTCTACCAAGCATGTGCTAGACCACAATTCTAGACCACAATCCCATTTACAGCCTCGGTCTCCTATACACAGCTATTTGTTTTCTTTGCCAGGTGTTCATGTCTCTCCTTTCTTCGACTCTATTCCACATAGACTCTACTGCACATGTTGAGCTCTCATGCCTCCCAAACGTTTGGTGGCGAAGTTACAAGTTAGCTCCCCCCTGTCATCAACCTCTGCTTAACGCTAAATATTGCAACAGAAACATGACATTATGTATATTTTGTGTATGCTAGGCCTGGATATCTGATTATATACTGTATAGCCTGTTTCTCTGACAGTGTGGGAGTCTGGTGGATACAGGAAAATGATTTCGAGCAGTACCCTGGCCAATTAAGAGAGAAAAGCAATGAAAAATTAAGGAGAGCACACAGGATGCTGGGTATTAGTTGTGGCAGGCTTTGCCCTTTGGGCCTGGACTCGTTTGACAGAAAGTTTTGGGTTTCCGCCAAACCTTCAGTTCTTTGGGGCTGTGATTTAAAATCTTTGGAATCCACTGGGCTTGCAATCCTTGGGAAAGAGAAAAGACGAGCGTCTGTTGAAGGAAAATGCTGAGAAAGCTGCGGCACGCTCCTCTCCTCAGACGCTAATTGCTCATTATCATTCCTGGTGAAACAGAAGTCCCTGCAGGTAAATAATTAAAATTAATCAAACTAGTTAATTCAGAAACTCCGTTTGATAATGAGTGAGTCACAAATGCATTCCTTTTCAAGAGATGTTAATGTAAATGTTATTTATTTTATCTGACCTTTACGATAGTTAGCGCAAGTGGCGCAGTAGCAGTTCCCTTCTAGGGGGACGTATTCCCGTATAGTCAACTGCTGACTGGAATGATATGGGCTTTCTTTTGACAGTTATTTGCTCCCTAGTGCTCAAAAGTCCTGACTTAGCCAAAAATGTGACATAGTGCCACTGGAAAATGGCGGCTCTCCCTTTAAATGCAGACGTGGGTAGTAGAGGGGCTATGATAAGTGGCTATGAGAGAGCTAGTTGCTCTGAGTGTGTGTGTGTGTGTGTGTGTGTGTGTGTGTGTCTGTGTGTGTGTCTGTGTGTCTGTGTGTATATGTGCAAGATCTTGGAAAAGAAATGTGGGCACCTTTCCCCAAGTGTTTCGGAGAAAAACAATCTCTTTCTGAGCCCCTTTTCACACGAGAGGCATGCACACAACCTCACTGCATGTGTTCAGAGAATGCATGAGAGAGGAAGTGGCACTGTTTCTGGTAGCCACGACTTTCCCGCCGCTGTTTACGCCTCCTGACATAAAAGTGTCATCTACTTTTAGTGTAACAGGGCTCTGTGGGATTGGGATTGGCCCAGATTTCCAACTGCATTGAGGAACCATAGGTGCACACGCAGCAGTACACATACCGTATGTAGGGATACTTTTACAGTGAACATGGCGATGTCAGGAGTGTGGCCAGCAGGCAAGCTGGCATCAGGGGCATTGGCAAATGGGTGCAATCCTGCTGATATCTGAGTGCATGGAGAGGGGGACATGTGCATAGTCCTTTCATTTTTGCTTCTGTCTTCTTCCTTCACTTAAAAATAGTGTTTGTTTTTCTCACATTTCTCTTTCTGCTTATTTATCATCATCATCATCATCATCATCATCATCATCATCATCATCATCATCATCATCATTAACAGTATTTATATACCGCTTTTCAACAAAAAGTTCACAAAGCGGAGGACTAGAGATCTCTTCAGGAAAATTGGAAATATCAAGGGAACGTTTTGTGCAAAGATGGGTATGATAAAGGATAAAAAAGGCAGGGACCTAACAGAAGCAGAAGAGATTAAGAAGAGATGGCAAGAATACACAGAAGAACTATACAAGACAGATCTGAATGTTCCTGATGACCACGCTGGTGTGGTCACTGACCCAGAGCCAGACATCCTAGAGAGTGAAGTCAAGTGGGCCTTAGGTAGCATTACTAACAACAAAGCTAGCGGAGATGATAATATCCCAGCTGAGCTACTTAAAATCCTAAATGATGATGCTGTGAAAGTGCTGCACTCAATATGCCAACAAATTTGGAAAACTCAGCAGTGGCCAAAGGATTGGAAAAGGTCAGTTTACGTTCCAATTCCAAAGAAGGGCAGTGCCAAAGAGTGTTCAAACTACCGTACAATTGCACTCATTTCACATGCTAGCAAGGTTATGCTCAAAATCCTACAAGCTAGGCTTTAGCAGTACGTGGACCGAGAACTACCGGAAGTACAAGCTGGGTTTCAAAGAGGCAGAGGAACTAGAGATCAAATTGACAACATGCGCTGGATCATGGAGAAAGCACGAGAATTCCAAAAAAAACACCTACTTCTGCTTCACTGACTACGCAAAAGCCTTTGATTGTGTGGATCACAACAAACTGTGGCAAATTCTTAAAGAGATGGGGGTACCAGACCACCTTACCTGTCTCCTGAGAAACCTGTATCATGCAGGTAAAGAAGCAACAGTTCGGACCGGCCATGGAACAACCGACTGGTTCAAAATTGGGAAGGGAGTACGGCAAGGCTGTATATTGTCACCCTGCCTATTTAACTTATATGCAGAGTACATTATGAGAAATGCAGGGCTGAATGAATTGCAAGCCGGAATCAAGATTGCTGGGAGAAATATCAACAACCTCAGATATGCAGACCATACCACCCTAATGGCAGAAAGTGAAGAAGAACTAAAGAGCCTCTTGATGAGGGTGAAAGAGGAGAGTGCAAAAGTTGGCTTGAAACTCAACATTAATAAAACTAAGATCATGGCATCTGGTCCCATCAATTCCTGGCAAATAGAAGGGGCAGAAATGGAAGCAGTAACAGATTTTACTTTTCTGGGCTCCAAGATCACTGCAGATGGAGACAGCAGCCATGAAATTAAAAGACGCTTACTCCTTGGAAGGAAAGCTATGGAAAACTTAGACAGCATAATAAAAAGCAGAGATATCACCATGCCAACAAAAGTTCGCATTGTCAGGGCGATGGTGTTCCCAGTAGCAATGTATGGTTGCGAGAGTTGGACCATAAGGAAGGCTGAGCGCCGAAGAATAGATGCTTTTGAACTGTGGTGCTGGAGAAGACTCCTGAGAGTCCCTTGGACTGCTAGGAGATCAAATCAGTCAATCCTAAATGAAATCAACCCTGACTGTTCCCTGGAAGGACAGGTACTGAGGCTGAAGCTCAAATATTTTGAGCTTCAGCCTCAGTACCAATATCGCCATCTAATGCGAAGAGAGGAGTCTCTGGAGAAGACTCTGATGCTGGGAAAGATTGAAGGCAAAAGGAGAAGGGGAAGGCAAAGGATGAGATGGTTAGACAGCATCACCGATGCAACGAACATGAAAATGAGCGAACTCAGGAAGATAGTGGAGGACAGGAAGGCCTGGCGGGATATGGTTCATGGGATCACGAAGGGTCGGACATGACTTAACGACTGAACAACAACAACTCTATTGAATTTTATAGGGAAGAGAGCTAAGCACATTCTTAACTATCCCATTGAATGAAAAAAGAATTGCTTGAGAGCTGGTGTGATGGCTAAAAGGCAGAGCTGCAAATGAGAACTTTCCAAGTTCAAATGTCACCTCTGCTCTGAACTCAGTAGGTGGTCTTAAGCAAGTCCCTTAGCCTTAGCACCCCGGCTGCAATATGGGGATAATATTATCTACTTGCCTTACAGGGTTGCTGCAAGGCGTACAAGATCAGTTATATGAAGTGTTTTGCACACTCAGTGCTATATAAATGCTAAGTGTCAAAGCAGTGTCACTAGGGTTGGTGTCACACAGTGCAAGAACTCCTGGAGCCAGCCCCATGGACCTCCTCCTATACCCAGTGCCTTGGGGCTCAAGCCATCCCCTTACCTCTCTGAGGAGACCGCCCAGGTGCTGGAAGCCATGGTCGAAGAGCAGCTCCTGCAGTTCCATCTGGATGGGCACGTTGTGGTCAAAGGGTGAGTGGAGGAGCCAGCGGAGAGGGGAGGGGCTGCCCAGGTCATTGCCCACCTGTGTCTTGGGGCCTGTCCCGCCATGGGCTCCCCAGCTGTGGGACACCAAGAAGCAGAAGCAAAAGCAGGGCAGCGGCTCACTGGGCACATTGGGGTCCCAGTGCGCAGACACGGAGCTTGGCAACCCAGGAACGCGCTTTTAATTTTTGCTGCTAGATGCACAATGCAATTTGCTTCTAGTGTTCATTCACCATGAACTTATTGTGTTAAAATGATGAGTATCCCATTTAATTCATACACTTATTTTCTAAACCCTTCAAGTGAATGTCATTTGAGTTAGCTGCCTGCTAAGACTGCCACAAAAACATGTGTGGGCTGAACAGCTGGCAATGACAGTGTTTACTGATGAACTTCATAATAATATGAACTATCAGGAACAAACGGATATATATGTACGGTTCATTTATGTGTCAGACTTAGAGACAGGCAGTCACCAGGAGAGTGCTGCTCACCTGCCAAACCAAGATTGTCAGTAAAACAAAAACTGCATATGGCAGATTTGTTATAAGCGTGACTTAGAAAAGCCCCTTGATTATTAATCACCAAAAAGGTCTGATGGAATTGATTAGGGTTTTTCATTCCATCTACCCAGTCTGTTGAAGAGAAGCAATCTAAACTCCCTCCAAAGGAGTAGTTTGATGTGCTGTAAATTTATTATATGCCATGTCCATCTTTTGGCTTGTTGAGCTAGAGAATATTTTAATAACTGTTTTATGACAATTTACTTCCTCCAATGCATTTGTTTCTCTTCTAATTTATCGCTTTATTAAAATTGGTTTTCTTTTCATGGCTGGTTCTGTAGCATATAGCCAAAGCTGAATCTAATCCTAAACATTTGTTCTAGTGTCTTTGTTTGAACTGTCTCTTTGAAACATGGGCTAAATATTATGGCAAACATTTTCAAGCTTCCACGATCAGCAAGTATGATAGAATTTAAAATTCCCGATTCTCAATTCCAGGTTCTCAAATCGGTTTATTAAAAGAATTCAAATAGTTAAAAACCATTTAAAAGTTTAAAAACAGTTAAAAACCATTTAAAAGTAAACGTTTTTAACTGTTTGAATTGTTTTAATAAATTGTTTGCAGATGATATGGTGTTACTCTCTCGTACCAAGATAGGTTTAAGACGCCTGATTGCCGCTTGTATTCATTATTGTTTTTGCAATAAATTATCCATCAATTATGATAAGTCAAAATTGTAGTATTTGGCAAGAATTGGAAGCCCGCCTCTTGGATTTTCAAAGGCAAGATTATCCAACAGGTCAAGCAATTTAAGTACTTGGGGATCTATTTTCATCATAGACAATCCTGGGCAAGCCATCGCCAAGCTGCAATTAATTCAGCGAAATTAACATCCCAGGCAATCAGCCGTTTTTTTCATACATGGGGTAACTCTTTTATCCCCACTGCAGTGACAATCTTCAAAGCTAAAGTTATACCCCAATTACTGTTTGGATCACCTATCTGGATGTCTGCTTTCAATCCTATGGTGGAAAGGGTGCAAGCAGCCTTTCTTTATAATACACTGGCTGTACCACATTGTGTCCCCTATGCTGCCCTTTGTTTGGAGGTGGGATTAATTAGATTAGAAACAACTGTATGGTTACACTTTTTTAAATTCTGGATTCGGATATGTTACGCTGCTAACAACAATGTCCTACTCAAAAGTATGTTCGCCGATTCTTCATTCTCCCCCGAATCCAATTTTTTCATGCAAAAGATCCAAACAATGGGTGTTGCATTAGATTCATTGGGAGCCCTTCCACCGCTCCAAGCCTTCAAGCTTCTTAAGGGCAGGCTATTGGACATCGAGCAACAAGTTCTGACTGCAGCAGCGCAGAAAATATGCTCCCCCCTGCATTTCCAACTAACATCACCTGTATCTAAAATGGCCAAATATCTTGCACTATTGAAAAGTCCTCAGAAACGACGGGCCTTTACTTTAGCAAGATGCAATGTGCTCCCGTCTAATGTTACAACTGGCAGATATAAATCTGTGCCACATGAAGCACGGCTATGCCCTTGTAATACCACAGCTATTGAAACCTTGCCACATATGTTATTACATTGTGATCTTTACCAAGACTTACGTTTATCCCATTTAGGTCCGATTTTGATTAAATACACAGGATTTTCTGAGTCAGAAGTCATATATTACCTATTGGTTGGTGACGATGAATTACGCACCAATCAAATAGCTAACTACCTGGATTTATTAATAAAACGTCGAAGTGATCTCACCTTCATATGACGCAGATTCATTTGGCTATAGATGGCAGTTGAGATCCCTAATATATCTTAATATCTAGATGGTCCTTTACAGTTGCTGTTGTTGTATCCACTTATTCTGACTGTCTTAGATATTGTTTTATGTGTTTGGATCAGTCTGTGTGTTATGATATTGTTTGTCTGTTCGCTATTTATATTTTATGTATGTTTGTCTTTATGCCAATAAAGGTTTCATTCATTCATTCATTCAATAAACCAATTTGAGAACCTGGAATATGGGAATTTTAAATTCTATCATAAATAGAATGGGTTTGTAGTTTTGTGCTGGGACAGTCGCTAGCCTTCTTCTGAGCATTCACTTGTTGATGCAGGGAATGTTTCAATTGTACAGTGGGCCGTCAGTCCTACAAATGGAAGGTTAGCAACTTTTCGCTTAAAATACCTCATTGTAGATGCAAGATTGTCCCCCTTTTCTATAAATAGAGCTCTGTGGCAGGCATTGCAACATGATTTCCAAGACACCACATTTTTTTCATCTTGGGACTCTTTTGCACATTCCATAGAAACAAACTTGCTACTCACTGATCTTCAGCCTGTTAAGAGCTGGGACCCACCTCAAACCCTATGCTGCAATATGGACCCTACCTTCAAAAGTCCAGCAGGTGAGAAGGGTGGCAAGTGAGAATTCAGACTACCATGTACTGTCATGCAGTGGTGCTGCTGCCACCATTTTGTTTTGAGCAAGTAAATCCCACTAGAGACTTTGGTTTTGGAGGGATTGCATTGGCCTGTCGCCCTCAGTCTTCATTGAGCCCCCTCAGTTTCCCTTCATCTACCTGCTCTCCCCTGCTTAGGCACTTCCTCTGGTCTTTGCCTTACCTTCTTTTTCTTCTTCTTGCTTTCCCTCTGCCTTTCAAAATGGAGCCACTGTTTCCCACTCCCCTTCTTCCAATATGCCTGGAAAAGGAAAGAGCAGCAGAATAAAACAAACACTGACTGACTGCCACTGATTGACTCAGTGCCATTGGGTGGGGAAAGAAGAGGAACAATGGCTGTGTTCATATCTTTTGAATATCTTTTGACAAGTTGAAGACTACTGTTCTTAAACATAAGAACATAAGAAGAGCCCTGCTGGATCAGGCCAAAAGCCCATCTAGTCCAGCTTTCTGTGTCACACAGTGGCCCCACCAGATGCCTCAGGGAGCACACAAGACAACAAGATACCTGTGTCCAGTCGCCACTCCCTTGCACCTGGCACAGAGAAAACCCACTTCTAAAACCAGGAGGTTGGTTTCTTGGTTCACTTCTTGGTCATGCCACTGTGTGATACAGGAAGCTGGACTAGATGGGCCTTTGGCCTGATCCAGCAGGGCTCTTCTTATGTTCTTATGAGCAAGAACCCTTTGCCTGGGAAAAAAACAAAACTTGTTTCTTCCCCTAAATGACAGCTCTCCCTAAGCTGCCCTAAGAAGCTGCCTGTCACATTCTCCACTCTGACCACAGCTCTAGGTCATGTAACACAGAAAGCCTTCTTCTTTCAAATGTACATTGGAGTCCCATGACCACCAGAGGACAATAGCCTTGAGTGAAACCTAGCTCATACCTGGTCATTGGTCCAGTGTGCTTACCTGACTTGAGAGCGAAAAATGTTATCTGTTAATTTTGAATCAGCCAATCAGAGCATGGGGCAGAGATAGACTCCTGAAACTGGAATAAAGGAGATCTGCCCAGCTAGGCTGGGAGAACAAGATATGCTGGAGGTGCAAGATGTTAACTGGGCTTTACAAGATGCCAACCAGGCCAAGAAGAAAGCCATGATGCTGTCCAGCTAGGAAAGAGTTAACTTCTAGGAAAATCTTTCCCTTAGGTTCCAAGAGGATGCTGAATTGTAAATGGATAGCAAGGATGCCTTAGTTTTTTTTTTACTTTATTTTGAACTTTGCCTCTTGATCGCTGTACAGAATTTGTCTGTTTTTCCTTGTTCCATGTTTTCCTTTGATTTGATTAAAACAAAACTAGCCCAGTGCAATTGGCATCCCATCTCTGATGCCTTGCTCAGCCTTGCATGCTACCTAGAGAAGGCTTGAATGTATATGTGTGCGGACGTGCGCATGTGCGCTTCTATGGGGATGTGTGGGTGAGAAAGGGAGAGAAGCAAAGCAAGGAGATCAGTCAAGACGTTCCACAGCCTCCTCCCTCCTCAGGGAACTAGTGTGAGGGCATGTGGCCTTGATCCTGCGTTTCTGGTGGTGGGGAACCTACCCCACATATACACTCAGGGCATATATACACTCATGACTGCATTGTGGTTTTGACGTGATCTCAGGATTGGGAGAAGCACCAGATTTCCCAGAGGTGAGTGTGATCCTTCTCAGCTCGCCACACCTGTGATGGGATTTGGAAATATGATAGCAGATGGAACAAAGCAGCAACAATATTGTGAGGAGGTCTAAGCATGATAAGACCAAAAGCTTTCTATTTCAGGATGAATGTGCAGTGGAGTCATCAAAAGAACAGCATTATTTGACCTGAAAGCCATCACTTTTGTAGTTGCTGTTCTTTCCCAGATTTACAGAGCAACCCTGTCTAAACGTGCACTGGTGTAACAGTAGATGCACCGGTGTAACAGCAAATGCACCAGTGTAAGTGCACTTACACTGGCATAAGTGCACTTACAACGGTGCATCTACTGTTACACCGGTGCAAGGTTACACAGGATTGCGCTGTGAGTGATATTAATCTAAGAAAATGTGTGGTCCTTCAAAAACAACCTGTGCAATATGAACAGAAAGCTCCAAGGAGGACCTTTGATCTTGGTTGCTATTTGTTCTGATGTTCTTTGTTTTGAAGTGAAAGATGTACGAGTAGTTAAATTATACATACAAAAGAGAAGCTGCACGTCTCGGCCTCCAAAGCAGAACCAAAAATTACTGTGTCTGCTCTCATTCTTGAGGCTATGCACTCTGTATGAAATCCTCAGATTTTAGGGCCCTCAATGTATCAGGACTGAAGGTCAGCACCTCTCAGTTCCTGAACTTTTCACTCTTCTTTGGCACTTAAAGAGGGTTTTTTTTTTTTTTCCAGATGCCCACTTGTTTCATTCTTTTGATTATGGTAGCTGCAGGCATAGCAAAACAATCGTTAAGTGTATTGTTCCTAACTTCCTTTCCCTCCACCCTGCCACCTCTTTGCACTTAGATGTTGACCTTAATTACTAAGACCAGACAATGCTTGTACCAGCCCAAAAGCAGATACACAGAAGCATCACTCACAGATGACCTCTTCATAAAGAAAAAAAGTATGCGTAGGTGGGTGACCCATCTCCTACGATTTATCCATGTCGTGCTTAAATATACTGACAATGGACAACTTCAAACACATATTGCTATGTGAAGTTTTTAGGGCAGTCAGAGTGCAACTGGAAAACCCACTTTCCCGCATGCTGAAGGTGTGCAGTCAGAAACATACAAGGCTTGGTTCTAATATATATATATTATATATATTATATATATATATATTAGGGAGGAGTAAATATATAATATATATTAGGGAGGAGTAAACCAGGTTGCATCAGACGGATCTCACTGACACCTTGTCTGCCATCTGCAGGTGCTGGGGATGAGGCATGATGGGGCTGTTGTAAGAGTTTCTGAAATTAAAGAATGTCACATTTTAATCGCTTGAAATGCACTACATACATGCTGATGAGGTTGGCATCATTTGTTGGAGCATTTTGCATGGTCTGGTTCCCACTGTGGCAGAGGAAGCAGCTTGGGGAAAATGTACCTTTCTGTTTTAAAAGTACAGCTGGAGCGCAGGAAGGATGTCGCTGGACAGCTGCGATGTGGATGTGAGTTCAACATGGGGCTTGATTTCATCGTAAGCACCTGATACTCCACTAGGGTTGTCGTCTCTTGGCTTTGTGCAGGCAATCTTGTCTCCAAAGCGGCTGTTTAGCTCTTGAAATAGAGGATATCTGAATTCCCTAAGTGGTCCGTTTTGGGGGCCATAACCTGCTGCTAATGTAGCAGGCAGAAGCACGTATATTTGAGGGGGTGTGAGCAAAGGCAGGATTGGGCCCATGATGTGTCATAGACTGTGAAACCCTCTGCAACACTTATCTGAACTGCGCTGCTAAAAATCAATTGTTACCTGTCATTATAATACGGGTGATTGACTGGAAACAAACCGGAGCCATTTGAGATGCATGAAAAATGATTTTTAAAATATCAGTAGTCATTTTATGGATCTGCGGCCTGCAGCAAATTCTCATGTATAACACTTTCTCCCCTGATATAAGCACAGAGTGGCATGGGGAAGGAAGCAGATGGTTAAAGGCAAGCAGGAAAAAAAATGGGCTTTTACATATCTGAAGTTTTTGAAGCAGGAGGATATCATACAAAACAAAAACATTTCAGTGCCTCCAGCATCAGACATGGGGAGACAGAGGCTGGAATGTTCCACATCAGTGTCTGAAAATAGAGAGAAATGATGTGACTTCCCTTCTGGAAAAGAATGCACAAACTAGTTTGTATATACTGTATTGCTTCTTTGATATTTCCATCTAAATGCAGATTTTCAGCACCTAAAATCCTCCTACTGTAGAGGTTTTTTTGTTTTTTTTTTTTCAATAAAGAAATTTAAATTTTTCCACATGGAAAAAAGACTGGGCTGGGTGTACATTTCCCATTGCCTTGAGCTTTCTTTGCCAACATAGGAAACATGAAAATAGGTGACAAGTAAGCAAAATACTCCAGCTCTAATCATGGTAGATAGATTACTTTTCTTCTTATGGCTCATTTATCTGTAGAAGACAAAAGCAAACACCTTGTACCTAGAATTTAAACAAGTCAATCTTGCATTCCCTTCCTTGAGGTGCATGTGTATGTTTCAGCCCCATTTATACTAATGGTATAAATTGTTCCCCATTTGTCTAAATTTCTTGTGGGTGTGTTCATGCCTCACATAAAATGGCTGGACACAGACCTGACTATGAATACTGCCTACAAACGGTAGTAAGTAGACTGACATCAGAGCGGGTAAAAGATATCTGCAGCATTGTGCCCAATTGGTTCTCGGTGCAGTTGTGGCGATGATGTAGGAACATGATATATTAGGGAGGGAAATAGGCTGTGGTGGTGATTGGACGTAACATTTTTGCTATGCAACATGACTGAGGTTAAAAAGGTTGCGAAAGTACAACAGGATGAGCTAGTCTGATGTATATTCAGACTACTGGCCACCCATGTGTATCTTCTCTTCTGATCAACCACTCAAGCAATCCTGGGACACGTCATACTTATCAGCATGAGAGTAACTTTCTCCTGCCTTTTGCCCATGCCATTCTGGGAGCATGTGTGAGAAAGTACCAGGTGGGATAGGCAGGGTAACTGCCATGGTTTCTTTCCATCTCCCAACCAGGATTATTTACAAGTGACAGAATCATATCACTGGCCTTCACCCTTGTGGTTCCTCTATGCACAGATTACTGGAGTATTACTATTACATAACCGCCGGCTAGGCTGCTGGCATAGTGTGCGCTGTGCTAGCCTAGCGTGTTGTGATGGGCAACCTGATGCTGCGTAAAGATACTTGGTCGGCTCATAGGGCCAGCAGCAGTCTCCTGCACCCTTCCTGGGCTGCGCTGATGCGGCCCGGGAACACTTCTTCATCCCCTTGCCCGGGTGTAGGGCTGCCTGGCCCCAATGAGCCTTTTTGGATGTATGTCGGCTCTCGAGCCGACGTACATCCGAGGCAGTGGGGTAAGGGTGACCCAGGACGGGAGAGGGCGCAGGATATCAGTGGAGCTTGCCACCGATATTCCCGCCCCCTCCCAGCCCGGGCCGGCCAATGGCCGCCCTCCCTTGCCACCCGGCTTGCCCTTCCCTTGCACCGGCCGGTGCATTTCTTACCTGCTCTGGTGGCTGCAGGGTCCGGGGGAAAGCGGAGTAAGGGCTACCAGCCTGCGTGCCGGCGGTCCTTACTCCCCAGGGGTCGAAAATGCGCTTTACGGCGTATTTACGACACCCGGCGCCTGCAGAGCGCGCACTCCACAGGCGCTAAGTTAAGTTCAATTGCGCCATAAGTAGATGAAAACAATTAAACAGTGAAATATACGTTCCTGTGCAACAGAAAAACACAGCAAACATGAAAAACGATTTGAAAAAATAATTTTGATAAGTTTTTAGCGCAAGCATAGCAGAAATACATCTCCAGGAGAAGTCTGGATTCTGATAGGATAAATTCTGCTCCGGTAACTATATTTTGCAATGTGAAGACTGGAAATCTAGAGATAAATTCAGCAGAGGAGCATTTTGTAGGCATCCCTTTTCAAAAGTGGAAAACTGACAAAGCAGTACCAAGTGGGGATGGATATAACAGGAAAAGGCAATTTTTGCAGAAGTGAATAAATAAAGGGTTATGTATAAGTACAGATACAGCTTTCAGAGGAGCCAGAGAAAAGCTGCTTATAGTCATTAAGGCAGGAGACAAATGTTTTTTTAGGAGGAGAACAGCAAGAAACGGTCGGAATACTTGAGAGAATCAACAGGATTTACACAGAGCCTGCAGATGAAGTGAAAATGAGAGAGAGAGAGAGAGAGAGAGAGAGAGAGAGAGAGAGAGAGAGAGAGAGAGAGAGAGAGAGAGAGAGAGAGAGAATGTACTCTTACAATGAGAGAGGGGCAATAATCTTATTTGCCGCAATGGCAAAAGTGAGAGGAGAGTAGAGAGAAGCCAGTTAGCTCTCAGGAGCTAATGTTTGTTTCCAGACATATGAATCTGCAGAGAGGGAGAGATGTCCTAAGCCCTGTGCTAAGGAAATATGTGAGGGGACAGAGGGATCCTGCCCACTATTCACACGTTCAGTGCAGACGCACCTACTGACCATGTCCTGCTAGTGACCACATGTTTAACGTTTGTCTACACAGGGTAGAGCTGAACTCCACATAATTTGGATCTCTCTTTCAATCCAGGATCCAAATTGAACAGAGAACCCTCCACATATTTAGCTATGCCCTGTGCAGACAAATGCTGAATGAGCAATTGCCAGGGGACATAGCCAGTGGGCAGATCAGCACTGAGCGCTTGGCTAGTTGGCGCAATCCATTGTTTCCTCATGGGTTCCTTCAACACAGGGACAGGTTTTTCTGACCAGAGCTCTTAGTACATAAGGACAGCTATTTTTCAGCACTCTGCATTTGGCGAGTAGTAAATTCTCCTTACCAGTAGCTTCAGGTGCTTTGATCTGAAGGAGACAAAAGGACCAAATACAAAGAAATTAATGGCCCAATCCTATCCCCCACCATCTTCTAGCATGCAGCTGCGCCAAAAGAGTGTGCGCTACATGCAATGGTGAGGGGGCGATCAGACAGCCAGTGAGAGGTAAGTAAAAATAACTTAATTACTTCCTGATAGGCCGCATGATCTCATCAGACCCATCAATGGACCTCATCAGACCCACGACAGTTATTATGCTGAGGAGAGGTAGGGAGCAGGTCAGGGCGATAGGATCTAGGGTGCACAACTGCTGCTGCGATCTCCCCTTCCACCCCTGAACCGTGGATAGGAGCGAACACCCCCTGCATGGTTTCCTGAGGGCCCCCTGCCCTGTCTCCCCTGTGTGCAGGTGTGCGCGCCCCCCGCTCTTATTTTTCTTTCAGCAAACTTTGTTTCTTCCTTCAAACAAACAAACAAACAGAGAAGCAGCCTCCATTGCAGGCAAGTCGAACGAGACTAAGTCCTAGAGAGGCTCTGCAAGGTTCTCGTTCTACTTGCCTGCAATAATTCTCCTGTTTGTTTAAGGAAGAAACGGAGCTTAAGTGACAGCCTGGGGGGGGGGGGTCCCCGTGATCCATGGATAACTGAAACCGTGGATAGCGAATTCGTGGATATGGGGGCCCACCTGTAATCTACAGATAAGCCATAGCAACGACAAAATAAAACAATAGCAAATCTGGATAAAACCTCAACGTATAGAAAATTAATATTCCTCCTTTGCCTCTGTGAGCGTTGGGGTAGTTTAAGGCAACCATGTCTGTGGCCTCAGATTGTTGTGTCACTTGGGTCCTTGTGATTTCAGTTTCTAAATTTTATTTCAGTTGCAAAGGGGGCAGGAAGTATAACTGCGACATCAGGTCATAATTGATTTTTGTGTCAGACAGACTCTTGAGTGTGGTAGTTTTAGGACTAGCAACAGGAAAAAGGAGAGGAACAGAAATATAAAAGATTTGTGCAAGTTGTATCCATTAAAGAAATCAATTTCCCATTGACTTCATAATGATATGGTTTTGCCCCAAGTCTATTGTTTTTCAGTTTTACAGAATTAGAGGTGAAAAGGTTAATCAGTCCCCCAAGGTTAAGTACTTTTTTGTTCTTTTAAAAATTAATCAAGACTAATTACCAGCATGGACTCTGTCCCCAACAATCTCAGTGCAGATTTGAATCAGCATCCCACTAGTGGACTCGCAATGAAAAAGAAGGGGAAGCCCTCTCTTTAACCTCTCGGAATAAAAGGTGGAAGCATGCATTGTTTTCAAGATATAAATACAAGTGACATATTCAGAAAAAGAAGATGAAAGCATTCTGCTTGGTCGATCTCCTGCCTGCTGAGCCAGTCCACCGTCGAATAGTGTTGGCCAGGGATATACTCCGCTCGGATTGTGGAGAGTTGCGTCTCTTGTGAGCTTCTCTCCAGAGAGGCACCAATCACGTTCACTGGCGTCACTGCAGGGGGGGCGGTAGTCTCCTGCGCGTTGTTTTCACTGCTTTGACTGGTTCGGAAGGCGCGGGGGCGGGGCGCTTCGTTCCTCCATGTAACGGGAAGCTCCAATCACGGAGGAACTTACAGCCCCACCCACCCTGCAGTGACGCCAGTGATCACGTTTCCCCTTGTTTGTTTAGGTACGCCTTTGCTGATATGTTGTCGGTGTATATAAGGACATGACATGATGGTTTGATAGCCTTGGGCAGAAATGTAATGCCAGAAAGACCGCCCTCAATTCCAACCAATTTATGCTTTTGGTTGACTCCGCTGCGGACCACCAGCCCTGCGCTGTCATCGACCATGAGTGGTTAAAGCACATGCTTTTGTGTCATGATCAACAGGGACTTAATTGGATGCTTCATTACAAAGAAAGGATCATGACTGCCATTCCCCCATTGACAACAAACCTTCATAGGTAAACTGCACACTGCAGGGTGCTAATAGCGTTTTCTCAAAGCATACAACGCAGGAGGGGGTATCGGTTCAAGAAGACGAAAATGAGCTAATTGGCCTAAACTGCAAACCAGATTTCTGGAAATGAAGTCCTGACCATGGCATGGGTCATAGGCCCACAAGCAGGAAACAGCCCCTCCAACCCTAAGTTTAAGTATTAGAGAGAGAAAAACTTCTCTCCATACAGTGACGATGGCAAACTTGGGGTGAAGGGCACCCTGAATCTGCTGCCCTCTCACCCCCCTTTGCAATCTGCTCTTGGGACAACCCACATCACCTTGCCTCATGGTTGGGCCACCCTTGGGTAACATCAGAGGCGACAGGCGCCGGGAGGGCACCCGGGCGCGTGGGGGCGGGGCCAGTGTCGCATCAACACGCCCCCCGCCCATTTTGCTCCCATAACGGCTCGGGTCCAGGGTATTTGAGGGACCGCCTCCTTCCTTATAATCCGACCCGTACTCTGAGGTCTTCAGGGGGGGCCCTGTTGACCGTGCCGCCACTGACGGAGGTGAGGGGGATGGCGGCGTGGAATAGGGCCTTCTCGGCAGTGGCGCCCCAATTATGGAATTCCCTCCCCCTGGAATTAAGAACGGCTCCCTCCTTAGAGACCTTTCGGCAGGGCCTCAAGACATTTTTATTTAGATCAGCATTTGATGTCTGACATGGCGGGCTGGCTTTTTAACAAATCGCTTTTAACAAATGTAAATATGGATGACCCACTGGGGCTGTTTGTTTTGTTTTAATTGCTTTTAATTATTTTAATTCTTGATTTTAAATGTATTCATGTATTTTAATGTTTTTGTTGTAAGCCGCCTTGGTTGCCCTGGTGGGAGAAAGGCGGGGTAAAAATTCTATAAATAAATAAATAAATTTCGGAGCCAAACCAGCTCGAGGGAGGGAGGGAGGGCCCAGACACGACGCTGCTTCGGGAGAGGGTGAGTTCCCCTGCCCCCATTCCTGCCACCCGCCCGCGACCGAGCGCCTGGAGCTCCTGCTCCACGCGCTCCGCCGTGGTTCCGCCCCTGGGTAACATCATCATTTTCTGGCTTTTTGTAGACTCAGAATCACTTCAAATATTCAGTGGGGCAAAAGTACAGTTTGCATGTGATTGCAGTGTTTCAGAAGAAGGGGGGGACATAACTTTTTTGGAAACGAAACCCCTATGCTGTCAAAATGGGAAGCCACGAGGATTGCAAGCTTTGATAATACACAGGGGAACTGAATGCACAGAACCGAACGGTATGATTTAGCTATAGTGAACTTAAACAAAAAAACTGGTATTAGTTTTGTTTCTCTGAAGCCTGGTAAGTCTGTCTTCTAGCTTCCCAAATGCATTGACAAATATCTCCTTAATAAACTGCTCACATGGCTCATTCTAAATGCCACCTGTCTTACAGAAGTTTTAGATTTCATTTTACCTGCATTGATTTAAATGTCTAGGATATGGAATCCTTCTGATATGTGTTCTGCAAGAAAACCTTGATTGCGTTCTGCTTTATTGTCAGGGCATCAGAGAATTCTGCCAGTTTTGACTGTAGTGAAAGAAAGTACAACCAGTTACATGCCTTGCATCTTGTTTAAAATACCATCACCATTTAGATGCAGCAGATTGGTTAAGGTCAAATGCAAGGACAGATTCAATCAGGGTCAGTGTACATCAATTTCTGTGCAACCAAGCATTGACCAATTATTTTTTGTTGGTGAATAATCGCTGCCAAAAGAAAAGAGGGGGGGAAAGTCAAAACAGCCCAATAACAAAAGAGTATGGCCTAGAGAAGTTAACCAAAAGGAAACAGGAAAAAGAAAATCCCAAGAGGGTCTCAGAATCAATTGTATTCAGGGCATTGACAGAATAATTATATCAGCATGCTGACTTATCATATAAAATGACTGCCCATAGTATGTGAAAATGGCTATTTACTTTTAATGTTGCATAGTCTTCTATGGGTAGTCTTCCTGCATAAATATTCTTCTCAGGGCTGTTCAATGAGGGTATTAACTTGCAGGTGTTACCTTCCGTTAACAGTTGCCTTCTGACTTAAAAAAAAAATCATTCAAGTGGCTTATTAAAACAAAGCTTCAAAAAGTTAATTGTTCTCTACAGTGTACTTAGCCTGATGATTAATCCAGGCTATTCCTTTCTTAAACAATTGGAACCCCACCATGTAATTAAGAATATCTCATAAAATGAGGCAGTGTTTAAGGCCTATATAAATATCTGTAAATGTTTCAGGAATGAAAGGTAATGGGGTCTACGATCATTCCTGACTGTCACTAACAGTGCAATCCTATGCATGTCTACTCAGAAGTAAGCTCCACTGAGTTTAATGAACTTGACTACCAGGTAAATGTGTGTAGGATTGTGGCCAAACAATAGGCTTACCATATTTTTCAAACTTCAAACCGGGACACCCCCCCATACCCCCCCCCGAGGTAAATAATTAATTAATGTCAAAGCAACGAAAAAGCAAGGCCAAAGAACCACAACCAATCATAAACCACAACGAAAAAGCCATCAGAAACAGCCCAAACCAACCGCAAACTACCCTCCACAACGAAAAAGCAATTCTAAACCACAACGGAAAAGCAGAAAAAACAAGCATAAATGTCACAATAAAGCAGAAATCCACATAAGAAATCCTTTTAATGAATAAATTATGGAAGAAAGGGGGCGCAAAGCGCTCCCTTTTGCTGCGCGAAGCGCGTCCGTTTTTTTAAAATAATTAATTAATAAAGTAAAGGGGGTGCGAAGCGACCCCTCTTGCCGCGCGAAGCGCGCCCGAAATTTTTAAATAAATAATTAATTTTTAAATAATTAATTAATAAAGTAAAGCATGGCCGAAATTTTTAAATAATTAATTAATAAAGTAAAGGGGGCGCGAAGCGCCCCCTCTTGCCGCGCGAAGCGCGTTCGAAATTTTTAAATAAATAATTAATATTTCTGTTAAAAATATATATTTAAAAAATACGCTTACCTGGTCGCTGGTCACTGGTCGGTGGTCGCTGGTCGGTGGTCGCTGGTCGGCCCGAGGTTGAGAAGCAGGCTGTGCCTCCCAGCGACTCCATGCAACACGGGCCTCCCGGTGCCGCTGGTCTCGCAGCCGCACCGGGAGAAGCACAGCCTGCTCGCCTGCGTTGCGCGAGCCCTGGAGCTCGCGCAACACGGGCAAGAAGCAGGCTGTGCTTCTCCCGGTGCCGCTGCGAGACCAGCGGCACGGAGAGAAGCACAGCCTGCTTGCCCGGCCAGCGCGAGCCTCCAGCAGGCTCGCGCAACACGGGCAAGCACTGTGCTTCTCCCGGTGCCGCTGACGACCGGGAGAAGCACCCGCTCGCTGCGCCGCCATCTTCTTTTTTTTTTTTTAATTTCAAACTTCCCGGCATCTTGGGTCACAAAATCTCGCGTGATCCAAGATGTCGGCGCCCAAATCTCGTGAGGGCACGCGAGATTTCGTGACCCAAGATGCTGCCCGGTAAGTTTAAAATTAAAAAAAAAATGGCGGCGCTCATTCGTCCCCCGGGACACGACCGGGAATCGGGTCCGATTTCTGGGACTGTCCCGGCGAAACTGGGACGAATGGTAAGCCTACCTAACAACCCAATCCTATGCTGGACTGAGTTCCGCTGTCGCAAAATGGCTGCTGATGGAGAGTGGAGCGCTCAGTCAGCAACCATTTTGGGAGCATGGCTGCAAGAGGTAGCAGTGCTTTCCGTACATCGCCGGACTCCGCCACAGAAGGTAAGGCGGAAAGGGGGCAAAACTTGGTGGGGAGGGGAGAGGAACAGGGGAGGCTGCAGAAGGGGGTGGATCTGGTGGTGATGGTGCATGCTAAATCCTATCCCCTACGCTAGCAAAATCGCTGGCACAGATCCAAGGAGACCAGGGCCTCTGAGAGGAGGGTTAAGCGGGTAAATCGTACATGGGCCCAGGGCCAAAAAATGGGTCAAAAAGGGGGCCCATGAGCAGAAATGGGGGGGGGCAGGAGCCAAACTCACAGGAAGGGAAGGGGCCCAAAAGAAAATTTATACCCCCTGATAAAATTCCTCTGAGTAGCCTTGGAGGCGATCCATTGCGGAGCACGAGGCTTACGACGGAGGGAGGGGTAAGGGTATTTAAATCTCCTTTCCCCTCCGAAACCTCCCAATACCCCCCCTGCTGGATACAGCATACTCCTTTTTGGTGTGGCTGCAGCAGCAGGGGTTGGGGAAGAATAGGATTGGGCTCTTAGTGTTCTCCTAATAATGTTATATGCCACCAAACATTACAGAACCGCCAGCTTTTCCACTTGCATGTGACATGCCCAGGGTTAGCCAAAGAAACCTTGCACCTGAGACAGTGTGGCAAATGCTGCCCCCCCCCTTACCTGGTGATGTGCTACCCTCTGTTCTTCCCATTCCGTGCATTGGAAAAAGAAGGGGACAGAGTGAAAGAGGAAGTGTGGAGTGGAGGAGAGGAGAGTGTTGGGCTACAGTGTTTTTTATGGGTGATCTGTTCCTCATTTTGACAAGTAAGCTTCAACGTTGCCTCCATTGTGAACAGTTTCATTTTGATTTGTTTGTGTGCATTTGAAACCCTGCAAGAGGAAAAGTCAAGGGTATGGGTAGATCTAAGGCAAACCATTCAACATCACAGTAATCCAAGTATATGCCCCAACCACTGATGCCGAAGAAGATGAAGTTGACCGGTTCTATGAAGACCTACAACACCTTCTAGAACTAGCACCCAAAAAAGATGTCCTTTACATCATAGGAGACTGGAATGCTAAAGTAGGAGATCAAGAAATAAGCGGAACAACAGGCAAGTTTGGCCTTGGAGCGCAAAATGAAGCAGGGCAAAGGCTAACGGAGTTCTGTCAAGAGAACACGCTGGTCATAGCAAACACTCTTTTCCAACAACACAAGAGGTGACTCTGCACATGGACATCACCAGATGGTCAATACCAAAACCAGATAGATTATGTGCTTTGCAGCCAAAGATGGAGAAGCTCTATACAGTCAGTAAAAACAAGACCTGGAGCTGACTGTGGCTCAGATCATGAGCTTCTTATTGCAAAATTCAGGCTTAAATTGAAGAATGTAGGGAACACCACTAGACCAGTCAGATATGACCTAAACCATATCCCTTATGAGTATACAGTGGAGGTGAAGAATAGATTTAGGGCATTAGACCTGGTAGACAGAGTGCCTGAAGAACTATGGATGGAGGTTCGTAACATTGTACAGGAGGCAGCAACTAAAACCATCCCAAAGAAAAAGAAATGCAAGAAAGCAAAGTGGCTGTCAGATGAGGCTTTACAAATAGCTGTGGAAAGAAGGAATGCGAAAAGCAAGGGTGAAAGGAAAAGATATAACCAACTAAATGCAGATTTCCAGAGAATAGCAAGGAGAGATAAGAAGGCCTTCTTAAATGAACAATGCAAAGAAATTGAGGAAAACAACAGAATGGGGAGGACTAGAGATCTCTTCAAGAAAATTAGAGATATCAAGGGAACGTTTTGTGCAAAGATGGGCATGATAAAGGACAAAAAAGGCAGGGACCTAACAGAAGCAGATTAAGAAGAGATGGCAAGAATACACAGAAGAACTATACAAGAAAGATCTGAATGTTCCTGATGACCACGCTGGTGTGGTCACTGACCCAGAGCCGGACATCCTAGAGAGTGAAGTCAAGTGGGCCTTAGGTAGCATTACTAACAACAAAGCTAGTGGAGATGATATTATCCCAGCTGAGCTACTTAAAATCCTAAATGATGCTGCTGTGAAAGTGCTGCACTCAATATGCCAACAAATTTGTAAAACTCAGCAGTGGCCAAAGGATTGGAAAAGATCAGTTTACGTTCCAATTCCAAAGAAGGGCAGTGCCAAAGAGTGTTCAAACTACCACACAATTGCACTCATTTCACATGCTAGCAAGGTTATGCTCAAAATCCTACAAGCTAGGCTTCAGCAATACGTGAACCGAGAACTACCGGACGTAGAAGCTGGGTTTTGAAGAGGCAGAGGAACTAGAGATCAAATTGACAACATGCGCTGGATCATGGAGAAAGCATGAGAGTTCCAAAAAAAACCCTACTTCTGCTTCATTGACTACACAAAAGCCTTTGATTGTGTGGATCACAACAAACTGTGGCAAATTCTTAAAGAGATGGGGGTACCAGACCACCTTACCTTTCTCCTGAGAAACCTGTATCATGCAGGTAAAGAAGCAACAGTTTAAACCGGCCATGGAACAACCGATTGGTTCAAAATTGGGAAGGGAGTACGGCAAGGCTGTATATTGTCACCCTGCCTATTTAACTTATATGCAGAGTACATTATGAGAAATGCAGGGCTGAATGAATCGCAAGCCGGAATCAAGATTGCCGGGAGAAATATCAACAACCTCAGATATGCAGACGATATCACCCTAATGGCAGAAAGTGAAGAAGAACTAAAGAGCCTCTTGATGAGAGTGAAAGAGGAGAGTGCAAAAGTTGGCTTGAAACTCAACATTAATAAAACTAAGATCATGGCATCTGGTCCCATCAATTCCTGGCAAATAGAAGGGGCAGAAATGGAAGCAGTAACAGATTTTACTTTTTTGGGTTCCAACATCACTGCAGACTGAGACAGCAGCCATGAAATTAAAAGACGCTTACTCCTTGGAAGGAAAGCTATGGCAAACTTAAACAGCATAATAAAAAGCAGAGATATCACCATGCCAACAAAAGTTCGTATAGTCAGGGCGATGGTGTTCCCAGTAGCAATGTATGGTTGTGAGAGTTGGACCATAAGGAAGGCTGAGCGCCGAAGAATAGATGCTTTGAACTGTAGTGCTGGAGAAGACTCCTGAGAGTCCCTTGGACTGCTAGGAGATCAAATCAGTCAATCCTAAATGAAATCAACCCTGACTGTTCCCTGGAAGGACAGGTACTGAGGCTGAAGCTCAAATATTTTGGCCACCTAATGCAAAGAGAGGAGTCTCTGGAGAAGACTCTGATGCTGGGAAAGATTGAAGGCAAAAGGAGAAGGGGAAGGCAAAGGATGAGATGGTTAGACAGCATCACCGATGCAACAAACATGAAAATGAGCGAACTCAGGAAGATAGTGGAGGACAGGAAGGCCTGGCGGGATATGGTTCATGGGATCACGAAGGGTCGGACACGACTTAACAACTGAACAACAACAAAAAGTAGGGAAATAATGAGTATGGAAAGCATTAAATATCCTCACCACCACACCCTCACTTCTCTGCACCCATACAATCGCTTTACTGGTTCAAAATGGGCCATTACATATGCTTGTATTGTCGTTTGGGCTTAAATAGTTGGACACTAAGGCTGCAATGTTATACACACTTACCTGAGAGTAAACTCCATTGAATACAATGAGACTTACTTCTGAGTAAACAGGTAGGCTTTCACTGTAAAGAAATAGTCACTAAATTTTAAAAGCCAGATATAGACCTGGGAAACATGTTGAAACTTGGATTTGCTCTCTAAAGCAGACCTTCATAATCTGTGATCCACCAAGCCAAACATGTACTATTACGGTGAATGGCCACTACTCAGGGCTTCCTATTTTGTGTACACATGGTGAAAACAGATACACATGTTTTTTGTCACAGTGATTGTGTACCAAAGGCTGTGTACATGTCATTTCCTATATAAAAGTGTACCCATGTTTATAAAAAGATCAGAAGCAGCCCTGATTCACGGCCAAGTAGGGCTCATATTCCACATCATGCAGATATTAACACTTTGCTTAATATCCCTGGCACGGCTGGAGGAAGAGCATGCTGCCACCATCACAGTGAATGAGTAACTTCTCATTTATCTCAGCAACTCCTGCTGCTTGGTTTTAATACTGAACATAAAATGTGACAAGACAATATACATCAATACATGTCCCCCTGTTGCCCTCTAGATGCTTTGCAAGAAACAATAGATGCACTTAAGGAGACAAAAGTTCATTGTAAAGACCTGCCACATTTTTCATAAAATGATGAATGTAAGTAAAACCTGATGAGATGCTAACTGGCTTCATAAAAAATATAGTTCCATCACCTCTCTCATCCATCCCCAAACAGAAGGTGACAGTGTATGTCGGCAATTCATCCAAGTAAAACTTTGATGACAAAATTAATTTAAATTGGCTCAGTTGTGCAGTGTACATATTGCAGTTTCTCAGCATCTGATTTATCTTTAATAAGGGAAATAAGAATGTTATGTCCCTTAATTAATGTATTAATGGGTTTAATCAATGACAGCTCTGCTAAGCTATTTCAGATGTCTCTGTACTTAGTTTCAGAACAAAATATTAATGAAGTTACATTTTCTGAAGGAATGCAGAATTGACCCATAGGATATTCCGATAGTAATATATTGATTATGTCAATAAAACATATTACCGTAATCTGGTGTTGTTGTTTTTTTTTGCTTTTTTGCTTTTTTTAACTTCACAAGTAATATAGAAAAACAAAATAAGGAGATATTTTTCTGACTCATTATAAATTTGCTTCATAATTTATTTTGCAATTTACCAGTTTATCCTCCTTTTTCTTAAAAACACAAATTGTCTGGAAATTTTTATTCCACCTTCCCCCTGCCAAGGGAGCCATCTGCTCTCTTCAAAGAAAAAAATGCAATAAAACAATCAAATCATTAAAAATACAATGAATCTAAAATCATACTACCCGAAAACAAGTAAATAATGAAAACTAAAACAATGGGACCAACTGAGAGCCCGAAAGAAATTAATACAAGGGATCTAATTCTCCCGTACCATGCTCATATGTAATTATTTATCTGGATTTTTTACTTGCCTCAATTCCATGAGCTCAGGTTGAATAAAATTATATTTTTTAATTGCAACAAGAAAGCTGAAGGACTGTTCTGACAACTGGAACACAACCAGTACCCTTGAGCTCCCCTGAAATCAATAGCGATGTACTTGTAGCTAGAAATGGACTATTATTAATTATTATTAACAGTATTTATATACCGCTTTTCAACCAAAAGTTCACAAAGCGGTTTACAGACAAAATCAAATGATTAAATGGCTCCCTGTCCCAAAAGGGCTCACAATCTAAAAAAGAACACCAGCAAACAGCCACCAGAAAAGACACTGTGCTGGGGTGAAAGGGGGGCAGTTACTCTCCCCCTGCTAAATATAAGAGGAGCACCCATTGAAAAAGTGCCTCTTGCCCAGTTAGCAGGGGACTAGTTACTGGTCACATCAATACATGAAACTCAGTTCCTCTCAACTTCTCCTTGGCCTTGTCATTTCCAGGTGGGCATAATGCTCTAGTGACTTGTCAAGCCACAACCGCCAGGATTGTGCGAGGTACGTACCTCAGTATTATTATCAGAGTGTGGACTCTATACCTAGCAAGCCTATGCATCCTTAGCTCCCTGCTTCCAGTCCTCCAAATCTCCCTTGTCAGTCAGCTTCCCTTCTTTCAATTTTACATCGCTCCTAGGATCTTTCTGAGGGGTTGCCCAGTTGTTCCCTCAGTTTCCTGCTTTTCCGGCTACATCCTACTTTGCTCCCCTTCTTTTACCTATTCTGTCTCACGGCCAGGCTTCCTACCACTCTTGTCCCCTTCCCTCATAGGCCCTCCTGACTTGACCAGGGTGGCATCAGGAGAATATGAGCACTGATCAAGAGTTCACCTGACCTGGCTGGGCCGACCCCTGAGCATGGTGAGATTCAGTAGCACCTGATCAGCCACTGTGGGGAGGGTGACTTGGGGGGGGGCAGGGCACAGAACACGTTTGCTCCGGAGTCCCCAGTAATCCAGTGCTGGGACCACTTTTGACCTTGTGAGATTTTTTTTTTCCCCCAAAGCTCCCTCTCTCAGTGACCTCTTCTTACCTCAGTTCTCTGTCTCCCCTTTTCATCAGTCCCAATTCTTCCTTTTTTAAAATGATGGCACTAGAGACTTGGAATGGGGTGAAGCTGAAAACATGAGCTCAGGGTTTCGCTTCCTGAGCTTATTACAAACTGGCCCCACACTATATGATTATGCTTGCATGCTGATTGCTTTCTAGTCTTGCAGGCTTGCTTTGGATTGTGAAATTACTTAGGCAACAGCCTTGCAACAACTTTCAGTACAGTACAGGTGGGCCCCCATATCCGCTGGGGATATGTTCCAGGCCCCTCCGTGGATACTTGAAACCGTGGATAAGAGCGAACACCCCCTCCATGGTTTCCTGAGGGCCCCCCCACCCTGCCTCCCCTGCAGGCAGGCATGCTTGCCCCCCCCCCGCTCTTATTTTTCTTTCAGCAAGCTTTGTTTCTTCCTTAAAACAAACAGAGAAGCAGCCTCCATTGCAGGCAAGTAGAACGAGACTAAGTCCTAGAGAGGCTCTGCAAGGTTTCTGTTAACCTTGCAGAGCCTCTCTAGTACTTAGTCTCGTTCTACTTGCCTGTAATAATTCTCCTGTTTCTTTAAGGAAGAAGCAAAGCTTACTGGGAAAAAAGTAAAAGCCTGGGGGGGGTCCCCACGATCTGTGGATAACTGAAACCGTGGATAGCAAATCCGTGGATATGGGGGCCCACCTGTACTTAGCAATGTGGTAAAATCAATGGGGTGGATCCAAGCTTATCCCTGCAATTGCAAAAGCTACTTCCATTAATAGAAGGAAAGTTGCACCTTCCAGAAGCAGATGGAAAGAAAGGATCCTTGCAGGAGTGCAACTGTCCCTCTGTTCAAGGAAAGAGCTTCTTCAACTACAGCAGGAAGTTTGGATCCAACCCAATGAGATGTAGGGTGAACACCTGCAGAGGCGTCACTACGGTGGGGGTGGTACCATAAGTTTCGCACTGTGCTAATCCCCGCTAACTCTCCAGTACGAGGTGGCCCCGCCCCCTCGCCGTTGCACCCATTCCGTGTGGTGAAGGCAATGGGCAAGGATTCTCCTGCCCGTTGCCTTCGCTGCACTGAATGGCTCCGACTGCTAGGGGGTGGGGCCACCTCGTACCGGAGAGTTAGTGGGGATTAGCACAGTGCAAAACTTACGGTACTGCCCCCACCGTAGCGATGCCTCTGAACACTTGTCACTTGCCTACAGAAGTGATGTGCTGCAACAAGTCAATCTGTGAGAAGTTCTGTGCATGTCAGAAGCTTGCTTCTGTATGTATCATCAGTGCTTTGAAGATTCTAGGCTTTGAAGATAGTGTGAGCAATGGCCGCATGCAGTTTTCATTAACTGCAGCTCCAATTCCAGCTGTAGACTGTCCTTTTAAAAAAAAACACCTTTATTTTTGGAGTGTCAGAGTCTTTTTTTTAATTATTGTTTTTCTTCCAGCCTGCAGAATATATGCAGCCCGTGACATAACTTAAGGGCCCCCTGACATGCTAGGAAATCCTCTTAACATTGTATGTCTGCACAGAGGAGGGCTGGGTAACCTTTACTAGTGAACTGATTCTGAAAAGTGGTGTTAGGTCCTGGTTTGCACTTGCACTTGCACTTGCCTCGGGAACAAATATTATGAGGCTGTCTGGGGACCAAAACTGGAAGCAACAGGAAAAGGAAGAATACCTTCAAAGGAGCAGTACAGAAGAAATGGAAATAAACAGTTTGTGGGGAAAAGTGCAGAAAATAAACTAAAGCTGGGATGGCCAAAGTTTGTATTGGAATGAACAGGCTTCCTAAAAGATCTCCTTAAAAGAGAAATTGGCCATGGTCCTTTGGCATCTCAGAATGTACATGTGTAATGCAAGAACATGAATACAACATTGATGGGCCATGGAGGCTCTGTGCTTTTTTCCTTACAACTGAAAATGTGAGCATTTTTTTTTAACCACACCTTAGTAGAAACGCTGCTGGGAAGGAAGGAAGGAAGGAAGGAAGGAAGGAAGGAAGGAAGGAAGGAAGGAAACCCAACCCATAAGAGACCAGTTGGCCCTCCCTCAACAAAGGCATCATTTTTGCCCAACCATTTCTGAGTTGATTCTTCAATGCACACATTCTGTTCCTACTAAAATATATGGGAAATCCATCACTGGAATAAAGTTGACCCTGAGTAGACAAGGAACGTGAACAGGCCCCTTTCTGTCCTTCCTGCCAGTTTACAAGTCTACTTTATTGCTTTGTCTTTTATTTTACTAAATAAAAGATAGTAACGGGATATATTCTGGACCATTAATTGTAATGTGGAACACTTACTCGGCTGCCATTTTAATGTGTGTTGTATGCTATAAACAAGGAGGATTATTCACTTCCGATAGACACTTAATATTGATAACGACTTCTTAATGGGTCTCATGAATTGTAAAATCATGTCACAAGAGCTTAAATAATTTGCCAGAAGATTTTTTAAGTCATTTACCCTGGAGTCAAACTCACTCACATTTCTCACTGGTTCTTTTTTATTACGCCTCCTATGAATTTTATCTTACTTTAGATTTCATATATAAACCTCACTTCTATTGTTGCATTTAGCCGGACAGAAAGCTGTTCAAAAAACATCCTTGCCTTGTACATAACAGAAACATAAAAACATTAAAGGATACAATCTAAAACACAGGTCGGTAATAATAATTAACAAACTACAACCCCAGTAAAGTCAGTGGAATTAAGTTTTTTGAAGAGCAGCACTTCATTGCTTTTATAGCCACAGTGTAAAAGTGTTGAGGTTTTTTTTTTTAAATGCTAAGAATTTAATTAAAACAATTCCATCACAGTTTCTATTTCAATCTCGTAACATTTAGTCATAGTTAGGCTTACCCTCCATCCCCTAATTTCTGGGACCGTCTCGGATCGATCCCGGACCGTTCCAAGTCCGATGGAAGCCTCCACCACCGCTATTTTTAAAAGGACAAAAGTTGCCTTTTTTTGCACACCGCCATCTTGGATCTCTCAAAATCTCGCAAGATCCAAGATGGCGGCACCCAAATCTTGTGAAGGCATGAGGCAGTACAGTAGTGGTAGCTATTTTCCTCCTGCTGCATCAGTTGGGGGGGGGACAGGGGACGACAACAATAAGATTGGGGTCTTTAGCACGTATTTTCTCGTTCCAGTCATTCATTTTTCAAAGTGGTGCTGTAGGAAAGTCTAATTAAAACTACAACTATCTTGTCTTACAAAGGGTCCTGAGGGATGGAGACAACTCAGAAAGAATTTCAAGTTATTCTTGAAAACTCAAAAGTTCAGAAAACCTCAACGGAGTACAACCTAACAGTTGTAGGGAAGGATTATATTCTCACTCTTTTTCACAAAACATGGCTACACTACATTTACTTAATCAGCCTCTCTGATTTGCAAATACAAAGGGACAAGAGATGAAGTGCTGGTACATAAAACACACAGGCCAGCTAATGACCCAAGAAAGGTCCTTAATTGCCTCCAAAGCAAATCATAAATCAATAAATAAAATTCATTTATGTTTCATATTCACCTTATAAACATAGCCTGAAGGTACTGTAATTTTATACATTTTTTTAAATTGTGCCCCAGCATGCCTTGTGCTATGCTAGCCAAGTGCTGGAAAAAGTTAAAAAAAAAAAGTCATAGCCCCCAAAATGTCTGGATTTTGGAATAGTCTGGATTTCAAATGTCCGGATAAGGGATAACCAACCTGTATGAGTTTGGTATCGTATGCATACAGATGGTATTGATTTGATGAGGTTGCCCAGGGACGGCATGTAAGAAAGACAATAACAAAGCCCTGAGGGACCCCAATGCTGGTGTGAATCAGGAAGGTGTAATAGTGCTATTTAACCAGGTGGATGGCAGAGGAGAAAGAGGAGAGGGTGAATGTGGATATAGCTAGTCAACTCTATTCTTCTCTGCAGGAGTTAACCTGCAGAAAAGCATGAATGAAGGTGCTGAATGGATTGAGTGAGCCAGGGCTGGAAATGACAGGAGCAAACAGGTCACATTGAGAGTCAATACAAATGCATCAAGGCCGGAAGACAGGGAAGATCTGAACGTGAAACCTGCAGATTTAGAGGGTGGAGAGAGGTGACAGGGACGACCATGCCTGGAAGAATGCTCCGTATCAATGAACTATCAGCCAAATCCTGACTAAGGATTCTGAGCCCAGGCTGCCATTGCACTGGCAGGCCAGAGGAGCTAAATAGCTGGCGGAAGTCAGAGGAAGGCTTGTAACGGCCAAGCCACCCGGCGGGGACGGGGATATGGCGGGTGCCATCCCCACCCCCTCCAGGGCTGGCTAGACCAATGGCCCCCCTCCCACGCCTGCCGGACCGCCCACGCTGCCGCCGGGGGAGCACTTACCTTCCTCCAGCGGTTGCGTCCTTGGTCCGGCGACGGAGGGAGGCCAGCCTTGCGCCAGCCTCCCTTACTCCTGAGGCATTGTGAATGTGCTTTACAGCACATTCACGACGTCTTGGAACACCAGAGCGCTCGCTCCGCGATTCCAAGCTTAGTCAGGATTGCACCGTATAGATCACAGAAGGAGTAGGTGTTTTACTGTTTTACAATTCCAACCAAAATATGAGTTTGCTTCCCCCAGTCAATCTTTTTCTCTGCCCTCTAGCCCCAAAGTTAGTTTCCCTCACTGGTACAGGGAAATGCTTTCAAGGCTGAGTCTGAACTGGCTGCCTCAATCTGTGTCATGGTAAGGCCACCTCTGTCCCCGTCCCCCCCCCCCCCCGGCTAGTGAATGAACCTGTCAGAATCAATTCTTGAGGTCACTTTAAACAGCTCTTTGACAGAAATGACATGCGTGCACACAACCTTATCGTGTAAATATTCACTGGTGAGTGAGGAGGGGAAGGCCAGAGCCTCCTGCTAGCTTCTTCTCTTTCCTTCATACAGTGAAATTACTCCCAAAATACAGCCAGCCAGTAGTCTGCTAAACTGAGTTCCTGATTTTAAATAAGTTGTAGCCTGTTAGAAATGCTCAGTCTGGGATTCTTACATCGTATTCAATACCGCCGCTGTCTTTGTCTCAAGCTTTGTGTTTCCCAAAATGTCTGGAGCTCATCAATACCCCTGAGGGATGGCGAGGAGGACAGGGACAGGGCCACCCTTGGTACAATGCACCTTCCTGCACATTGACTGCTTAATTGCCTGCAGCCCTTGTTAGTATGCCGCACAGAATGACCTTATAAGTAATTGAAACATTAGCGCGTGACAGAAAATCAATGTTATTCTAATAAGAAACAAAAGTGGTGCATTGTGTCGTATAAGCAAATGAAGTAAGTTTAGTTTAGGCGACTGTCTACTGAAGCCTTATTCCATTGATCAGCAGTTTACTGGCTCATTTCTCTGTAATAATGGAATGGTTTTATAGGAGAGCCGGCGCTCCCTCCCCAGAGAAGTATTGAATGCGTTTTCTCACACAGAGCACCATGAACAGATAACAATTCTAAAATTTTAGCTTGAGAGCTGTCAATTGTCTGCCTTAATTAAAAAGGGTAATAGGCCTTATTGATCTTCCTTAATGCACTGTATTAGGGAAAGCTTTTGTTCTCATCTGTAGGTATTTTGTGTCCAGGCATTTCAGTGTTTCACCAACCAGAATGGCATCATTTGCAAAACTCTTTCATGATAGAGCGACTGCATTGTAAAGGCTTGTTGAAGCCTTGTATAGACTAGTGTGCATTTGGAAGTGTGGCGGATCTGAGCAGTTTTTCAACCCTTTGTTTCTTAAGGATACTAAATGAATTCTGGATATAAGAATTTTTTTGTATCCTGAAGAATTCTGGATACAAGAATTTTTGCAAAAGCAAAAATAATTAAGCTGTCTAAAAAGGAGAATAGCTTCAAGAAGATCTGGATGCATTCAAGCTCTCTTATACTATTCTCACTCATATTTTATTGTTCCACAAAGCATTAAAGGAGTTTGCACCCAAACAGTGAAGATACTTTTACTCCAAGGCTGTCTTCATTATTCCACCCCAGCAGAGGTGGAACTAGGGCGGAGCAAGTTGAGCACCGGCTCCGGGCGCCATCGCCCGAAGGGCACCCCGCCGCTCCGCCCGCGAGTCGGACTCGGACTCGAGTCTCCGAGTCGGACTCGGAGACTAGAGTCTGAGTCCGACTCGGGCCGGCCCCCCCAATTGGGAGAGCCGGCTGGGGACGTCTTCCCCGGCCGGCTGCCCGGGGCCTTCTAAGGAAGGCCCGCTGCGCAAGTTTTTGCGCATGCTCAGACTGTTACTGAAGGAAAAGGGCTGCCCTTTTCCCTCAGTAACAGTCTGAGCATGCGCAAAAACTTGCGCAGCGGGCCTTCCTTAGAAGGCCCCGGGCAGCCGGCCGGGGAAGACGTCCCCAGCCGGCTCTCCCGATTGGGGGGGGTCCCGCCGGGTCGCCCCCTCCCAGAGCGCGCCCCTCCCTCCCTCCTGGAACGCGCCCCTCCTCCAGGAGCGCGCCCCCCCTCCGGAGCGTGCCGCGGCCGAGAAGGGCTCCTACCCCCCCGTGCTCCGGCCACCAAGTGAGGCGGTTACGCCTCTGCACCCCAGCACAGTCTCTTTTCTGGTAGCTGTTTGCTAGTGGTGTTCTGCATCTTTTTTAGATTGTGAGTCCTTTGGGGGCAGGGAGCCATTTAATCATTGATTTTGTCTGTAAACCTCTTTGTGAACCTTTTTTTGTTGAAAAGCGGTATATAAATACTGTTAATAATAATAATAATAATAATAATAATAATAATAATAATAATAATTTTAGGCATGAATTAATAAAACCTGCTTTTCCTGAAATCACTCAGAGAGGGGACCATGCAAACAGCTGCAAGCATGGCAGTCTAATCAGACCTTGCTATTAATACACTTAAATCAGGGGTGGAGTCCGTCACTATTTTCTTGTTTATGCATGTTCATGGTCTGAAAGGGGCTACAGTCTTTGCATTATGAATCTTTTCATTATTTAAACAGCTTTGGTTGGCCATTTTCAAATGTCAATGGAATATGCCTGAAATATGACTTGATTTTCCCATTCAGTATAATGGGTTGGATCTAAACCCTCTCCTTTGTGAACATTGTCTTGTACTCATATAAGCTGGGGAGAGGTGCAATATTCAACAATTCCTCCTTCCCATTTCAGTCCCCTGTGCAACATAAAACCACGTTCCTAAGGGCACTCCAGCCCTCAGGAGCAGATTTTCAGAGGGTGTAGGGGGCTGAAGAGGAAAGGATGAATTGTTGGAAATTGTGCCCCTCCCCCTCTTGTGTGATCATGAAACTGTGCTTGCAAAAAAAAATGTTTGGATCAAACACAGTGTTCTCAGAAACAGTTCAAAACAGAAACAATCTCAGAGGGTGCCATAGTTTACAAATGCTTTAAATGTTTAAAATATCTTAATAGATACCGTAGGCAACTTGTACCCTATGGTACAGGCACAAACACAATAAAGTAGCAGACACATACCGGGTTGTGGCCAAAGGTTGCCTTTCTTTGACAGGAGGAGCTTCCAAGAGAGATCATCTTTCACTGGAGGAAGAATACTCCTTTCATCAGAGTAAAAGAACTTTTGAATACAACCCAATTTTATGGGCCCTTTCTAGCCTCAGACGTACCGGGACGCCGCTCTAGTGTCGAATCAGCTGACTGCAGTCCGATGCTCCTGGGAGGCCTGACAACATGCCTCTTGAGCACAGGCAAGGAGGCTGGGCTACAGCACAACAAAGAAAGCCCAGTATGGGAGGCGTCCTTGCCCTGGGAGGTGGGTGAGGCAGTTTATGGAGTCTGATGAGGCAGATAAAAGCCCAGGTCTGTGATGACTTGGGAGCTGAGCAGGGTTATACCACAGAGGAAGGACTTACTCAAGTGCAAGTGGGTAGCGTGTGCAAACAATCCCCCAGTTAGGCTGCGGTGCTTTACTGTGAACTAGGAGGGGACGGGGTTGACTCACCTGCTGTGCCCACATCGCACGTCCCTGTTCAGGTTGTGCTTAGACACCATTAGACAAACACCCAGGGGAATCTATATACACTAAGTCCCCAACGTATATACCAGTTGCATTTAGGAGATCTGTCCGGTATTGGAAAGTACATACTGTATCTCGAAACAGCTGGCTCTTGCCGGCCCAGCGCTATCACGCTTGCGTGAAAGCAGCACAAAAGACATACTGTACCTGCGCCAAAGTGCCAACTCGCCCATCCATAACTCAGATGTCTGTAAGTTGGATGCCCGGCAGGACATTAGGCAGGACCGGGCTGTTACTAACTTAAATGGGATTTTCTTTTAAGTACCGGTAAGTGTGCACAAGACTGCAGACTTAGGGCGGTACACAGCAAGCTTTCCACAGAAGGCTCCCTGTTTCTGAAGGATGCCTAAATGTTTGAATCTGTCTATTCAGAACCTGAAATGCTGGGTTTGCAACTCCAAGTGCTCAGTTTGTACAAGATGCCATTAATATCGTGTGTGTTTCATTCACATTACTCCCATCTTCATAACCCCATTTACAATGGGCATTAATGTCATCTTCATGCAGTATTTGTTAGCAGGAATAAATAGAAAAGACTGTGTCATCTGCAGACCACATTAAAAAGTTCAAAGTGCTGATGAGCTCCTTCCAATTAGATATGCTGAAATGAAGGAACTCTGCTGGCAGACGCAGAATAATTCCATGCACGAAAGAATGCAATCACAAGCAGATGGCATCTGCATGTGCATCCTCACCCCCACTGCAATCCTCACCTGGGTCCTACTAAATTGGTTGCACATGTCTTTTGATGTAGATGTGCATTCCTACACAGAGACATTAGCTGCGCACAACTAAAGCTTGACTGGGGCCTTTAGCAGCAATCTTGTGTGCACTTAAAATAATTAAGTTCTTTTGAACATAATGGGACGGACTTCTAGGTAAGCATGAGTATTACTGAGTTTATTAACTTATTTATTTTAAAACATTTATATCCATCCTACTTTTCCTCTTGGTTTCAAAGGTGGCTAACAACAGTAATACTGCAATGAAATACACACAAAAAGTAATAAAATAGCAGCAACAGCAGAACCACTGAGGTGTCGTCATTCTCACCCTGTGGAGCCAGATAAAGTAAGGGCGCACTATGCCCAATCCTAAGGGCGCAGTATGCCAGTGGAATGTGCGCTCTGATGGCATAGCATGCTGTCTGGCTGTTGCAAACGCGACTCAGCAGCAAGCGGCTGGATCCGCGCGACGACAGACTGCAGACACCCGCCACCCCAGGTAAGGCTATGCATGGGGTCGGAGGGAGGCAGGGAAAGAGCAGAATGGAGTGGCAACAGGGAGAGGGGGAGGGCAGATCGGGCCTGGGAAGGGGGTGGGCTTGGCAGCAGCGGATTCCTGAAAAGGAGCGTTCCTGATATGTGCCAGGCCTACCTCCCAAGGTCTGGCACTAGAGGTCCTCCAGACCAATACACCCACCCACCTCTTTCACTGGAGTGAATAATATAGGCTGGAGATGGGGACCCTTGCCCTTATGGCTACCTGAAGGCATAATCCACAGGGTGACCCCCCCTTCGTGGTGACCCACCTGTGGCACTCTATCTTGTGGGTCAGTCCAGGGGAAATACAGCTGCACCTGGAAGTTGTCAAGTCCAAGGAGGGAGAGGGACAGGTGCTGCTACTGCTACAGCTCTCTCCTCTCCACCCCTACCCAGGGAACAGAGGGCTGATGTGATGGGAAATGCTTCTGTAATGGTGAGTTACTGGGGTGTGTGTGTCTCTGCCACTCACTGGGGGCTATGGGTCAGCTTGGGACAATACCACCAGCCCTTGAAGTGTTTCAGGATCAAGGGGGAGGGGTCTCCATCACCGGATCAGGTACCATTGCTGCTGTCGCTCTCTCCTCTTCGGTCCCCAAAGCAACAGAGGGCTGATGGAAAAACCCTCAGTGAGGGTGAGGGCATGTGCTTGGTTTGTTGCAATTTATTTCTAGATAATCATGTGTATGACACATACACAGATTTTATTTCTCGATATGTATGAAATTTAAAATAACCAGATTTCTAGAAGACAAAATGCTACTCTATTCACCTGTTTTAAACCTTAAAAAAAATCAAGAGTCCTTAAAATGATGTTGTAATTTTCCACTACAGAACTCGCACGTTTCTAATCCCTGAGAACATCTAATTGGACAGCTTTCCTGTATGAAGTACCCTTACTTGCAGTCCTAACACTTCTGTTTCTAGCACTCACCTCTCTCTCTCTCTCTCTCTCTCTCTCTCTCTCTCTCTCTCTCTCTCTCTCTCTCATTGGCACTCTGACAAAGATTCAATACCAATCTAGCAGCCACTTTTTCTGAATTTCATTTCAAGTTATCTCTGAGTTAACATTTGACTGATTTAATACTATCTAAGAAAAGGAATTGCAAGAGAAGAGTGTGAAGTTTCCTCTTCTCAGGATATTTACTCCAACATATAGCCTTGGTCCACAGCATTGTCCCATTTTAATGACCCCCACCAACCCTGAATGCAGCCTAGCCAGATCACTGCTTTTGTCGTTCGTCCTTTTTCCTGCTGTTTATTAGTCTGGAGATGTGAATTTGACTCTCCCAAATAGACTGCTTATGGTTGCTGGGGCACCCCAACCTCCCTTTGTTTCATTTTTGCTCCACTCCTTTCATTTTTACCCAGCCTTTCCAACCAGAGGGACCTCACGGTACAGTAACGGAGATGAGCACCGCCCTTAGAGTCGGTAACGACTGGTGTTTGAGCTAGGGGAGCATTTACCTTTAGGATTAGAGCAATTCATGGATGAGATAGCCTACCAATTGCAATTTGTCCACTAAACCAAACAGCACATGTTAACCAAAATGCAGTTTACCCTTTTGAATACCAGATGCTATCACACCCTGCTGGTGAACTTCCAGAACCATCTGCTTATCTGCTTTTGGAGACAGTGTGTGTGTGTGGGGGGCGCAGACGACTCAATGGACATTTGGTCTGAACCCACAAGGATGTTGTTTTCAGAGCTTTTTCAGGATCCGGCCTAACTTTCTGGAGAGTTTCTTTTTGATCCTTTGCTGGGTAGAACATTATGCAGCAGAATAATACTCTTCCACTATCATACTGTGCAGTGTTAATGATTTGATGTGGCTTTCCTTTTAATCATAATGAAAATGCACACAGATAGTGAAGTTGTTCTCTACTGTGCAGTGGGTCTTTCCAATGCTTCATGACTGCCTCTTAACAAAGCCCTCCAACATTGTTGAGATATTAATATTTATCAACACTTCATAACCTCATCAATAATCCTTGTAATGGGATTTGTTTAGGAATCCAGATAATATATTCATCCTAGTGTTTATTTTTACCTACCCTTCCATCATCATTACTTCTGCATTAACCAGTCATTCTGAAAGGCTGGATTTTAAAATATGCATAATGTTAAGAAAAGTAGCTTAACTACTCTGCTAGAACATGATGTGACTGTTGGTTAAGTAGCTCATTTACTGAATTAAGTTATAACAAATTGAGTTATAGTCATATAGTCATATTGTGGTTGAAACTCAGGATATATTTGTCCTCAAGTCAGATTAAGGATTTTCATAAACCTTACAGTAATAGCAGCCATGGGGGCTGGGATGAGAGGACAAATCAGAATCGTGGTGGCTGTTAGGGAAGGGGTTTTTCCTAATTAAAATTGCCTCCCCATAACTATTTTCCTGATATAGGTCTAGTTTGGCCCTGAGAGATGCTATGTACATTACTTTCACTATGGAGATGAGCATCAGATGGCGAGTCCTACCTCCCTGACATATTAAATAGAAAAAAAAATCTATTTTAGAATTTTTTCATTACTTTTTCAACTAAAGAACATAGTCCTTTCTTGGAACAACATATTGAATTGCCAATTATATCAACTAACAAAAACATTATTTTTATTCCCATCAAGGGAATACCGTATTTTTCGCTCCATAACATGCACCAGACCATTAGACGCACGTGTATTTTGGAGCGAAAAAAATCAGGTAAAAAATGTCTTGCTTTAACTACCGGTACTAATTTTAACAAAATTAGTACCGGCTACTAGTACCAGTAAAATTAGCGCTTGGCCACTTACCGCGTTGTCGTAGCACCTCCGATCTTCGTCCTGCATTTCCGGGACTGCCCCCAGTCTTCAGCTCCAAGACGCGAGCCTCCTAGGTGCTGGACGCGACCAGGAAGCCCTGCGCAAACATCGCAGCTACTGTGATGTTTGCGCAGAGCCTGCAGTCGCGTTCAGCACCTGCGCTAAGTTCCCAGGCGCTGGACGTGACCAGGGACCCCTTTGAGGTGGTCGTGTCTTGCATTTGGCAGGGGGAGAGCGACTATCCCTGTTCATGCCAGCAGAGCATCTTGTGCAATGACCTTTTGCTGGTGTCTGCCTTGTGCCTTTTCAGAGTGTGAGTCCTCTGGGACAGGGGACAATTATTTTGATTTTGTTGGTATATAAAGATTAGTAATAAGAATATTGGGATAATTTTTACCTGCCATATAGGGTTGTTGCAAGCAGGTTGAGTGTGTGTACGTAGCACCCTTAGGCTCAGTAGGTCAGGGCCCGCCAACATGATGGGGGGCCCCTCCAACATAGGAGGGGGCCCACCAAGGGGCACTTTGCCCACGGTCCCTGCAAACCTGTAGTTGGTCCTGGTTAGGTTTAGCTGAGATAATGTATGTGATATGCTTAGGACACACACTAGAGCATTCTATAAATACTAAATATTATATGAACAGTCTACCCACACTGTGTACTCTAGAATTCAGCAAGAATTAGTTTTTCGCTTTGTGCTATAGAATCAGAGCCAAACTAGATGCAACTTTGATAATATTGCTTGCCGTTGATTGAGGTGTGTAAACAGCAGGCATGCCCCTCCCCATGCAAATTGACACTGTAGTTAGGGAAAGGGATAATGATCATACCTTCCCATTCTGCGGTCCAATTCACATTGGGGCCCAACATACTGGCTATTTACACATACACGCAGCAGCCATACACACTCACATGCAATGTGATTAAAACCACATTCCATTTGGCCTTTAGAGGTCTTCATTTTGGTTTGCAGTTGGTCTCTAAAAGCAACATATATCGCATCGCTTGAAATTAAAATGATTTGCAGATTTTGCTAATAGATTTCCGTAACTGTCCAGAGAGCATGCAGCTCTTGATGGCAACATAGCAGCACCTTCAAAGTAAAGAAATAAAGTGCAGTCATGATTACTATTGTACCATGAAAAAGTCAAAAGTTTTAAGCAGAGATCTTTTTCCTTACGCGACAGGGACACATTGTTGATTAGCTCCAGGGCAAGTTCCATTTTCAGTTTTTTGTTTCCCAGACTGCCGTTCCATTTCCTTTTGTTTTTGTTTCACAAACTGCCCTCTTTCTGCATGAATGAGGGCCCAATCCTATCCAACCTTCCAGAGCCGATACAGCTACAATGCAGCCCCGAGGTAAGGGAACAAATGTTTCCTTACCTTGAGGAGGCCTCCGTGACAGTGATGTGCCGTGAGGTCAGAGGTTGGGGAGGCACAGCGCGCGAAGCAGTTGCGTTGCCAGCCTGCCCTGAGGGGGGACTGATGAGGCATTTTGCATCATCGTACCACCCCCTGCACTCCCGGAAGGCTTCATTCTACAGCGTCTGGGGCTTTTCAGTCTAGAAAAAAAGGCGCCTGAGGGGGGACATGATTGAGACGTATAAAATTATGCATGGGATGGAGAGAGTGGATAGAGGGAAATTCTTCTCCCTCTCGCACAACACCAGAACTAGGGGACATGCACTAAAATTGAGTGGAGGGAGAGTTAGAATGGACAAAAGAAAGTATTTCTTTACCCAGCGTGTGGTTCATCTGTGGAACTCCTTGCCACAGGATGTGGTGATGGCACCTGGCCTGGATGCCTTTAAAAGGGGTTTGGACAGATTCATGGAGGAAAAGACCATCACAGGTTACAAGCCATAAGCAACCTCCTGGTTTTAGAAGTGGGTTTTCTCTGTGCCAGGTGCAAGGGAGTGACAACAGGAAACAGGTTATCTTGTTGTCTTGTGCTCCCTGAGGCATCTGGTGGGGCCACTGTGTGATACAGGAAGCTGGACTAGATGGGCTTTTGGCCTGATCCAGCAGGGCTCTTCTTATGTTCTTATGTCCTTATTCTAAGTCTTCCAGGACTCGGAGGGAAAAAAAGCATTGTTTTGGCGCATTTATGCTTCGTGGCTGCAAACGCAGCCCTCCGGCTGAAAAAAAAAAAGCAGCCACGGAGCGCTAAAATCTCGCCTCAGCTCCTCCTCACGAGATCGCACTTGTCACCCAGGGGCATTGCATCCCCACGGCCCCCCCCCCATAGTGACGCCACTGGTCTCAGAACTTCTCATCACTTGGGGAGGTAGGGCACATGCAGGTGGTACTATTTATATGTATTAATGTATATTCAAAACAATAAAAGGATCTACTGTATTCTCAAGCCGTAGAAAATGAAATTAAAAACAGAGGCGTCACTAGGGTGCGTCACCCCTATGATGGACCCTATGATGGACCCCAGAGGTAAACAGGGAGAAACTGTTTTTATTGTTTTGTTTTTATTGTTTTTATTATTCTGTACTATTTTAACGTTTTAATTTTGTAAGCCTCCTTGGTTGGTGTCACCAGTCCAGTAACTCATGGTGTTACCCCCATTAACTTTATTTATTTTAATATATAACAGTACAGATCACCCAACAAATCAGTAAACCACTCGGCTCTCAGAACAATCAGTCCCATTGGTCTGTTTTGAGTTAAGGACTTTTTGTTACATGAGGCAGTTGTGCTTTGTTTTTCCAGTTATTTGGCCATAACGTTTGATAGAATACAGATAATTCATTCTGCATGAAATTACACATTGAATGATATACTGTATAACATGATGGTACTATTCATAAACACAAAGTTTTCACAATTTTGGTTACTAGTGGTGTCTAACCCCCCCCCCAAGGGTGTCACCCAGTGCAGTCTGCCCCCCCGCCCCCTAATGACGCCACTAATTACAAACTATATGCAACTTATGACATTGATCACTTTCCAGCCCCTGCATACTGTTTATCCAAGTGTTGTTGCCATCTAAGATCTCACGTTGCATTTCTGCAGAGTTTAGTTTTAGGAGAACTAAACTGCCAGAACAAAAAATGGAAGGACATTTTGTTGTTCAATCATATTTGAACTATTATGTTCCCCGTTCATGCAACCAAAACAGATTTTGCGACTCACTGTTGTCTTGTCACTGCATTTTCAGAGAGTCACTCTTGTCACTTTTTTTTAAGGTAAAGAAAAAAAGTGGGGAGATGGGAAGAGAAGAATCCTCTGCTCTGAGACATCAGAATAGTCAAAGCACCGTCATTAGAACTGAGCATTAGAAAGTCACTGTTTTTCTCCAATGTGATTCCTTTCCTTTCATGGTGTGAGAGCAATACACAAGATAAAAGAATTTCAAATTATACAAAAATGAGGGGAAACTAAGGGACAACTGCACTGTGCCTCTGAAAAGCGAAGCGGAAATAGGAACCCATCCTTTTATCAAGTCATTCCAAAACTGCTGAGCTGGCTTAGTATCAAGTGTACAGCACATTAGATGCTAATTCACACACTGGGAGCTGTCCCCCCCCAAAGGCCATCTGTCTAGCTAACAGAGAAGCAAACAAGCAAAAACGGCAATTCCCATTCATCCTGCCATTCTGTATTAAGCCACTAGCCTGCTTGGTGATAATTTATTTTATTTTTTATTTTTCATATTTTTATACCACCCTTCCTCCAAGGAGCTCAGAGTGGTGTACATATTTCCTCCCCTCCTTTTTGTCCTCACAACAACCCTGTGAGGTAGGTAGGGCTGAGAGATAGTGACTGGCCCAAGGTCACTCAGGAAGCTTCGTGTCTGCGCTGGGATTTGAACCTGGATCTTCCAGGTCTAAGTCCGACTCCCAAACCACTACACCATGTTCTCCCGTGTCCCACTACCTTGAGAAAGCATCTGCAAGTCTGACAGGCCCCAGGGTGCAACCTCATAATAATGTTGCAACTAGTAAAGGCAGGAGAGTGAAACCAAAGCAGTCTCTTGCAATATCTAATAAGAATTGGCCAGTCACCACCAATGACAGAGAGAGCAAAATCAATGGCAGGAAACCCCATCTATGGGTTCCATCATGAAAGAAAGGCAGGATATAAATATACCGTATTGTCCCGAGTATAAGACGCACCTGATTATAAGACACACCCTTAAAGTTTGGTGCTATTAAATTTTTTTAATTAAATCACTGGCATTAAATTGCAACAGCCTGATTATAAGACGCACCCCTAGTTTAAAAACTTAAATTAGGAGAAAAAAGTGAGTCTTATACTCAGACCAATACGGTAATTGATTAAATCAAACATACCCATCCACATTTGCCATGTCCATTGCTTGCAGTAGTACACTGACTTCCATTCTCGACTTCCAAGGGAGGACGCCAAGTGGTCTGTGCGATATAATGACCCCCTAATAATGCCTTAGGAGAGGTAAAGTGAGACCAGTTGCTCAGATGAGCCATTAATTAAATGAGTAGGTGGAGCAGCCTTTTAAAATGCGAGCCTTTTATAAGGCCTGAAAGCAGCTTAGGGGCATATATGGTGGAAAGGGAGAAGAAAGAAGGCAAAATGTGGTCCTTTTTTGTGTAGCTGTTAATATTTTGGAATCTTCTTTTTCAATTAAGGCCCCCCCCTCCTCACACTAGACAATGGTATGAGCTATGAGGCACCTGTGGTTTAGCTACCCTATAGGTTCTCACAGGAGAAATCCATAAGTTCATGCTTCACATCATGCATGCTAGCATCAGAAGCAGGAAATCACACTCATAATTTGCTCCAGCTCTGGCAATTGGCATTATGCACATTCATTTTGTAATGAATCAAAAATGAAAAGCGACCGGGTCCATTCATTTCAACAATCACTATTACCAAAATGCATGACAGAGAGCTTGGAATGCCTTCAGAACGTCATATCTTCCATTCATTTCACTTGAAACTCTTCAATGGTGGGCTGCTCTTTGCCCCCCCCCCCACCAGGTGTTTTCAAGCATGTATGTAGAATCTTTATCTCCCGTTGATTTTACTAGAGCAGTCTCTTGTCGTGATATTCCTGGGACATGAATGCATGGATGAAGAAATGGAAACAAACCTAATGACACTCCACACGTTCATCTGAAGCTGTGAATGAAAGATATGCACATGCTGTGGATAAATGCTTGGCCAGGAGTGTGGGGCCAGCAGGCATGATCCTTAGGGTGCCCAGATTCAATAAGGGACAGGGTGCCTATGCCTTTAACCATTGTAAGAAGAGGGAATTTGGACAGGTGTAGCTTGTTGCATCCTTCCATGATGAGCTGCACCTGCCCAAATTCCAATGGTTAAAGGTATAGGCACCCTGTCCCTTACTGAATTTGGGCACCCTAAGATCCTGTCCGTACATACATCTAGACATGCCACATAAACAGAGTCTATTGTTTCAAGAAGAGCTAAAAAAAGTTTAGTTCTGGTTTTTCTTTTTCTATTACATTTTATTTTAAAGGCACTGGAATCTAACTTCTAGGGGCATAAAATGTCATCCAAGGTCACAGAGCTATTAGAAGAGCATTCCCAAAGACTTTCCTCTTGGGATCCCGGGGAATTTTTGGACTGCATTAAAATGACAAGAGCATCAACTGTGCGGAAATGTTTCCATTTTCTGAATGACACCAAGCGTGTAACTGAGCTTGTATATCTGACTAATAATATTTGTGAATGTTTTACTAAAACTACTGAGTACTCTAAACACTGGGGAAATCTAGCTGATCCAGATCTGAATAGAATACATTTCACTGAATACATTTTTCCCATTTAACAACTATGCAGCCTGATTCCACCAGTCCATGTTAGCTGCATGTTGCAAAGCTTTTTTTTTTTCCTCCCCTGAAATGGAATTATACTGCAAGCTAAAAACAATTGAATGAATCCTAGTCAGGACTGGAAATTGTGTGTCTAAGGACCCAATCCCATCCTTCCGCCCCCCCCGCCAATGCAGTGATGCCAAAATGGCTACCGCTGCATGCGGGGTGGTCGCAGGGGTAAGCCTCCACGGCATGGAGGGGTCTACTCGGACCTGTGCAAGCAAATTTGCTGGCACAGGTCCATGTGGACCCAGGCTGTGGGATTGGGTCTTGGAAGGAGGCTAGGATTGGCGGCAGGAAGTAACATAATTAAGCAGGTGATGACCAGAAATAAACATTAGCTGCAAACTAGCTGCAAATGACAGAGGAGAAATATGCAAATTCTGATCATATTTTCAACATATAGGAGACCCCAATTATCACATGGGCTGCCCTTTCAGCAGCACTACTTCTGCTGAGGTATCACTTCGCAGCTCAGCAGCTGAGAAGGGGTACTCTGTGAAGTGATGCCTCAAGAGAAGCAGCACTGCTAAAAGGGTGGCCAGTGTGATAACTGGGCTCTCCCAGTGCATCAGCAGCTTCTCCCTCTCTCACCCCACTTGGTCTGCCTCCCCCCCCATACCATTCTTCACATTCTGAGGCCTCCTTCTGTCTCTCCCTCCCAGCGCCTCGGCAGAAGAAGCACTGCTAAAAGGGTGGCCCACATGATAATTTGGCTCTCCCAGTGCTGCCCTTTCAGCAGTGCTGCTTCTGCTGAGGCGTCACTTCACAGTTCAGCAGCTGAGGGCAGCTGATGGTGGTGCTGGGAGAGAATAAAGAGCTTCTGTGGGCTGAATTTGGCCAGAGGGCCTTGTTTGACACCCTTGCTCTAAAGGGTCTGTGGCTACCTCGCGGAGTGCTTTTTTACGCATGAGACTCCATGTGTGCTTAGGTCATCTTCCAAGTCTCTGCTTTAGGTATCATGGCCATCAGAATTGTCCAGCATCGGACTTACACGCAGGAGAGACCCTAAGCACGGGGGCTGGATGGCTTCCAGATGGCGAAAGCTCCAAGGGCGGAATGCTAGGGAGTGGCGGCCCGTGCCAGATGATCCGACGAGCGACGACAGCCTGTGGCCTGCTGTGCCGAACATACCACACCCAAGAGGGGTAGAAGACCCCTGAGGACCTCCGCCAGCAAACAGTGGCCATGGGGGGGGGACAGGCACAGGCACGATGATGCCGGAGAGAGCGAGAGATGCGAGGGAGAAGGGGGGAGAACCGGGGGAGGCTTTTGGCAGCAGGGAGGGGTGGAAACCTGAGGAAGGTGGGGGAGGGGTTTAAAAACCTCTGGTTGGCCAGGAATAAGGACCAAGCCTCTGACACTGAGGGTGAGCGGAGCAGAACTCCAGGAAGGGGAGGAGGAGGTGGCTGGAGGAGGAGCGCAGTGCTGTATAGTATAGCCCCTCCCCAACGCCGTGGAATTCTGAGGCCGCCTAGGGTTACCAAGCCCCTGCCTGCCTGCAAAAAGGAAAGCCCCGCAGAGCGAAGAGAGGCCGTGACAAGCCTCAAACGTCCGGCCGATGACCTGCCCAAACTGGGGCTGCCCTGCCGCCACTGGTGCCAGACCCTACAAGAAGTTAGATGGGTGGCTCTGAGGAACAGGGTTTTTTCCGTGGTGGCACCCCTCTTTTGCATTCACATTCTAGGAAACCCTGGCAGAACGTTCACTTCTGGCATTTAGGCACATGGTAAAAGTGTAGTTGTTTGGTGGGTCTTTTTTGTTTGTTTGTGGATGCTGGTGGTTTCAGTCCTTTTAAAACTTAATTGATCTTACTGCTTTTTAAATGCTGCTGATTTTTTAATACTTGTTTCAGTTTTGGTGCAATTTTATTGTTATTTTTATAGGCTTGTGGATCGAACAGAGGAGAAACATTTTAAAGTAATTTTAAAGTGATTTTAAAGGAAAAAAACATCATGAAAGTGGATCGTAATGATCATTTTCAGAGTTCCTTTTATTGAATCAACTAATTTTTATTCTGAGATCGTAAGAGTAACTGTTCTTCAGTTATTAGCTATATATATTTCAGCTGTCAGTCTTCAATTGCTGGCCTCCAATAAGTTCACAGTTAGATACAAGTCTCCAGGGCTTTAAAGACCAATAGTGAATTCATGTGGAATAAGTGCACTCACGACTTTAAGACTAACAGTGAACTCATTGGAGGTCAACAATTGAGGACTGACAGCTGAAATACAGTATATATAACTGTACTGTATAGCTAATTGAAGAAGTTACTCTTACCCTTATTAGCATATATAAGGTATCTTATATGCCAGGTATTGTCAGTTGCATTGGATAATTTGGAGGGCTATTTTGTGTAGTATTCTCCAAACCTTTGAGAATGCTGCCATAGTAGTAGACGCAATGTCGGGTAAAAACTGTTTTATTTGACTGTGGTCCATTAGCCTGGATAATTTTAGTTTTTACTATTCTGTGAATACTGGCTGTGAAAGTCAGTCTTAGTGTTTATTTCCTCTAAGTTACTGTGTGTCTTTCTGTTTTGTTTCAAAGCTTTAGAAATGTATCCTCCTGTATTTACACTTCTTTAGGCTTGTGCTACTTTTTAAATTGACATATACTTGTTTATAATCATGAACATCAGCAGTGAAGGGCCTCCTTCATTTGAGCCATCCCTTTAAACAAAATTGGAAATCTAGCACTTCCCGGTTTGCAAAAACTGCGAAGAGCACAGTAAGGGGCTTTGTGTTTTCTGAGTGGGTTGCCGCAGTGGCATCCCCAGTTGTGCCATCCTTGCATGTACATGTGCGTCTCTGTGTGTTTGTGCATGTGCATATTCCTACTGCAGCTAATGCGTTCTAATCTTTAGGCTGATGATTGGTGCTGGTGAATCCTGACAAAACTCAGGGATGTTTGTTTTTGAGAAAGAACAAAGGAAAGTTTTTAGAAGTTTCCTATGTTAGTAGGAAAAAAAAATCAGCTTTTAAATTATTTTTAAAATGAAATGATAAAATACTGCACTGTGGGGTGAATTTATCACCTGATTGATTCAGCTACTGCCTGATCACTTGATCATGTGATGCAGCCTTCTGTGACCTGATATGACACCCCCCCCCCCAAATATCTTGAAATGCTGGAACAGGAATTTCTAATGACTTTGTTCTGTAACTGGTGAGCTGTGGGTGCAGTTTGCTTCAAAAGGCGTTAGAGATGTGGGTGGTATTGTGAGCAGTGGCATTGATGGGGTCTGTGGAACCCGGGGTTCTGTTGACTTAAGCAGCATCCCCCATGACTTGTATCTACCACCCCTCACTGCGAGGGGGATGACGCAAGCTGTGGGAGGGTGCCAGAAGCTGCCACTGCCGCAACCGTTTTGATCGATGGCAGTGGTGGCTTCCAAGGAGCCACTGCTGCAATTGATCAAAGCAATTGTGGTGGCTTCTGGCACCTCCCCCTGTGGCTTGTATCACCCCCCACCCTTGCAGCAGTGATGGGTGCCTCTGGCTTGGCACCTGCCACTGCTGCGAAGGGGGGGGTGACACAAGCCACAGGGTGAAGCCGCCACAACTGCTCTGATCACTGCTGAAGTCGATCAAAGTGGTTGCGGTGGCTTCTGGCAGGGGGTGCATGGAGGCGGGCGGTGATCAGTTTTGAAAAAGCAGCTGCACTCGCATTCCGCAAGGCAGCCAATCACCACCTGCCTCCATGATACCCCCCCCCCCCGGCCCTTTTACCCAGAGCGGGCTGCTGCCCCTACTGTTTTGCGCTAGCTATGCTACTGACTGTGAGATTGTATATTGTATATTGTATAATGTATATTGTAAAAGCCCCTGGCAAGGAGTGAGCAATCTGCTGCTTGGTCTGGAAAAGCAGAGCCACAACTAAATGTCCTCTTGTCAGTTTCACATGCACATCGAGTCCAACTATGCTGGTGTGAGGCCACAACGACCGACCTTTCATTGGCATCAAGCCTGACCCTGCTGTGATAGATAGTATTGATGTGACTGCACTGATGTCTTCCACCTTCCCTGATCAAGCCGAGCAGGGCCGTGTAAGGGCATTTCTGGGAATGCCAAGGGAGTGGTGAGCCTGGGAAGTGACTAAGTTGATGAAAGGCTACAAGAATGAAAGGGCAGCTGCTGTAAACTTGTTGCGTTGTGCCTGATAGCAAATGGTTGATGGATGGGGGTTTCCTTGACACAGAACAGGAGGAGGGCACCACCTTGGATACAGTAGTGAAAACTGCTGCTTGTTCTGCTGCTATTAAAACACAGGAACATAAGACGAGCTGTGTTGGATTAGATCAAAGGTCCATCAAACAGCATCCTGTTTCCCAAAGTAGCCGAATGGATGTCTCTGGTGCCCCTAAGCAGGGCATGAAGGCAATAGCTTCAGTCCATTTTTGTATCTATCCCCGATTTTAATTTAACAAACTTTTTTTTTTTAAAGGGTGAGTGGAACAATGGCAATTCTCCACCTTGAACAGGGCATTTAAGAGGTTGGAACCACCACCACCTTCGCCTTGAGACAAATCAATCATTTTGTGGTAGAGATCCAGGTTGAACCTATTCTTGTTGACCCACTGCATAAGATGGTGTAACATCCCAAGTTTTGCAAGTCCCGTCATGCCAGGGAATTGGCAAGCCTGGTCCAAGACCAAATTATCTGGTGATGTGCCTGCTCCTCCTATTCCTTCAGAGTGGTGGGCTTTAGCCCACACTCTCTTCTCCTCCACACTTCCTTTTCTTCTCTGTTCCCTTTTCCTTTTCCAATCCAGGGAGCCAGAGGAGAAGTAGAGGCAAGTGGACGAAGAGAGGTGGGTGTCCTGTCAATCTTCTGCTTGAAGTGACTGCCCAAGTTGGCTTCATGGGTCAGCCCTGGACATTAGTGGCATGAATTGGTACTTTTCTAGAATTGTCATTAGTGTTATCTCTATAGCAGCGATTTTTCAACCAGTGTGCCGTGGAACATTGATGTGCAAATGGTCTACAGATGTGCTGTGGGTATTTGAGGGGGGATCATTTATTGGTAGGGGCATTGGCAGACATGAGCCTCCCACCGGCAGCACGGTGTGCCTTGACAATTTTAGCGCCTTGTCAGTGTGCCGTAAGAGGAGAGAGTTTGAAAATCACTGCTCAATAGTATGCTTCCACTCATCTGGTTGCCTGTGATGAACATGGCTTCCAGTGGCCAGTCTGGAAAAGTTAACAAAAGTTGTGTATACTCAGGTCTTAAATTACTTACACAGGTAAGTGTAGGCTGATGGCAGTTCTGGCCCAGGAGGAAATGGCACCGGAAGTCTCCCTTGGATGCTGTCCCCTGTAATTGCTGCTTCCCCAATGAGAGGACAGTGCATATGCACACAACCCTCTGGAGTAAAGGCAGTGATGATTGTAGCAGGAGCACCCTTGGCCCAGCGGCCTGCCGCCGCCTCAAGGGAGGAGGAAGAGACGACAACGGTGACGGCAGTGCCTGTCTTAGCCAGCCTGCCTACCGCTACCTCCTTCTCCTCCATGAGTGGGGACAAGGAGGAGGGAACAGAAGGAGAAGAAGGAAAAGGTGTGGAATGGCAGCCTACCTTCCCTGCAGGGATCGCTGCTGCTCTTGGCTGTTTTCCACCTCCCTGCCCCTTCCCCCAGCTTGCCCGTTTCACCTGCTTTTTGCTCTGTCGCACTGTTTTGAAACAACATGGCAAAGTCAGGAGGAGGAACATGGAAGCTGAGAGAAGCGGAAGTGGGGCGGTGCTGCTTCTGGCTTTCCTGTTCCGCTCTGCTCTGCAGTGCTGTTTAAAAGCAGTGGCAGCTCAAGAAGAAAGCGAGCAAATGGGAGACTGGTGAGTCAGACATGGAAGTGACCAATGAATGCACCTGAGGCACCAATGTGCCCATCCATCACCTGAGGCACCCTGCCTCACCCCGCCTTGTGGTTGGGCCAGCCCTGGCAGGTGGGTTTGACAGTTGTTGCAATGTCATCACTAGGGGGGTACAGACCACACTGGGTGACACGCTTGTGTGTGTGTGTGTGTGTGTGTGTGTGTGTGTGTGTGTGTGTGTGTGTGCGCGCGTGAGCATAAGCGTGTGTGTCAGTGAGTGAGAGAGAGAGAGAGACCGACCGACCGACCACTAATGGCCAAAATTGTGTAAACCTTTTGGAAAATTCGTATTTAAGAATAATACCATAGTGTTTATATATAATTGGAAAGGTATTTTAATGCAGAATATATTGAAACTGTTTTGAATTCTCTGTATTCTATCAGAAGGTATGGCCAAATAACCGGAAAAAGAAAACACAAATGCCTTTTATAACAAGTGGATTTCCTTAACTCAAAACTGACCAATAAGATTGATTATTCCGATAGCCAATGAGGTGTTGTTATGACACAGCATGGAACCAATAAGGTGTTGGTATGTGTCGGCTCTCATTTCTATATATCAGAGGTAATACTAGAACTCTTATTCAGTTGTGTGAGTGTCATCAAGTTGGCCACTGTCTTTTGTTGGTTACTAAATTGTTGGGTGACCTGTACTGTGATGTATTAAAATAGTTAATGGAGGTGACACCATGAGTTACCACACCAGGTGACAGCAGCTGAAGTGACACCACTGAAATGGCACGATGAGCTCTTGCACCAGGTACCACAAACCTTAGCGACGCCGTGGATCTTGCAGGTTAGAAACTTGTGGACATATATGCAATGCTGCTCATTCTATTCCAAGTGACTTGATGGAAACATTGGTTGCCCAAAAGAGTGACCTCCATATCTTGTTAATCTTCAAAAGGGTCATAATCATGAAAGAGACCTTAAGAGAATGGTTACATCATGCTGTGGTTGAAAGACTCTCAAATGGGGAAGAGTATTTCCTCCCTCTAAGGCTTGTACAAAACCTTACAGCCTTGGATGTATAATTATTGGTGCTTGAATATCACAATAGCTATTAACTTCCTGACATTCACTCAATGATTCAGTGTTCAGAATCATAAGAATACAATGCTGAAAACACTGAAACTCCTTAAATGCCTTTAAGAGAGAACAACTTCGACGAATAAACTTCCTTTGAAGATTATCATATAAATGAAAGTGCAGAAAAACAAACATCTCCTGTTCTCTCTCATGAATGCACTTAATGACCAAGAAGCTATTCAGGAAATAAACAGTTGTTCACAGTACTACAATATATTTGTTTCCCTAATGAGTGACTAGGGTGACACAATATGCTCTGGACTGCAAAGACAATGTAGTACAGCTGCACATTTTTACCACAAGAGGAGCTCCTGCCTATAAGTGAGGTCTGGGTTTGTGCTGGGATGGAATGGTGGCAGTGATGGTGACCAGGGCTTGGGTCCTACCAAGGAGGAAGGCTGAAGGGTCGTCTCTGGATTGCTCCATCTGGCAACCTGATGCAGGACTACCAACTCGTCTTTTGGTGTCTCCTCACTGGGGGCAGAGCCAAGTGAGGCCTTCTCCCATGTGCATAAAGGGAGGCATGGCTTTGGATTCAACTCACTTGCTTTCAGCAGGAGTGCTTTGGAGAGGGATTGGCAGTGTTGGCGGAGATTGGTGATGGAAGGGTTGGCTTTCTCCTTCTCACTCTTCCCCTTGCCTGGCTGTTGGGAACTTTCATGATCCCCAAATGTGCCATCTGGAGTGTCTGTGCAACAGCGCCATTTCCATCCCAGCCATGTTTCCTACTGGCAGGATCAGTCACGTGGTGACACAGTATCCAATACTGGTGACACTGAGACTGCAGAGAAGGGAGTTTTCTTACAACAAGTGAGGCACTGGCATAACAATCAGTTCTACTTCTTCATGTTGCGAAGAGTCAATCACGCAAGTCAGAGCGAGTAATGAAACTGGTTACTGCTTTTGTTCTCCTCTGGTTGTCTGCTAACATCTCATTTGCAGCATGCTACACGCCAGGCATAGACGATGCCTGGCTTCCTGGTTTTCTCTTCTTTGGTTTCTGGCATCAGATGGAACTCAACGATCCAGTCCTAGCTGTGGGCTCCTGGCATTTGGCAATAGTGCAAGAGGTACTGCATTTTCTTGCCCCATTCAACCAAGTATACCCAACTTTGATTATTTCTGGGGTTGTCTGATAGGGGACCTAGCAATCTTGGCTCATCTGGGTGGAATGTGTGCTCTGATGCTTTATTCACCTGTGGGTGGGTAGGTAACGTTTTTTTTTTTAGCAATTCCTGTGAGTTCATGGATTCGTATGAGGATCACAGAATATGGAAGGCAAGGATGGATACAGGAGGGTATAGCACACTCAAGGTGACAACCGGCAGCCAGTTAGTTACTATATTAGACTGCCTTTCAATTTTCCTCTGAAAAAGAGACCGCACTATGTCTGCCAAATATTCAAGGGGAGGACGATCCCAAGATCAGGGCCCACTACAGAACAACAAAATGTGGCATTTGTAGGATCTCTGGGCAGAACCTGCTCCTCAGCTGCAGCTGTTTAAGGACATGTAGACCATGCTTCATTCAAAAGGCTTTAGGGGCAACACCAGTCTTGCAATGCGGGAGAGGGGAAATTCAAGGCCATTACCAAGGGAGGGCAGTGTCCAACCTGCACCCGTCTTTCCCTGATGACACCTGCCTAGCAGTACCTGGGCTGGATTTCCTCTTGATGGGCTTTTTGCTCCTGCTTCTGGTTGCCGAAGCCAATCTCTGGTGTTAAATTAATATAGTTTTGGCCTTGTTTTCACACCAGTGTTTGTGTTGGTTCATTTCTTCTACACAATTCTCCTGCTCTGTGAACAAATGGGACATTAATTGGATGTGGAGCTGAAAAATAATGAAACGGCATTCCGGTTGAGCAAAATAGAACACATACAGCTCCACTGGTCCAAGAGACAGAGGTTTGTAGCATGATAGATTAATAAAATCCATTTATGTTCTAGACTCTCACATTTATGGTATCTCCTACTGCTATTCTGAGCGCTAGTCGTGTATCTTGTAAACAGTAGTCATGGCTTGCATACATCACGGTGCTACTCCACTAAGTATGAAAATGGTAGGTAAAAAGGAGCCATTGGTGTTACTCAGGTTTTCCCCCCAATGGGATTTCTCTCCTCCCCCCCTCCCCGCTTAGAATTGTACAGCTTCTAGGAGATAGTATTAAAATATTGCATTTTGTAATATACTGGAGCAGATGATGTAGCTATGATATTTGAAACTCTGCTTCCCCATCAACAAAATGCTTCCAGGTCTGCTGTAGATGACTGAATAGTATTTTTCCACCACAAAGGCTGTAATCCTATACAGACATACCTGGGGGTAAGTCCTACTGAACTCAGTGAGGCTTACTTCTGAGTAGACATGCATAGAATCACACTGTAAACACCCTTGAAGGTTACATGTTTGGCAGTAAGTTTACAAGCATCATCCAATTGTTGGTGGTCATGAAACTTGTGTACAGGCCATCCCCACAAGAGAACAACCATAACAATTTGTGGCTTGGTGCCAACAGTAGACTTAAGCCTTGTAAATGTTCTATTCTTGACATATATCTATTTGTCAAGCCTTTTGGAATGTACCAGTCATTGTCTACTACCAACAGCACAATCCTGTGTAACTTTAAGTGGTCAGCCTAAAGGGCCAGTATCCTAGGCCCATTAAATTTGTCCCCTTCCCCCAGTGTTAGCCATGCGGGCCGCAATGTGCCTCCTCGGATACATGCCAGCACTGAACCTGGAGTGGTTCCGGGGAGGCCGTGTAAGGCCAGCCTGGGCAGAGACAGGGCATAGGATATCGGAGGAGTGTGCCGCTGCTATCCCCGCCCCCTCCCTGCCCGGGCCGGCCAATGGTCCCTCATCATCCTGGACCACCTGCCCCTAGCGGCCTAGGTCTTACCTGGGTCTTCTGGCTCAGGTCTCGGCTGCTGGGGGAGCGAGCGGCGCACGCCTCCGCACTGGCGCCGCGTACTCTCCGGGTGCCATAAATGTGCTTTACCGTATGGCATGTTTACAGTACCCTAGGCCAGTGGATCGCATACTCCACCACCCTATAGTTACACAGGATTGCACCGCAAGTCATTTTGCCTAAGCTTGTGAAGCAGTCCTGTAGTCTGATGGATGGATTCACACACAGAGTGTTCTGTATATGATCTTTGGAGATGATAAAGAAATGGGAGGGGACTTTGAAGCAAGCTGCAAAGTCAGCATGGCTGTAAATGGCAGGTTTAGAAAATGATGGTAAAACAGGAAGTGACATGAAATGATACAAGAATTAATACCCGTATTTCTTCGAGTCTAAGGCGCCATCGATTCTAAGGCGCATCTTAATTTCAGGAACACCAGCAGAAAAAAAAACAAAAAACCATCGATTGCAAGACGCACCTTCTTCCTGCTCAGCACCAACTCTCCCCATCTTGCCTGCCACGGCAGTCCGATTTTTATCGCGCCATTTTGCCCCCTCTGCTCAGCGGCGAGCTCTCTCTTCCTGAACCTGAGAGCTCGCCCCAGCATGCCCTGTGCTGCAGCTGATGATCTCCTCACTACATTTGAGCAGTGCCTTTGCGGTCTGCCAGAAAATGCAATTTCCTTACTTACCAGGGCTTGGGAGAGCTTCAGGGAGGCCTGCGTGACCCTCTGCAGGCCTCCCCGATCTTCAGTTCGGTAAAAACCAGCGATTTTCGGCCATTTCCGGTTTTTGCGAAAACCGGAAATGGCCGAAAATCGCTGTTTTTCACCAAACTGAAGATCAGGGAGGCCTGCAGAGGGTCGCGCAGGCCCCCCTGAAGCTCCCCCAAGCTCCGGTAAGTAAGGAAATTGCATTTTGGGTGCTTTTTAGAGACCTTCGATTCTAAGACGCACCCCATTTTTCAAAATGCTTAATTGGGAAAAAACATGCGTCTTAGAATCGAAGAAATACGGTAAGTTAAAATATGAAATAAAGCACTATATAAATGCTAAGCACTGTTATCAATCATCCATTCATTGATGCTGCAAATAGGGACTAAGTACTTGCAAACTTTCTCCCAACTGATGAGCCATATTAAATTAGCACTCAAAGGATACGCTAGCACCAGTTAAAAAAAAAAGTCAGATGAGGAGGAATACAGAGATTGCATGTGGCTGGTGGGCAAGCCAAGAAGTAATTACAAGGAAAGGTAATTGCATAAATTGAGCAGCTTGGACAACAAATAGGGAAAAAAAAATGCTTTGCTGGAAAATTACTGCAAATATGAAATCCAAAGCCTAAGTGGGGAAAAAAAGGCAAGTGTAAAAAGAAAATGCAAATCTTAATTAATGTCCTAAGACTTAAATCAGGCTATTATTACTCAAAGGACAAGATATCTGGGAAGGAAGAGAAAAATAAATGAGGAAAAGAATTAAGGCCGGAACTACATTACACGCGGAGGCTCTGCCTCTGCCTCTGCGCTTGGAGCTGGGGAGTGTCTTCCCGCCTGTTGTCCCTCCTGCTGTCCCGCCTTCTTAAGAAAGCGCAGCTGTGATTGGTTAAACACAAGCGCGCTCCGATTGGCCGAAACCTTGCAGCCTCGTCTGTGACCGTTTGTGACCCCAGCGCCTTTTCCTCTCTCAAGTTTCTAATTTTGGAAGTTCGGTGCCCTCCTCGCTCTCCTAGCATACATCGATAATATCATTATCCCAGCAGGAGTTTGGGCTATTTTGAGTATTTGAGTATTTGAGGTTATAAAAAGCAGGGTAGTGAAACACCATAAAAACTGATCATTTGAACTTACCCATAATCTATGTCCTTTACATAAGAACATCATAAGAGTCCTGCTGGATCAGGCCAACGGCTCATCTAGACCCATTTCCTGTATCACACAGCGGCCCCACCAGATGCCTCAAGGAGCACACAAGACGACAAGATACCTGTTTCCTGTTGCCACCCCTTGCACCTGGCATACAGAGAAAACCTACTTCTCAAACCAGGAGGTTGCTTATGGCTTGTACCCTGTGATGGTCTTTTCCTCCATGAATCTATCCAATCGCCGTTTAAAGGCATCTAGGCCAGGTGCCATCACCACATTTTATTTATTTATTTACAATATTTTTATCCCGCCTTTCTCCCCAAAGGGACCCAAAGCAGCTTACAAAAACAGGGAAAAACAATTACAAAAAACAACCATATCCTGTGGCAAGGAGTTGAACTACCCTCTATCTATTCTCTCCATCCCATGCATAATTTTATACGTCTCAATCATGTTCCCCTTTTTTCTAGACTGAAGACATGCGCCTTTTTTCTAGACTGAAGAGCCCCAAACGCTGTAGTCTTTCCTCATAAGGGAGGTGCCCCAGCCCACGAATCATTTTGGTCGCTCTCTTCTGCACCTTTTCCAATTCAACTATATTCAACTTTTAAAAGAATATTAAACATGAATCCTAAATATGATACGTTCGTTTCAGCAGCCCCATCAACCAGAAACAGCCATTCCTCACAACTGGTCACAATTGAATCTGTTTGGAGCATTTGTGTGGCATTCTTCTATAATCAGGCAGAAATTAAATAGTAATGAATGGCAAGTTATTGTGATCCAATTAATTTTGTAGAGCCAGCTGGGAGACATGGACCAATAAAGCGAGGCAAATGCTACGTGTACACAAAGTTCCACAAGATGTCACTTGTATTTAGAGAAGAGTTTTCTTCTGACAACTGTGCAGCCTCTTTGCATTTAGTTTCGTCCTCATTTAAGTGATGAGGCTTAATTCTCATGAATGCTCAAGGACAGCACGCTCCCCTGACACACAAACGTTTGCGCAGGATGTTGGCTGGCTGGCTGGCAGTCCAAGGGTACAAGGATCCTCAGGCCCCTTAAGAGAGCAGAGACAGAAGCAATTAGCAAGCCACACAAGGATGCAACTTGGAGTTGTGCAACTGGGACCACACAGTGGAGTTACTTTGTGAATAAGATGAAGCGGAGTTATAGTCAAAAGACTTTGCATAGCTGGTACTGAGAATCAAGTATTGTGATCACATCAGGCAATACAAATCAAGTCCCAGAAGGCAACTCTATAAAGATCCAAACAAAGAAATGAAAATATAGCTCATTCCATATCTAATCCCCCCCCCTTTTTTGTTCTTTCTACCAGTATCTGTTGGACGTTCCAAACTATGAAGCTGCTCCTACCATTCCCCACAATCCCACCTACTCAGAACCTAAATGAAATTGTATGTCACTTTTCATTACTACAGTCTCCACTTTTGCCAAAGAGGAAGATGGCATTCTCTACCTCCATGTGACCAAGCACTTTCATGACCACAGGGTTAGGCTTTCCTGTCGTTAAAACTAGAATCCTGTTGCAATTTCTGCAAGCGCTTTCTTCTTTGTGACTATGAGCCCTTCAGCACCTTTTGTTCTTCCTTCCCTTTCTATGCCCTCCCACCCAACCCTGGAGTACTGCATCAGTGAGAACAAACCATCAGAAGCAGGACATTTAGAAATCAGAGTATGCGTTGAGGCTACATCCTACGTTGAGCCCTAAATAGTGAGCAGTGTTGGGGCAGGGAGACGAGCCACGGTGGTGCCTGCTGAGAGCTGGGACCGAGGGCCAGTGCCAGCACCAGGCTGCTGGAGCCTCGGGGCAGAGCACCACACTGGACCCCCCCCCCCCGGCACCCCACCAGCCCTCTGATGTCGTTGGGCACTACCACTGCCACCAGTACTGAGAGTTCAGGGATCATCCTGGTCAGGTGGGTGATGCCCATCTTGGCCAAGCTCTGATGCCACCCCTTTCAAAGTAAATGTCAAGGGTTTCAAACATGGAACTCCCATGTCACATCCACACACACACCCCCCCACACACACACATACAAGAAACCAGATTATGGAGGAGAATTGGGATCAGAGCAATGGCAGGAAGGAAGAAGAGTCTAACCCAGGGGTGTCAAACTCATTTCATACAGCGGGCTGAATAGCACTCATGGTGCCTGCTGAGGGCCAGAAATGTCATTAAGCAGGAACTGACATCATTAAGCAGGTGATGACCAGAAATAAGCACTTTTTTCTCACTTAGGAACTCATTAGCTGCAAATGGCAGAAGAGAAAATATGCTAATCTTGATTATATTTTCAAGATATGGGAGAGCTCAATTATCACGTGAGTCACCCTTCCAGCAGCGCCGTTTCTGCCAAGGTATCACTTCTCAGCTCAGCACCTGAGAGGTACTCTGCAAAATGATGCCTTGGAAGAAGTGGCACTGCTGAAAGGGTGGCCCACATAATACCGTATTGGTCTGAGTATAATACTCACTTTTTTCTCCTAATTTAAGTTTTTAAACTAGGGGTGCGTCTTATAATCAGGCTGTTGCAATTGAATGCCAGTGATTTAATTAAAAATTTTTAATAGCACCAAACTTTAAGGGTGCGTCTTATAATCAGGTGTGTCTTATACTCGGGACAATACGGGTAATTGGGCTCTCCAAACACCTCGGCAGCTTCTCCCTTCTCTCACCCCTTTTGGTCTGCCTCTTCCCCCACACTGTTCCTCCTTCCATTTCTCCCCCCCCCCAGTGCCTCTGTAGATGTGGCACTGCTAAAAGGGTGGCCTGGATGGTAATTGACCTCTCCCAGTGCTGCTGTTTCTGCAGTGCCACTTTTACCAATGCATCACTACGCAGCTGAGCACCTGAGAGTAGCTGATGGTGGTGCTGGGAGAGCCCAATTATCACAGGGGCTGGATAAAGAGCTTCTGTGGGCCAGATATGGCCGATGGAAGTTTATATTTGACACTACTAGTCTAATCCTTTGTCCCTACACCAATTCCCTGATTTAACACCCCCCCCCAGGATATTATCTATAAAGAGGGGAACTTGCAGGTACAATTTGTGCCCCCTAAGTTTTTTTTTTTTTGCTCCTTGACTAACAGCAGCTTAGGCAAGGAGCTGGATTGAGATCATGGTTGGGGGGAGCGTTAGACCCTTCCTGTCCCCTTATAATGTGACCCTGATCCAAATTGCTACACTATCCTGCAATTGCTTTTGGAAAGAAGAGAAGGGAAAAAGATGTCAGGTGTTCCAAACAGGGAGCTCCCAGGTCACATCTAGTTTGGCCCACTGGTCCAGGTAACGTAACTCTCTCTCTCTCTCTTCCCCCCCCCCCCAGAGGCGTTTCTACAGTAGGGGCGGTACTGTAAGTTGTGCCCCATCCTAGTCCCCGTTTACAACCCGGAACGAGGAGGCCCCGCCCCCTCGCCGTCGGAGCCACTCCCTGCCCGTTGCCTTCGCGGCACGGAATGGCTTTGATGGCGAGGGGGCGGGGCCTCCTTGTTCTGGGTTGTAAACGTGGACTAGGACGGGGCACAACTTACAGTATCGCCCCTACCGTAGAAATGCCTCTGCTCCCAGCAGCCAGTGAAGCTGTTTCAAAATGGGCAGGATATGCTCCTTAGAGCTGGTCCCAGTTAGCAGACCTGTGTTCTGATCTAAATAAATTTTACCAGAAGTCTTCAAAAGGCAGCACCATATTCTTAGAGGAAACTAGTATGACTCGAGATCTGGTTCAGGGACCACAGCTTGACGGCCAGACCAGGGGTGGGGTGGGGACATGGACACTGATAAACATTCTGGTTTGTTGGGGTCTGCAGCAGCCTGAGCCTAGGAGAAAGCTGAATTGATTCCCAGGGAACTTATTTCCGAGCAATGTTGCTATGGATTGTGGCCTTAACATTGTAATGGAATACGCTGCAATTCCAAAGCATGACTCTAGTTGGGGCCAGTATTATGTCCCTACACTTGTGGAGTTTAGCAACTCCGAACACTGCTCTCCTGTACTGCCTGGAATGTTCTGGCACTGAGAGCAGAAATCTTACAACCCCTGACAATGCCCTCTTATTTAAGGCAGGTTGGGGCCCTCTTTGTTTATGCTAATGAGACAACTTTGTTTTCTGCAAACAAGTCATAACGAGATGCGGGTTTCTCAACATGTTTTTAAATTCATATTTTTAGGTATGATATGATGAAGATATTTTAAAAGTTCACTGGAGTCTTAGAAAGCTTAAGCTTCAGAAGTACTGAAAAAGAAGATAGCTGCGTTCTTTCTTCCCAAGAGTCCCCAGACGTAAATTAAAATGCAAGGAGAAATGTATTTACAAAGAAGTACAGGAGGTGCTTAAAATGCGTGACATAGATAAGCACTACAGCTTGTGAAACCTAAGAAAACAATTATCGGCGAGTGGCTGTCAGGTAGATCTCATTGCCTTAAGTAAAATTGCTTTCTCATACTCCTCAACTTCAGCTGGCATTCTTGAGATGCTTTCATAACATCCCCTTTCCAAACAGATTTCACATCAGTTCTCCCTTGCCAAATGGCTCATACCTAGTCTTGCTAATTAGCTTTATGGAAACTTTTGTTGACAATAAAAGTCCTGAACATCGTGAATAAGATATTGTTCATGCAGGACAAATTGTGTGTTTATTTATTTATTTTTTTGCCCGATGGCAAGAAGCATGCCTTCACACAGTGTCAGGCTATTTGCATACCCTGCAGGGAGGTTTTTGTATTTATACATTCAAATTATTCCTACCCAAACAGAACTCCATTCTGAAGCAGAATAAATGATGTAGAGAAGAGGCTACAGGGCAAGAGCTCGTGGGTAGGCTCTCTGGAATAGACCTTGCCTGTGGTGCAAGATTTTGTCACAGGGAATCATCCTGAATCAAAACAATAAAAATTGCATATAGGTAACTGTGCTTGCTCTGTTTTCCTAGCAAGACCCGTGTGCCATTAGCAGCTGAAAGATAGGCAGAAGTTCAACAAGTACAGCACTTTCTAGCACAGAGATGCACGGATTGGAAATGTTTAATCTGTTTCTACTTAATCTTGTGCAGGCTATAACATCTATATATTTACTGCCATTTTATTAGTAATAGTACACACTTGTCAACCAAAATAGTACACACTTATCAACTAATCCCATCCTTCCCCCCTGCCGATGCAACTGTGGCACCGGACCACATGCTGCATCCTGCGGGGCTGGCAGTCCTGGAGGTCTCCTCTGGGTAAGTGAACATTTGTTCTCTTACCCAGAGTTAAGCCTCCAGCACCAGAATGGGTCTATTTGGACCCGCACTAGTGATTTTGCTGGCAAACGTCATAGTGGACCCAGGAAGGTGGATTGAGGCCTGGAAGAGGGATAGGATATTGGTGGCGCTGCTGCTGTCAATACTGCCCCTTCCAGCTCTCATGCTGCCACCATTCCGCCCCCTTCCCCCCTCCTCGTCCCGTTCCACCCACCTCCCTCCTGCCCCTGTGCTGACTTACCAGCACTGGGGGACGCAACTGTTTCAAGAACACTGGCTGTAGGATATGCTGCAGAACCTTTTTGGAGGTGCCCTTAGTGACAGAGTGTCTTCTCCAAGGAGGTCTGCCAGACTCTGTCTTTGATTGTTCTTAGAATGCATTGTGATGTAATTTTAGCAGGCTTGTCATGACCTATGTAAATAAAAATTACTGAGTTGTAGCCTAAGGTTCCAGCGCTTTGTCCAGAGCAAGTCCTATACCTTGTAATGAAAACTGATGTATAGGTTTTATTGATTATACTTTCTGATGTTGGGTAAATTTTGCTTTTAAATAATTTGTTTTGCCTAGGTTCAGCCTTCGCTCCAGTAATCCTGGAAGCTGATGCTGTTGGGAGAAGGCAAAGAAACAGCCAGGCATCCATCCAATCTGCCCGGCTCTGATGATCCAGCTTTAAAGCCTCTTCCCAAGAAGCCACTGTTTCTCTGGATCGTACCACATTGCTGTAGGTTGAAGAAGAGAGGCTGAAACAGACAGGCACTTTCCTCTTCCAAAAGTTTATTAGTATTGCTCTCTCTCTCTCTCTCTCTCTCTCTCTCTCTCTCTCTCTCTCACACACACACACACACACACACACACACCACCACCACCACCACCACCACCACCATCACCACACCCAGAATACAACTTTTCACTGCACAGCAGCCCACTTTTTCAATCCCTCTAGCTTCTCTTCTACCAACTTCAATTTTCCATGGGGAGAGAGTGTTTGAAAAATGTTCTAAGTTACCCTTATTGCAGTGTATTATTTTGAGAAAATGCAAAACTGTCTTAGAGCAAGAAAAATCAGTCATTGTAATGAACGAGAAGGAGCAATGAACTATACAACTGACACATTTTCATTCTCTCTCTCCGCCCAGCAGTCAAGGTTGGCACAGCTGGTATGCAAAATTTCGTTTTCAGAGACCAAATTGCTGTAAGGAGCAGATATGCCATGTGAAGCTCTTAAAAACATATGCGTTAAAAAGATCAAAATCCCACATTAGCCTTCTCTCATCTTTACAGTGGAGTCTGTAAACATCACAAATGCAAAAGCAATTAATATAGGGCTAATTTGTTCATGAATAATAATAATAATAATAATAATAATAATAATAATAATAATAATAATAATTTGGAATGGAGTCCTCTGCATTCTGGCTTCGTATGCAGCAGATATACATAGCTGGCTGGTGAAATGACTCTATGCACTGGAAGAAAAGGCCTAGACTAGAGCTTCCCAACCTTTGTTGCCAAGTGTACCACCTGTCACAGTCAAATTTTCTAAAGTACCACCTGCGCCAATAAATAAATAAATTTATTTATATAATGTGTATGTATAAATATAAATGTATTTATAATATTTAATTTAAATAAATAAATATATGCACTAGATAGGTGATAGTGTCAGCAAATGCAGCAATTAAGCCACTGTGGGCCCCCCCCCCCAAAAAAAACCCCCTCACAGATCCATTACTCACAGATCCATTTCCTGCTTCATCCATCCTCAGTTTTCAGTCTCTCTGGTTTTTGGCCTATTTTTCCCCAGGATAGTTGTGTTTCATTCCTCCCCGCCCCCACTGAATCCCCTATTCATGCCTAATGATTTGAATCTCTACAAATATGGGCAGCATGAGCAGCAGCTTGCTCAGAGACAGCTCAAACACAACAAAAAAGTAAAAAGAAAATAAAAGAAACAGAAAATAAAAGGCTTGCCTGCTTTGTTCTTGCCTGCTTCTTCTTGCCTGAGCCACCTAGTGGTTCAGTGGTGTATATACAGGAAGCAATATGGAACAGTACAGATCAGAGATAAGGAGCAGAAGTAGCTGAGAGAGAGAGAGAGAGAGAGAGAGAGAGAGAGAGATTGGAATAGCAGATAACTAAGAGACCTCCTAGTAGCTAATTACTGTCTGTCCATACAAAAGGCCTTGGGGGATCAGCATTTCAAAGGCGAGACCAGCAAGTCAGAGATGCTTTGAACTGCAAGTCAGACGGGAGATCGGAAAACCAGATATAAGGACCAGCTTGTTGCGTACCACTGGCAGTTGCTCAAAGTACCACTGGTGGTACGCGTACCACAGGTTGGGAACTTCTGACCTAGACTCCTCCACTGGTGCTGTCTTTAACCCCCTAGATCGGCTGTAGTGAGCAAGACTCCTCGTATGCCACTGAGCAGGTTAGGAAGGAGGCAGACACAAGATCTGGAAACAACGGGTAGGAGAAGCTCCATACGTTTCTCTGCAGGGCCATCCTGCAAATTAGACTGTGGCACCTTGTCTGGGGCAGCCACCCCCTCCATCGACTGCCCCACTCACATTACTGCCATTGCTGCTCTCCTCCTCTTGGCTCGTTGTCTGAATTTTATAAAGATAGAAAGGGTGGGGAGGAAAAGAGGAAGCAGAAGAGGAGCTGCTCTAGTCCTACTGTCCTGTCTCTCCTCTCCCCATTTCTTTTCTCCTTTTCCTGCCCTCTCTCATTATTGAAATGTTTTATTGCTTTATTTTATCCCGCAGCACATAATTAGTCTGTGGAATTCATTGCCACAAGCTGTGGAGATGGCCACTAGCTTGGATGACTTTAAAAGGACATTGGGCAAATTCAAGGAGGACAGGCCAATGGCTACTAGTCATGATGGTTATGTGTAGGCTTACCGGATCTCCAACCAACCGGGACAGAGTGCTAGACCTTTAGGAGAAGGAATGTGGGCAGGTGTAGCTTGTTAAACCCTTAGCGCACAATCCTAGGCATGTCTACTCAGAAGCAAGCCCCACTGTGTTCAATGGGGCTTGCTTCTGAGTAGACATGCCTATGATTGTGCTCTAAGGTTTAACAAGCTACACCTGCCCACATTCCTTCTCCTAAGGTCTAGTACTCTGTCCTGGTTGGAGATCTGGTAAGTCTAGCTATGTGCCACCTCGGGGTTGAGCGGCAGTATGCCTCTGAATACCAGTTGCAGGGCTGTAATGGTCGAAGAGAAGTCTGCTTTCCTCTCCTGCTTGTGGACTTCCCAGATGCAACTAGTGGGCCACTGTGGGAAACAAGATGCTGGACTGGAGGAGCCTTTGGTGTGATCCAGCAGGATTTGTCTGATGTCAAGAAAAGGAAGAATGAAGACTAGGAGGATGAAACAGCTGGCTAGGGGCTGAGATTGGAGGGAGATAGATTGGCTGAGATTGGGGGTAGCGAAAATGTGGGGGGATGCAAAGGAGGTGTGGGCAAAGTGTGGGCATTTTGCATGCCATGGAGGAGTACTATGTGGACTTGATGCCAGGCAGCATTGGGCTTGGGCTAAGCCAGGTTGAAATCTGGCAACTCTAAGTACATGCATCAAATTCAGCATCAGAGCTGAACATGAAAACACCACAAGCTTTCAAAAATGATCACTTTTTACTGTGTGGAACATACACGAGCGCACATGCACACACACAAATGTAATAAATAGAACCTTACAGTCTAAACACAACCATGATGTGAATTGTGCAGAACAGAGTTTTGTCACCAACATGCTGATCGCAAAACACATGAAAATGGAACTTAATTTCAAGTCATCTGCTTAGGATCAGGGCCTGGGTGTATAAATCCAGACTGGATCACTTTCTCAAAGAGGGCAAATTTGGGGTAATTTTTATCTGGGTCAGGGCAAACATTTCACATACTGTAGTCCTAAGTTGAATGTTGAAAGTATGTGGCTTGTGTTCTAGCTGTGCAAAACTGAAGTTTTCCAACAAGCAGAATTGATGCAGCCCAGGGACAGAAGTTAAAAAATGAGGATCAGTTGTGGTTGTTATTCGGTGAAATGTCAGCATCCAGAAAGCATTGAAGCCAGATACAGGACAACATTAAATTTCAGAAAAAAAAATGGTCCACAAGAATAAAATAAAAAAATTTCTCTTTGATACTGCGAGGGAAAACAACATTGAAAATGAGAATAAAAAGCCTTCTTCCCAGTGAAAGTTTCCATTATTTTGTACCACTGAACCGAAGTGAAAACTATTTCTCTCTCAATAAATATGGTTTTGCGGTCTTCTGACTGCACCGTACCAAAGCAATTTGCCTCAGTTTAGCTAGTATAACCAGTTCACAACCTTGGCGAGGTTTCATTGTTTTACAAATATAGCTGTTTGCGCTCCTCAAAACAAATGATAGATAATAATACTTTGTTTGTCAAACGTAGAGTAGGTCCCAGACACTTCAAATCAGTTCTTTGATATGATTCTCAAGAGGGCTATGCAGTCAGACAGCCAGCAGAAGGGTGGGGGCTATCCAGTGTTTTGCACTGAGTGTCACATGTATGACTATCTGCCTCTTGGGCACAAGTCATGGGTGTGTGCTCGGTGCAAAGAGCTCCAGGCTCTCAGGGAACGGGTTCGCTCCCTTGAAGCCACGGTTGCTGACCTGGAGAAGCAGAGACAGGTAGAGAGGAACCAGGGTGAGACTTCTAGGGACGTGGAGGCATCGTCCCACCCTCAGTTGGCCAGCTCCTCAGCTGCCAGGAAAGGGAGTCTCAGGGCTGGAGGACGTCGCTCTGGAAAAGAGGGAAACAATCCCACAGTGGGGACCCCTTCTTCAGGTGATGGGCCCGTATCCAGTCGCACTATGGATACTCCTCTGGGGAGGGGGCGAAGGGGGCTTCTTGTCGTGGGTGACTCTATAGTCAGGAACATAGAGAGGGGGGTCTGTGACGGATGTGAGGACCGCACGGTGACTTGCCTACCTGGTGCGAAGGTTGCGGACATCACCTCTCGTCTAGATAGGCTGGTAGAGAGTGCTGGGGAGGAGGTAGCGGTTGTGGTGCATGTTGGCACCAACGACATGGGGAAATGTAGCCGGGCGGTCCTGGAGGCCAAATTTAGGTTGCTAGGTAGGAAGCTCAAATCCAGGCCCCCAAAGGTAGCGTTCTCAGAAGTGCTACCTGTTCCATGCGCAGGGCCAGCTAGGCAGGCGGAGCTCAGGGGTCTCAATGCGTGGATGAGACACTGGTGTCAGGAGGAGGGGTTTAGGTTTGTTAGGCACTGGGGAACGTTTTGGTACAAGCCGGGCCTGTACAAGAGGGACGGGCTTCACTTGAACCAAAACGGAACCAGACTGCTGGCGCGTAACATTAAGAAGGTGGCAGAGCAGCTTTTAAACTGACTCCTGGGGGAAAGCCGACAGGAGCCGAGGGGCATCCGGTTCGGGACTCCTCATCCCTAGGGAATGAGGGTACAGAGGATGGGGAACAGTCAAGTAATAGCAGAGTAAAAATTGGGAGTGGTAGTGTGATGGGACATGACAGCCAGTCTAGCAGGACAGAAGGCTGCAGAAATAAAGGTGCAAACATGCAGCCCTTCTTGGGGGACCAGGTATATAAGTGCTTTTATGCAAATGCCCGAAGTCTACGGGCAAAGATGGGAGAACTGGAATGTTTGGTGGCTAGGGAAAACATTGACATAGTAGGTATAACAGAAACCTGGTGGAATGCGGAGAACCAGTGGGATACTGCAATTCCAGGATATAAACTCTATAGGAGGGACAGAGAGGGGCGTGTTGGAGGTGGGGTGGCCATCTATGTCAAAGAGGGGGTAGAATCCACCAGAGTAGAGCTGGAGGGGGGCTCTGACTCCTCCGTAGAATCACTGTGGGTTAGATTACCAGGCTCAAAGACTGATGTAATAATAGGGGCATGCTACCGTCCTCCAGATCAAAAACCTGAAGGGGATCTTGAAATGAGGAAGCAAATCAGGGAGGTGTCAATGAGAGACAGGGTTGTAGTCATGGGGGACTTCAATTATCCTCACATCGACTGGGTCAATTCATGCTCAGGTCATGAAAGAGAGACTGGATTTCTGGATATGTTAAATGACTGTGCCTTAGAGCAGCTTGTCACGGAACCGACCAGAGGACAGGTGACTCTGGACTTGATATTGTGTGGCACTCAAGATCTGGTCAGGGAGGTAAATGTTACCGAACCGTTGGGGAATAGTGACCATGCTGCGATCTGTTTCGCCATGCATGTCGGAGGGAGAGTGCCGAGCAAATCGGACACGAAAACCCTTGAGTTCCGAAAGGCTGACTTCCACAAAATGAGGAGACTAGTTAAAAAAAAGCTGAAAGGGAAGGTAAAAAGAGTCCAATCGCTCCAGAGTGCATGGAGGCTGTTTAAAACACAACAGTCATAGAGGCCCAGCGGGAGTGTATCCCACAAAGGAGGAAGGGCTCGACCAAGTCCAGGAGGGTGCCGGCATGGCTAACAAGCACAGTTAAGGAGGCTATAAAAGGCAAGGAAGCTTCCTTCCGTAAATGGAAGTCTTGCCCTAGTGAGGAAAATAAACAGGAGCACAAACTGTGGCAAAATAAATGTAAAAAGATGATACGGCAGGCCAAGCAAGACTTTGAGGAACGTATGGCAGGCAACATAAAAGGGAATAATAAAAGCTTCTTCAAATATGTTAGAAGCAGGAAACCTGCCAGGGAAACGGTTGGTCCGCTGGATGGTGAGGGAGAGAAAGGGGTGATAAAAGGGGACTTGGAGACTGCAGAGAAATTAAATGAGTTCTTTGCGTCTGTCTTCACGGCAGAAGACCTCGGGCAAATACCGCTGCCGGAACGGTCTCCCCTGACTAAAGAATTAAGTCAAATAGAGGTTAAAAGAGAAGACGTCTTAGACTTAATTGACAAAATAAAGATCAATAAATCACCAGGCCCGGATGGCATCCACCCAAGAGTTCTGAAGGAACTCAAGAATGAAGTTGCTGACCTCTTGACCAAAATATGCAACTTGTTCCTTAAAACGGCCACTGTGCCAGAGGATTGGAGGATAGCTAATGTCACGCCAATCTTTAAAAAAGGAAGGAGGGGGGACCCGGGAAACTACAGGCCGGTCAGCCTAACGTCTGTTCCAGGGAAGATGGTGGAAAGTCTCATTAAGGATAAAATCTTAAAATACATAGAAGAACAAGCTCTGCTGAGGGAGAGTCAGCATGGCTTCTGCAAGGGGAAGTCTTGCCTCACAAACCTTTTAGATTTTTTTGAAAAGGTCAACAGGCATGTGGATGCGAGCGAACCCGTGGATATTATATATCTGGATTTTCAGAAGGCGTTTGACACGGTCCCTCATGAAAGGCTCCTGAGAAAACTCCACAGTCAGGGAATAAGAGGGCAGGTCCTCTTGTGGATTAGGAACTGGTTGAAGACCAGGAAACAGCGAGTGGGAGTCAATGGGCAATTTTCACAATGGCGAGAGGTGAAAAGCGGTGTGCCCCAAGGATCGGTCTTGGGACCGGTGCTTTTCAACTTATTCATAAATGACCTGGAGTCGGGGATAGGCAGTGAGGTGGCCAAGTTTGCAGATGACACTAAACTTTTCCGGGTGGTGAAGACCAGCAGGGATTGTGAAGAGCTCCAGAAGGATCTCTCCAAACTGGGAGAATGGGCAGCAAAATGGCAGATGCGCTTCAATGTAAGTAAGTGCAAAGTGATGCACATTGGGGCAAGAAACCAAAATTTCACATATACGCTAATGGGTTCTGAGTTGTCTGTGACGGATCAAGAGAGAGATCTTGGGGTGCTGGTGGACAGGTCGATGAAAGTGTCGACCCAGTGTGCGGTGGCTGTGAAGAAGGCCAATTCCATGCTCGGGATCATTAAAAAAGGGATTGAGAATAAAACGGCCAATATCATTCTGCCTTTGTACAAATCGATGGTAAGGCCACATCTGGAGTATTGTGTCCAGTTCTGGTCACCACACCTCAAAAAGGATATAGTTGAATTGGAAAAGGTGCAGAAAAGAGCGACCAGAATGATTCGTGGGCTGGAGCACCTCCCTTATGAGGAAAGGCTACAGCTTCTGGGGCTTTTCAGCCTAGAAAAAAGGCGCCTGAGGGGGGACATGATTGAGACTTATAAAATTATGCATGGGATGGAGAGAGTGGATAGAGGGAAATTCTTCTCCCTCTCGCACAACACCAGAACCAGGGGACATGCACTAAAATTGAGTGGAGGGAGAGTTAGAACGGACAAAAGAAAATATTTCTTTACCCAGCGTGTAATTCATCTGTGGAACTCCTTGCCACAGGATGTGGTGATGGCATCTGGCCTAGATGCCTTTAAAAGGGGTTTGGACAGATTCATGGAGGAAAATACCATCACAGGTTACAAGCCATAAGCAACCTCCTGGTTTTAGAAGTGGGTTTTCTCTGTGCCAGGTGCAAGGGAGTGGCGACTGGACACAGGTATCTTGTTGTCTTGTGTGCTCCCTGAGGCATCTGGTGGGGCCACTGTGTGACACAGGAAGCTGGACTAGATGGGCTTTTGGCCTGATCCAGCAGGGCTCTTCTTATGTTCTTATGTTCTAGGGCTAGTTCTCAATGATAGGAGGAGAAGATGTGCACCACTGGGTGAACCCACAACAAAATGGTCTCAGCACACAGATGATGGTATGCCATGCCACCCACTGACAGAAATGGGGCCCAAGCATCATTTCTCTGGGCCCAATACAAATTTGACACGGGGGCCCTGCCCCCCTCTCTCAAAAGCCTTGCCTGTTTGGAAACATTTGAGGATTGATCAGTGTCATTTAGCTACTCTGGGTCACTTTGTTTAATGGTCCAATCTTATCCCCCTCCCCGCTGGCCTAACTAGCGGTGCGCTAGCAGAGGCTGCTTATGGCGGTCGCAAAGCAGCCTCCGCCGGCGTGTGCTGCAGGCCCACTGGTGGGGAGGATGGAGCAGCTCCCTGTGCACCAGCACATCCACAGAGACCCGCCGGAGCAGGTTAGCCCATACAGGGGGTTGGAGGGAGGCGGTTGAATGGGGCAGGGGGAAATGGGGGAGGGGTGGGCAGAATGGGGTGGTGACAGGGGCAGGGAGGAGGGTGGATCACGCCTGGGAGGGTGGGATCAGCGGCGGTGGTGTATGCCAAATCCCAACCCCCTTCCCAGGCTTGATCTGTCTTTCTGGGTCAACGTGGTCTTGTGCCAGCGATTGAGATGGCGCAGGTCCAAGATGACCCATATTAGCTGCTGGGGCTTACCCCAGGGCAAGGGACAAATGTTCCCTTACCCCGAGGGGACCTCCAGCAGCCGAAACTCACCCATAGGATACAGTGGTAGCTGTGCCAGCGCCACTGCATCGCAGCATGGGGATTTAGATAGAATTGGGCTGGAAGTCTGATTTGTATGTATAGACAGACATACCAGTAAGTTAGATAAGCCAATGACAAATGCCCTTTAGACACTTCTTCCAGTCCCAGGGATTTCATGTCAGTTCTTCTATAAGCTCGGGAGACCAGAAGCCTCACTCAGTCACATATGCATTGATGTACATATGTTCCTACTGTTCCTGAAATTTGAATAGACTTGCTTTTTATTATTGGTGCTCCTCCTTCTCTCCTGCTGCCAGTTGGATATCACACACTCTTGTCTCCTCCTCTCCTGCTTATACTGTACAGTACATAGAAATACCAGAAAGATCCAAGGAAATCTGGGACTTGTAGTTTTTGAGAGAGCATGTTACATACAGCAGCACACTACTTTCAGTTGCTCACATTCAGTTGCTAACATTACCTGGAGAAGGTAAGCACGCTCTCTCTAGACCTTTTATTATATTATTTCTCATGCATGTGTGGGCATGCATTCTCATGCAAGTGTGGGCATGCATTCTGTAAGTGTGGGGGATGTGCAGGGAAAGTGTGCCGACACAGCCTTTCCCCCACTGATTATGCACAAAGACCTGGCCTCACCATGTTCCAAGATTGCAATCATAGGGAAATCTCTCCTTGTGATCAGTGTTGGTTGGTGTAGACAGATGCTGATCATGGGGAAATCAGGGGGTAGGGCTTCAGATGGCACTGAGGCAGAGCTAGGTAGTGTGCACTCTATCACACACACACACACACACACACACACATACCCAAGACGCCTCTGTGTCCGAAGACGCCTCTGTGGTCATGTGGCCGGCATGACTCTCCTTGCTGCAGCGCGTAGCATGCAGCTGGAACATGGAGCGCTGTTTACCTTCCCGCAAGCGGTACCTATTTATCTACTCGCATTAACATGCTTTGGAACTGCTAGGTTGGCAGGAGCTGACCAAGCAACGAAAGCTCACCCCATCGCAGATTCAAACTGCTCCACCATTGAGCCACGGCCCTTCTCATATAGCAGGAGCAGTGATATCATCAGCAGGAACACTCAGGTGTTGCCTTTGAAATTTTGAAAACAAGTATTTAACAAAGAAAAAGAATCTGGCTCATCAGGAGAGAAACTGAGAAATGTGTCATGGGGCATAGCCTACCATCTAGGTCAGCATCTTTCCCATACTGTGGGCCCAATCAGTGCCGCTGACAAAGCGCACTGTGCATGCTGTAGGGAGGTGACCAGACAGCCCAGGAGAGGTAAGTAAAATATTTGTTAATTTTTCTCCATAGGCCTCCTGGTCTCAAATGGGTCTCCTTGGACCTACGCCAGCTCTTTAGGGGGCTGTTTGGGGTGGGGAAAAGGGATAGGATCTCAGCATGCACAGTTGCTGCCAATATCCTCCCCTTCCTGCCCCCTGACCAGCCTGCTACTGCCCTGAACCACCCCAATCCTCCGCCAAACTGCCTCCAAACCGCCCCTGCTGCTGATCTACCTGCTCCAGTGGGGCATCTGCAACCTGATGTTATGTGTGTGGGGACTCTGGCCATTTGCACTGGCAGCCTCAGCGTGCATGACTGCAGTGCAGTTTTCACACCATCAGTCCGGGATTTATGGTGGCAGATCATGAGATTCACCATCATAAGCCTCAGATAACACTGGGCTGCCTGAGACTCTAGGTAGTTCATTTTATATTAAGGTTACAATCCTTTAAGTTAGAGCGGAAGCTTTCATGGCTAGGTATGCAGGATATAGGGTATATGGGTATAGATGCCATGTACAAATAATATCAAAGCCAGAATAAGATTTAAAACAATTTAAAATTCAAGGCTGAAGATGGTGCACAAAACCAACGTTTCGTCTTAATCTTAAGACATCTTCTGGGTGGTGACAGCTTGGCTGTTAGGATGGTACTGAGGACCAACTGACAGAACGGAACTTTAAAGGAAATACCAGGTAGAACTAAACAGTAATCCTAAAGGAACATAGGCAGATTCATAAGACAAAAAGTTTAAAGGCTGAAAAGAGCGCAGGAAAACCAAGAGCTGTTGATTGTTTTCTTTTATTTCTGTATCTGTCAAACGGACTGTATGAATAATAGGAAACCAAATTTCATTGATAAATGAAAGATCTTGCTGTCTGTTAATCAGGTCTCCTGCGTGTCTTTTGCTTATTTCCACCGCTTCCAAATTCCGGAGTGTCCTGGTGTTGCTGTCATTTATCAGACATGTCGTGCTTTCAAACAAGATCATATGTTCTGTGCTTAAACATGTTCAGCAATCGAAGAATGCTCAGAATTTTTCAAACGGACAGATCTGTCATGCTCCGAAATCCTCGTATTTATAGATCTTTTGGTCATACTGATGTAACAACGACCACAGGAGCATGGCACACTGTAATTTCCGGTGCTCGTAAGGGGAGGAGTGCAAAGCAGCTGCAATTTTTATTTATTTATTTGCAGGGTAAAATAATTAATTAAATTGACTTACCTCGCCGCCCGCGTTGCCCGTCGCCGCCGTGCTGCTGCTGCTCCCGCTCCGTCCTTCCTCGATGGGCCAATGGCCAGCCGGATCAGCGTGAGCCCACTCTCGCCACTCCGAGATCGGAGCAGCGAGAGGCTGAGCGGGCAAGCCAGCTTAGAGGTCGATCCAGTGAGGGGCTCTCGCCGGGATCGCCCACTCTCGCTGCTCTGAGCTTGGAGCAGCGAGAGTGGTCGATCCGGCTCGGAGAGGGCGATCCGGTGAGGAGCTCTGACTGGGATCTCCCGTTCTCCGGCTCGCTCGCTCTCGCTGCTCTGAGCTTGGAGCAGCGAGAGTGGGCGATCCGGCTCGGAGGGGGCGATCCAGCGAGGGGCTCTGACCGGGATCTCCCGCTCTCCGGTTCGCCCACTCTCGCTGCTCCAAGCTTGGAGCAGCGAGAGCAGGCGACCCGGTGAGGGGCTCTTGCTGGCTTGCTCGCTCTCTGGCTCTCCCGCTGTCGCTGCTTCAAGCTCGGAGCTGTGAACGGGCGAGCTGGCTGAGCCGGGCTCGCTCACCTGGGTCGCTCCTCGTCGCCATTTTGAAAATTAGGTAACTTACCCAGGCACCGGCATGTTGGCTCGCAAAATCTCATGAGATCCAAGATGTCGGCGCCCAAATCCCGTGAGAGCATCATCAAAATTACCTAATTTTCAAAATGGCGGTGGTGGCGAGATTCAGGGACCTCGGCATACCTCCCGGGATGCCGGGACCCGAGCCCGAAATCCGGGAGGGTCCCAGGCATTCCAGGACGTATGGTAAGCGTATACATAGATAACTGGAATTTGAATTGGTATACACTTATCCATGTGACGCATGCAGCAATATCTGATGCAGGATGCCATGGTTTCTGGTCAGCTAACTGAGCATCAGTTACAGAACAATAGTTACAGAACAATAGTAGGGCCAATGGCCAAAGACAAGTAATTAATCATTTGAACAGAGGAAAGCCTCGGAGCAGAATTGAAGGCTGCCGGCCAATAATCCACAGGAGATTAGAGATCAAATAATACAGAGCATTCCAGGAGGAGTCCGTGACACTGGAGGGCTCATAGTTATAAAACAAAAATGTTCTGCTCCTTTCAAAAGTGTTGCTACCTAGGAGAACGTGCACTGGAGGAAAATAAGACCAAGATTAAGTGTTTTGGTACCTAGCCTGGTGCTGATGTACAGGTGGAGGGGGATCAGATAAGAAATTAGGGGGAAAAAGTTTTCTATCACTGTTATTTTATCATTCTCACATGGCCTGGGGATTTCTAACAACAGCAAATAGTTATCACTCATGCAATGATCTGGAAAAAAAACCTATAACATGGTGTAAAATGCAAGAGAGAGCCTGGATTAAAGCATCCAAATAGGATTCTTCATGCCATTGGTGTATTGATTTTTTTTGCTTTAATATGAGTGTGACCCAAACAAACCTTTTGAGGTTTGCATTTGTACCAGTTACTATTCTAAGTATAAGCCAGTCTTTATGAAAGGATAAGTGATTTCCTGGAAAGGAAACAACCCTTGAATCTTTTCCTTGCACTTTAAAAAGGCTACTGCAGGGTACCATGTTGCTTCATCTCGCCGACCAGGCAGCGTTTTCAGACACCAAAGGGCAGGCAATCAGTGACAATGACCAGATACGGATAAGCAACTGTCTATCCAACAAAGAACATCTCTAGACAAACGTCTTATTGTCATGAAAGTATGACACAAACTAAACAGGAATTTCAAGTACAAGGAGTTTTTTAAAAGTTTTTTTTTTCAGTATATAAAAAAAAGTAAAGACTTTTCATTCAAAATATACCACATTCAAAATATACCAGAAATTCTGAAAGAGGGAAAGTTCTTCCCACTTTGCTACTGGCCTTCCAATTTCAGGGGGCATTTAGAACCCCTGAGTATAGATTTTTAGATTTTTGTATTGGGGCCACGTAACGTAATGGGGACTTTGAAATTGTGGTTGATTTGTGTTGGCCATTGACTGCATTAATAAACTGAATTGAAGTACTGAGTGTAGAGGGAATTCCTCTCCTGTATTCTTACACTTCTCCTCCCTCTGCTGGTTTTATGAGTGAACACACTGCATTCCTGCAGGGCTGCTGTTCATCACGGTATAAATGATATAAATGGTTCCACCAATCATGACAAGTGTACCACAAGCCCAGAGTATTAGAAAAAGACCAGGCTGGGTGAGATAGGTGAGAAGGAACATCAGTTAATGAATGGTATGTCAATACTAAATACAAAAATAAATAAAATAAAATAACCCAACACATCATAACCACAGAGAGTCAGAATTCTGTAAACTTTTCAATGACATTTTACTGGCCATTTCCATCCTGAAACTGCAAAAAGTCAAAATTGTGTTGTTGTTGTTTTTAAATTTCAACACTATTGCCATTTAATATGGATTGTTGGAATGGACTGTGAAAGACCGGATCTTTTATTCAAAACCCTGAGGAAAGGACTGTATCCTAATCTCTTTGTGGAGCATCAATGGAAGCTCCTTCTGTTTCTTGGAGTATTCTGCTCATGCAAGGACCTCTTGCACTGTCTGCAAACAGATGACCAACTTTCCTAGTGGTAATTAGCACAACATGGTAAATTACTACCATGACAATAGTTGTCTGTATTTACTCACTGCTACCTGTGGCGCAGTGGGTTAAACCGCTGAACCATGAGCTGTCGATCGAAAGGTCGGCAGTTTGAATCCGCGACGGGGCGAGCTCTCGTTGCTTGGCCAGCTCCTGCCAACCTAGCAGTTCCAAAGCATGTTAATGCGAGTAGAGAAATAGGTACCGCTTGCGGGAAGGTAAACAGCGCTCCATGTTCCAGCCGCATGCTACGTGCTGCGGCAAGGAGAGTCATGCCGGCCACATGACCACGGAGGCGTCTTCAGACAACGCTGGCTCTTCGGCTTTGAAATAGGGATAAGCACCACACCCTAGAGTCGGACACGACTGGACTTAATTGTCAGGGGTCACCTTTACCTTTTACCTGATGCAAACGTGCCTTTTGTTTGCAAAGCTAAGGGGTGTGCATATGCTTCCCTTTCCTTCTCTGCTTGAACATGAATTCCCTTCATTGGTATAAACATTGGTGTGAACATGGTTAATGATGCTAACCAGGATTCCCCTGGCTACCATGGTTTATAATCCTACCTTAAAAGATGGTTTCAAAACCATGGTTACAGGGGCAGTCCTGGATTGTTTAACCATGATTATACTGACACTGAAGCAAATCATGGAAGGGAGGGGGAATTTGTGTATCAGAGAAGTGAGAGGTATGCACATGAGCCTGCAGTTTTGCAGGCTAAAGTTGTCTTATTATATATTTTTGTAGATTTTCACGACGAGACCATATCCTTGAATTAAAAATCCGCATATTGCCGGGAAACTCCGTCTTTATGGATATAAAAATTTATTTCAAAAAATAAATTTCACAGGTGTTAAAACATACTTGATGTTTCGCACACGTTTCGCACAACATTCGTTTCGCACAACATTCGTGGCATCATCAGAAATCCCCTATAGTGTTCCTGACAGCTTAAAAAGGTAGTGCAGGATAAAACAGGAAGTGGGCACTCCCTACCTGACAAGAGAAACAATCAGTAACAGCTGATTGTAACCTCCAATCAGAGAAGGTGAAGCCACTCAAGACCAAACATAAAAAAATAACACTATAAAAGCCAGTACCATTTAAAACTCACTTCTGATTGAAGTACAAAACACATGAAAGCATAACTAACATCCAACTTAACAAAAGCAAAATAGAAAGCTGTCAAATAAAGAGGGAAACAGGAGGGAAACAGCATTAAAATAAAAAGTTAAAAGGATTAATTAAGAGAACAGCAGCAACAGCAACCAGGAAGCCACCACTAATACTAAAACAACATTAATCCCAGGAATCGAGACTTTAATAACTATCTTTGAACTATCACTATTGAGGAATTAATGGAGATAGGAATTAATGGAGATAGGAATTAATTAGAGATAGGAATTGAGACTTTAATAACTATCTTTGAACTATCACTATTGAGACTTTGAACTATCACTATTGAGAGAACGGATTCTCTCGGTCAGGTTTGAACTACAAAGAATAGAGACAATGTTATATGATTTGCATTTGAACTTAAGTGCTAAGTTACATCAGATGGACTGGGATAAGATAGAAAAAATGGTCTGGGAACAGAGCAGAAAAACGGGTGAACGTTTAAAAAAGAAATTAGACAACAAACTGTTGACCCTTCAAGGAAAAAAGAAAGTAAACAAGACCCCGCAATTAGATACTGATAAGATCATTGTAAACTTAGCGGGTATTCCATTATCAGAGGATCAAGTAGCTGTTTTACGCAAGGGAAACAACTTTGCTATTACACCTTCAAGGTTACCGGTAGAAGAAATTATAGCACAGGTCGAATCGGGACTGACTCAACTCTCAAAAGAAGAGGCAGAAGAAGTTAGAGCTGAGACGGCCAGGATTCTGAAAAGAGCGAAGCCTCCGGAGAGCAATATTACAACGAGCCAAAGAATTGCCCTGCAACAACTTAGGAATAATGATAATATTATAATATTAAATGCAGACAAAGGCAATGCTACTGTGATCATGGATTGGGGGGAGTATAAGAGTAAAATTGGGGCTCTACTAGATCCCAGTGTATATAAGAAAATAAAAAAAGATCCCACAGTACAAGTTCTTAAGAAAACAAATGAATTAATAAAAAATTCTAATTTAAACCCAGAAATAAAACGCCTATTAATACACTCAGAAGCAGTGACACCCAGATTGTATGGGTTACCCAAGGTCCATAAAGCAGGGGTCCCTTTAAGACCCATAGTTAGTTCAATAAATTCCCCAACATATAGGTTGTCTAAATTGTTGCCTATAGATCTAGCAGGACTAATAAAACATTGCGTATCCACAACATATTTTAAATGGAACAATGAATTTTATGAGCAATCTAATGGAGTACCAATGGGTAATCCATTGAGTCCAGTTTTAGCTAACCTTTTTATGGCACATTTTGAAACTAAGGTTTTAAAAAAGACTAATTTTAAACCAATTATGTGGATAAGATATGTAGATGACGTTTTTGCTATTTGGGATCATGGGGAGTCAGAACTAGAATTATTTTTAAAATTCTTAAATGAATAGCATCACTCGATACAATTCACAATTGAGAAAGAAAAAGATGGGAAATTACCTTTTTTAGATGTCTTACTAACCAGGAGAGAAGATGGAAGTCTAGGTCATCAGGTATACCGCAAACCCACACACACTAATAGGTATCTACACAAAAGGTCAAATCATCACCCCAAACAAAAACACAGTTTGATTAATACTTTATTACATAGGGCAGAGAATATTAGTGAAAAAGAAGAAATTGAGAAAGAGAAAAAAATTATAGGCCAAGTGTTGCAAGCCAATGGCTATAGTCAGAATGAAATAGATAAAATAGACAAAAATAGACATAGGAAGAAATTAAATAAGGAGACCTTAGTAGAAAGAGGGCGAGTGAATCTACCATATATTAAAGGAACAACTGAAAAAATAGGTAGAGTTCTGGGGAGATTTGACATTAAGACTAATTTTACCCCCACTACAAAAATAGGAAGTTTCCTAAGGAATCCAAAAGACCCGTTGCACCCTTGGACATACTCTGGGGTTTATAAAATACCATGTTCATGTGGGAAATGTTATATAGGTACAACAAAGAGAAGTCTTAATACCAGACTTAAAGAACATGAGAGATATTTTAGGCTGGGCCAAAAAGAGAAATCGGCATTAGCTGAACATGCGATTAATCACAATCATAACATTGAATTTGATCAATCTAGACTATTAGTTAAAACAGATCAATATTTACCCAGACTTCATAGAGAGTCAATAGAAATTTATAAACACACAAATTCAGTAAATAAAAAGGAAGAATCATTAAAAGTCAGTGATAGTTGGTTACCGGTGTTAAAAAAGCTCCAAATAACAAATAATAGGTGACAGCAATCATGACAATAGGACATATGTCCTTTACAACAATTGCTATTAAGTACAATAGAACAACTAGTTCACTGTATGAAGCTTTACAATCAGGTTAGAACAATGTTTACTTTTCTTATTTTAAGTCTCAATTCCTGGGATTAATGTTGTTTTAGTATTAGTGGTGGCTTCCTAGTTGCTGTTGCTGCTGTTCTCTTAATTAATCCTTTTAACTTTTTATCTTAATGCTGTTTCCCTCCTGTTTCCCTCTTTATTTGACAGCTTTCTATTTTGCTTTTGTTAAGTTGGATGTTAGTTATGCTTTCATGTGTTTTGTACTTCAATCAGAAGTGAGTTTTAAATGGTACTGGCTTTTATAGTGTTATTTTTTGATGTTTGGTCTTGAGTGGCTTCACCTTCTCTGATTGGAGGTTACAATCAGCTGTTACTGATTGTTTCTCTTGTCAGATAGGGAGTGCCCACTTCCTGTTTTATCCTGCACTACCTTTTTAAGCTGTTTTAGGAACACTATAGGGGATTTCTGATGATGCCACGAATGTTACGTGTGCGAAACGTCAAGTATGTTTTAACACCTGTGAAATTTATTTTTTGAAATAAATTTTTATATCCATAATGATGGAGTTTCCCGGCAATATGCGGATTTTTAATTCTTGTCTTATTATGTCAGCACAAGACCAGCATACTCTGGTTTAAATGGAGGAATATCCACATTGCACAGGTAACTCTATTTCAGCTAGGAAAGCATTGACACAGTCTTGCATATTCCTGAAAGTGGTATATGATAGGTCTGCTAAGTGGTATGCTGCTGCCCCAGCAATGGACCTTCAGGAAGTGGAGGAAGGGGACACACAGGGAAAAAGAAGAGGGTGAGGAGATTGTGTTATATATCCCATATTTTATACATGCTTTGTTCTGTGTCACAACTGGGTAGGGCTCAAGGGGAATTGCTTCAGAGTGTGACCCTGTAAGGCTTAGGGAAAAGGTGTTACTCAGGTAAATTGGTAAACATGTTTCCATTTCAAAAACTTAGTTTAAAATAAAGAAAATGAATAGTAGAAGCATAGAAGCAGAACATAATATAAGCATGTGCAAGTGAGCATGACTAACAAATAACTTTAGCTTAACAGGGATAATATTAGCAAGCCAAGATCCTTCAATTGCAGAGTTGCAAGATATTTCTAGAGCAGGGGTTCTCAACCTTTGGAGGCCCGGGTACCCTTTATCACGGTCCAATTTTCTGAAGTACCCCCTATTAATTAATTGGATTAATCAATTAATTAATTAGGTAATTAATCAAATAAAAAGTACTAAACAATTTTAAATGTGAAATGTCTTATTTAACTGTGGGGGGGGGGGGAGAGGGGAGACACACACATGCAAGGATTTCTTTTTTTCTCCAAGTCACACATCCCAAAATCAGCTCCTCCCTCCCCCACCCCACCAAAGTACATTTTCCAATGTAAAAATAAGCCCAAAACCAAAATCAGAGAGACAGAAGGGTTCCAAAAATAATTACAATTTAAAATCTATGTTAATTAACACTTAATTAGCTGCTAATGGGGCAGATAAGGGACAGGGCTTGGCGTACCTCCAGCAAGAGGTCCGCGTACCCCTAGGGCAGGGGCGGGGAACCTTTTCCCTGGCGAGGGCCGTTTTAAATATTAGAAATTTGCTTGAGGGCCGGCCGTTAGGCCGGGTGCCATTTTTATTTATTTAATTAATTTTTGCCCCCGCCCCCCATCGGCCTCCGGAGGCTCCGTGCTCACCGTCTGAAGCCGCCGCCGGGTCCGCGCGTCACCTCCGGCGTACCATGGTGATGCGAGCAAGAGGGCAAGAGCTTGCCCTCATCGGCGTGGTACGCATGTGCGAAATGGCCAACGGCCTGGTGAGAAGGGGTCGAGGCAGCGGCCGGGGAGGACAGGCAAAGGCCCTCTCCCGGCCTCCAGAGGTGACGTGCGGACCTGACGGAGCCTCCAGGGGCCGGTTGGGCGGCCTCCCGACAATCTCTCCGGGGGCCGGATCAGATGGCCTCGGGGGCCTGATCCGGCCCTGGGGCCGGAGGTTCCCCACCGCTGCCCTAGGGGTACCCGTACCACAGGTTGAGAACCTCTGTTCTAGAGCCTTGAAATTGTACATCTGACAGTGGCTGCTTCTGACCTGTAGCTTCAAGTTACATCATGGATTGATACAAACAGACCAATCCTTTCTCAGCCAGAGAGTGTATGTCGCAGTCTCTAGGCACAGCGCAGTGACATGTGGATGTTAAAGAACTCATTATGGCACCTCTTTTCTACCAGCAGCTTCCATGTACCTACTTTGGCACACATGGGCTCCATTTGAGACCAGAAATGTGGATAGCATCACTCCAGTGGCATTGCTGGAGGGGGTGCGGCACCGTAAGTGGTGCAAGGTGCTGCATCGTGCCTTGCAAATTGGTGTAATGTGGCCCCTCCCACTTGCCCCCGGAGCCACCAAAATGGCTCTGGGGTGAGTGGGAGCAGCCGTGTTACACCAGTTTGCAAGGTGCGGTGCAGCGCCTTGCACCACTTACAGTGCCGCACCCCGTCCAGCAACGCTACTGCCTCACTCATCAGTGGGATTCATCTTTCAGCGAGCAGCTCAATGGCTAATTCGTCAAGGATACTTAGAGGTGACAGAAAACTATTGATTGTTCTCAGAAAACTACTTCACCAGTTTAGCTAGCCATTAGAAATCTGCATGTTCACAGTTTTTAAAACACCACTTCCAGGAAGGTGGGTAAAAGAAGGGGCAATTCCTGCCAAGTTGTCTCCTTCTCAAGCTAAGCAAAGCAAATTATTAACAACTCCATAAAGAGCAGTAGGTGTGTGTTACAAGCACAATAATGATAAGAAGGTTTTGAAACAGTCTTTGTTGCTAAGGCAAGTATTCCTTTTTCTTTACATTCTTAAAACACAATGAAACATGCTAATTTGTTACTTTCCTTCAGTGCAGATCAGGAGAATCTACATTGATGAGCCTAATGGAGTAAGCATTGCCTCTGAATGTCTGCTATGAGAGAGAGAGAGAGAGAGAGAGAGAGAGAGAGAGAGAGAGAGAGAGAGAGAGAGAGAGAGAGAATCTTGGAGCACTAATACCATTTAGCAATCAGAAGGTAGCTGTGTTGGTCCATTAGCAAATACATACTGGGAATTAAATTATCCTTATTAAGACAAACAAAGGTTCATAATATGGTGTGTGAGAATTTTGGCATACTCAGAAGAGAGCGACCAAAATGATTAGTGGTCTGGGGCATCTCCCTTATGAGGAAAGGCTACAGCGTTTGGGGCTCTTCAGTCTAGAAAACTGAACGTGATTGGGGAGACATGATTGAGACGTATAAAATTATGCATGGAATGGAGAGAGAGGATAGAGAGAAGTTCTTTTCCCTGTCACACAACACTAGAACTAGGGGACATCCACTAAAATTGAGTGGAGGGAGTATTAAAACAGACAAAAGAAAATATTTCTTTACCCAGCGTCTAATTGGTTTGTGGAACTCCTTGCCACAGGAGGTGGTGATGGCACCTGGCCTGGATTGGAAGATTTATGGGGATTGGACAGATTTATGGAGGAAAAGTCCATCACAGCTTACAAGCCATGATGGGGATAAGCAACCTCCTGGTTGTAGGAGTGGGTTTTCTCTGTGCCAGGTGCAAGGGAGTGGCGACAGGAAACAGGTTATCTTGTTGTCTTGTGTGATCCCTGAGGCATCTGGTGGGGCCACTGTATGATACAGGAAGCTGGACTAGATGGGCTTTTGGCCTGATCCAGCAGCCAGGCTCTTCTTACGTTCTTATGTTACGTTCTTAATTTCAGCCTGATTTCATGCATGCTGATTCAGAAGTAATTCCACTGAGTTCAATAGAACTTCCTGCCAACTAAGTGTGCATAGATTTTCAGCCTTTGAGTTATACAGAATTGAATGTCAGCCTGAATGTTCCAAAAAGACAAAAAAAAGAAGGAAAAAAAGAGGAAAATTCTGGCTTACAAGTGACCTTTGATTTCCAATTAGGTCTTACCATAGATTCAGAGAACTTGTGCTTCTTAGTCCCAGCACAGCTCTGCGTAACTTGAGAAATTTTGCACAAAACACAATTCTAACTTACTTCGTCTGCAAAAAGACTGTTTTCAGCACCATTATAAGATTGAACTAAACTGCTGACAAGGTTCCCCGAATGACAGCAAGTAAACTTTCAGGGATGGATTTTTACAAGGTCAGTTCCCTTCTGAGGAGAAAACATTAGAAGTGTGTGGTATTTCTGAGGTTCTTTGCAATTACAGTGAACCCTAATGTAAAGGACTAATGGGGGGAAAGGGTGTCCATTAATAACAAAAGTCACTTGAATCTGAATGCATTTCTGACAATAAGACACATGCACACAACTTATACAGTATATCAAGTTTTTAAAAGAAGCAGAGAACAACCATTATTTCCAAAGTCTGTTAAGTCGCGGTCCGTTGTACAGTATATACATGACGAGCAGAGGGGAAACGCCAGCACCCATGCGGACAGTTCAAGCAAAACCCAAAGCAGACATTACCGTATAGCCGCTTACTTTCCAAAGCCACCAGACTGTTTCCTTCAGTCCCTCACACACAAGAAGGAGACTGACCATCCGCTTGCAGCCACCAGTAACCAGTGCTTATTACATTGGCACCAAGTGATACAGAAGCCGAGGGTTCCCCCCCCCAAGATGTGTACCCTGAGGTGTCACTGGGTAAATCTCCTCCCAGTCCTTGATGACCCCCCAGCCACTGAAAATCAGCCTTGTTCTTATCTGCATTCAGAGTATGATGGAATGCTGGAATTTGTCTGTCTGCCCAAGCCACAACATTTCATGGTGGCGGCAGGGAGGCAGGGATGAAGGGAGGGATCCAACCCTTTCAGCCTTGGCCGGCACCTGGGGCAGCACACCAAATGCTCCCCCTCCCTTACCTGGTCACAAAATGACGTGACACTGTGTCATTTATGCTTCTGTCTTTTCTTCACTAAAATACTGGGGTGGGTGGGTGGGTTAGGGTCCAGGACCATGGGTCCAATGCTTTTAACACTTGCCACTCATGTCATGGTTCTAACACCCCACCCCCTGTAGCTGCTATGTCCCAGGAACATTAGTCATTGGTGCCAACGGCAGTTTCCCTCCTGGTGCAAAGAGCTACGTTGGGGTTTTCTTTTCTTGTTGGAACCATGATGTGAAAGGAAAGCATTAAATAATCCTCCCCGCACACCATGGTCTTGATCCATTCCACCCCACCCCACCCCTGTCTTTATTTTTGTTAAGACTAAAGAAAAAAAAACCAGAAGCGGAAATGACATCATAGTTACTTAGTGTCACATTTGTTTTGACTCTCTAACTAAAATGATGCTAGTGAGCAAGGAGAATTTACCCAGGTGACTTTGTGCGCACCTGGCCTCTTGTTTAAGAGGTGTGTGTGGCCCATGCAATGTTACCATGCTAGTTCAGTGCCTGCTGAAGCGATTGCATGTGCAGACAAGGTGACCATTTCCACAAGACATGGAGCACATGCAACATTGTGCAATTAAGTTCTTCTCAGATGTGACGAGCTATTGAAAAGTAGCTTTTATTCTTTGTATAGGGCCAGCAAAACAATGTTGTTTGTTTGAATGGAAGTGGAAACCAATACCTCCAACTGGCTTCCAGTGTGAAAAGAAACAAGACACTGAACTAACGAGTACAAAAATCACAGTTGCATGCCTTATGTGTTAAATATTACAAACGATGCCAGCTTATGGATGTGTGTTTCTTTCGAAAAGATACTTCCATGTGAGACAGAATAGTTTGAAAGCGACAACTCTTTATATCCTGACAAGGGTAGAAAAACTGTTTAGCTTTAAGTGTGACACAGTAAAATACTGAGATTATGACTAGTTTGGAAAGCCAATCTGACATCTCATGAATAAAATGAATACTTTAGCAGGTGTAGATGAAGCTTCTTACTCCTTTGATTTATTTCTCTTGAATGCATAAATGTCTGTCATCTAATTGGCTAGAATGATGGCATCAATATTACACAAGAAATGAAAAGTTCTAATAGCCAAAAGTTCTGAGTCAAGTGTTTTGCTTTTTGCCCGATTTGCTTTTTGGTTCAAAAACAGTGCACTCCCAGCGGACTGGGGCCGAAACTCCCGGGCAGCGCAATCCTGTGTAAGGATCCGGCCAGTGGCCCAGGGCCACCCACCGCATCCTGCGCCCAGGCTCCCTGTCTGATGGCGGGCTGTAGGTCTACTCAGGGAAGGGGACGCTTGTCCCCTTCCCCGAGTGTAAACGCCATCCCCCATACCCTCCCGGGCCGACTAGGCCAATGGCCCCCTTCCCTCGCCCACCAAACTGCCCACGCGGTCGCCGGCGAAAGCTCTTAGCCTCGTCCTGGTCCGGTGACAGAGTGAGGGAGGCTGGCCTTGCGCTGGCCTCCCTTACTCTGGAGTAGTTGCGAACATGCTTTACGGCACGTATGCAACACGTTAGAACGTGCGCTCCACCATTCTAACTTTACGGAGGAGTGCACCCTGAAACTCCTTAAGGCTGCAATGCTGTCCACACTTACCTGGGAGTAAGCCCCATTGACTATAATGGGACTTACTTCTGAGTAGACATGCATAGGATTGGGGCTATTAATCTTATTTTTTCATGGCTGCTTACTATGTTTCGCAGTCACCACCACCCTTTACTGATGATGTAATGGCCATTTTTCCCTAATGACCTAATACGTGTAATACACAGTCACACTAACGAGAAGTGACATGTAGTTTGTGGGACTTAGCCATGAAAATGGACTATGCAAAAACTATACACTAAAATGTCCTTTTGCTTTCCTTGCAAAACCAGTTTTCATTTTTAACTTTTCTCCTGTTAATTACTTTATTGAACCTTGATATAAAGACAAATCAGAATGTTTTGTATATGCAGCTGGAATGTTTTGTATGAGAGGGGAAAGCAATGACCAACATCCAGGATTTCACTTATTTAAAGATGACGGCTCACTCACAAAACCATTAGCACTTCTAATGTAAAATAAATTGACCAATAGAGGGTGGCACATAGTACATTAATGAATCCTGAATCCAAATACAATTTTAGCCCATTGTCATTTATCTGCAACAAGGCTGAATTCCTAGCCAGGTTCTCCTGCAGGAACAAAATTCATACTCTATTTTGTGCTATTGCTCATTTCTCAAACTTGTAAATTTAGAGACCGTTTTTAGTGCTAATACCTAGTACAATGCTAATTACTACATATAAAATACTAATAAAAACAGTGCTACAAAGCCTAAGCAGAATATATTTTTCTCATTACTAAGTAGCCACAACGTTGGAGAGCAGGGTGAGAACATTCAAATCGGGGGGCGTGACTGCCAGGCAGGTTGGGCCAAACACTGGCAAGAAATTAAGCCACAGCGTGAGCTTTAAGGATCAGGTTCCAAGTGGTGTGAGCAATGAATATGGCTACAAACATCTGCTGGAATATAAAACAGCCTTATTCAAAGCCGATGATCCCGAAGGAAGGTCCTTTCATGCCTGAATAAAAGCAGAGGCACATAAAAAGAAAACGTCCACAGGAGAGCAATATAGATTGACTAGAATATATGTTTAACTATTGAAGAAGCAGGTCATATGCTACACCTGCCTTCTTAGCTGTGGCCTTTGGAGCCAGAGATTAACACAACAACTCATGAACTTTGATCATCTTAAACGGTATGGCAATTATATAAGATTTTAATATCATCACTATTAATTATATCATCATCAAAAATGGTCTTCTGTGGGTGGCTTTGCCAATAGCCAAGAGCAAAGTGGATAAACTATAAAAATGTTGAATTTACTTGGCAGGCCATGAATGTTCGAAAGGAGCACTCAGACATTAAACCAGAGGGGGAAAGTCAGATGTAGTTCAAATTATATTTTTGATCTGACATTTCTGGGAGGCCATTTGCACTGTAATCGGATTCATGCATTTAAGTACCACAGTAGACTCGAGGCCTGCAGCCAATTCCAGCTTGCACTCTGTCCAGGAGGGAAAAGGATGAGAAACGGCCACGACCATTTTTCGCCCTGTCTAGTCCTCAGCAGTTGTGCTCAGCTGTAAAGAAGCATGTGCTCCAGTGGGAGCCACCGTGAGAGCAGCAGCTGCTGGTCCCAAAACAAGCGACAGCCTTACGGCACCTTTGTGCGCAGTAGAAAAAGGTGCCCGTTCCTCCCCACCAGAAGTGACGTTCCATCGGTATTCCTCTTCATAATGTGAATGGTGCCTCCTTAGATGTGGCGCCCTTGTGCAGTGCACAACCTGCACAACCATACAGGGCAGCCCTGGGCTCAACTTCCACATTAGTGTGTCCCCCCCCCCCCCAGTTGGACCGCAGGCAGTCTGGACACCTGCTGGATCTATCCCATTCTTGGCTTGGTGGCAACGCTTCTCTGGGTACTCCATTTCCTTAGCCTCGAGGTCCCCAACTCACCAGCAACCTCATAGACCTACCCAGCAGATATAGGACAGATATACTTTCTCCTCTCTCTCATAATTAACATATGGGAAAAGCCTTGTTTTGTATATGAACAGTGTCTCCCTCTGTTGTGTCCTCTCATTCTCCCTGAGACATCTGGTGGGGCCACTGTGAGATAAAGAAGGCTGGACTAGATGGGCCTTTGGCCTGATCCAGCAGGGCTCTTCTTATGTTCCCCCAGCTAACGGCATTATTCTCTTCTCACACAATTGGCACAAATTAACTCATTGCGTATAGTGATTGATGGCTGTGTCCCTTGATTGTATCTCATCCCCTCAAAGAGCTGTTATTTTGGTACAGTACTCCTGCTTCAATCCCTATATTCCACTCCCCATTCTGAAGTACTAGCAGGAGCACACTGAGGCAGCAGCTTTGAGTGGCGGCTGGGTTGAGGTGGCAAATTGCCTCCTACTGCCTTCTGCGGCTTGCATAGCCACTGTCCCATCACCTTCTTGATCACTTAAGGGAGGAGGTTGGGGTGGAGGCACAGAGGCGTTACTACACCCCCTGTGGGGAGGGCGACGTGACACCCCCACGTGACGCCACAAGCTCCGCCCCTTGTGCGTGTGACATCACTTTTGCTGTGCTGCTGCTGAAATTCGGCAGTGGCGCGGTGCGAAAGCACCCCTAGTGGTTTTTTTCAGCCATTTTTAGGCTGTATGGAGGGAGGGAGGGCCAATCCTCCTGCCAAAAGCGGCCGATAAAACGCCTGGGGGGGGGGAGGCTTTTGTGCCATGGAATTTTGGCGGTGGTGCAGCGAAAGTGCAAACCCCCGCCGCTTGACACCCCCTCCGCCCAGGGTGCGCCCCCCATGACACCTCTGAGGAGGCAAACTAATTTCCTTCTGTAGCCCAGGTGCTGAAAATTGCAGCAGTGGTGCTGAAGGAGAAAGTAACAGCTCCTGCGACACTGTTCCCAGAGGCTCTCCAAGGAAAACCACTGGTCATAGGATTGCCACCTTCCTGCCTCCTTTGCCATCCATGCTTCTTCCCAGAGGATCTTGGGAGCAGAGGAGAACCCTCTCCTGCTCCCAGGATACTCCTTGTCCAGCCTGTTTTGAAGAAATAAAGTCGAGGAAGGTAAGGAGGAGGCAGTGGCAAAAGGGGGACTGGGCTCCTGCACATGCACACAAAATGGGGGGGGGGGGGGGTTGACGTGGTTCAAGCACCATTCCAAGACTGGCTTGGAACCAGTCTGGGAGGGAGGTGCACCACGGTCAACAGTTCCTTACCACGTGCATCTTGGAGTATTCATGGTAACACCAGGCTGCATCACTATAGAGAAAAAAGGTGCCCAACGAGAGCAAACAAGTGCTACTGAACAGCAAATACTAAGCAAGATTAGCAGCAAAAATCACATTGGCCCCCTAATTTTAAAGCAAGCCTTTTCTATTAATTATAAGAATTAGAAAGCTTCTTAAAAACTAAACGGAACATAATTTCCAAGTAAATTATAGCCAAGAGAAAAAATTGAATAGAGCAGCAGCTATTAACTCGAAAGTTTGCAAATATGATGATGCTTATGTAACCCTAAGGTTATTGTGAGTGTTTCCAATTAATCTCTCTTTTTTGGCTCTTTTAATTCATTTTGGATTAAAGAAACCAGCAAGAAGTATGCCCCCTCAGTGCAATGCAGTCAAGCTAGTATTTTTTATAATATGACTAGCTATGGTGCAATAAAAACCCAAAGAAACCAGATTAAAAAAAACTGGAGCCCAGTCCCATTTGACTACTGGATGCAAACAGCATGCTTCTCTTTTTCTTTCTCAGAACAGGAGAACTGCTTATTTGCATTTTAAACAAATACAGTTTGTGATTTTTAAAATAAAGGTCTCAAAAATACACCCCAATGCAAAACAGTGCTTTGTTATCAATAGTCCTTCAGCCCCCTCCTCTCGGTTTCCCACACACACCCCACCTGGGAATGTATTGCAAGTGAAAGATGTACAGTTGGGTGGAGGGTGTCAGCGAGATGAGGAACTGATGTTCAGCAAATCAAAGTACAGTTGCCATTTGGTGATGAAATGTTTTGGATCTGGTCCCCAAGTATCTGCTGAGTGCATGCTTAGAGACCTTCCAGCTCTCAGAAACTGTTCGGACATAACTCAAGCTGTGTGGGATCTGTTTGCAATATGACTCCTTCCCATGCAACTGAATCTGTTAGAACATCTGATCCATGTGGATAAAATATCTCCTTCACATAATAACATACATCAGAACAAACCTCACTTGGGTTTTTAACACACACACACACACACACACACACACACACACACACACACACACACAGAGAGAGAGAGAGAGAGAGAGAGAGAGAGAGAGAGAGAGAGAGAGAGAGAGAGAGAGAGAGAGAGAGAGAGCACTGCTTACAATGGCTCCCATGTAACAGATTCTTGCCCATACTGAGGAAAGAGAAAGTTTTGAGGGTGCACTCTTTCACACAGTCGCAACTGTATTCCATCCATGCTCTTGTGGGGTGCTGGGCTGGTGTGTAGTGAATGTGGGTCCTGATTATGATCTGCTTCTTCTTATAAGGTTGGAGATGGAACTTTGATTGGTAGGTACTGAAGGTTCCTGCAGTTGCAATTTGCTTGGGAGCAAATAACTCGAAGTCGGAATCACTGAGAGTTTCCTCTGCTCAGTCCTCAACCCCTTGACCACAGAACAGCAATGCACTTGACTTAGCCAATCAAGCTCAGAGGCTTCACTGCTACAAGCACCATACAATTCTGGCCCAATTCTATTGCTGCAATCCACTGCTGGAACTGTGTGTAGCCGCATACTTCTGGACCACCGCCAGAGCCGGCTGATGGAGATGAGTCAGTTGGGTCAGCAGACTGGGGCGGGGGAGGGTGGAATGGGGCGGAATGGGAGGAGGGTGGTAGGCATGTTGAGAGGCGGGAGGGGTGGCATCTGGCATGGGTGACTTGTGTCGAATGCTATCCCCTCCAGTGGCAGCTGACACACCACCTTTATATACTCAGACTTGCACCAGCTAAAGAGCTGGCACAGGTCTGAGGAGACCCATTGCCGGTTGAGGGGCTTAAGGAGGGGTAAGGGAAAATATTTTCACTTTTCCCTCCCATGCCTTCTGATAGGCCCCCTCACCATAGCACAGCCCATTTTGGCACGGCTCCATGCTATGTTGGGGAAAAGGATATTGGGGTGTAAGTATCAAGCCAAACCAAAAAGATAATTGCATGATAGCATTTTTCCATTTAGTGCCCAGCATGACTCATTTATATACTATTATATACACTTATGATTGGTACATAAGAGAACCCAGCTGGCAGAGGAAGTTGAGCCTCCTGGAAAGCTTCCTGAGAAATTCTGATTCAGCAGATGGTTACGAATCCAGCAATACCAACTCTAAAGGATTTTAATGCGGAGGTATATGTCAGCCCCAAAGAAAGGGAGCCCTCAGCTCTGTTCTTGAGCATGACACCACCGAAATGATGATCTATGAGAATGTCGTAAAGCCAACAATATCCTGCACACCATTCTATCAATGAATATCTATCGTCTAGTTGATAAATGATATTAACAACAACAGTATTTATATACCGCTTTTCAACAAAAAGTTTACAAAGCGGTTTACAGACAAAATCAAATGATTAAATGGCTCCCTGTCCCAAAAGAGCTCACAATCTAAAAAGATGCAGAACACCACCAGCACTGTGCTGGGGTGAAAGGGGGCAGCTACTCTCCCCCAGCTAAATGTAAGAGGAGCACCAATTGAAAAAGTGCCTCTTGCCCAGTTAGCAGTTAGTTGATTCCATCAATCTTGCTACAGAATTCCATTTGCTCCCTGTCTATGCACTGAGATTGTCTTCCGTAGAGGCCTCAGTGGAGAACCACAGATTTAAATGGCCTAATACTTGCATTAATTGAATCATAATTCAAACAAAGTGTACTGTACTCTGCAAAGTGCTCTAAAATGCATGCCTCCGCATGCAGTCACTGTCACTGTTTGTGTGATACACGGAATGCCAGCCTGTTTCAACAACCATCGGCAGCAGAGTTCTTTCAGAACAATAAAGAACTTGTGATAAGGGATTCGTGGGTGACTGGAGGGAAAGATGTGCTCTTTTTCCTGCTGAAACACTGGACAAGGGAGGTTGATTGAAGAAAGTTTATTTCAGAATCATCGGAATGTTACTTGCATCAAGGACTCTATTGCATACCATTTATATTTCTTAGATCATTTCTAGAGAAATTATCCCTTCTTAGAAGGTGAGTCGGTCAGTCTGTTTGTCGTGTGCAGTCAATATGAAATGAATGGAACCTGATATGAATGGGTGCCATGGGCAAAAATGTTTATGATTTCCATTGCACTCAATTACGTAAGCACTGTGCAAAAGTAGAATTAAAAGAAGTCCCCACTCACAAAGCCCCACCTATATTGCTTTTGGAAGCACATTGAAACCCTTTTGTTTAAGCAGCTTTCACGATGATGCACAGTCAGTCCTCACTACCTGCGAATTTGTTACCTGTGGATTCACTTCTCCACAGGGAACAAGAGTGCAACTTACCTCGCGCCATTCGCGGTCTGTTCTCGGCTATCATCGGCCATTTTAAAGATAGTCAATTGCTAGTCAATTATGGGTAGCACCTCAGAATGTCTTGCACGGCCATTCTGATGTGATCCCAGTATGCGTGGCAGCCATTTTCAATCTTATAGTGGCCATTTTACTAAGCCCATTTGTTACCAGTGGTGCAAAAATGCACCAGTGGTAGAAGAGGTTATCTGTGGCCATTCTGAAGTCATCCGTGGCCATTCTGAAGCCATCCGCAGCCATTCTGAACTATCCACACCATTCTGAAGATATCGTGCCAATTTGATTTTCTCCCTAACCCCAATGATTCCACAGGAGCAATGATTCTGTGTCCGCAGATTCAGTATCCGCTGGGTTTTCCAGGAACCTAATCCCCGCGGATATGAAGAATTGACTGTATGCGTAGAAGCCAAAAAGAAGTTCAGACAATAGTAAGGGAGCAGGGGGTTATTTAATGAGATATGTAGAAACATATGAAACTTTTATACTAACAGACCAATCCTATCTTCCCCAGCGCTGATGCAGCCATGCCAAAAGGGCATACAGTGCATTTTGCAATGGGAGGGGGAGTCGCAGAGGTTAAGCCTCCTCAAGTTAAGCCATCAGTTCCCCAATGGGTCTTCTTGGATCTACGCCAGGTATTTTGCAAGGGAGAGGGAAGAGGAGAAGGGACGGGAATAGGATCCCAGTGTAAGTAGCTGCAGCTGGGATCCACCCTCTTCCCCCAATCCACTTCCCAATGTCCCCCTCCCTGCCCAGACACTCCTCTGTTCCTTCCCATCCCCACCCCCATTCCTCCCACCTCCTGCACCAACTTACTTGCTTGCGCTCCTGGGGTTAGCTGGTTGTGGCAGTGAGCCACTGCAGCTTCAAAATGGTCACTGCCCCCAAAATGGTCACCAGCAGTGTGCTGTTTGTGCTGCCGTATAGCCATTTACAACAGCGGAACCTCTGCTCCACTGTTGTAAATGTGGGCTGTAAGTCAGACTGCTGGATACCTAGGTTGGTATTGTCTATGCTGGCTGGCTCTCCAGGGTTTTAGGAAGAGAGCTTTCCTAGTCCTACCTGAAGATGTCAGGGGTTGAATCTTGGACCTTCTGCATACAAAGCAAGTGCTTGTTCACTGACAGCCCAGTCTTAACCCCCCTTGCCACAGCTGGAACTAGCATTTTGATGGCGGGAGTGCTTTACGGCCAACGCAAACAGCCTTCTGGCAGCGCGCAAAGCCATGTGTTGCCAGTCCATCGGCAGTGAGGCTGAGACAGACCTCCAAAGGCCCACTGACGACGGTAAGGCAGTGGGAGAGGAGGAGGGAGGGCAGAATGGGGTGGTGACAGTGGTGGGGAGCAGGGTGGATCGGGTTAGGGAAGGGGGTGGGTTCAGTAGCAGTGGTGTCCGCCGAATTCAAACCCCCTTCCCGGACCTAATCTGAATCCCGACCCAGGTTAATGTGGACCTCTGCCAGCAATTTTGCTGGCACAGGTTCAAGTAGACCTCACTGCTCCATGGAGGCTTACCCCTGGGTAAGGGAATGAATGGGATTGGGCTGTGAGTTATGGTCCTTCTCTTAGCTAGTCACAGTGCTAATGATAAGGACATTATTATTTTGAATAATAGACTGTTAAGTAGTCATCTCAATCCAGCAAAGGAAATGTCATGTACAACTGACATGGATGTGCATCGAGATGGCGATGAATCTTGCAATATTCGATCTTTCCTAAATCAGTGGATACAGCTGATGAAGATGGGGATATGCCTCCCATCTGGAATAATTTGCTGCATGGTAACAAAATGTAACTGTACTGGAACTGAATCAGGTTTTATACTCTGTATATGTGTGAGCAATCACTCTGCATCACAACGCTGTATTTTACTAGAAGTTGCACAGTATAGTCAGGCTGACTGGGAGAACCATAATTGTTTGGAGGCCTCATCTGACTTTAATATATTGTTAGAATATTCTCCTGTTACATATGTGACCAGCTCTTCTTGCTGCCCCATAACACTTTCGGGCAGAAAGGTTTCAGACAGGCAAACGTCCCATGGCAAAACTGAAAGAGCAAATACAGGCAAATTTGTCTCACGTTATTAAAGATATAAAACACAGTTAAGTCCCACAGTTAACTCAGGGAAAAGTTGACGCACCACAAAAAGACTGCTCAATACAACATGATTTTCAGATAAAATTCCTTCATAAGGGCTGGAAGGAATCAATCAATGAGTAAGAGGTACAAAAGAAAGGGCAATACAGTATGCAGAGGCGACAGGCGCCGGGAGGGCGCCCGGGCACGTGGGGGCGGGGCCAGCATCGCGTCACGTCGACGCGCCCTCGCATTACGTCGACGCGCACCCCCCCGCCCGTTTTACTCTCATTTCGGAGCCAAACTGGCTCCAGGGAGGGTGGGCGGGCCCACACAATGCTGCACTTCGGGAGAGGGTGAGTTTCCCCGCCCGCGATCTTGCCCCCCACCCGCGATCGAGTGCCTGGAGCTCCTGCTCCACGTGCTCCACCGTGGTTCCGCCGCTGACAGTACGTCCTCACTTAAAGTTGTTTCATTTAAAGTTGGATGGGGAAATGCCATGGGAACGTTTACATTTATCAATTAGCCTATGGTAAAATTGGTTTCATTATAAGTAGTTTCGCTTAAAGCTGCAGTTCCCAAGAAGAACCTATAGAGTAGACAACATTAAGTGAGGACTTCCTGTACTTTATTTTTGTAAAAGAACTGGATTGTGACTCAAGATAGCCTGTGCCTTTTTGAGGCCACACCTGCCACCAAGGCTCGACACCCCCCCCTCCCAAATGTACGATGCTGCTGTGCCTCGGGCAGCTGAGCCTCAGGTTGGGGCTATTGGGTTCTGACCCTTTAACAGGGGGAATGCAGCCAGTGGTTGCAGCTGGGGAGGAGGAGACAGCAACACCCAAACCAAAATGCCTGAGCCCTATGGAGAGAAAATGTCCAGGGAAATGAAGGAAAATAAAGGACAAGTGATGGCTCAAGCCAGGGTGGCAAGGCTGGGATCCCCATGTCCACCGCTGGGGTCACATAGTCCCTCGGAGCAATGACCCCCTCAGTGACTGGCATGACCCCAGCTTTCCAGGACCAGCCACTGACTGGGACCTAACCCACCTGACGGAGGACACCCTACTGTGAAGCTACTCTGGGAGGGTCACCTGGTTCCACAGCCATTCAACAACCCCAGACACCAAGGGCATCTCACTCATCGGCCCTTGGTAAGGCCTTGTAGGAGGTGGCTGCTGGTACTGCCCAAGAGAAGGAGGAGCAGCCTACTGGAGGATAGAAGTCAGCATCGCAGCTCTTTTTTTTTTTAATTTTTTTTAATTAATAAACTACAAAACAAAATAACAAAACAAAACAATACAACATACTACGAAAGATTACAGCAAGCGCGAAGCAATAAATCCTACTTGTATACTATTATATATTTTCTACTTATAGTATCTAACTAAGCCTATATCTCTAATATACTATTCATTAAATTCACACTTCATCACTCCTTCTCTCTCTCTCTCTCTCTCTCTCTTAAGGAGTCTATAAGTGGTATCCAAATATTCATAAAAAGATTAACTAACTTTTCCTTTATCATCCAAAAATCTTAATTCCCACTTCAAATATTTTAATATATAAAGCCACCCCATTTTTCTCCAAATGTATTAAAATAAAAACCTTCCAAATGTTTCTTTTAAAAAAAAAATCTATATCCCCTTTTTATATAAAATTGTTAAAAACAAATCGCATCTTACTTAAGTCTTTCCAAATAATAAAACATTATTTTTCTTTTATTCACAAAGGGGTTAACTAACCTTTCCTTTATCATCTAAAAGTCTTAACTTCCACTTCAAATTTCTAAATTATTAAGTCACCCCATTTTTTTCCTTCAGATTTGTTAATTCATCATCAAAAATTTTCCATCACTCTTAATATAAGTTTCTTAAAAACAAGTCATATCTATTTGTTTCTTAATAATAAAACATTTTCTTCTTTTTAAGTAACATTAACTCCAATAATATTCCCCACAAAAAAAGTAAAACATTATAATCCCTTTTTATTTTTGACAGTTTGCCATTACCCCTTCCATCCCTCCCCTTCCTCCTCCTCCTCCTCCTCCTTCTTCTTCTTCTTCTTCTTCTTCTTCTTCTTCATCTTTAAATCTTTCCCAAAAGTCTCTTGTTTTTTAAATTGTATCCACTTTGCATTCTTTTCCATAGGATCATTCACGTCTTCTATATTCCTCTCCCGAAAGACAATCTTCAACACCATTTTTAGTAAAGTATTCTGCTTCTCTGTCTCAAGTCTTGGTTTAAATCTTGGTACTTCTTCTGCTACAGTGTCTTCCAATAAATCTTTTTCTTTATTGGGAGCAGGGGAGGTCGACGGAGAGTCTTTTAATTCATCCTTTTCATCTTTTTCCTTCCCTGCTGGTTTCAGTTCTGCAATCATATTCTGAAGATTTTCCTGCAAAATTGTCATCTTTGAATCGAATCTGAGTTCCCATTTTTTAAAACAAGACAATATTGTAGTCATGTTGCAATTTTTTCACCAGTTGCCAATCTCTCTTCTCTTAAAAAAAAAAGAAGAGGTAATATAAAAAACTTCTGCGGTCGACGACGTGAAACAGAAAGATTAATTGCCAGGCTCCATGAACTCTAACACGGAAGGGCTCATATTCTTTTAGCAAAAATATCAGGAATGTCAACAAAGTCCCAGACAATTTTCTCTTGCCGGAATAGTCTATTAAAAAAAAACCTTCTTACTGTTTTAATCTTCCATAAGTACGAAAAAAGAATCCATAAAACTCACCACTATTGAAGCTTTAACTTCGTCTTTCCAACTTTCAGTTTCGAATGTTCAGTTCACCTTATCGCAGCGTATTATTTTTAACATTAACTCTTATCTCGGCTAATTTCTACAACTCATAAATCATTTCTACGCCTCTTGCTCAAGCAAAACAAAGCATGTCGGAGGTGGCTTGGCTTGGTTGCATCTGCGGCTCAGAGCTCGATGGTATCCAGCTTCCTCACCGAGAATCCAAAACTTCAAAGCCTTTGCCTTGAAGTGTCAGAAAGGGGGCGATTGGAAGCAATGTGGTTTATCTCTTCGTACTCCCTTTTAATCCAGGGGTAGAGTAAATTAAGTCCATCAGATGTACTCCGTCAATACAGAGCGATCGGCGGAGTCGTCAGCCAGCCATGTCCTCCTAGCCGGAAGTCCGTCAGCATCACAGCTCTATCTGACCTTGTTCCAAGACACTGGATAGCAGGAGGCCCTAGCAGCCGGTGAGAAAGAATTGTCCTGGCAAGAGACGGGAGACGGACCCACTCAGGTCCAGGGCTGCTATAACCAATAAAACCGCATTGCATTCAGAACATCTTGGCAAGTGTCCTCTTTCTTGTGACCACGGAGAGAGGTAAGAGGGCCCAAGATTAGTATTAAATATCCCTTTGATGTCGAGCTTCCCCCATGGGATCACCCAGGGGCTGGGGGGGGGGCGCCACAGCCTTGTAGAGATGTATCGGGCAGAGATGATCAGGTGTATCTCTAGCAAGTCAAGAGGGCCATTTCTCCTGTTGAATTGCTGCCTGGATGCATTCCTCCCCAGCCCAATGTGAACTGAAATTCCAAGGCAAAGTAGGGGTGCAAAGTCACCATAATATATGAAACTGGACAGTTTTCACTGCTTACATTGCATGAAAATTAAAGGGACCACCTTAATTCCAATCTCCCATGCTTTTCAGAACATGAGGGAAAACAGTAAGCACCTGAACGTTTACTGATCTTAAAATGAAGGTTTTATGTATGTACATATATTTGATATTTCTTAGGAACACTGTGCCCACTCATTCTCACGGCATTTTCCTGCTGATGTGATAATGTCACCTATCCATTCTATGAAGTACATTCATAAGGAGCACTGCTCACACAGAACTGACAAAGGAAATCTTTTTTTGCAATGACTTTAGACAACAAAAGCTGATGTAGGAATTAGGCCTTCGATTAGACAGTGGGGAGTCTAATAGATGCTAACAACTCATTTAGACTAATCATTCTGTTTTCATGCTGTCTTATGAACTCTCTAATATTCTCAAACAAGTCTTATAATGGACATTGAATGCCACTGATGTGCTGCTAAGGAACTGCCAAGATGTAATCATCAGCATTGTCTTCTCTAATGATTTCTAGATGTCCAGTCCCTATTCTGCTTCATTAACATGGCAGTCATCATGGCGGTTGTAAGTAAAGCCCATTACATACTTCTGATGATGGTTCACTCTAAAGTCCATTCACAGTTTAAGCACTTTCCCCACTGCCATGTAGAAAATACTCTGGATATATGAAACTCCTCCCGATTTGCCCCAGGACTGTGACTTATAAATCAGCAGAACAGACCATAGGCAAGGTGCACGATGGGGAAGCCTTCTAAAATATGTTGTTAAAAGTGCAATCTTCTGACCTGATCCCAGTGGCGTACCTAGCATATTTGACACCTGGGGTGGATCATTTTTTAACACCCCGTCTTCCAGCATACTCAGATTTGTCTTCTTCCCTGCCTGCCCCCTCCATTTGTATTCTTCTCGCCACACAGTTCTTGTTTCAAATCGCAGGAAAAAAAGAAAAAAATCTTACGAGGTGTATGCAAGGTGTTATCTAACACCCTATCCACTGGGGTGTCCCAAGCTGGACCTAAAAGGACCCTTTTATTTCCCCTTTGTTGCCTCTCCCTTGGTACAAGAAGTCTTATGCCCAATCCTCTGAACCATGTATCACTCCCGTTCCACCATTGTAAAGGACACAGCAGTGCCGTTAATGGCATGTCGCTGCCATGTGCACTGGAGCAAATGGCGCAAATGGCTGGCAGCTCCATGCGCCCGCCACCGACATCTGCATTGATTGAGAGATCTGCATTGGAGGTTCAACGTAGGATGAAAGTGTTAAAGCACCAGTCCCCGAACAGTGTCCAAAATCCTAATTAGGGGCCTCATGGCTGCTTTTAGATGATGAAAATAGTATACATTGGGAAATCCCATAACAGGTTTCCCATGCAATATCTAGTATGGCCCTGACATCAGCAATATCCTGGTTTGCAGATGAAATGTTTGCTGTGTCTTTTTGTCGTCCCCACTAAAAAAAATAAAACGCTTCCCCCTTTTACACCATCAGACAATGCAGTTTATGGAGGCTGTGTTGTATCTTCAGTTTTTCTCTCCAGCCCGGGATCTCATCAGAGAAAGGTTGTTAGCCAGTCAAAAGCTCCAGTGGAGTATGTTATGAAGACAAAAGTGAAATAGTTAGACTAGGGTAATAGAATTTGTTTGTAGCAAGGGAACAGGAAAGGGACACCTATGCATAGTTTGTATTCCAGAAGATAAGCAGCTTGAAGCTGATTCGAGAAGCTAATGAACTGAAGGCCAGGCAAGAAATTAAGCTTCTGTGAAAAACATGGTGTGAAATGCAGCTGCTTTGGGAGGTAATTAGGGGTGCCAGATTCAATACACGAATAGGGCTTCTATGCCATTAACAAACCCTAGATGTAGGAGTTTTTTAATTTTTTAATTATTTTAATTCTTGATTTTAAATGTATTCATGTATTTTAATATTTTTGTTGTAAGCCACCTTGGTTGCCCTGGTGGGAGAAAGGCGGGGTAAAAATTCTATAAATAAATAAATAAATAAATAAATAAATAAATAAATAATAGGAGGGAGAATTTGCAGTGGTAAGAAAACAACTGCATCTGCCAGAATTCTATCCAGCTACGAAAGTTATGTTTTCTTACTTGCATTGACAGCGCAATCCTGCGGGGACAAATGGTGGCGGAGCGAGTGCTCCACCACCGGAAGCCGTTGCAAACGTACCGTAAGACATGTTTGCGACGACTCTAGAGTAAGGGCGGTTGATGCAAGGCCGGTCACCCTCACTCTGCCGCCGGGGACGTCCATGCAGCTGACGGAGGAAGATAAGAGATCCCCCAGCGGCTGCATGGGCGGTATGGGCGGTGAGGGAGGGGGCCATTGGCCGAGCTGGCCTGGGGGGAATGGCATCCGCTATATCCTTCTCTTCCGCCGGGTCGGCTTGGCCATTACACAGCCTCCTCTGACTTCCGCCAGCTAAATAGCTGGCAGAAGTCTGAGGAGGCCCATCGGGTCTTCCCCAGTTTACACCAGGGGAAGGGGCCGAACCTCCACTTCAGTCGAGTAGCCCCCGGCCCACTGCAGAGCTGCCCAGAATAATACCTCAAGCCTACATTGACTGACATTGAATCTGAAGCGCTCTCTGCCAGACAAATTGAATGTACTCCAAGGCCACAGACAATAAAATGCCAGAGCATTCGTCTCCCGAGTCTGATGCCACAAAAACAACACACTGATTTGTGACACCTTAAAGGACACACATTTACTGGGGCATCATAAGTGCTCATGGGCTAGAGCCCATTTTGCCAGGTGTACGTTTATACCATGATAAATGTGTTCTTCTTTAACATGCCTCAAAGCTCTTCTGTTGAAATGAAATGGGGAGTTTGCCTTCAACTCCAGTAGGTGTGGATTTCAGCCATTGACTGAGCTCTTTGGCCTGTGACTGGTGGCCTCAGGCTGGAATCCACACACCTCATCAGACACATCCATCAAGTTCAAATACATGGGTAGAGGGGCAAATGAACACTGCGATGCATGTCGCCATCAGCTGTGAATACAGATCTCGCGTGCTGGCTTGGGACAATGGCACCATCACCTTTCTCACTGAGTTGAGAAGGAAGTGTGGAGGTCTATTGCACTTTGATATTCTTCGGGCAATTTTTCATTAGTTCAAGGTTGGCCTTTTTGCATACAGGCATGTTTCCAATCTGCACTGGTTCAGAAACAGCAACTGGGATATTTTATCCATGTCGCCACAAATATCTCCCCAACTCCCTGAGTTGGCATTGATGAAACAGTGCAGACACACAGCTTGCCACATTACTAGGGCCACTATATTGAGCAATATAGCCCAGATTAAGGCCCAGATTACACACTTCAACAAAGCCGCGTCATCATAGCACAGTGACCCTTTTAAAGCAGGAAAAAAGCCACATTTGGGGGAAAGGCAGTTAGAAAGAGAAGGGAGAAAGGGCTGTTCCTTTCCCTCCCAGCTGTTTTCCTGCTCCAAACCACCCTTTCCACTTCCCCTGCATGGTCAGGCCCAGATATTTGCTTCTATCTTTTTGCTGTTGGCATAAGCCCATGAGCACTACATAGAATTCTCTAGGCATCACAAGAAAGTGTGATCTAAATGGTTCAGTCCTTGAGCACATTATATTATGTTCACCAATATCAGAAGAATGCTTCATGTTTTGGACAGTGTGGCATTTGTGGCTAGAATTGTACCAAGGATCATTGCAGAGAGTGACCATCCATTGGTTCACACAGGTGTAATGCTCCATTTTGGAAAGCATTCAGATAGGGTTCTCAACCCTTCCACGGCCGAGTACCACCTCCGGCGCCACTCTCCTACTGTGTACCACCAGAAGTGACTGGCGATGACATCATCGGCAGTTACTTCCAGGTTTTCAGAGGCCAGAAAACACAGGTAGGAGGCTCTGGGCGGGTGGGAGGGCGCTTCTCAGCATTCCCGAGAGGCTAGACCAAAGGCAGGAGCCCCTCGGAAGCGAAAATGCTCTGCCGAAAGCACTGCATCAGAGCCAGGTTCTGGTAGTCCAGCAGTCCGAGTACCACCAGCAAGTCGACTGAAGTACCACTGGTGGTACTAGTACCACTGATTGAGAACCCCTGAGATAGATGGTTTAATGATATGGACAGATGTTTCCAAATCTAGCAGGCAAAATCCCCCATCCCCCACCCTAGCCTGACAAAGTGAATATAAACTGTACTATTTTCTGGACTCAGTTTAGTTTCTTGATCAAGATACAGAGCATCAAACCTGATGAACCTTGAAGGATGTGTGTGCTTGTGAATAAAACCAGGAAAATACTATTTACATTCTCCCAGCAGAGAGAGAAACAAACAGAATATTAAACAGCCTGAGCGGCTTTAGGTTCACAGAGTCTGCACAGTTCACTGCCCCAGAGAGAACTTCAGATGAGCCAACAGAGCACAGTGAAAATGCTTTTAGGCGGCTGTCCACAAACCAATTATGCTCAAGTTGATTTCAAATAGGATCGGGGGGAAAATGCATTAAACGCGACTGCTCTCTCTGGATGAACTCATTTGTGGACTGGACAGTTAAGGGTGCATTATGTGGCCATTCTAGATGTTGGTTTTATACTGAATGAATGTTACTGATGCACCATGAAGTCATGTCATCTACTGCGTGCCTCAAGTGAGTTTTGCATCAGGTTCACTGAATGCACATTTGAACTGGGGAAGGGCCATAGCTGCGTGGTAATGTCCGTGTTTTGTATGCAGAAGGTCCCACGTACAAGCCTGAGGCTCCTCACTTCAAAGGTTCCTCAGGGCAGGATTGGGAATGACCTTTGCCTCAGTCTCTGGAGAGCAGCTTCCAGCCCAAATAGGCAGCACTGGGCTGGTCTGACTCAATAGCAGGTCACTTCAAACATGTAAATATGTTGGAACCGACTCATGTATACACTGTAGAAGGGTGCAGTTGACTGGGCTGGAGCCTGAACTGAAGCAGGAGCAATTAGGTTGTCCTAAGCCATAAGAACATAAGAAGAGCCCTGCTGGATCAGGCCAAAAGCCCATCTAGTCCAGCTTCCTGTATCACATAGTGGCCCCACCAGATGCCTCAGGGAGCACAAGACAACAAGATAACCTGTTTCCTGTTGTCACTCCCTTGCACCTGGCACAGAGAAAACCCACTTCTAAAACTAGGAGGTTGCTTATGGCTTGTAACCTGTGATGGTCTTTTCCTCCATGAATCTGTCCAAACCCCTTTTAAAGGCATCTAGGCCAGGTGCCATCACCACATCCTGTGGCAAGGAGTTCCACAGATGAATTACAAGCTGGGTAAAGAAATATTTTCTTTTGTCTGTTCTAACTCTCCCTCCACTCAATTTTAGTGCATGTCCCCTGGTTCTGGTGTTGTGCGAGAGGGAGAAGAATTTCCCTCTATCCACTCTCTCCATCCCATGCATAATTTTATACGTCTCAATCATGTCCAGAAGTCCAACAGATGGGTTGGGACCCAGAAGTGGGTTACGATCAATCTTCCTTGTAAGGGGTCTGTGCCAGTGCGCGGACTTCTCTTCCAGCACAGTGTCATGACTGTGTTGTGATACCTTCTCCAGGCGCTTGGCAATTATGACAGCCAAACTTCTGGGTTGCTGAGCTCCATGCTGCACAGAGCTCAGCTCTGAACTGCGCAGCCACGTGGTCATGAAACTTGAGGGAACACTGGTTGTGACCGGACTTCAAGGGAGTCGCAGCAATGCTGCCGCCATCATTTTGTTTTAAGGCTCTGGCCTTCATACTTTAAACAGTAGCCAGGGGTAGGGGGTCCCAGACGAGGTTAATTCCACCGGAGACTTTGATTTGGGCCACATTCCCCCATCTTTAGTAGGTCTCTCCAGTCTCCCTCCCTCCCACCCACTTGCTCTCCCCTGCCATGGCACTAGCTCTGCTCTCTGCCTTGCCAGGCCCCGCTTCCTTTCCCTCTCCCTTTCAAAACTCAGTACACACTTTCGCCATACCACTCTCCACCCCTCCTCTTTTTCCAGTTCATCTGGAAGGAAAGAAGGGGAAGAGCAACACAGTGCTGACTGTTTGGCTATTACCTAGCAGGAAAAGAGGAGAAACTACAGCTGCTCTTTTTGCCCACCAGGCTCTTGAAGGCAGGTCCACTGTTGCAGACTGAGTTTGAGATGGGACTCAGCTCTTGCCAAGGTGAAGACCACTGTCCGATGTCAGAAAGGACTTCAATAAGGACATACATTAAGAAGCACAACAGGTGCCACACTCCCCCCCCCCAACTGAAAAATCCTGCAGTGGGTTGATTAGAGCTGGAAGTACTGTAAAACACCTTCCACCTTTTGTAAGGTAAAAGGTGGAAGGTGTTTTTCCTAACTCCAAATTGCATTCTTTTCTTACTCCAGAGCCAATGCCTTTTGCAGCCCTGCTACCAGGTATGCTTGAACTTCTGGTTCTAGAACTTCTGAACCTAGAAGCAACAAGGTTGTTGCCGAAAGGTCAAAACCAGCACTTGGCACAAAACCAGCACTTGAATTGGGCCCAGAAACTGATCAGCAACCAGTGTAGCTGCAGGAGCAGCAGATAGTCTGAATCAAACTGCCTAACCTCCAAGGCTACACATTCTGCTCTAACTGTAGCTTCCGGACAGTCTTCAAGGGCAGCCCCATTTAGAGTCTGTTGCAGTAGTCCAGTTTGTGTCACCAAAACATGGACCACTGTTGGTAGGTTCATTCAACTCAGATGTACAGCACAATCCTATGCATGTCTACTCAGAAGTAAGTTCCATTGTGTTCAATGGGGCTTATTACCATTGAAAGTGTGTATAGGATTGCAGCCATGGTCACGGTTGGTGCACCAACCTAGGCTGGGCAAAGGCTCCCCAAGCCACTGCTGCCAACTGGGCATCCAGGAGCAGTGGAGAGTCCAGGATGACCTCCAAGCTGCAGACCTACTTCTGGGCAGAGGGAGTGCCACCCCATTCAGAACAGGCTGATATTCCAATACCCGCATTGTGGATTTCCAAATCCAAGAGGACCTCCCTTTTGTCAGAATTTAATCTCAGCTTGTTAGCCCCATCCAGATCCTCATCGCCTCTAGACAGCACCCCAGGGTTTCAACTGCTTCCCCAGCATTAGATGGCAAAAAAGGTAGAGCCAGGTATCATCTGCATGGTTCTAGGAAAGAAGAATGCCCACACGGAACAATAGACAGTTGTATTTTGCACCAAAAAGCCACCTGAAACTCAGCCCTCCCATAACATACTTAACCCTCCCATATGAACAAATGTATTTGCAGTCTCCCAAATACGCAAAATATTGTGCATTCATTTTTACTGAAAAAAGGATGCATATCAATTTCCATCCATCGATACAGTGCAGTTTTTCACATTTCCATGTTTATCATGGCTTAGGTAGACAATCCCCTAATTTTGGAAGACTACGAGGAGTAGTGGAATCAGATGCATGTTGATTTTCTTGAATTCCTCCCCCCCCCCAAAAAAGCTCTCTCTCTCTCTCTCTCTCTCTCTCTCTCTCTCTCTCTCTCTCTCTCTCTCTCATTCCTTGCTTGTGTTGGAAACTAATTATAAAGAAAAAAAGTGTCTCTGGGCACATACTCCCACCACGGAGTGTGGTGGCTCTCAACCACACTTTCCACATATTTCGGATTTATACTACCTAATTCAGCAGTTTTCAAACTTTCTAGCTTCTATATCCCTTCCCAAATCAACTTCTGCTACTTGCATGTCGCTGAGAATTCTGGGGGAAATGTTTTATTATTATTATTTATTAAATTTATACCCTGCTTTACACCCAAAGCGGCTTACAATAAAAACAAATCATAAAATACAAAATTAATATATAGAAATCATAAAACTAGTGAATATATAATATAAAAACTATTTAAAAACATTAATACAATCTTAAAAAAACAGTGAGGAATAAAAGCAACAATAAAAAGCTCTTAGGAGAGAGGGCTGGACCTCTAAAATGTTAGGCCACACACTCATCATGGGGTTTCCATTCTAGCTTTGTATGAACTAAGAATACATTCTAGAGCACACTCCTTGTAGGGGCGAATTGGTGGTGGTCGGAAAGCTATCTTGCAGGGAAACTTGTCTGCCGTTAACCATCTATTTATTGAGGAACTCAAGCTATGCTTTCAAGGATCTCCAGGGCTCTCTGGAAGACCATTTGAAAAACATTGACTTAGAGGGCATGGCTGCCTGGCAGCGCTGAGCTTCAGTACTTTTCTATTTAAAAGCTAACCACTGGCAGCTGTGAGCCATGCCTGAAAGCCTTCAAGACATGGCGCTCCGGTTTGGAACATGTGAAGCCATGAGGATTTCTGACAGTACTATAACTATCCAATCATCCAACCTTTGCACATGGCTCAGTGGCGCTTCCTTGGGGCTTGTAGCAGCATGACTGCTTGGGGGATTAGGTCTTGGATTCTTCTCTGCTGCAGTGACCTACAGGTATGCGTTTCCACAGACACGGGAATACCGCAAGGATGCAATCAGCCTCTGTTATGGAGCAGGGAAGGTGGTGTTACTGGCACACTGATGTAAGCAGCTTAGCCAGCAAACCAGAATAGCTGTTCCATGAGCAATTAATTAATTACCAAAGAGACCAAATTGCTTCCTTACATCTATTAAAGCCTCCCTTTATTGCTGAGGAATTTAATCAGTGTGATTTATTTCTTTATTATGCAAAAGTTAAGTAGCGGATGGAGACAATAAATCGGATTTCCAGCCGGCGATGCTGACATGAACAAACGCTCACACATAGGTGCTTTCAACCTGGAGGAAGATTTGTTTTAAGATAATGTAGAACGGGAGACCCCCAGTATCCACTTTGATGTTTCAGCCGAGAGTAATTTTCAGCTCCAAAAATTATTCCATGAGGTAAAAATCAGATAAAAATACATGGAAATGTACTTGCTATTTCCTAGAAACATGTAAGAAAAATAAATTAGCCATTGAAAAACACCCATTTGGGGAAAAAAGATTAAAAACATCAGGGCAGGGAATTTTAGGGAAGACAAGAAACAGCAGGAGTCAGAGAAAATGATCTTAGCAAATGCTAACAGGATCATAGACCCTACAGTACAAACAATAAATATGTCATAAACTATAGGCAGGTTCCTCATTGGAGGTATCTTGTTGCCTAAGACATTGGACTGTGTGGGGGGCTGTAACTGTCTTGTTTTAGGGTGGGTTGGATTGTCATTGGATATGTTTTTCTAGGTTAGAGAGGGAAGGAGGAGTTCTGAAAGCCACCATAAATAGGGTGATAGATAGGCTATATAGAAAGTATGGCAGTTTGGGTTGGGCCTGCTATTCCAGAAGAAAGAGGATTAGCCTAATCCTATCCTACGCTCTGCTCAGCAATCCAGCTATGCCAGCGCTGGCACTGCTGAATCCTGAGCAGAGTAGGCAGGGTTGGAGGTCTCCCGGGTAAAGCCCCAGCCTCCTAAACAGGTCTCCTCGGATCCACACCAGCTATTCAGCTGACGTAAGTCCGGGAGGCCCGTGTTGGGAGAAACGGGCCTGGAAGGAGGATAGGATACGGTGTGCATTGCTGCTGCCAATCCCACCCCTCCCGGGCCAGATCTTCCCCCCATAACACCCAAGGAACGCCTCAGAACATCCTCCCCCGCCCCATGCCATTTGAATATAGCCCACAGGTCTAGGTTTGTCACAACTGCTTTATGGCAGCTTTTGTGACAGTCCTGGACCAGTGCAGAGGTCCTATCCCGGCCTAGTAGCTGGATAGAATTGCGCCCTTAGTCATAAAATACTATTTCTATTTTTGGTCCTTACCTCAGTCAAGGGTTTTTTGGTATCTCTAGTGGCAGCTGTTGTTGCAGGGGCCCTGAAAGCTTACCATTCTCACTTCCTGGTCAACAGTGATGGCAAAGTTCTTCTCCCATAATGAGGTAGTATCATTTTGAGGTGGAAATCTTGAAAATAGAAATGGTAGCTGCCAGAGGAGGTACATTTTACTAACACCCCTCATCATTTCCACCACCCTCCCATTTTGTCTCCTGTGAATAGGGTGGCAAAAGGGAGGTGGGGGGATTTTGGCTCATGCCATCTTTCTCCTTGATGTGCTAATTTGCAAGAACATCTCACACAGGTTCTCTGTGTTTCCTTGAGAATGTCCAGAGTCTTGGATGAAACGTCAGATTAATATTTTATGAGATGTGTGGTTTTTGGGTGATTTTATGTGTATTTTAAAACATTGGAATTCCACATAATTTGTTTAATATTAAAAAAAAATTACATGACTTTTAACCTATAAAATTCTACCTCTTAGCATTATGTCTGGTCATGAAAATATCCATGCTACATTGCGCTAATTTTCTGTTCACGGGCTGGTTTTGCTTTTAATGAGTGGGAGGTGAAAGCATTCAAAATTGGTATCTGCCAACCAAATGTGTAGTAATACATTCTGCCTACTTGATTCTCCTGCATGCGTAGACGCAATCTAACTTTAGTTGAATTGAGACCAATATATTTTTAGGAAGGAACACTAATTAAAGGAAACCAAACGAGAGAGTCTATTAACCATGCAGATATAATTCAAAGGCTCCAGAATGTGTATTAGAAGTCACACAGCTCCAGGAAGAGTTTTAAACTCAGAATAGGACCAAGAAAAATCTTCAGGAGCATCAGTCTTTAATCTCCTGCTGATTCTTTATGACTCCCTGAGGCCAGAAATGAGGAAAGCACATGGGTGGGCCACTAAAGAACTGGATGGTGCAAGCATCACAGCAGGCTGAAGGAACAAACTGGGATTGGGATGCAGAAGGTTGTCAGAATGTATAGTTAAGAATCAAGATGGAGAAGAACTCTTGGAAAAATATAAATGTCCCAGCTGTGGAAGCACATGTAGCGGAGGAAGCAGAGACACTCGTTGAGGAGAGTAGAATATATACACGCGAGTGAAAATTCAGTTGTTGGGAATGTTTCAGTCTCTCAGCAAGACCACAGATAAGATTAGCTGTCTAAACAAGTGATATAGCAATGTCCACAAAACATGTGGCCACAATATAGCCACAGCGAAGTACTTTGAGTCCCGTTTAATTTCTATGGCAGAGATTTAAATACATGTTTATAGCTTTCCCTTTTGATTCCTCTAGAGAACATCAGAATAAATCAGTAGAGAAAGGTTAGTTCATGGATGCGAAGTACTGTACTGTCAAAGGCCCATCACGTTTGATGGAGAAATGTGGGAGGGACTTGGAGAGTTCCAGTTCTTCCCTCACACCTATTCCCCACCTTCTCACTCTCTCAGTCTTCACCAAAGTCAGATCCTCAGGTGTAGCAATGTCTTGTCCCACAGAACTTAAGGGGAATTACTAAAAACTGAGCCGACCCCAATCTGAATAACTTGGGATGGGCTCTGTATCTTGGTCATGCTACAGTGTGACGCAACACGGAAAGAACTGTGATGAAACGCTTGGCACTTTTCTATGCTACAGGACCAAATCGGACATGACTACATTTTTTTTAAATAATGCACAGGATGGGAGTTGAAATATTGTCACACCACAGCAGGGGAAACTTTAGCTCTTTTCCTCCACTGCATTCCCAACCATTGTGGCCCTTGTGTGTGCTATTTTTACTGGGGGGAAAACACTTCTATGGGCTTTGACTGGGTTTTCAGAAAATAAAAACAGTACACATGGAGGGAGGCACTAGCAGGGTGGCCACAGCGGTGAGAGCAAAGAGCTAAAGACCTTACCACATCATGGGTTCTTGCCACTGCGTAGCCCCTGTGCCATGCTACTGTATTTAGAAAAAGAAAAACCAAAACAAAGGGCCACATCGACAATTTTGTGTTAATGTCCAATTTGACCCACAGTGAATTTGATGTCAGCTGTCACACAGAAAAGGTGATGATCTCCAGTGAATGTACATATATCTCCACTGTTCTGACATACATTGGTTAACTATTTTCTGACAATGACAGTTGACTGTCAATGCTCAGTGATGAAATTCAGTTTTAGAAATTCACAAAATTTGTCTGGGATTGTCACCATTCACATGTAAATGTCATCAGCCTGCCTGCTTGACCCTTGCCTGCTTGAATCTGCCTGCCTGCTTGACCCTTGCCCTGCTTGGCTAATTAGATCTGCCCGGGAGGGGCTGGCCGAGTGGACGGGGAGAGTAGTCAACTCTTCTTTGGTGGAGGGGGTGCTGCCGCCCGCTTTGAGGTGGGCGGTGGTTCGACCCCTTCTGAAGAAGCCCTCCCTTGATTCCACAATAATGGAGAACTACCGGCCAGTTTCAAACCTCCCATTCTTGGGCAAGGTAATTGAGTGGGTAATGGCGTCTCAACTCCAAAAGGCCCTGGATGAAGCGGATTATCTAGATCCCTTTCAATCTGGTTTCAGGCCGGGCTTTGGGACGGAAACAGCCTTGGTGGATGATCTACGCCGAGAACTGGACAGGGGGAGTGCATCCCTGTTGGTTCTGCTGGACCTCTCAGCGGCTTTCGACACCATCGACCATGGTGTCCTTCTGGGCCGACTGGCTGAGTTGGGGGCACCGTTTTGCGGTGGTTCCGCTCCTACTTGACAGATAGGTCCCAGATGGTGGTGCTCGGGGATGCCTGTTCGGCACCCTGGCCCATGAGGTGTGAGGTGCCACAGGGTTCCCCATGCTATTTAACATCTACATGAAACCGCTGGGAGAGGTCATCCGGGGATTTGGAGTTGGGGGCTATCAATATGCTGATGACACCCAGCTCTATCTCTCCTTTCTACCTGATTCCAAGGTGGCTGTTGAGCGCTGCCTGGAGGCGGTTGGGACCTGGATGAGGGCTAATAAGCTGAAATTAAATCCGGACAAGACAGAGGTTCTCCTGGTCTGGAAATCCACGATACAGCTACTAGAGCAGTGATGGCGAACCATTTGGGCTTAGTGTGTCAAATTTTTTGAAAATGCCTAACTTGACCCTGCTGGTGTGTCCCCCCCCCCACTTTTAATAATACTTTGACTATTGCTACTTTTAATAGTAATTTTGAATTGAACTGAAAACAACTATAGAACACATTGCATTTTATTTAACATCAATTAGGGCTCAGTCCAGCCCAACTCAGGCACAGTTGAGGCCCAATTGTGGCACAATTGGGGCCCAAAATAGGACCAAGTTAGGCTGCAACTGTGCCTGAGTTAGGCAGGAGGCAAGAGCAGTGGGCCAGGATCGAGGCAAAACTTACCGCAGAGGCAGGCAGGCCCCTGTGGGGAGCTGTCAGTCTTGTGGAAGCGAAGAGCCCCCTCCTCAGCCCGTCTGCGTGCACTGGGTGTGCGACAGTCAGCTGAAGGGCAGAGGTTGTGCCAGTGCCAGCTGCCCCAGGGCACCCTGGGCATTAGCCACCTGCCGCAGGGGGGAGTGCCACTGCCCTCCCTCCTGCAGACTGCAATGCCACCCCCAAGCCACGGTGAGGCTGCACGTGGGAGTCATGGGGGGGTGAGCGGGGGAGAGAAGGGAAGGAGGGGGTGGGAACGGCACGCACAAGGGGGGTCTCATGAGGTCTGGAACCGCCTCCGCCATGACATGCCCGTGCGCTGCCTGAAGCCCTGGGCCACCAGGGCCGTGGCTATGCACACAAAGAAGGCATCCCGGTATGCCTGCTGATCTGTGCCCCAGCCAAGACCGAGAGATGCCTTGGGCTTGTCTGCTGTGAGCGGGAAGGGCTCACGCAGCTCATCACTCCCCAGATGGGGCAACGTAGGTGCCTTGCGGCAGGCGCTCTGGCGGGGTGGGGGGTGCCAGCGTCCATCATCAGGGAGTGGGAGGGGAGGCAGGCACACAGGCAGGCGGACAGGGGGTGCTGGGGAGGGACACGGGTGGGTCAGAAACAGACAGACAACAAGGCTGGTGGGAGAGGGATACAGGGAGAGGGGTCTGCAGAGACCAATAGGGACACAGGGGTCACTTCGCAGATGGAGGCAATGCAGGAACGGGCGCCTCTCATGCAGACGGACCGAGGGCGGAAACGGACGCTGTTGACGGGCGGACTGAGGGCGGACACGGACGCCGTTGACGGGCGGACCGAGGGTGGGTGAGAGCCCCGGTTGCTGAAAGGGCTCTTCACGGACGTGGCGGACGTGCGCCATGTCGCCTGTCACTGTTTGCCTGCCTGAGAGGCCCCCCCAACTCCCCCCTCCCCTCTGAGCCCTGAGGGTCTGGCAGCCCCCCTGCTGTGTTCTCCCTGGGCTGGCTGTGGCCAGCCCTGGCTGGGATTCATGCAGGGCCTTGTGTGCTGGGCACTGTCTCTGTGTGTGTGGGGCAGTGCTTGTGTAACATTGGGGTCATGGTGTTCAAGGGGCCTTTGCCCAAGGGGCATCTTTATTGTTCTGGAACATTAGCAGGGATGGCTAGGCGAGGCTGCAAGGGGTAGGCACAGCAGCCACTCAGAATGTAGCAGCAGCAGCAGCTGAGGAGGGTTGCAGGGCAGGCTCCCAGACCTCTGGCAGCATCGAGGCAGACGACCATGGGGCAACCAGACTGCGGGCCCAGGGGTGCTCCCCGGACTGTTGGTGGTAGTGGGCATTCCTGGGGGGACGAACAACTTGGGGATGTTCCATGGCAGCTGCTGTGTGGTGGCAATCACCATTGAAGGAATGCCAGTGTGCCGGTTGCAAAGGCCTGCAGGGAGAGTAATCACACACAGCCGAGTGGTGTGAGACACAGAGCCTGGTCTGCGCTGCTTCCCTGGGTGTAAGGTGAGCATGATCCTGTAAGGGAAAGGGGTCAAAGAGAGAGACAACAACACAACTTGGGGGTCACAACCATGGCAATCCTAGCAATACTGACCTGGCAGTAGACCCTGTGGAGAAAAGAGGGGGGGGAACAGCTGGTGTCTACATATGGGTTACAGTTCCACACCCATGGCATTGTGTGCTCACATTAATACAGGCAGCTATGAGACAAGACATTGGTACAGAGACATTTCATGACAGGCATTGCAGGCAGCTATGAGACATGACATTGGTAAAGAGGCATATCATGGCAGGCTATGCAGGCAGCTATGAGACAAGACATTGGTAAAGAGGCATATCATGGCAGGCATTGCAGGCAGCTATGAGACATGACATTGGTAAAGAGGCATATCATGGCAGGCATTGCAGGCAGACATTGGTAAAAAGGCATATCATGGCAGGCATTGCAGGCAGACATTGGTAAAGAGGCATATCATGGCAGGCATTGCAGGCAGCTATGAGACATGACATTGGTAAAGAGGCATATCATGGCAGGCATTGCAGGCAGACATTGGTGAAGAGGCATATCATGGCAGGCATTGGTAAAGAGGCATATCATGGCAGGCATTGCAGGCAGACATTGGTAAAGAGGCATATCATGGCAGGCATTGCAGGCAGCTATGAGACATGACATTGGTAAAGAGGCATATCATGGCAGGCATTGCAGGCAGACATTGGTAAAGAGGCATATCATGGCAGGCATTGCAGGCAGACATGAGACAAGACATTAGTAAAGAGGCATATCATGGCAGGCTATGCAGGCAGCTATGAGACATGACATTGGTATAGAGGCATGTATCCTACCTATATTTCTCTATGCTAAGAGGCAGAAGTCAGACCACATGTCAGCACAAACCCTGCTCTTACCTGCACTTACCTGCTGGTGTTGTTGCCTGTGGGGGGGGGGGGGAGAGGGGCTGGGAGAAAGACATGGGTTAGCAAACACTTGCATGGAGAGAGCTGCCCAGGCACAGGAGTAAACAGTTTGGCCACAGGCAGAACAGCCCAGAGGCGTCGCTCCGGTAGGGGCGGGGCTGTAAGTATCGCTGCGGTCATAGTCTCTTTACCGAGCGAGGAGGAGGCAGCCCCGCCCCCTCACTGTCCGAGCCATTTCCGTGCGGAGAAAGTAGCAGGCAAGCTACTTTCTCTGCACGAGACTGGCTCGGACAGTGAGGGGGCGGGGCTGCCTCCTCCTCGCTCGGTAAAGAGACTATGACCGCAGCGATACTTACAGCCCCGCCCCTACCGGAGCGACGCTTCTGGAACAGCCCTCTCTGCCCTAGAGGGGGCAGAGAGGAGAGAGGTGAAGAGAAGAGAGAAGAGGGGTGTTAGAAAAGTTTTCAAAGTCCCACTTTGTGGCTGCTGGGGGACAGAACCCCACGCCACGTGCTCAGAGAGAGAAAGAGAGAGTGAGTGGAGGGCTGGGGCTGGGCATTTGTGGGAAAGAGGCTGGGTGGGGCTGGGTGCTGATAGGGTAACTATTTGGGTCCGTGTCCAGAGTTAGGCCACAACTGTTCGGTCCTAACTCAGGCCCAACTCGGGCCCAGGGTGTTAGAACTTTTCAGGAGAGGGCTGGTGTGGGTAAGGTAAAATGGCTCCTATGGGTCTCCTCACATTTGGGTCCACCCTTTTTGCTGGCCCAAATTTTGGGCCTGAGTTGGGCTCGAGGGGGCGTGTCAGGGGCTCTCCAGCGTCTGGAACCGGACCAAATTTCGTAACCGCCCCCGTCACACCCCCGACACGCCCACTTTTAGGCTGCAATTGTGCCTGAATTGTGCAGTTGTGCCTGAATTGTGCCTGAACCCAATTCAGTCACAATTGCAGCCCAACTCAGGCACAATTCAGGCACAACTCGGGCCTAAAGCACTTGGGCTGCAATTGTGCCTGAATTGTACCGCAGTTGCCTTGGGCTGGACCGGGCTGTTAGTGACTTTTTTGTTGCTGAGTTTTAATAAAAGAGGTCTGCCAAAAATCTCTGCCCTAAATGTTCAAGACAAGCCTGTAAAACGTTTGTGAAAATGTAAGGTGTGTTGGGTCCCTGGGGGAAACACTGGCGTGTCACCCAAAATGACACGCATGTCATAGGTTCGCCATCAGGGTACTAGAGTGTCATCCTGCTCTGAATGGGGTTGCACTCCCTCTGAAGAAGCAGGTCTGCAGCTTGGGGGTCCGCCTGGATCTGCAGCTGCTCCTGCCAGCTGCGACCGTACTTGGATTGTGCAGACCTGACCACGGTGATCCATGCCATGGTGACATCACGATTAGATTATTGTAATGCGCTCTACGTGTTTTGGGAATGTCCCTCACTCATGTCTGTTCACAGGCTCTGACATAATTATATATGCAACATCTCTAACATATTCTTGAATACAATGTTTGCTTATACTTTTGTTTCAGTTGGACCACCACTACTTATAGTAAACCTTTCTGGAAAACCCTATTTATAAACTGTTTTTACCTTAGACATATTTTGTCACTGAACAATAAACAGATTCAAGACCAGTGTCCATGCAAACCCCTGCAGCCTCCATGAGCTCACCTCATCCCACACTTGTCCGTCTTTCTCCACATTACAGGATGTGGTACTTTCAAGAACAGCAGCATGCCTTATGCAATGTTCAAGAATTTGAATCATTCATGGTGAACAAGGACTTATTCTAGAAGTCATACCATTGCTGTAACATGTTACCAAAAGACTGGGCCACTAAGCAATTCTGAAAGGTGCAGAAACAAGGAATCTTCTGATCACACTGCAAATGTTGTTGATATCTAGAAAATAGCACAATTGGAACACACTGAATTCTAGATGTAGCCAGAAAGTGTTTGTGGTTCCATGATGGCTGTTTCATACATACAAGTAGTGACTTGAGTTCCCACCTTTTCCATCGATCTGTTACAGCCCAATTCTCTAAAATCCAAAATCTGTCCCCCCCCCACACACACACCAAAAAGGAGAGCGCTGTATCCAGCAAAAGGGAAGGTCAGAGGCGTCGCTCCGGTGGGGGCAATCCCTGCCCACTGCTTTCTCTGTTCAGAATGGCTCCGTCGGCGAGGGGGCGGGGCCGCCTCCTGCTGGCTTGCTAAACGGGACTAGGACCAGGCGCGACTTACGGTACCGCCCCCACCAGAGCAATGCCTCTGGGCCAAGGGACCACCTAGTCTAGCTTTCCGTATCTCACAGATGCCTCTGGGAGCTCAAAAGACAGCAAGATACCTGTATTCTGTTGCCATTCCCTTCCAACTGGCATTCAGAGATAGGCTACCTCTAAAACCCAGAAGTTGCATACAGTTATCATAACTTCATGATTTGCGACCTGTGATACTTGTAACCACTGAGTGACTATCCTGCATGCATGCGAATGAACTGAACCTGAACATGCTGGCACTGTTTCCTTCAAATGCCAGCTTCTATTTCCTCTACTGTCTCAAAATATTGGTTGACTTTATGCCCATTCTAAGGTTGAACCACCTTGGGAAACAATAAGGTGCTTCACACCCCTCTCTATACCTCATATCTGTGGAGGTGAAAACTGGAGTCTATTGCTGTGAGTGTCTCATGTTTTTATCTGGACTGTTTTTCTCTAGGTCGTTTGTCACTTGGTCTTTTACAAATAGCATAATGAAGGACAGTCAATCCCTTTGCCATTTACTGTATGACTGACATATAAATCACGTCATCATAAGGACTGACAGTTGGAATTTAAAGCTGCATGCATTGTTTTTACTCTGTTGCCTGAAGTTACTGAAATAATTTTCTTTGAAGATGAAAACTAGAACTGCGTCCTGAGTTAGAAGGCCACCTTTAGTGTGTGTGTGTGTGTGTGTGTGTGTGTGTGTGTGTGTATGGTAGGAGGAAAACATGTGGGAGTGCACAAATGTTTAAATCAGTGGCGTTCCCAGCCCTTCCGGCACCTGGGGGGGCGGGGTTGGTGCGCCCCCCCAAGTTGCCGGACTCGGGGCTGAGCGCCCACTCGGCGCTTCCCCGGCCTCCGTTGCGTTCGGCCCTCTCAGAAAGCCCTTGACCGCCGAACTAGGCGGTCGCTTTGAGGAGGGCTTCAAGTTCTCCCCGGTCTCCGGAGCAGAGCCTCCGGAGGCCGGGGAAGCGCCGAGTGGACGTGCTGCTTCAGAGGGGCGCGCCAGCCGGGCTCCGGTGCCGCGCCGCTCTGCGCAGCCCTGAGCCCGGCTGCCGTGCCCCTGCACCCACTCAGCGCCTGGGGTGGAGCACACCTGCTCCCCCCATATTAGAATGCCTCTGGTTTAAATCAGGCCCAGCTGCACATTGCAGAAAAGAGAATTGCTGCTGCCAGTCGGTAAGAGTATTAACTATAGTCTGGGGTGATGGTTTTGGAGAGACATCCCACCCACCACCCAAATGTCATCAGCAATGTCAAAACTGACTCTGGTGTCCCAATGGTGTATTGTGTGAGATGTCCTTCAACACAAGAGTCTTGGGGGCAGAACCACTATGGTAACAGGACACATCAAAGGTACTGTAAATCTGTCTTTCAGAACAGTCTCTGCAGATCACAAGGTTTACAACATTTTTTGCAAGAGATGTATAGAAACAAGTAAGTAAGAATTACAGAGAAACTACAACAGCTTTTGAAAAAATTCTACACGGCTGCTATTGATGAAATGCTTTGTAGAACTGATACACATTCTTAGTAATGAATCGGCACACATTTCTCTTTTGCCTTTGGCTTTAGCAGATAGCATCTTGCTGGCACATTATTCAATTTGACCTCATTACTTGCTAATCATTAGCACATTTAACAGTTGCCACAATCAGTGCAACTGTTGATATGCTAGTTGTTGCCAAAGGGGAACTTCTAGCCCTGTGAACATGCATGAAGTCTCTCAAGAGGCTTATAGTCGAGCTCATCCTTACCCACCTCTTGTCTGCATCCTGAAAATTGTGCTGGTGTCCAGGGATGCATTTGGTGCAACCTTTGCTCTAACCTAGGAATTATAGAGCTACACTCATACACCATTGCACAGATCCAGGTTTTCGGTATATCCTGTAGATCTCACCCACCTGCCAATGTGTTACAGTTCTTAATGGACCCAGACCCCATGGTCCTGAAAAATATTCATAAAATAGTCATTCATTTATATTTCTATCCTGTCTCAAAGGTTCAGCTAGGATAACAATGAATTCAACATATACAATATTCAATTAAAAATCTGGTTAGTTCTAAACACATGTAGTTGGAAGTGGGACTCTAACAATTATTTCAATGGGTCTTACTTCTAAGTAAGTGCAAGAGTTGTATTGTTCTCTCCCCCCCCCCCATGTAAATTGAATGTACAGGCAAGAATATTCAGGTTGGACAGGAAAGGTTTATTGTATTATGACAAAATGGGTACAGTGACAGACAATGAAAAACTGAATGGATGCTGGATTACTGGTGCAATGAGTCCCATCATTTTTTGCCCCAGCTGCAGATTCGTGACATCCACTGAGGTCAGTTCATTACAACAGACTAATCTAGAGAGGACTCTGTAAGGTCTGAAGACAGCAAAACTTCAGCCTTATCATGATATGAAGCTGGTGAAAAGTATTCCTAAACAGTCTTTGGATCCAGAAGAATACTATTAAGAGTTTGTGAACATGCATTCATGGTTAGCCACTGTTTTGTTTGGCTAATAATTTAGGAAGCCAGCTGATGTTTCTTCATGGTCCTCGATGCTTCCTGAATGGGAGATGTCCCTAGAAGCTGGTGGAAGTCTGGTAAGATGGCATGTACCTGCCTACCTCCACTTAATGGGATGGGTTGATGTGCCAGTGGAATGAGAAAACAAAAGAAACTATAGTTTCTTACAGAGCTTTTGGGTGATTATGACAGGCTGAATGGAGAGGCTAAGAGAGCCCAAGTCAGAAGCTGATGATGGAAACAAATTTAGGGTACAGGGGTGTCTTCAGTGGCATACCTAGAGCCACTGGTACCTGGGGTGGACTGCTTCCATTGCCCTGCCCTTGGCTGCTCAAAGCCATGGATAGACTTGGCCTCCACCTTGAGATCCCCTGGGAATTCAAAGCAGCAGGTAGACCTGGCCTCTGCCTTGAGAGCCCCCCCCCCCCGGAGGAGGCCAGGTCTACCTGGCATTTGAATGCTGAGTAAACCAGGCTTCCCCCTGCCAGTTTGGGAACCACTGCTCTAAGCTTTTGACAGCCAGAATGTGTACAACATGTACCTGACCACTCACATGCCCTAAAATGTGCTTTCAGCATTGATGGTCAATATTGATTAAACTGGATGGAAAGAAAGGCTGAACCTCTATACCTCCAACATCAATTTTGTATATAAAGCTAGTCGGGGGGGCATGCTCTAAAGGTGGTTTTATATACGTACTACATTTTGTATCTAGGCACACATGCCTGTGCATAAAATACTCAGGTAGCTTGATAGTTGCAAAAGGCACACACAAATGTAAATGACTGCCTAATGTACACAGACGCACCATGAACAGGAAAGACATGTTATTTTCTTTCCTCCTAAGCAATTGCATTTTTCCTGGGAGTTTTAGCCTTTCCCCTTTATTTCCACATAGTGTGATTACGAGTGAAAACATCAGAGTTGATATAAGGATAAGATCACCGGCACTTATCAAAGATTTAAGGACATTCTGCATACATAACAGGCACTCTACCTCTGATGATCCCTTGCCTAGTTCTGGCAGTCTGTCCTGTGAGCCTAAGGCTGACTGCCACATTCAAATTTCATGGACTCAAGGGCTTCCCGTGTGATACATGCACTGAGCCATGCAGATGGAAAATTGGCAAATGGAACGTAATCAGAGGATAAAAATAAATGGCAACTCAGTGAAAGGAGCAAGTTGAAAATGTATTGCTAGGGAAATGAAGAGAGAGCACTTCAGAGGGTCTGAGGTGATTCACATATACCAGATGGGTCATTTCAAACATTACACAAAACCATGGTTTGTGATAGCTACAATGAAGAATCCACACGGTGGTTTCAATTCCTGGCATACAACATGCAAACCATGGTTTCCAGTTGTTTGTCTGCTTTTGTTTTCCATCTACTCTGCTTTTGTTTTCCATCTACTCAGGGTTCCGTTTCATATAAGCATACGTTCATACCCATCTCCATGTGCAGGGGCCTCTTGGGACACAGCAATGGTCCTAATTGTCCTTTGTGAATTCAGGCACAAAAGCAAAGCATAGTTAGCACAAACTGTGATTATAAACCTGCTTCAATTCATGGTTTCAGATCCCCATTTGTCAGCTCTAAACAAATCATGGTTTAGAGGCAGGGTTGGTTCAGTTGATAAAAACAAACCATGTTTTGAGTTACATCTAAACCCAGTCCTGCTTTTGTTCTAATCCTATAAAGATTATTATTCCCATCATGCATATGCAGGGGAGACAGGTTGAGCAGGGCTGGCCTTGCCATGAAGCAACCTGAAATGGTCACGTGGAGCAGTACTCTTCTTGAGCACCCTTGGAGGGGCAGCGAATGGGCAAGCCCCCAGCCCATCACCTTCTCCAGCTTGCCTCTCCAATGAGCACTCCCATCCTTTTCCACCTTGCTGCAAGCAAGTTGGAAGGGAATTGCAGCAGCAGCAGCAGCAGCAGCAGCAGCAGCAGCAGTCCCGGGGGGAGGGGGGGAGAAAAAGCTACCATGGCTCCAAATCACTTCTCCCCACCTACTTATGAAACACCAAGTAGCCAGGGACAGGCAATTTGGAGGCCTCTCCCCTTCCCTAAACTGTTTGCAAGGAGCAGGAGATGCACACAGAAGGCAACTCCAGGGTGCGGCACACAGTGTTGGAGCACAAGAAATGTGTCCCCTCTCTGGTCATTCTCTCACACCCAATTTCGCTTGTGTCTCACCAGCTATGCTTAGGACTACTCCTAACTGCCCTCCCCTAAATAATATTAAACTTAGCCCTTCATGGACTGAGCCTAAACTCCCTAACCCAGTGGCATCGCTCTAGGTGGGGCGGAGCTCTAAGTTCCGCCTGCTCTGAACCCTTCCTTACTCCCTGGCACGAGGCGGCCCCGCCCCCTTGCCATCGGAGCCATTCAGGCCGGCGAAGGCAACGCGCAGGGAGTCTCCTGCGCGTTGCCTTTGCAGGGGTTCTCCTGTGCTTTGCCTTCGCCGGCCTGAATGGCTCTGACGGTGAGGCCACCTCGTGCCGAGGAGTAAGGAAGGGTTCAGAGCAGGGCGGAACTTAGAGCTCCGCCCCACCTAGAGCGACGCCACTGCCCCAACCTTGTACAGAAGAAGAGACGGCGCAAGGGCGAGGCAGTTGTTGCAGCTTGCATTAGCTGCAGCAATGCGTTGTTGCAGCTTGCATTAGCTGCAGCATTAGCAAGCTGCAGGGGTCAGCAAAGAGCCTGGTAGTGCTTTTCACCTGGAGTCTGCCGCTGCCTCCCTGAAGACCGCCAGAGACAGAGCAACTCCTATCTGCTTCCCATGCACTAAAAGCGAGTGGGAAGTGAATGAGAAGGCTGGGCTCCCACCTTCCTCCTCCTTTGCAGTCCCTTTAACTAAAACAGGAAATGTGAGACATGCATTCCCAGTGGCTCTGCATATCCTGCTTTGTTTAAAAGGACCGTGCAAAGAATGGGAACAGTAAAGGGGTAGGAGGCAGAATCGCTGCCTTCTGCACGGTGGGGTGGTGATGGGGGCACATAGCAGGTCTGGTATCGAGAGGCAGATCACCTTTGGCTGCGCCTGAAAGAAGGTCTCAAATTTCATACAAAAGCCCTTGATTCTTGTACATGTGTAAGAACTCTCCTATACCTTGAACTCTCTACTACTATGGATTGTCTTGAACTGTCATGTTACAAGGAAGAATTTGCAAATGAGAAACAAGAGAGTTATCACTTTCTGTGCTGCCTGTCAAGTATCCCAACTTTGACAAGCAGCTCTTCCTCACACCCTGCAGTTAAGTCCTTCCTTGGCCCAGGCACGAATAGCAGCTTCTCTGTTTTGAAGAGAGAATCCCAGCATTAACATGTGCATCACTTGTTCCTCAAATCTTGTCAACTGATGCCCCAGTGCAACAGCTGTTAGGATCAAGTTGAGCTGTTTTGTTATAGTTATAACTTTAAAAACATAACATCTATCATCAGCATGTGTAAAAAGCCAGCTGCTTATCTAACCAAAGCAAGTAGAGATGGAATCTTCTTATTTATTTTATTTATTTATTTAAAGAATTTATATCCCGCCTTTCTCCCAGCGAGGGCACTCAAGGCGGCTTACAACATTAAAATACATATACATTAAAAATTAAAAACAAGTAATTAAAAACAATTAAAACAAACAACTAAAACAACTTATCACACAAATGCGGTTCCTGCTAGTGAATCCTAGGCTGGGGTGGGATAAGTGTAAAACCAGAATGCTGCTACCACATCAACTGGACACACGAATCAATATGCAAGACATGAGCTACCTGCCTACTTCTAACAGGAAGTATTAGGGGAAGGGGAACTATTAGGAGCTAGAACCAACATATTCTGTTGGTATTCATATTTCTTTGACTGCAGTTCTATGTGTTTTAATAATAAACCCATTTCTTTTTTGTTACAGTAAAGTGGTGTTATGATTGGAGAGTGGCGATTCTAAATCCTCCTTACTGAGACATCACACAAGCATGTGTTCCCAATGTTCTAGGAGAGCTGGGTGGGTAGAGATGAATGCTTGCTGAGTTGTAGCTCAGTACCCCAGACAAACATCTTCTCTTTAATTCTGAATAGCCCAACCCTATCTATGTTTAGTCAGAAATAAATCTTACTGGAGTTCAATGGGGGGTGGGGGTGGGGTGGGGTTCATGCATACATGAACTGCATTATGAAGGGAAACACCTGGAGAAATAGAGGTTCTATGAGATTGTCTCATGGAATAATCCTTGAAAAGATCTCATTGAAAAAATGGATGTATGTTCAGCCTGCCTACGTAAACCGCCTTGAGCCTATTGAGAAAGGCTGTATATAAACATCATAATAAATACAATAAAAAAATGGATGTATGTTCAGCCTGCCTATGTAATCCGCCTTGAGTCTATTGAAAAAGGCAGTATATAAATATTGTAATAAATAAATAAAAGCATGATTGGTTCATCTATATAAAGAGACAGAAGGAAAGAAACAGAAACAGTACAAGATAAGTAGTTTATGGTGGGGGCTGTGGATCAAAAGGCCTGAATAGAAAGAATACCATAGAATACTAACTTTACTCTTAGTTCCAAACAAATAATCAAACGAAGGGTAAGAAAATCATCAATTTTGCAAGATGACGCACTGACATCTCAGAATATTTGTAGCCTCCTGCAATCTTTTCTGGCTGTGTTGAAAACTTGTAAGAGAGTAAACAAGAAGTGTCAAAAATACTTACTGTGATGCTCTTGACTGACACATACTTCTTTATGCTGCTTGCTGCAATTATCGCCTTAAGTGATTCTTGCGCTATGGTGAAAATTTGTTTAAGCAGATTTCCCTTCCTATTTTAGGCAAAGAATTAGAAGTGTCAAAACAAAATCCTCAGGATTATACTTGAGTTATTTCACTTCTGGCTATTTAGAATGTCAATTTGGATAGAATTCTTTGGTTAGGGGAAAAAAAGGAAAGTGGGAATGTTCTGCTTAAGAATATTCAAGAACATATGCAAAAAGTGTTTGGCTCCTTTGTACTGTAACATGCAGAGATTTGGGATAGCATTCATGAATACCCAACTCCTATCTGCCACTTATATGGTCCTAATTAATTTAGTTGGATTTAATGTACTGTATAGGAAAAAATGTCCTTACAGCCCAATCCTAAGAGTTACTCAGAAGTAAGGCCCACTGAGTTCAGTGTGATTACTCCCAAGTAAGTATCTCTAGGATTATTGTAATGTACATCCAACTTCTCATGGAAGTTCAGTTTATTGTATTTGATAGGTCTTACTCCCCAGAAAGCATGGAGTAGATTGCACCCGTTCGTTGTGTGTTGCTGTTTAGGAGAAAAGGGCTCAGGTACTGCTTTGCTTGGCATAACTCCCAGAATTCTTTTTTTTTTCCATTATGGAGATTATACACAGACTTGTGAAAGAATATGCACATTTTTGTACTGTGAGCCTACTGCCTTTTTACATTATAAGTGAAAACCAACAATCTTTAGCCTTTTAAATATTTGAAGGAATGCAAATTCGACTTCAGCAGTACACATCACTTGCGTCTTGCAGCAAAGACCCTCAACTTTGCCTCTCCTTTCTATCATGCTTACTGATTGGGGTGAAAGCACCATACACTAAGATGGGCTGCCTTAGCTTCATGGGTCACACATTGCACAAAGCTGCCTTAGGAGTCTAGATCTACTTTCAAGCAGTTTGTTTTGCCTCTCCTGAGAGAAAGCCGACTCTTTCTACCCAAGTTAATCTTATCAGATGTGAACCTGATTTTCCTCCTTTTACTTAATGCAAGTGAACTTCTTTGATATAATGTCAGTGCTTTCAGGTCATGGCTGTGTTAGATGTTTAATTGCAGTCAAAATGTTTAATTTGATCATCTGATCTTGCTGTAAAGGATCAGAAGTAATTTATCCCAGCTCTGTGAAAGTTTTGGCTAATTATCCCCTTTAGCTACAAATCCTCTAGGGCTATCAAAAGTTACCATTTCTGCAGGGTAATTAGCCACCCCACCCTCTCCTTTTGTATTAATTATGCTGTCACCAGCTAACTAAGTTTAATGATCAAAATTAATTAATTAACCATAAGCATAAAACTTGAAAGTTAGCAAGCAACTATAGACTGATGAAGTTCATGGAAACATGCAACAGTAAGAATACAGGATCCAATACTAACATGATTGTTGACCCTTGAAACAATATAGCAAAAAAAAAAAAAAAAACCCTAAGGAGTCTTGGGACACTTTAAAGCAGGGGTGGGGAACCTCCGGCCCGCGGGTCGATCCGGTCCGGCCCCTGCGGGACCCGACCGATCCGGCCCGCGGGACTGGAGGCTCCGCCACCACCCGCCTAGTCCCTTTAAAATCGGCCTATCTGCAGCTGCGCAGATCGCCGTTGAGGCCGAGAGGGCAATCTCTCGGCCTCAATGGCGATCTGCGCAGCTGCAGAAAGGCCAATTTAAACTAGAGGTAACGTGGGAAGGCGGCGGCGGCGGCGGCAGTTGCCGCCGCCGCCGCCGCCCGGAGCCTCAGGTAAGCGGCCGTGGGTGGGTGGTTGGGAGGGAGAGTGGTCCGAGGGTGGGAGGGGTAAATTCGCAGGGGGGGTGTCAATTTTGCGGTGGGGGGCAAAAATTTCGACCGCCCTTATGGGCGGCCCGCAGCCAATTTTCCCAATGTGGAAATGGCCCCCCACCGCAAATAGGTTCCCCACCCCTGCTTTAAAGACTAAGAGATTTATTACAAACTTTTGTGGACTAGAGCTCACTTTGGTGCCACAAGGCTTGTTTCTTGCTGCAACAGACAATCCCTTGGGAAGTAGTTACCATGGTAAACAATACAGATTCATCTTTGTCTTGTCTCAGACCCTTTGGCAAGGCAAAAATGCATAGTCAACATAAATGCTCGCTGACCTGGCCCTAAATCCAGACCCATTGCATTGTTTTCTGTGGGAAAGCTGATTTCCATTTATGCAATTTTGAAATATGCACCATTTTCCAGGAACATAACCCCTGTGTAAATTGAGAGCTGTTTGGATAGGTTGTAATCCTATGCATACTTACTTGGCAGTGAGTCACGAAACTCAATGGGACTCACTTCCGTGTAAACATGCATAGGATTTGGTTGCAATCCTGCAGAGAGGCCACTGACATCCCATAGTGTGCAGGACTGCAGATTAACAACCCAATCCTATCTATCAGGATGCAGTGGTGCAAATAAGGCGCCCACCACATCCTAAACAGGATTGGGCCTGTGCTGGCGTAGCCAGAGGCCTCCTCAAGGTAAAAGGACATTTGTCCCTTTACCCTGAGTAGAGCCCCAGCTGCCCTACGGGTCTACTCAAATATGTGCTAGCTATTTTGCTGGTGCACATTTGAACTGGCTGTGGAACACCAGCTAGGTCCGGGAAGGGGGATAGGATTCGACGGAATGTGCCACCACCGATCCCTTCCCCCTCCTGGGCCCGGCGACCCCTCCCCGCCCTCTGCTGCACCACGGGCACCTATTTCTCTGCTGTGGCGCTTCACCGTTCTATGGAGCTGGCGGAGCAGCATAGGCCTCTCCACCAGCACCGCTTACTCGTCGAGTGCCGCAAACATGCTTTCCGGCACGTTTGGGATACCTTAGATCGGCAGAGCAATTGCTCTGTCGGTCAAAATTTAGACAGGATTGCGTTGTAAGCCAAGCCACCAAGTGTTTCACTGGTGCAAAGAACTGATGCTCAGTTCAGCAAGTTTCTTAAGGCTGCAAACATTAAAACGGGCATATTTAATAGACCTATTGTAACGCCAAAATGGTTTTAATAGTGTGTAAAAAAATTCATACCAGGGACTTTACTACATTCTCTACAAATAACATTTTTCTTTAAAAAAACTGCTTAAATAAAGGATTTTAGCGGACAACCAACCATTAGTACTAATTGGGAGGCTTTTTACAAGTCCCTCGAGCTAAAGAATAAACTTCAGATGAATCTGATGTAGCAAACTGTGCCTATAATATGCTTTTAAACACTGAGCAGTTTTATATACAAATTTAACTAGCAGATTTATTTACCTTATATACAACTTAACTATACCTTAAACGTTGCCACGCATTATGAGCAAAAGAGGGGGGGCATAATTAGAAAGGTCAGCAGTGTAGTCCTCTGGAAGGAGCACCTGTATAGCCTTCCCAGCATTGTGTTGAAATGGGGTGTGTTCATAGAATCCCAGACTGCATAGCAAATGTCAACCTCTTCTCATCAATGTTGATTAACTGATGAAATCGCTAATGCTCAGTTACAGCTCTCATCATGGGGAAGCCACCTCTGTATGACAGCTAACTGGCAAACTATAGAGAATCATAGATATAGATTTCTGCTACAGAGTGAGCAATTCTCATGCCATTGACAGTAACTGGCACTGCTATGGAGATCTGGTGGTGAGCCCCATAGTAAGCCACTGTCCTCATTACAGAAGCTGTATGGCATCACTGCAAGAAAGAGGCTGTAGCTCAGTGGTAGAGCGCATGCTTTGCATTAGAAAGACCCAAGTTCAATCCCCTGCATCTTCAGGTAGGCAGAGAAAAAATCCTGCCTAAAATCCTAGAAAACTACTGCCAGTCAGAGTTGACAATACAGAGCTAGGTGGACCAAAGGTCTGACTCGGTATAAGGCAGCTTCCTCTGTTCATGCATGCCAACACTGTTTTAAGTTTCTATTCAATGTCTGTAATGTGTAGACTAAACAGCCAGTCATATGGCTGTGGCCGAAACTACACTGCACTGCATCTTGCCCCTGCCTCCGCCGAGCTGGTCGAAGGAGTGTCTTCCCGCCTGTTGTCCCTCCTGCTGTCCCGCCTTCTTAAGAAAGCGCAGCTTGTGTAAACACAAGCGCGCTCTGATTGGCCGAAAACCTTGCAGGTCTGCTCTTTACATCAGGGCCAGTGTTTACTTTTTAACAACCCTGCCCTGTGCATCTTGACGTAGTCGCAAAGGCAGCCGAGACAAAATCACCCACAAGCTTCACACACGTTTCTCTCTATTTCGTTTTAACACACACGTTGAGGAGTTTCGGGTACTGCTCAACTTCCCGTGTATCTCTGAATGAGTCAACATGGAGCAGTCGTGGAAATACTGTTCTGCTCTGCCTGTGCACACAGAACAGACCGTTCCCTTGCTGCAAGCAGCAAGCGAGCACCGAAACGCTTTCCCCCCCCCCCCCCACACACACACACTCGCAAATCTCTCCGATTGTTCCTACTTTTTCTTGTTACAATTAATCCTCTTGGAATAAACCTCCACAGTGATAGGAGTTTGGGCTATTATTTTTGAGTATTTCCCGCCATTCTGGGTTTCTCTCTCCTCGTCCTGTGGTTTCCTCTGGGATTCAGCCTTGAAATAAAATCTCCACGGTGATTGGAGGTAGTTCTGATTGGCATGCAGCCACTCTCCCCCCCCCCATCCGATTGGTAGGCAGCATTGCCTACGCGAAGCCGCACCTCAAAAGATGGCTAGGCACCATCTTTCCCGCTTTGTGCACGCCGCAGCACGCAGCTGCTCCGCGATGCTGTCAGAATCTCTGCAAAGTGCCGGCCGCAGTGCAGTGTAGTTCCGGCCTGTGGCTGCACCATTTGATTTCTTTCCAGGACGGAAAGGGGTAAACCTGCTCTTCTCTGCTGCTACTGTACATGGTGTGGATCCTTGGAAACTGCAAGTGTTCTGCAATTTAATACTGAGAATTAGTCAGAGAGGTGGTTTGCATCAAAAGGGGAACCCACGACAGATTGCCTTTATATGGAAAGTGGTGATTATTATTGCATCATTCTGAGAAAGAATAGAGAACTTCATTTAAAAAAAGAGATCACTTTGAAATCAGCCAGTGTACTGTACTTTTTCTTGCGTCCATCAGCTTCACAGAACATGCTTCAAAGAACAATTTTTAAATCTTGTAATTAAGTTTGTGGAGGAATGGCTGTCTGATCATGTTTTTTGATCATGTTTTTACCCCACAGGAAAGATCATTTGGGATTACTCAATATTAATTATTTTGGTACAAACAGCAACTTAAATACCTATTATTTAGTTACCTGTATCAATAAAAACAACTCTTAATGCATAAAAAAGCAAAAGTAAGTAACTTCAACATCAAGCTAGATAATGATGAAATCATTTTTTCATATGAGAAATTAATGCCCAATTATCCTTCAACAATAAAAGGAACACCTTCCTGCAATATCGACCGTTGATTAGGGAATTAAATTGGAATCTGACTGGCATGTCCAGTGTTTCCAGATAGCATTTCAGTGCCTTAAAGAACAATAAAAAGTTGCAGCTGAAATCATGCACTGTGTGATGATAAAGAACTATGGAAAGGTTTAATTCCATTTTACATCTCTAGTAACATAACACACATTGACATTCATGTTGCACTCCACTTCACAATTATACAGCTGTGCAGAAATTCCTAAGACCGACAATATAGATACAAGATAGAGGCATAGCTAGCCCATTTTCGGGTGGGGGTCTGACATTTTGGCACACACACACCCCCGGTCGTCGTCCTCCCCACCGTGCGCCGCCGCAAAAATTGAACCTGCAAAAAACAGCCTAAAAAGAGGCTTTAAAAAGCCTCTTTTAGGACATTTTCTGCATCCTTTCCACACCCCTACATGGTTCTGATCTATGGCTCTAAAGCCATAGATCTCACACACACACACACACACACACACACACACACAACTATTAGAGATGGTGGACGCACACACTACTATTAGAGATGACTGAGGGGTGATGGCTTGCTTCCTTGCTTCCCCTTGCACTGCACCCCCCCTTCAGAATCTTCCAAATGGCAGACTAATGTTAGAGATGGGGGACTGAGGGGTGGTGGCTTGCTTCCACTGCTTGTGATGGCTTGTTTCGGCGGCACTGTGGCAGCTTGGCGCCCCCTCCGGAGCTCGACGAGCCGCCCATGAGCACTCCGGGGGTGTGTGGTGCACTCCTGGTGGGGGGAGTTCTTACTGCGTTCGGAATCGTGCACCTCCCCAGGCGACAGCCAGTCAGACGCATCCTTCCTGGCCAGTCGGCAGTATCGAATGCAAAGCCGGAGAGGCTGCGCCTGCGCAAACTTGCAGCAGCCTCGCTAGCACCCTTAGTCTCGCTGGCTGTCCTCCAACCAGCGAGACTAAGCGGGCTAGAGAGGCTGCAGTAAGTTTGCACAGGCGCAGCCTCTCCAGCCTCGCATTCGATACTGCCGGCCGGCCAGGAAGGAAGCGTCTGGCCGCCTGCTGCCTGGGGGGGGGGGGGTTTGCATGATTCCGAATGCAGTAAGAACCCCCTGGAGTGCACCACACACCCCCAGATTGCTTGTGAGCAGCTCGTCGAGCTCCAGAGGGGGCGCCATGCCGCCGCCGCGCCGCCAAAATTAGGCGGCACGGCGGTGGCATGGTGCCACCTCCGGAGCTCGACAACCGTACACCCAGGTCCCAGGGGCCCCCGCCGCCCCTAACGACGCCTCTGACAAAATATAAATATGTATACGATCTGGTTCAATTATGCTTATATCTGCAACAGAAGTGCCACAATTCAGTGGCTCAAATGTATACGTAAGAATTTGTCCTTCTACGACAAGGGAAAACCGAATATATAACGGGAAATCCATGTACGCATGCAAAGCATTTTTTAAATGCATAGTAATGAAAACAGCTGCATATGCAAAACATTTTAAAACACACTTGGTATAAATAAGGACAGCATAAAATGTGGCTAAATTAGTGTATTTTCAAAATTATATTGCAATTCTTTGCCAACCAGTGGCACCTGGCATTGTACACAACACAAACAACAGTATAAATCAGAATAAAATAATTAAAAACCCAACAATTGAATATAAAATCCAATCCACAAACAATTTGCAAAAAGAAAAGAAAAAACCAAGAAACATAAGAATTCCAGCAGTAGAAATAACTAGCACCAATCGTCATGAACCAGGTCACAGCACTTTCTTGAAAAGCCAAGTTTTAACTAGCCACTCTCTAAGTTAGAGAACAACAGTGCAATAAAATAACATTCCACTCCTTTTCAGGGACCTGCTGGACAACACAATTTATGATGGCTTCACAGACAACTGAGGGCCAATTTATATATTACTGCAGTGATGTGGATTTTCCCCATTCTGTTACATTGAGCTTTGAATGTAAAAGCCATGTGGGTGGGGCCAATGATGTGGTTCCTTCTCATTAAAATAATGTTCCCTCCCAGGCAACATTCTTCCTTCGCTGCCGGGCAGCCTTACCCCGTGGCTCCTGCCTCTAGAAGTTACATTTGCAATAAGCAGGAATAAATCTTAAATCCTGCCTCTTCCCAAGTCTAATAGGGTTCCTAGCGTTCTGTCCAGAGACAGGGGTTAACCATGACAACATTATCCTACATACTCTGTTTTCAAAGATATATCTATATATTTCACAAATTCCAATGGGACAGATCCAGATCCACCAAAACCAGGATGATAATCTTGGTTTCTAATGGCCCAATCCTATCCCCCCTCCTTGCCACTGGAGCTAGTGTTCCAGCAGCGGGGTTTGTTTTATGGCCATCAAAAACGGCCTTAGGGAAGCATGTGGAACCGCGCGCTTCCATCCTGCTGCTGGAGAGGCTGTGGAGGCAGGATCAAGAGTGGCCATCGCCATTGGTAAGTAAGTGGTGGGGGTGAAACTGGGTGGGGATGCGGGAGGAATGGGGGCAGGGAGGCGGCAGGAGGGGATGGATCCAGCAACAATGGTGCATGCCAGATCCTATCCCTTCCTTTACGAGGTTCCCCACCCCTTTTTTTCTCCTTGGACTTGTGCCAGGTAATGAGCTGGCGCAGGTCCGAGGAGACCCACTGACGGTTGAGGGGCTTACGGAGGGGTAAGGAAAGAATTCTCCTTTCTCCTCCCGAGCCTCCTGATCTGCCTGCCCCGATACAGCGCGCACCTTTTTGGTGTGGTTGCATAGGTGGGGAGGGAAGATAGGATTGGGCTGTAAGATAAATACTGTAATGTAGTCCAACTGACAAATCCTATAGATGCTCAGCAGTGACAAAAATGAAGGTGAAATGAATGCACAGCACTTTCCAGCAAACAGTAGCGAACTATTGAGGCCTCTCTCCTGAAAAATACTGAGCATTTTGGTGGGAGGGAAAAAATCGTATCCCGCTCCAGCCCTACTCCAAAAAAAGAAGACTACTCACAGGATTTAACGACATGCTTAAATGTTTTGCTGAATCAAATTACTGCTCAAAACGGTTTCACAATTAAACTCTTAATTTTGTGTCCCAAACTGCACTACATTAGCATTTTAATTTTTAATATCATATGTCGTTTTGCTTATTTCAAATATCATATTAAAAATAAATGTGTTGAATTTTCAGCCATTCAAACAAACCCTTTACAACTTTGAAATTCCCAGCAGACACCCAAGCAATTTTGGATGCCCAAAAAGATACCTGCGCAATTGCTCTCGCTGTTGTATTTCATGCTCCTTGCGATGATACACTTCCTTTCAGCAGTGAACAGTGCTCAGTCACTGCTTGACTCGTTCGCAGAGCAATACTCGATGGTTAACTTCGTTCGCCAGTTTGTATCTGTGCTGCATTCAAAAGAGTACCAAGTCGCCATAGATAAATACAGAACAAGGGAAAGTCATCTGAGAGGTGAAAAATAGCTTGATCAAGGTTCTGCAGAAACTTCTTTCTCTCTTCTTCATCACAGCCTGAACTGGCAGAGTTTTCCTGTACTGTCCCTGGATCGAGAAGCTGTTCCAAAACTCTGCACAGGAAGAAAATATTTTCATATTGTAGTAGAGCATGCTTGGCTTGAACCTAGAAAGAAAAAAACCACACACAGAAAAGGAGCAACATAAGCATAAAAATACTGTTGCTCTCAGCAGCTCAGAAGACAGTTAAGAGATTTAGGGCCACCTTCCCACAGTACATGCATGTATAGCTCTTGATTTCTTAGTACTTAGTAGCTGATAACTCACAGCTTAATGTGTGAATAGCCGTCAATGAAAAGCATGGTGTGTGAGTGAGCAGACAAGATCCACCTGTGGAGTTCAGTGGCGTTGCTTATCTTGGTGTCACCCAGTGCGGAAAAGGCATGCCTCGGATCCAGAAGCCAGAAGTAATTTGCAGTGGCGTGATGACATCATCATGTCACTGCCAATTACTTCCGACTTGCTGAGCTTGGCTCGACCCGGAAGTAATTGCTGCTCCGAGTAAGTTGGCTCAGAGCAGCCACCGGAGCCTTTCGGAAAGGTGGACAGGGAGGGGCGACACCTTTGCTCAGTTGTCCTCGGAGCAGCGGCTCCACCTCTGAGCCGAAGCAGAGTCGTGTCTTTGCAAAGATGTGACTCGGCTTTGGCTTGGAGGCGGAGCCGCCGAAGAAGGGTGAGTCAAGGGGGTGTAGCCTGCAGGGAGGGGTGACACTCTTGCTCGGCTGTCTACGGCGGCTCTGCATCCGAGTCAAAGCCGAGTCGCATCTTCACTATTTGAAAACGGCTCATATCCAGTGCAACCCTCTCACTGTATTGAATAGGGCTTATTACTAGGTAAGCATGTATTATTAGATTGTGGTCTTACAGCGCAATCCAGTTAATAGCACTTCAGGTGAGAAAGTTCAAGTAAGGAAGAATTGGGTGGGGGCACTGTGCACCAGCATCATGGTCTAATCCATACATCTCATGTATAATGTGTAGTTAGGTCCTGACCCACACTATGCATGTTGAAATGTTCAATGTTAATTAACTTGTGTTCTGAAAAGTATTATTATTAACAGTATTTATATACTGCTTTTCAACAAAAAGTTCACAAAGCTGTTTGTGAAGTACCACTTTTGCCATTTTCTGGTGGAGTATAGGCCACCTATCCGAAATGAATGGACAAATGTTTGTTTCTTTATGTTAAAACACTATGATTGGCCATAAATACAACTTATCTTTAAGGTTACATCTATTCACAGGAATGGAACAAAGGTGATTCTCTGACCATCCAGTAATGCACTATGCTTACAGGCAACCACTGGTTCATAGCTATATCATGTACACTCAATTTGCAATTATCATAACCCAGAAATGAAATTTGTCTCTTAGCTTGATGTCTTCTCCTTGTTAACAAATATGGCACTATTTTCTTATGTGCCTAAGAGGAACGTGTGGCTGATTTTATGAGCCAGGAGGGGAGGAGAGGCATCTCTCAAGGAAGAGAAGCTGAAGACGCGGAGGAGTGTAAATACGCAGCTGCTCCAGTCTGCCTGCAGCTGCGTCTTCGGCTCCTCTTCTCCGATTGCATCTTCGGCTTCTTTTCCTTGAAATCCCACCCACCGTCTCCTCCCCTCTCCACTCATAAAATCAGCCACACATTCCTCTCTCTGTCGCACTCAATGCACACTCACCGCTAGCCCCCTGTGCAGGAGATTATAGCCTCAACCAGCCGTTCGGTAACGCCAGGCAACGCTCCAAGTCTGAAAGCACAACGCTCCAAGCCCGCCTGGTGAGGAAAGGAGGGGAAGCGCTGCCGGACGGAGCACATTTGCATGACAGCACATTGAAAGTCACCGCCCCTCACAGCCGCTTAAGAAACTGAGCTGCTGATCGGATAAGCTGTTAAGGTCCAGCCTGTTACGTACCACCAGTGGTATGCGTACCACAGGTTAGGAACCTCTGATCTAAATAACACCTAAAGCTTCTTCATGCTTCACAGCCCAATTCTAACTAACTCCCTGCGTGATAATGCAGTGGCACCAATGTGGCTAACACCAGAGGCGAAACTAGGGCGGAGCGGGCGGAGCACCCACTCCGGGCGCCATCGCCCGAAGGGCGCACCGCCCGGCGCCCCGCCTGCGAGTCTGAGTCGGACTCGAGTCTGAGTTGGACTCGGAGACTCGCGTGTCTGAGTCCGAGTCGGACTCGGAGACTCGAGTCCGACCGCCCCCCTCAATCGGGAGAGCCGGCTCGGGGACATCTTCCCTGGCCAGCTGCCCGGGGCCTCCTAAGGAAGGCACGCGAGAACGGTATTTATACCGTTCCTTTTGCGCATGCTCAGACTGTTACTGAGGGGAAAAGGCTGCCCTTTTTCCCTCAGTAACAGTCTGAGCATGCGCAAAAAGAACGGTATAAATACTTTTCTCGCGCGCCTTCCTTAGAAGGCCCCGGGCAGCCGGCCGGGGAAGACGTCCCCGAGCCGGCTCTCCCGGTTGAGGGGGGTCGCCGCCTCCCAGAGCGCGCAAGCCGCCTCCTCCAGGAGCGCGCAAGCCGCCTCCTCCTGGAGCGCGCCGCCCCCCCCTCCGGATCGTGCCGCGGCCAAAGGCCACGGCGATATTAATTATAGGGGCGCCACACCCCCCGTTGCTCCGGGCACCAGTGGGGGTAGTGACGCCCCTGGCTAACACTGTATTCCGTGGGGAGTTTCAGCCTCTGTAGGCCTCTGTGGGGTAAGGGAATATTTGTTCCCTTGCCCCAGGGTAAGCCCCAGCAGCTGTCATGGATCAGCTCAGACCTGCGCCAGCTCTATAGCAAGCTCATGTCCATGTTGACCCGGGAAGTTAGATCAGGCCCAGGAAGGGGTTAGGATTTGACAGGCACTGCTGCCAATGAACCCGCTCCCTTCCCGGGCCCGATCCACCTGCCTCCTCACCCCTGTTGGGTATGAAACCCTATTTACAAAAGTTTTTTGTCCCAAATAAAGGTGTCGGGGGAGGGGGCTACGATCACAAGGCACCAAATATGCTGGTCCAGCAGGAATTGGAGCTGGAAGTTTCATCTGAATTTTGGAGGAGTGAAACCTCCATTTGAATTTATGGAGTAAACAAGTCTCCATTTAAATCTGGAGTCCTGAACTCCATGGATCAATTAAGGGGGAGCTGATTACATGGCTCAATGAAATGTGTGGCCTTCCTGGCCTGTGTTTCTATGGCTCCTACCATCAGTCCTGTAAATAATAACCATGTTACTGGTCTGGCCCTTTGTTCTCCAGGCAGACACCTAACACCAAGTACAAGTAAATGAATGTTGTGACTACTGCACACATGGAATTAAGAGGAAATAGCAGAAATATCCTTCATGGATCATTGCCTTGTCGTGGCGAAGGGGCTTGCGTAAGTCAATGAAGCCATGAGCTATGCCGTGCAGGGACACCCAAGACGGGCAGGTCGTAGCAGAGAGTTCTGACTAAAAGTGATCCACTGGAGAAGGAAATGGCAACCCACTCCAGTAACCTTGCCAAGAAAATCCCATGAACAGTACCAAAAGGCTAAAAGATATGACGCCGGAAGATGAGCCCCTCAGGTCGGAAGGTGTCCAATATGCTACTGAGGAAGAGCGGAGGACTATTCCAAGTAGACCCAGAAAGAATGAAGCGGTTGGGCCAAAGCCAATAGGACGTCCAGCTATGGATGTGTCTGAGGTTGAAAGGAAAATCTAATGCTACAAGGAGCAATACTGCTTAGGAACATGGAATGTGAGGTCTATGAATCAAGGCAAGCTGGATGTGGTCAAAAATGAGATGATAAGATTGAACATTGACATCTTGGGAATCGGCGAACTAAAATGGACGGGCATGGGCGAATTTAAGTCAGGTGACCATCATATCTACTACTGTGGGCATGAATCCCTTAGAAGAAATGGAGTAGCCCTCATAGTCAATAAAAGAGTGGGAAAGGCAGTACTGGGGTGCAACCTCAAAAACGACAATGATTTCAGTTCGAATCCAAGGCAAACCATTCAACATTACAGTAATACAAGTGTATGCCCCAACCACTGATGCCGAAGAAGATGAAGTTGACCGGTTCTATGAAGACCTACAACACCTTCTAGAACTAGCACCCAAAAAAGATGTCCTTTACATCATAGGAGACTGGAATGCTAAAGTAGGAAATCAAGAAATAAACGGAACAACAGGCAAGTTTGGCCTTGGAGCGCAAAATGAAGCAGGGCAAAGGCTAACAGAGTTCTGTCAAGAGAACACGCTGGTCATAGCAAACACTCTTTTCCAACAACACAAGAGGCAACTCTACACATGGACATCACCAGATGGTCAATACCGAAACCAGATAGATTATGTGCTTTGCAGCCAAAGATGGAGAAGCTCTATACAGTCAGTAAAAACAAGACCTGGAGCTGACTGTGGCTCAGATCATGAGCTTCTTATTGCAAAATTCAGGCTTAAACTGAAGAATGTAGGGAACACCACTAGACCAGTCACATATGACCTAAACCATATCCCTTATGAGTATACAGTGGAGGTGAAGAATAGATTTAGGGCATTAGACCTGGTAGACAGAGTGCCTGAAGAACTATGGACGGAAGTTCGTAACATTATACAGGAGGTAGCAACGAAAACCATCCCAAAGAAAAAGAAATGCAAGAAAGCAAAGTGGCTGTCAGATGAGGCTTTACAAATAGCTGTGGAAAGAAGGAATGCGAAAAGCAAGGGTGAAAGGGAAAGATATAAACAACTGAATGCAGATTTCCAGAGAATAGCAAGGAGAGATAAGAAGGCCTTCTTAAATGAACAATGCAAGGAAATCGAGGAAAACAACAGAATGGGGAGGACTAGAGATCTCTTCAAGAAAATTGGAGATATCAAGGGAACGTTTTGTGCAAAGATGGGCATGATAAAGGACAAAAATGGCAGAGACCTAACAGAAGCAGAAGAGATTAAGAAGAGATGGCAAGAATACACAGAAGAACTATACAAGAAAGATCTGAATGTTCCTGATGACCACGCTGGTGTGGTCACTGACCCAGAGCCGGACATCCTAGAGAGTGAAGTCAAGTGGGCCTTAGGTAGCATTACTAACAACAAAGCTAGTGGAGATGATAATATCCCAGCTGAGCTACTTAAAATCCTAAATGATGCTGCTGTGAAAGTGCTGCACTCAATATGCCAACAAATTTGGAAAACTCAGCAGTGGCCAAAGGATTGGAAAAGGTCAGTTTACGTTCCAAATCCAAAGAAGGGCAGTGCCAAAGAGTGTTCAAACTATCGCACAATTGCACTCATTTCACATGCTAGCAAGGTTATGCTCAAAATCCTACAAGCTAGGCTTCAGCAGTACGTGGACCGAGAACTACCGGAAGTACAAGCTGGGTTTCGAAGAGGCAGAGGAACTAGAGATCAAATTGCCAACATGCGCTGAATCATGGAGAAAGCACGAGAGTTCCAAAAAAACACCTAATTCTGCTTCATTGACTACGCAAAAGCCTTTGATTGTGTGGATCACAACAAACTGTGGCAAATTCTTAAAGAGATGGGGGTACCAGACCACCTTACCTGTCTCCTGAGAAACCTGTATGCGGGTCAAGAAGCAACAGTTCGAACCGGCCATGGAACAACTGATTGGTTCAAAATTGGGAAGGGAGTACGGCAAGGCTGTATATTATCACCCTGCCTATTTAACTTATATGCAGAGTACATTATGAGAAATGCAGGGCTGAATGAATCGCAAGCCGGAATCAAGATTGCCGGGAGAAACATCAATAACCTCAGATATGCAGATGATACCACCCTAATGGCAGAAAGTGAAGAAGAAGCAAAGAGCCTCTTGATGAGAGTAAAAGAGGAGAGTGCAAAAGTTGGCTTGAAACTCAACATTAATAAAACTAAGATCATGGCATCTGGTCCCATCAATTCCTGGCAAATAGAAGGGGCAGAAATGGAAGCAGTAACAGATTTTACTTTTTGGGGTTCCAAGATCACTGCAGATGGAGACAGCAGCCATGAAATTAAAAGACGCTTACTCCTTGGAAGGAAAGCTATGGCAAACTTAGACAGCATAATAAAAAGCAGAGATATCACCATGCCAACAAAAGTTCGCATAGTCAGGGCGATGGTGTTCCCAGTAGCAATGTATGGTTGCGAGAGTTGGACCATAAGGAAGGCTGAGCGCCGAAGAATAGATGCTTTCGAACTGTGGTGCTGGAGAAGACTCCTGAGAGTCCCTTGGACTGCTAGGAGATCAAATCAGTCAATCCTAAATGAAATCAACCCTGACTGTTCCCTGGAAGGACAGGTACTAAGGCTGAAGCTCAAATATTTTGGCCACCTAATGCGAAGAGAGGACTCTCTGGAGAAGACTCTGATGCTGGGAAAGACTGAAGGCAAAAGAAGAAGGGGAAGGCAAAGGATGAGATGGTTAGACAGCATCACCAATGCAACAAACATGAAAATGAGCGAACTCAGGAAGATAGTGGAGGACAGGAAGGCCTGGCGGGATATGGTTCATGGGATCACGAAGGGTCGGACATGACTTAACGACTGAATAACAACAAGCAGAAATAAAACATTGCCCTGTAACACTTTTCACTGTCAACTGAAGGTCATCTATACAGTGTGCGGCATGAGTTGCTTTACTGAGAACACGTAATTATTTTTACATTTGGCTGCACTGATGTGGCAACACTGATTTTAACATGCTGGATGCAGGAGCAAATTAGCCAGGTTGCAGTGTAGTAGAAAATCAACTAGATGTTCATCATGAGAGCTTGGTATTTCAGATCCCTGTATACTAAAAACACTGAAACGGAACCATAACAAGCCAATGTTACTGCAAGCACTGAATGAACATGATCCCGACAGGAAAGCTGAATTCTGTAAGTCAGTGGTTCCCAAACTATGTAGCACCAGGACCCACTTTTAAAACAACACTCTATCGGGACCCCCCTAGCTTTACAAGACTTTCAGTTTCACTTTTTCAGCACTCAAGCCTCTGTTTTCATCCTTTTTACTATGGTGGTGGTGGTGGTGGGGAAACCTTCTGGAGCATTTGTGGAGCTCCATGTTCATTGAAACGGGACCATTCTGGTGGCCTCTTGCATTCCCCTTTGTCTGGCATTCAATATGAGCTGAGGCACAGTCAAGAGTAAATGCACACATATGGTTCAGTTTCACTTTCTATAGGGATCAATATCTTTTCTTAGTCAGCTTGGACGGGGGGACTTCCTTCTCAAAAGTTTGTTGGGGCCTGTGTTCATCGGATCAGGACCATTCTGGTGGCATTGAGTTCCTCTTGGCCTGCCCTTCTAAATGGACTAAGGCAGTCACCTACTCATGAGTAAATACACAGTGTTGCTCCATTTTGGTTTCCACAGGGCTCAATACATTTTCCTTGTCAATTATTATCAGCTTGTCAGTTTCAGTTTCACAACCCACCAAAAATCAGATCACAACCCACTTGGTGAGTTGTGACCCAGTTTGCAAAGCGCCGCTGTAAGTGGTTTGTGATAATGAATGAAGCTGACCCCAATTTTATGAAGGCCATCTTATGGATGAATAAAGCCACATTTAAAACTCATGAGTGAGTCAATTGCTACAATGCGCTAATTGGAGAGTTGAAAACCCTCAGCAGGTGTTACAGCATGAATTGAATGTAGTGGTTGTTTTTCTTGGGCCAGGATTTGGTTAAAATGCTGCTGTCGACCCTTATTTCCTCGACTGTACTGTGAATGTTGTAAATTATCTGGAAATGTTACAGGACACAGTATTGCCTACAGTAGCATCCCATGAAAACATAACATGACAGCAGGTTGGTGCTCCACAACATTTTGGAAGAAACACTTATGCACACTTGAACGGTAATTTTCCTGGTAGATGGACAGGATGTTGTGGGATAGTCAAGTGGTCTCCTTAACCCCATGTAATTTTCCAGTATGGAGTATAATCAAAACGTCTACAGTCAGGAACCTCAGGACAGTGATCATCTAAAGGCCTTGTTACGTTTAAGAATTTGAAGCGTTGAGTAACAACAGAGAACTGTGCCATGCTATATGTTGTTCAGGGGTTCAAAGATGCAATTTGTACCGAACATGTTGGAAGACTCTTTGAACTACTTCAATAATTGATAATACCTTATGTAACTAATAATATACAATTATTGCTCCTCACAATGCAACTTCATTATAAAGTGACTTTTGCCACACCCTGTATCAGGGAATAGAGAGCACTTTCAGATTTTGTTCTTACCTTACAGAGATGGTAAGAAACACAGCAGCAGGAAAAAAAAAACACATGTAATTTTAGTAAGCAAAGCCCCATCTCCGCACCCCCTCTGGCGACGCCACTGCACACAGGATACTTTTCACTCTTCTAATTTCTAGGCACGTATAAGAAACAAGACTACTTTTGTCGGAAACATAATATTATCACCAAATTAAATGCATATCAGAACAGTTTATCATGAGTAAATGTACAATTATCATTGAAATACCAGGCCAAAAAATTTGCTGTGAGGTAAATTGGTATCTCAGAGCAACCAGGAAGGTCTGACTTTTTGAGATGATAAACATTGTGAAGAAAGTTTAATCTTAAACGTGATAAAGTACAAATATCTATCATATTTCAAAGCAAAAGAGGACTTCCAGGCCTGAAAGGAGCTCATTTATTTTATTTTATTTTATTTTTATTTCGTGGCATCAATATAAATGTCTTAACTCCAGGGAAATTGCTTTTACTGGATTTTTCCCCCTGCATCAAACCACCAAGCAGGAATCTTGGCAAATAAACAGAGTGAGGGTTGCTTGTTGTGTTTGCTCATTGATTACGAACATTTCATTTCCACATTCAGAGCTACTTGATTTGTTATCTCATAAAAGAACAGGTTTAGATATACTCTCCATAGGATACAGAAAGGATTAAATAAGGAAAAGTATCTAGTAAATCTCTCACACATCTTCCCAGTCACACTTCAAACACTGTTTGTCGTAACACAGATTGGAAAATAATATTTGCCAGAGCAGCCCAAATAACTGCAAACAAACATGACAGCATACATTCAAAAGAATGGAAGCGCACCAGTTAGCTTACAGTGGCGGTCTTTCAAGGCTTCCCACCTTGCACTGGAGTGCCAATGCAGACAACATGGTCATCAGATGGCAACTGCTCTAAATCACTCCATGTAGCAGCAGCCATATGGCAAGTTCTTCCCGTGAAGATTGGGTACTTTAGTTCAAGCCACAATAGACCTTCTATAGTCATTTGTGAAGGCATATGGAAAAGTGTTCTCATGACTTGCTCCACATTAATGGTGACAGATGCAAAAGGTGTAATGTAAAGGGGCTCACATTTGGTGGCCTTAACATGTGCACCTAATCTGGAGTAAAGACAAGGAAAGGGGCAGGAAGACAATACAGATAATTGCTATTGATATATCTGTGTTGCCTCAATCTCATGAAAACTAATCCTTGTCGGTTGCCATATCCTATCCTCCCTACCAGACCTTGAGCCCCAACACAGGGCTGCTCAGTTCTATGCCAGCTAAAAAGCTGGTGGAGAACCAAGTAGCTCCACTGCAGCAGCTGGAGGTTTACCCGGGGTAAGCGGGCAAATGCTTAGACAGAAAAGTTGGAAAAACGGCCTCATCCTATTAGGCTCATCCCATGGCACCGCTGGAATGAGCATTCTGGCAGCGTAAGGCCCCTCATGGCAGTTGCAAAATGCAACAAGCTATTCAGCGCAGTCTGGTCACCACTGGATCTACAAACCAGCAGACTGGGGAAGACTGCCAGCACTAGTAAGTAAGAGCAGGCGGTTGGAGGGAGGGGGAGAAACGGGGTGGGCAGGAGAGTGGATCAGGGCCAGGAAGGTGGCGGTATTTGCACGCACCAGTATCCTAACCTCCTCCTGGCGTTGAATCTCAACCCAAATCCATGTGGACTTGCGCCAGCTATAGAGTTGGTGAAAGTCCGAGTAGACCCAGTAGCCCAGCATGGGCTTACCCCAGGGCAAGGGAACAAATGTTCCCTTACCCTGAGGAGAAGTCCAGACGTCGAAACTCCCCCATGGGTTTCAGCGAGAGCCATGTTGGTGCTGCTGCATTGCCGTGGGGGAGTTAAGTATAATTAGGGTGATAAGCAAAATTACAGTCTGGTACAGGTTTGTAGATCCAGTGGTGACTCCTTGGAAGGAAAGCTATGGCAAACTTAAACAGCATAACAAAAAGCAGAGATATCACCAAGCCAACAAAAGTTCGTATAGTCAGGGCGATGGTGTTCCCAGTAGCAATGTATGGTTGTGAGAGTTGGACCATAAGGAAGGCTGAGCGCCGAAGAATAGATGCTTTCGAACTGTGGTGCTGGAGAAGACTCCTGAGAGTCCCTTGGACTGCTAGGAGATCAAATCAGTCAATCCTAAATGAAATCAACCCTGACTGTTCCCTGGAAGGACAGGTACTGAGGCTAAAGCTCAAATATTTTGGCCACCTAATGCGAAGAGAGGACTCTCTGGAGAAGACTCTGATGCTGGGAAAGATTGAAGGCAAAAGGAGAAGGGGAAGGCAAAGGGTGAGATGGTTAGACAGCATCACCGATGCAACGAACATGAAAATGAGCGAACTCAGGAAGATAGTGGAGGACAGGAAGGCCTGGCGGGATATGGTTCATGGGATCACGAAGGGTCGGACACGACTTAACGACTGAACAACAACAACAGGGTTGTATCCCATCTGCCACCAAAATCTGTAAATTCAGATACCAATATATGTCCTTTCTGTTTTTTTCTCTAGGTGACCATGGTAGCATGTTCAGTATGGCAACAGACGTGAATGGACAAGAAGTGCAATCATGCAAAGAGTGAAAAAAGATCATGTGTTGAAAAGTTGTACAAAACTGAACATTCATTTTATGGTAACAATACTATGATGCTAGTATTTCACATCCTGTGTTGGGTAACATCTGTGGCAAGACACCCAAATTTCATCAACATACTAACATGAGTATGGTGGTGTCTGTAATAACATTCAAAAACCATTAAATGTGGGAACAAACCTGTAACGAGGGTCTGTCTAAAATCTTTGGTCTGTCTCCATTTTGAGTTTCCTGTCTTGGTTTTCTGCCTGCTTGCTTCTGTAGCCCCAGTGATTGGCGCTTGGCCAGAGGCCTTGGGAGCTGTGCTTCAAGCTGCCTTGTTATTCCTTATCTGCATGGGAACCCTGATATCACAACTTCTCCCAATTAACTAGCTGCACCTGTGCTGGACATCACGAGCTTCTCAGACTTGGGAGGGGGAGCGAGGAGTGAGCTCATCTTTGGGAACTTTCCCATGCGTGTTGCCCTTTCATTGGTCTGCTCCCCCCTGTCAATCATCTTACCCCAAAAAGTCTACTTAAGCTACTATCTGGCATCCATCTTGGGCTTTTTGCTATTCATTCTCTAACTGGTCTTTGTTGGAGACAGTCCTCCCTATCTACTGTTACTCCTATGGCTTGACTTAGCCCTCTGCCTTGGGCAGGTCAGCCCTGCACCATCCTGCTGGGATGGCTATTCTCTTTTCTTATCATGGTGAGTGTGTAGGGACAAGTGTGTTAGCTGAGGAGTTAGTTCTTTGTTATTTTAGTGCTGTATTCTAGTATTTGAAAGTTATGCCTTTTTGCAGCAACTTAGTTGCCTGTATCTTTTACCTGTATCACTATACTTGGTTTTGCGTAGCCTAAACTTAATAAACACCTATCTATTTTACCTGAGAGTGTTTCTTTGGAACCCTGGAGACTAAGTCCTGGAAGCCTTGATGCTTAGTCACATACTACCTGTGTTGCACGTTGTATCCCTTGGCTGGCTTGGTTAGCCAGACCTGGGACCAATGGTTCACTCTGTACCCCTTCCCAGTAGCCTGGGACAGGAAGGGCTAGGAGGCACCCAGTGCTGGTGGCAGTTTTCTACCTGTACTATCCCCTTGGTCAGGGGTTAGTTGCTTTAACCCCCCTGTGGCTCAGGGGTGCCTTCTTCTCCTTGGCTAGGAGTGGACAACCAACCGATTAGAGAGCAAATCATCTCTGGCCTGGGTGGCCTGGCCTTGGATTGTGCCGGCATCGAGGCTAGAGGGGGTGGACCTCTCTATGACAAAACCCTTCAACGTTTATGGCAAGCTAGCAAAGCATATGTGCTTTTGTCTGCATGAGTCTTCTTATCACAGTTTTTTTTTTTTTTTTGCAAACTCTGCAGAAAAGAAATTCCTTTCATTTTTTGACTTTGTTGAAAGCACTTTAGGAGCAATTCAACTAGGAAATGGTTGTATCGGGTCCAAGAATTCAAATTTTTTAGATCTCTTTTAAAGACAACTAAATCAAAGCTACTGATATCTCATTTACAGAGACATAGCTAAGCAGAGCAAGAAATCAAATTTATATTGTTGTGGTTGCTGGACTATGAATTTATGAACCAATTTTTCTGCATTTTATGGCCATAGATACGTACACTGTCAGATGTGACAGTTCATTATATTATTTTTAAGGTGCTCTGATATATACCATCACAGGTTATGTATGAAATACATATTTCATGTCCAAAAAGCAAGATATAAAATAGTTTGTTCCACAACTTTTAAAGCTGGATTTGATATTGTTTTATTGAAATGTTGCAAGCCACCTTGGTGGACGCTTCAATGGGACTGAAGGGCAGCCTAAAAGTATTTTAAATAAAATAAGAATAAACTTCTTCCTCGAATTTAATGGAACTAAAGAGGAACAATCTTCTTTTTTCAATTGAGTTTGCTTAAGAGTGAGTCATTCTAAGCAAAGAATAATTGAAAGAAGGAACAGAGGAGTGAATAAAAATAATGATTGGGGGAATGGAGTGAGTCTAACACCTTCCGATCATGCCTGCAAGGGACTCTTGCCGGCGATCACCATGTCTAAAATCAGTTATCCTAGTTATGTACTGAAATAAATTCTGTGGGGAAAATTCTATTTCAACGCAATATAAGAAGAACGCTTGAAGTGCTAGTCGTATTGATTCAGAATACTTAGACCACAATTCTACACCACTTAGCAAAAGTGAATTCCATGAAAATCCACAGGATTTATTTCTAAGTGGATGCATTTAAGATCTGGGGGCCAAACTAACAAATAATGGATGGGGAGACCAGGAGAGTGAAGTGAATGGGTTTTAACTGTCATGTGAACATCTACATCCTGGGCACACACCAGCAAATCCATTCCTCATAGAAACTGATGGCTTTTTCAAATGTTACTGTCAGCAATGTTTTTTTTTTTAACTCTAACAACCAGAGACCCAAAGGGCAAGGTGAAAAAAATTCAACTTGATGTCAATTAAATCAAGCTATGCTGCTTTCTCATTTAAGTTTATGCAGATATTCGACAGCGAAGAATTCTCCGGAGAATAAACCTTGTGAGCATAGAGAATCAAATTCTGCACAGAATATTAAGAGTCTAAGTTGAAATGACGGGCAGTCCAAATCTAAGATATACAGGAAACAAAAAAAAAATGCATTGCAATTCCTCAGAGGTGCAGAAGTCTGTGCAGGTGTACCGAATGGCGCAGTCGACACTGAAACATATTTTGCCAAGTGAAATATGCAAGCAATTACTTTTACTTCAAAAGGACATTGATGGAAACTCAAATAAATTTTCTTATTAATGTAATTTCAAAACTGAATTGACCTGGTTTGTGATAGGGATATTTAAAACAAACAAACAAACAAACAAACCTTTCTGCTGCTTCTCCATTAAGTGTTTCATTCCTGGTCTTGTAACTACCAAATACAAGTACAGTACCTGCAAACTCCTACCGAACTATCAGAAAAATATCAGTACAGAATGCACAAGGGTCAGATTCATTGCATTCTTGCAGTGGCGTTCTTGGAAAATTCCACTGACCTCCACAGGTCAAGCTGCAAGAAACTGTAGTGAAGAGTAAAGTAAAACTCCCCTTTTCATTCTTTAAGGATAAATGGATTATTGTTGCTCTTCTTTCTAACTACTTCCAGAGAATTACATTCAGAACACACACCTTATAAAGCTGTGCAGAAACTGCAGCTCTGTTGTAGCGCAATTAGTTTCAAGACCTGTAGCTATTACATTAATTAACAAAAAGTAAATTTCAGCATGTGATAATTCACAAGAGAAACCTAGACAGAAAAATAATTTCTCATGGTTCTTCCACACTGATTTCCTTTCAAAGTAAATTACCTCATGGAAAACCAAGGATTCAGTAAAAGCTTTGCTTGTATTGAGAATATCCAAGAAGCAAGATGTGAGGCATTGTACGTCGCCCGGGCTGTTGGCGTGCGCCCAGCCGGGTAAGGGTACATCATACGCACTTTGGTTAGCCATCACCAGTGGCGTCGCTAGCCCTAAATTTATAGGGGGCACCCCTCGAATTGGCGCCCCCTTCCTTTTGTCACATTTGTACTCCTTGGCGCCGCGCTCAGGGAGAGGGGCGCCAAATCTTCGATTTATTTATTTATTTCCCCCCCTGCTGGGAGCGCACTTGGGGAGGGGGGCGACAAATCCTCATTTGATTTATTTATTTTCTCCCCTCCCGTGCTGGATGCGGGGCGAGGTGAAGAAGCGCTGTGCCGCAGCGAGGCCAGGGCTCGGGGGTTGGGTTGGCAGGCGAAGAACTTACTGGGGCAAAACGTTCGGTTTCTTTCCCTAGAAATACAATCGTTTCATGATCAAGAAATAAGAACAACGCAGGAACGCTGCTGCAAGAAGCCTCCTACCACTTACCGCAGATCAATGAATTTAAAGCCGAGCAAGCAACTTTGAAAGGGCAGGGCGACTTTTTGTTTCCATTCGTGTCAGGACACATACATAGAAGAGTAGGGCAGGCAGGCAGGCAGCGCTCCCCGCCCTAGCCCGTGACCTGTGCTCCCGGGCGCGAGCGGAGCTTGCTGCTGACTTGCTCACTCGCTCACCTGTGATTCAGAGACGGGGACGAGCGACGGGCGAGCGAGCAGCGAGGGGCAGCGCGGCTGGGACAAGTGGCAAATACGCTGGTGCTTGGATGTGAGCTGTTAAGCCTGTAAAATGAAGCCATTCCTGACTTCAGGCCAGGATTTAGACCGCCCTGTGTGCGTCAAAGATGAAGAGCCCATCCCGGGGTTTCTTATAAGCAGAAAGGCCAAAGGGGAATTCCAAAGGTCTGGAGAGCCGGCTGTGTGTGTGCGTGCGCCTCGGGGCAGGAGACAGGCTCCGCCGCAAGCCCTGCGCGCTTAGGTCCTCCTGTGTTCTTCAACTACGCGTAAAAGTGCCTGGTGGTGGTGTTGTTCTGATGATGAGCGTCTTTACGAGAAAGACTCCCTCCCCCTCTTTCTTTCAGAACTCAATCATACGCGGGCAATCCCCACTCTGCACACCCACATTCCCTACGGTAGGGAGGGAATTGTGTTCCTGAAATGTAGCGCCGAGGTGAGCGCGCACGATGGAAGGGGCTGGGTTCAGACTGAACCGCATTTGGTTTGCACTCTTTCTCAGTCTTCCATTTCATGTTGGTGTTCTTTGCTAAATCTGTAGATGCCCATTTCTTCTCCACAATAGTAATACCTTCATTCATTCCGGAGGAGCTCAGAAGCGCCTTTCTTTTGGCTCCGGCTGGAGAAGTACAATGTCTCTTCAAAGGGCAAACTGGCCTGGAGGCTTGGCGTCTTACCCATTTAAGAGGCATTGCCCTTAAGAGACATTGTACTTCTCTCCAGCCAAAACAGCGTCCCGGAAATAAAAAAAAAAATCCTGGACCTTTTGACGCCCCTTTGGTGCTTCCCAGAAGCAGCGCCTGGGGCCAAGGGGTACAGGGCCCCACATCATACGATGCCACTGGCCATCACAACTTAATTATACCACCGACCACAGCAAGTTCTTAATGCTTAGGTTGTTTTTATTCTCTTTCTCAAACTGGCACAACTTAACAATAATACAGATAACTGTTTTCCCTAGTTAACTTCACTGGGAGCTTCTGTCTTGGCCCCTCTCTAGCAGCCTCTTGATAGGGAGGTAGATACAGATACCTTCCAACATACGACTGTTGTTTCGTATCTCTGCACCTCTCACACTCTTCTTTCACTCCTTCTTCCTCGCACGTCCCAGTCCGGGGCGATGATAGATTCTCAGCTCCTCCCAACCTTCAGCGAAGGGCTTCAGACTTCGAACCCCGCAAGTAAGGCAGCCAGCCGTATGCTCCTCTATCTCGGTCTGTGTCGCCTTCTCTCTTCTCTCCTTCTCGTTATCTGGGTCTCTGTGTTTCCGGCTTCTCGCCCTCCCTAGTATCTCCCTCTTATCTTTCTCAGCTGTGTCTCCTTCCTCCCCCTGCGTCAGGGCTTGATTGATCTCTTGTGCTGATGCTCTCCTCCCAGCTGGTTCTGTTTCGTAGTTTCTAGGGAGTGTCTCTCAGGCATTCATTCACTCTCTTCTCCAGCAGTTCTCTCTGCATGGTACATGTGGTGGTATACTGTACTTGTACATGGTGACATGGGATGCACACATGTATTGGCATACATAAGACTAATGTTTTATTGCCTCCATTTTGTCCAGGGGGAGCCCACAAGAAATCAGGCCGCGACCCACCAAGTGGGTCTCGATGCACAGTTTTGAGAAACACTGACCTAAGGCAATCTTCTATTTAAGTAAAAAAAAATTGTATGGAACCTACAGAACTTGCAGTCCGTGGCTACCTTCTAGATTAGAATATCTAAAGAAAGAAAGCATCAGCTACATTATGGGAATTTACCTCCAAATACAGGTACCGGTAAATATGAATATCTTACAGACCCTGAAGGTAATACCTGCACCTCATTTTCTTAGCAATCGTTACTTACTTCAAGTAATACTCTCCCCTAATTAACTTGGACGTTATGAAACAAAAATACCTAAATAATGAAATATGTAAATTGTCAGGCTCTCTTTCCTAATTATACCTTGAGATTGCCAGTCACTATCCATTTGTTATAATTTTGTACTTAACGTCAAACAGAGCATTTATAGATTGAAATATAGTTCATGCAACATAACATGATTTTTTTTTCCATTTGCTGAGCACAATTAAAACTTCTTTTGACTCAACAGTTCAAATTGTACAGCATGTATATTACAGGAAAGGTATATTAGTCATATTAAAAACAAGTATGCGAAGTACACCCTCTGTATTTATTACTGAACGTTTGAAGTGTAAAACTCTCAAAGAAAGTCACACTAAATCAGCCCACTAAACAGACAGGAAGCTATCAAAAGGAAGAAATACCCAACATAAACAAAAACAAAAGATTCTACATGATTAACAGCCCGATCCACCAGAACGTTCCGGTGCCGGAACGAGCGGTGGAAGATGTTGCAAACGTGCCATAAGGCACATTTGCGCCTCCTCGAGAGCCGGGAAGGCTGGCGCAAGGCCGGCCTTCCCAGCTCCGGGAGGACCCAGCCAACGCTGGACCCAGGTAAGTCAGGATCCAGCGGTGGGGGGGGCAGTTCGCCGGGTGGGGGAGGGTGGCCATTGGCCCAGGCAGCCTGTGAGGGGGCGGGGACAGCCCTCGGCCATATCCTGACTCCCACTGGGCGCCGGGGCCTTTACACGGCCTCCTCTACTTCCGTTTGCGAAAATCCGAGGAGGTCGATTGGGGCTGCCTGCTTTTACACCCAGGGAAGGGGATGAACGTCCCCTTCCCCGATTAGACCTCCCATCCGGTGGCCACACTGGCTGCCGGTGCACAGGATCCAGCGGACGGCCATGGGCCGCCGGCCGGCTCCTGGGCAGGGTTGCGCTGTTAAAGAAGGCTAACAACCTACTAAGAATAATTATTGTAAAAAAAAGATACAGTACAGTACAGGACTCTATCAGCCATGCAAGGAACCAGGATCATAAAATCTGTTCTCACATTATGAGCCATTATACAAGTACACAACAAACACAAAGGCTAGTCCCAGCTGACTTTGGAGTTGATCAGTTTCTGAATGCCATTCAAACATTTGCTGTCAATGAATACAGTAGGATACGCTGGGTAATGAGAAAGTTATGGTAAGCAAAGGTACAACTCCTGGATTCCCAGGTGGCGGCAGTGGCCAGGGGGGCCTTTGCCCAGCTTCGGCTGGTGCGCCATCTGCGACCGTACTTGGATTGTGCAGACCTGACCACAGTGATCCATGCCACGGTGACGTTGCGACTAGATTATTGTAATGCGCTCTACGTGGGGCTGCCTTTGAAGACGGTTCGGAAACTGCAATTAGTGCAGAATGCGGCGGCCCGTGTGGTCACTGGAGGTAGGCGGTTCGACTCTGTCAGGCCGCTCCTTCGACAGCTGCACTGGCTGCCGATTCGTTTCCGGGCCCAATTCAAAGTGTTGGTTTTGACCTTTAAAGCCCTATACGGCTTGGGGCCAGGATATTTGAGAGACCGCCTACTTCTATATAGTCCGGCTCATCTCCTCAGAGAAGGCCCTTTTGCGGGTGCCGTCGCCCAAGGAGGTGCGAGGGGCGACAGCCAGAAACAGGGCCTTCTCAGTAGTGGCACCAACCTTATGGAATTCCCTCCCCTTTGACCTACGAACTGCTCCCTCCTTGGACACTTTCCGGTGAGGCCTAAAAACCTTCTTGTTCAAAGAAGCCTTCTGAGCCCCTGCTTGCCTTTTTTAACATCTCGCTGGTACAGGTGGGGGGTGCTGCTGTTTTTATGCTCCTGCTCTGACTGAAGCCATGATCTTTTAAATTGTTTTTAGAGACTGGTTTTATTAATTTTCATTAATTGTTTTTTAAAATGTGATATTTTTTATACTGTGTTTTTTGTATGTATTTTTTTTCCTGTTGTAAGCCACCTTGGGTCCCTTCAGGGAGAAAGGCGGGATATAAATACTGTAAATAAATAAATAAATAAACAAACAGATGCAAGGCATTATCAAATCAGAAAAAAATATATAAATACATTATAACTAATAACCGCTTCAGAGTTATACAGGCAAAGTTTGGCATAAAGATGTGACCGTAATTATGAAAAGCTAACTGAAAGAACGGTAACCATTTTGCATTCGTTTTGCATTCAGAGGCGTTGCCTTGGCATGAGATTTGTGGAATTGTACGAATTGCATATTTATTATTAGAGTACAATTCATGAAGCAAGGTTATATGAATGCAAATTTGTATCAAATTGCACACCAAAAGCAAACTCCGGTTTGTTTATTTTGTAAAAAATGTATGGCTAAGAAAACCATATTTGAAGCAACAGCAAATTAACAGGGCAATCCTAACTAGGCTTACCATATTTTCCCGACACTAAACCGGGACAACCCCCATAATTTTAATTAATTAATTATTATAAAAACCCAATTTCCTTCTTTTGTGGGCGCAAACCGCGCACTTGCCACCCAAAGGTCGGCCGAAAATTTTATTTATTTATTTATTTGTGGTCATTTTGGTCACAAATAAATGAATAAATGGCCATTTTGCCGCCTGCCCCTGCCACTTACCTGTCCCACCACCACCGTCGCCATCATCCTTCCTCACCGCCACCATCCTCACCACCGCCATCTTGCCCACGCCGTACTCACCGTCATTCTTGCCACTGTCCTCGTCCCTCACTGCTATCACTCGCTGTCCTCCGCTGTCTCTGCCGTCGCTTGGAGCCTGGCTGGCTGCATCGAAGCCGGCCAGGACTCCTGCCCACTCCAGAGCTGCCGCCGTCGCTTTTAAAAGTTTTAAAATGTACCTTTTTCCTGTCAGCCAACTTGGATCTCGTGAAATCTCACGAGATCCAAGATGGTGGCACCCAAATCTCGTGAGGGCACATGAGGCAGTTCCGGGATGGTCCCAGGCTTTCCGGGACGGATGGTAAGCCTAATTCTAACCAAAGTCCTGCACTGGGATGCAGCAGCACCGGGGCAGGCTCCACTGTATCCAGAACGGGGCTGGGGGCTGCTCGAGGCCTACTCGAGGTAAGGGGACCTTGTCCCTTTACCCTGAGCCCCAGCAGCCTCTATAGTGCTATTTTATTTATTTACAATATTTCTATCCTGCCTTTCTCCGCGAAGGGACCCAAGACGGCTTACAACAAGAAAAATATATACAAAAAATACAATAGAAAAAAAATAGTCACGTTTTAAAAGCATTAAATAAGAATTAATAAAACCAATATCTAAAAATTGATTAAAAATTACTACAATTAAAAGAGAAGCATAAAAACAGCAGCACTTCACCTGTACCAGCAAGATGTTAAAACAGGCAAGAGCTCAGAAGGCTTCTTTGAACAAGAAGGTTTTTAAGCCTCGCCGGAAAGCATACAAGGAGGGAGCAGTTCATAAATCAAAAGGGAGGGAATTCCATAAGGTTGGTGCCACTACTGAGAAGGCTCTATTTCTGGCCGCCGCCCCTCGCACCTCCCTGGGCAATGGTACCCGCAAGAGGGCCTTCTCCGATGACCTAAGGAGATGGGCTGGACATAAGGAGACGGACCTAAGGAGACCTAAGGAGACGGGAAGAGTCTGGCTCAGTTGGGAGCGCTGCTGTCTTCAAAGCCCAAAGACCGGTGAACTTGATAAGTTCGAGACATGCCGCCGGCAAAAAGCTGTGAAAGCCTCCAGGAGGAGAGATAAGAGCTTCCAGCTGCGTTGGTCGAGTGTGGGAGGCGCCAGCCAGCAGAATTGTCAGACTGTAAAAAGGATACCACCTGGAAAGTAGCCGTTCATGAAAGATTGGACATTTATCTATATCCTTGATGGCGAACCTGTGACACGCGTGTCACAGGTGACACGCGAGGTCATTTTGGGTGACACGCCAGCGTTTCCCCCAGGGCCCCGACACACCTTACATTTTAGCAGGTTTTACAGGCTGGTCTTGATTTGAACATTTAGGGCAGGGATTTTGGCAGACCTCTTTCAAATTATTCTCTAGCAAAACTCAGCAACAAAAAAAAGTCACTAATTGATGTTAAATAAAATGCAATGTGTTTTATAGTTGTTTTCAGTTCAGTTCAAAATTACTATTAAAAGTAGCAATAGTCAAAGTGCTATTAAAAGTTCGGGGGGGGGGAGGCGACACACCAACAGAGTCAGGTTAGGCATTTTCAAAATTTTTGACACACCAAGCCCAAATGGTTCACCATCACTGATCTATATTGTAAAAACCCCCAAGGGGAGTTAGGACAGCATACCCATGTACACCGCCTTGGATTAAAGTCGGAGGAGAAATCCAAAGACCAAGAAAGGCGGTATATAAATACTGTATATTATATTATATTATTATTATTATATAGAAGTAGGCGGTCTCTCAAATATCCTGGCCCCAAGACATATAGGGTTTTAAAGGTCAAAACCAGCACTTTGAATTGGGCCCGGAAACGAATCGACAGCCAGTGCAGCCGTTGGAGGAGCGGCCCGACAGAGTCGAACCGCCTACCTCCAGTAACTACACGGGCCGCCGCATTCTGCACTAATTGCAGTTTCAGAACCGTCTTCAAGGGCAGCCTCACGTAGAGCACATTACAATAATCTAATCGCGACGTCACCGTGGCATGGATCACCGTGGTCAGGTCTGCACGATCCAAGTACGGTCGCAGCTGGTGCACCAGCCGAAGCTGGGCAAAGGCCCCCCTGGCCACAGCCTCCACCTGGGAATCCAGGAACAGCTGCAGATCCAGGCGGACCCCCAAGCTGCGGACCTGCTCCTTCAGAGGGAGTGCAACCCCCTTCAAAGCAGGACGATACTCTAGTACCTGCATCGTGGATTTCCGGACCAGGAGAACCTCTGTCTTGTCCGGATTTAATTTCAGCTTATTAGCCCTCATCCAGGTCCCAACCGCCTCCAAGCACCACTCCAGAACCTCAATAGCCACCCTGGAATCAGGTGGAAAGGAGAGAGAGCTGGGTGTCATCAGCATATTGATAGCACCCAACTCCAAATCCCCGGATGACCTCTCCCAGCAGTTTCATGTAAATGTTAAATAGCATGGGGAACAAGATGGAACCCTGTGGCATCCCACACCTCAATGGCCAAGGTGCCGAACAGGCATCCCCCAGCACCACCATCTGGGACCTATCTGCCAAGTAGGAGCGGAACCACCGCAAAACGGTGCCCCCAACCCCCAACTCAGCCAGTCGGCCCAAAAGGACACCATGGTCGATGGTGTCGAAAGCCGCTGAGAGGTCCAGCAGAACCAACAGGGATGCAGTCCCCCTGTCCAGTCCTCAGCGTAGGTCATCCACTATGGCTGTTTCCGTCCCAAAGCCCGGCCTGAAACCAGATTGAAAGGGATCTAGATAATCCGCTTCATCCAGGGCCTTTTGGAGTTGAGACGCCACCACCCGCTCAATTACCTTGCCCAAGAACGGGAGGTTTGAAACTGGCTGGTAGTTATCCGTTATTGTGGAATCAAGGGAGGGCTTCTTCAGAAGGGGTCAAACCACCATCCGCCTCAAAGCGAGCGGCAGCACCCCCTCCACCAAAGAAGAGTTGACCACTCTCCCCGTCCACTCCACTAGCCCCTCCCGGGCAGATCTAATTAGCCAAGCAGGACAAGGGTCAAGCAGGCAGGTAGTCGGCCTCACAATCCCAAGGAGCCTGTTCACATCCTCAGGTTGTACAAGCTGAAAAGAATCCCACAACATTGGACAAGTAGATGCCAAGGGGACATCCTCAGATATTGTTAATGAGGCATCCAAGTCATGGCGAATCCAATTGATTTTATCTGCGAAATGTTTAGCAAACATGTCACAGCAGGCCACCGTGTGTTCCTCCTGATCTATTGGTGGGGCCTGATGGAGTAGGCCTTGCACCACATGGTACAGCTCCACTGGACAATTGCCTGTAGACGCAAAGGTAGCAGAGAAGAAGTTTCTCTTCGCTGCTATCACCGCCACGGAGTAGGCTCTATAATGGACCCTACTCCATGTCCGGTCAGACTCGGCACGAGTTTTCCGCCACCGTCGCTCAAGACATCTACCCCATCGCTTCATCATTTGCAGCTCCTCAGTAAACCAAGGAGCTGCTCTGAGCCTGCGGCGTGGCAAAGGTCGCTCAGGAGCAATCTCATCCACTGCCCTGGCCATTTCCCCATTCGAGGTCAAACAGGGCCTCAGACGAGTCACCAGTCTTGGCAGTGGGAAAGTCCCCCAGAGCCCTCAGGAAGCCTTCTGGATCCATTAGCCTCTGGGGGCGGACCATAGAATGCGGTCCCCCACCTTTGCAGAGGATGTGTGCTATTCAGATGTGTCCCATCTAAATGGCTAGCGCAAATCCAGGCAGCTTCATGTTGGGCTTTCAGGTCTGGAAAGAGGGATAGGATTTGGGGCAAGCCCACCACCCTCCTGAGCCTGATCCGCCCTCCTCCCTGTGACACACCTCCCCCAGCCCCTACGCAGCCTACCTGCACCAGCTGGGGCTCCGACGGGATCTTACAGCGCATGTGCTCATTCCGCCAGCAGAAGCTGGCTTAGGAATGAAAAGTTATAATCTTATACAGAGTTTGGTGCACTTAAATCCACTGATCTCAAAGGACAGATGGACATCCAACTCTGCAGTGTTATTGGAACTATGTTAGTGTTCCATAGTCTTGTTCATAGTTTGACAACACCAGTAAATACAGATTTTATTAGTGTTATTATTTCGATATACTACATGCTTAGTTACCTGCATGAATAGAAATAGGAAGAGCAGAAGACTCTTGTCCACTTTCGGACTCTCCCCACTGCTTTGGGGACTCCAGACGCCCCATCAAAACTCTGGCTGGGGAGCAGCAACTGGCATCACGCTGCCAAAGCGTGAGTCACCTCAGGCCACAATGTTCCTCAGGCCACACTGTTAGGGCCAACCCTCAGCCTCCTGCGAATCCTCACAAGGATGGGCCAGGTCTCACAGAAGAGGCCATGCCACCAGAACATAGTGGGCTGGCAGTTGACACAGTAGCAGAGGGAGAGAATCCTGAGCGCACCTTTGACTCGTAAGGAGGATGAGGTTGAAACCTCATCTTTGGTTGCTCCTCACAGGATGAAGTTCCTTCCACCTTGGGGCAGCGCTGCCCCTTTAAACGCAAGGCAGGGCCAGAAAAAACAGAGGGTGGGGGAGAGGCAGCCCAGCAAGGGGAGGGTCCAGAGATACTTAAGGCTCTCAGGGCCAGTCTTTGGCCAGGCTATCTGCTTAACAGGGCAGGTGTATGGAGGAGGCGGAGGCGGCATTCATCATCATCATCATGTGAGGCAACCCCCTTCCCCATCACTGAAATCTGAGGCCTGGTTGCAACCTCCTTTTCACCTTGGGACCATGGGGAATACCGAGATGGTGAACTATAAAAAAGGAAGAAAATGAACCAGCAACTGAAATATAGGCTTCTTGCAGCTTCTAGAAGCTTCCTTGAGAGTAGGTATATAACCCCCAGGCATGGCAATGCCCTTTGGATTTCAATGGTGGATGAGGAACTGCACAGGGGTGCTCTGGAATATTGTCCCTTTGGAGTCCTTTCATGGCCATCAGGAATCCCCAGTCCGCTGAAGGAATGTCGTAAACTTTTGTTTGCCCAATTCATATACTATGTATACTTCCTTTTGCCTATAGAAAAGGAAGGTTTTTACAGAAAATTTCGTTTCTGTATATAAGTTTTTTCTTCTGTATATCAAAACATCTTACCCTTTCTAAAATATATTGTGTTCCAATTGTCCTCGGCTACCCTCCGAATCTGGGAAAAACAGAGTCTAGATGAACCAGCCTCTGGATTTTAAGACAGCTCTCAGGGCCACGTACACGTGCAAACAAATGTGTCATCAAAAATACAAATAAAAAGTTTGGCAGGTAACATTTATTTATTTAAATTTATTTTAAAAATGTATACCCTGCCTTATCCTATGCCAAGGCAAATGCCCAAGGCAGGGCCCAAGACATGAGTGCTTAATATTTCAGTTGCTGGTTCACTTTCTTGCTTTTTTTATAGTTCACCATCTCAGTACTTTCCCTATCACATACCAAGTTGAAATATAACTAAATCTGTCTATTGCTAACCACCTTGTTTTAATTACGGATAAATAATGGCATATCTAAATAGCAAATTTAAATAAGTTTCCTTAATTATTGCCAATAAAAATGCACTAGGAATAATTGTACCCTTGCTATAAAATATGGCAGTTTTGAAGCAAAGGATTTAAGGATAATTTTCTAATTTATCACTAATTAAAATGCTGTATTCTGCATCTAAAACAAGCTGAAAGTGGTAATATGTAATATTCATGAATGTAGAAGTTAAACATTTGATCATCTTTTGGACTCTATGGGGAAAAGGGCAGCAATTGCAACATCAGCAGGACTTTTTCCAACACAATTGAACAAATATTTTAGGATGATTAATCTATTACAAAAGTAAATGTCTTCAAAAGGTGATTAATTAAAGAACTAATCTTGCATTTTACGGCTGTACAAATAATTGCCAGGAAATTCAATACTACAACTCGCCGTTGGGAATTTATTTTAAATAACCTCTGAAGAGTGCCCAAAAAAGTAAATTGTTACTTGCAATTTATGTAAGTCCAAAAAATTACCCGCATAAAAAATTTAGCCAAAGTCAGTATTTAGAACAACTCTTCTTTAATCCTTTTGTATAGAACCAGACCCTGGAAGTCTTACTTGTCAAACAATGTGGTATCCGAGTTGCTCAGAGTCACAGAATGCCTAGTCTCTACAAACAATCACCATTTAGAATTTCAATTTGTCTTCAGAGTTGATGGACTCTTAGACTGCAATCCTTTACATACTTATCTGGCTGTATTCAATGGGGCTTATTGCTGAGAAGCCACGTATAGGATTGCGCTGCTCTTTGATCAATCCCTAGGCAGCAACTGTATGGGGCTCACAGAGCCCAACATATATTGCAAAGTGATCTACATATAAACTTTGGTCGTTTCTAAGGACTGGGATTCACACTAGACCAAAAACTGCAGACATTTTTCATCATATGAATGGCAATTAAGGATGTGTTGCAAGCTGCTGGCAGTTCATGGAAACTCTCTGTGAGGTGCATGCTTTCATTTTTCCATTAAATGACACGTTTTGTACCCCTAATATTGTGGGAAACAGTAATCTCACATGTGTGATAGGTGGCCAAAAGACATGACAAAAACAACAACAAACAATTAATGATCCCCAAATGCATGCTGTGTACCAGAACAGCAACTTGGGTTGGGCGCTTAATCCAACCCAACCTCTCTCAGCAGTCCTGCACCATGTTTGCAGCATGTCATGGCACAGAACCCTCTTCCTTCAAGTAGCTTCCTTTGGTCACTCATAACCACAAATCCCTCCTACCCGGGCAGCCCAATCCTGTGTAAGGCCGGCTGCCGCATCATATCTTGTTCCCGGGCTGCCCCAGGGCAGCCCAGGAGCACCTCGAGGGAAGGGGACGATTGTCCCATTCCCCGGGTGCAAGCAGCCTGAGGCCCTATGGGCCTACTCGGATGTATGCCAGCTCTGAAGCTGACGTACATCCGGGGTGGGGGAGTAAGGCCAGCCAAGCCCGGGAACGAACTGAGGATACCGGCGGACCTCGCTGCCAATATCCCCGCTCCCTCCCAGGCCAGGTCGGACAATGACCCCCCTCCCTCTACACCCCTGCCCGCTCTCCCCCCCCCCGCCACGGCCACTGCAGGGCTTATCTTGCCTGGCAGGCGCAGGGATGGTCCACCGGGGGAGAGAGGGCTGCTGGCCTCTGCTCCGGCTGGTCTTACTCTCTGGGTGACGTAAACGTGCTTTATGGCACATTTACGACACCCAGTGCCAGGGGAGCGCACTCTCCCGGCGCTTAGCTACACAGGATTGTGCCGTACAAGGGAGTGTGGAAGACTATACAAGAGATGGCAACACTCTCATATTTTTCATTTAAATATAATCAATGGTTATATTGAAAGTCTGTTACTCTTCCCTTGTACTTATGTATGCTTAAACCAGATTTAATTTTTTTTAAAAAAAATCCCTCCTCCATTTTCATCTTTTATCTCCCCCTTCAGAGCCTCATGAAAATCTCCCTGCCCCACAAAAATGTTGAGCAATTCAAGAAACAGAGGGAAACACTTTAAGCTTAAAAGCAAACTTTTTTTTCTTTTCATTTTCCAGGGCTTACTGAAACATTGTCAAATATTACTCAGGAGTCTTGCTGTATTTTTTAAATTTGAATATAATAAATGATGGTGTACATGATGATGGAAGCTCTTTGCCCTTTTGTTTTCCAAGTCAGCAAGGTGAACCAGTTGATGGGAGCATTGTTGCCAAATTGAATGCCTGTAACCTTGCTTTGTTTTCAACAAATCAGTGCACATCTGTGCCTCTGAATCACAGTCCATTTATCTGAAGCAAAGGAAATGTTCTGTTGAGACTTGATATGCGATTCTGTGTGAAATTAATTTTTACTGCACTTTTGACAATCACTTTTATGATTCAAAATGAAACCAAGACTAGAAAGGAGGCAGACAGATTTTTTGTTTCTTTTGTGATTCTGAAGTTTCCTCTTCAGTGACTGGAGAAAAGTACCAATTTTCAACAGCTGACTGATTATATAGTCCCGCTTTGTTGTTTCTTTGCCAGTATATATTAGGAGGGTGTTATTGCAGGGGAAATAGCGAATTCTTCCGCAGCTCTTAGAGGAATAATTTCCAGTGTGGCTGTGTTTACATGAAACTCTGTATTGTAATCATTTCCTGGTTGACTGGAAGAAAGAAAATTCCACAAAGAATAATGGATTACATCCACAGGAATGGTCATGCAAAGGCACAAGGGATCTTCCCCATTCCCTCTTCCCCACTGCACCCCCAGGTCCTCCCAAAAGTTACTCCTGAGGATGGAGAGACTATTGGGAACGACAAAGGATGTGGTAGAAAGGGCTGCTAGAGGGAGGAGAGGGGAATCCCCTGAGGCCAGCCTCGGGCACCTACTGGAGCTTGGGGAAGGTGCCTGGAGTCTGTTCTGAGGATCCCGTCCCCACTCCTCCAACAGCTCCCACTCTCACATCCTTTGTCATTCTCAATAGAACCTCACCCCTCAGGAGTAGCTTTTGAGGGGTCACAATGAACTGCAAAGGGAAGGACTAGCTTGGGAAAGACTCCTTACGCTTATGTGACAGTGGATACAACCCAAACTCAGTTGGGAAGTGAACTGCTGTTTACACTTGAATCAAAATCATGAGGCTCTGATCTCTTAAACATTTGGATACAAGGGTGGTATCAGAAATCAGTCTGGTCAGGCACTAGGCAAGGGACCACGTCCATTAGAGTGCTCACCTAGCAGAGCTGAACCTTCAGACAACTCTCAAAAGTAAAATGCAGCAGAGGAATTTTGAATGGTGGCACAGAGCTTGAAGCAGCCTCGCAAATAAGTCCATAGTAGTTGCTAGCCCACACAAGCTAGTAATGCCTGTCCACAGATTTCTGCATTGGTTACTTGTGGCAGAAAAGGAACTAAGGACCAACTTTTGCAAAGTACTCCCTGCCTGATTGCCTGGAGACAATTTTCACTTGCCACAGGAGACCAGGTGCAAACCTGGTTTTACTCCACTTGATAATCTTACTGATGGTTAATTATGAAACAAGATAAAATGAAGGATATTCACGTTCCCACGGGGAAATACCAAACAGAGCAATAATTCGTTTTGGGTGTGTGTGTGTGTGTTTAATTTTGATTAAAAAAAATTCAACTGCTTCTGAAGTCCAGAAGACAAACAAGAGGCAGTAACTTTAGCCTGGTTCTCATGGAACTGGTAAAGCAGTGACAGGGCTATACCATTTCAGACAGTAGGTAAGGAATGATATTCTGAAGGACTGGTCCTCCAAACAAACAAACAAAATGTCTGCGTGCAGAAAACGAGCAAGTGAAGGAGAATGCTAGGCTAGAACACTTTTCCCTAGTTTTCTATTGTTTGTATGAAGGAACAATCCATCATGTGAGGGCCCTCCTGCAGTTTGAGTAGTACAGCTCAGGTACAGACTTATCACCTCAGTGAGAATCTGGCCTTGGGTGAGCCACTGGCTACTATTTGATTGAATACAAAAACCTACAGAACGGTTTCTAAAGTTCATCTCAACATTTTTCCTGTTGGGTGTCTAGGTATGTTTCAAAAGGCCATTGCTGCAGGTGTGCATTTTTGGCAGGGGGCTCAAGTCTGTATTTGACAGTTACAATAAAAGTTGAAAGTACATCACCATTTTTGTTTTTAGCTAAATAGATGACAATCAGTTCAACACAGCCAAATGGCAGCTTTCACACTCCATTTTTATAAAAACCAAAGAATAAGAACGCTTCTAGTAGCCTTGAATTATTCCATTAATTCATATCTAAAATATGGTAAAATAAAATTTATATAGGAACTGGAGTCTAAACACTTGCTCTCTTACAGAATTAAGAAAACTCTCTGCTAATATAACTGTACTGGACTCCTTTCACTTTCAGCAAATGCATCAATATAAAAAACATGTTTTGCCCCAGAATAAGAGGAAAACAGTGAAAGCGGATACATTGGTCAGTGTATGTGAAATGATTACTTGTTTTTGTTTGGTATAAGCAACTGTCCACAGTGGCCATAAATTATAAATAGACAGCACTTTAATTTGCTTTTTTTTCCCCCCTGTAACATGGTATTTACAGCACATCCGCATGAAGGGATAGGTCTAAACTGAATGAACATGAAGAAAGTGAACCACATTTCTCTAGAATAATTTGTTTTTGCAAAGAAGCAGGTATGTGGTATAATTAAGCAGGGATGTCCACAAACAAGGCAGGGACATAAACAGGTGCATCTTAATTATCCATAACCAACCAAGATTAAGCAACAAGAAAATGATCCCCGGACTAATGAACGTACAAAATAGGCTATGCTTATTTACAAGATGCACATCTGTCATTTTCATTCAGCCATCGTGAAGGAAACATTGAACAGTAGCTAGTCATTATAAGGAAGAAAAAAGGAGGGTAGGGTAGTCAGAGACTGGCATTTCACATAAAAACTCCTACATTGGCTATTTGGAGCTGGTCTGCATGTTATATTGTTTGGGCCCTAGCCACTTCCTCATCCCCTCTTCTTCAACCATAATCTCTGGTGTAACCTTTACTCTATGAAGAATTACTTGCCTATCCGTATGCGTGTAATTCATCTGTGGAACTCCTTGCCACAGGATGTGGTGATGGCACCTGGCCTAGATGCCTTTAAAAGGGGTTTGGACAGATTCATGGAGGAAAAGACCATCACAGGTTACAAGCCATAAGCAACCTCCTGGTTTTAGAAGTGGGTTTTCTCTGTGCCAGGTGCAAGGGAGTGACAACGGGAAACAGGTTATCTTGTTGTCTTGTGCTCCCTGAGGCACCTGGTGGGGCCACTGTGTGATACAGGAAGCTGGACTAGATGGGCTTTTGGCCTGATCCAGCAGGGCTCTTCTTATGTTCTTATCCGCCAACAGGACATTTGGCACCAGAGTGAAAAATCTCCATTCAAGAGGAACAAGTCATGTGTAAGTTGGCACTGACTAGGTATTGCAGGGATATCATGCTATTGCTGCTCAAAGAGACCTGCAGGTGTTATCCTGCAAACATTAAGTACAGATGGGATATGCTTTAATGGAATGTGCAAGAACACACTCACATACTCCAGAATGGAAAGCTACATTCTTCCAATAATAATTCCATAGTCGATATTAATTCCCTTCATGAAATCCATTTCATTGCTTCTTCTGTTGAGGAAACACCTGAGTCTTCTGATTAAGTGTCATCCTCAATTTTGCCACACAATGGAGACAAAGTCACAAGTACCCCCATCTTGGCTGCATAGGATGACTTTTAATCCCTCTTTCTTTGCTAGAATTCCACAAAGCTATTTCTTCTTATATACAGGAAAGTTGTAAACCATTTATCATTCTCCTATGGACTGGTCTGACATGTTATTTTGTATATTTCCTTGCAAGCTGTGGAAATCATCTGCAGCCAAACTAGGTTATGGCCAACAAGGTTCAAGCAAGCAGTGTGCCTTGTATTGTGACAAGAAACTTCTGTCTTAGTTTTATATGAAAGCCAAAACCCAAAGAGGAATTCTGGCTATAGAAAACTGGCAAGTTTTATTTTTGAAATACTGTATACATTAATTCCATGCCATTTATATCTCTCACGGATGATCACTACTTAGCACATAGGTGAAGACAAAGGCAGACAAAAGAAGTGGTCAGGCTAAATGATTGGGCTAAAAATGGGCTAAATAATTGATTGTTGCATGTTCTCAGCAACAGCCTACTTCCATCAGTGGTCTGATGCTGACTGAGGAGGCCAAGAGGCATACCACAAAATAAACCAAGTTAACCAGATAAAAATAAAAGCAACAGGTTAAAAATGCAATGCAATTGTTGGAGCATTAAACACATTGTGAAAACAATACACTGCCAAAAAGGGAGATGGTTTTCTTCTTGCATGTTGAGAACCATATATATTCCATGTTTAGGCCTTAATAATCACATTTCCTAATTCAAGTCTCCTGATACAACAGCCCTTAGAATTTGTTCTGTTTAAGTAAAGGTGTTACATTTTAGTTGCTGGTATGACTTTTAATTTTTGCAACTGCAGTTTATCTTGTGTTTCATTGTGTTTTTGTTGTGTTTTTATAATGCCTTTGTAAACCGCCCTAGGATTGCAATTGAATAAATAACTAAAAATACTAAATAAATAACTATAATAAAATAGAGATTAAGTTCACAGACAACATGTTTATTGCTGTATCATTAAGACAAAGAGTTTAAATGAATACTGCTATAATAGTATTCCAAGGTGGTCTTCCAAGTACCACCAAGCTGCCCTAAGTTGATGTTGGGGCAATACATTGAGAGTTGGTGTGGCACAGTGGCCAGGGAAAGGCATCACAATGTTGCACTACGGACACCTGGCAAAATTACTGGACTCTTTGTCGGCACTGCAGCCTTGGTGCCGGCCTAGGGTGTCGCTTGCAGCACCTAAAAAGTAGGTGGCACCGAGGCCTGTGCCGCCCGCCTGCCCAAGAGGCAGCTCTGTGGAGCGGGTAAGTCCCACTCCGAGTGGTGTTGGGTTTGGGGGAGGTGTAACAGGGCGGGAGGGATGGAGAATGTGGGTGGATCAGGTCTGGTGGGGGGTGAGATTGGGATCCTCGTCAGACGCCATATCCTATCCACCTCCCAGGTCTCCAGTCCTGGTTAAGTGCTGCTGAATTAGGTGCTGCTGACCTGAGTAGCCCCACAGCGGAGGCTGGGGCGTTACTTGGAGTAAGGAGATGAGTGTCACTTTACTCCCAGGAAACCCCCAGGCTACTTGGTTAAGGTTAAGCCTTTCTTATGAGGTGAAAGAGGTCATAATGGCTAGCTGTACTGGCCAACGATGGCAAGCTAGTGCGCTCTCTCTCTCATATATATATATATATATATATATATATATATATATATATATATATATATATATATATATATATATATATATATATATATATATATATATATAAATATAAATATGGATTAGGATGGTGTAGTGGTTTGGGAGTCGGACTTAGACCTGGAAGACCTTGGGCCAGTCACTATCTCTCAGCCCCACCTATCTCACAGGGTTGTTGTGAGGACAAAAAGGAGGGGAGGAAATATGTACACCACTCTGAGCTCCTTGGAGGAAGGGCGGTATAAAAATGTGAAAAATAATAATAAATATATATATTTAGGATTGTATTTTTTGCCTCCAACTAGAGGCTAAAAATACAGGGACAATGTTACTAGGCTGCCTAACAGGAATGTTGTAAGAATTACTAAGATGGCAATCTTATACACACTTCTCTGGGAGTAAAGGTGCAGTCCTGCCTAGATCTGCACCAGCGGAGCAAGTGCTCCACCGGGGCAGGCTGTCACGCAAATGTGCCATAAGGCATGTTTGCGCACCTGCAGAGTAAGTGGTTTGGGCGCTGAGGCTGGGGCTGCTCACTCCACTGCTGAATGATGTCCATGCCGCTGGACACAGGTAAGTCCTGTACTGGGCGGCGGGAGGGGGTAATTGGCCGGCCAGGTCAGGGATGAGCGTGAGGATATCTGTGGCGTGCTCCACTGATATCCTAACCCCCTTCCAAGGCCCGACCAGCCTTACATGGCCACCGCGGATTTGTGCCAGCCATTTCCTGGCGCACATCCGAGAAGGCCTATAGGGGCCACTGGGGCTCTCCCCAGGGGAAAGGGACAAACGAGGTGTGCCCCAGCTATGCCAGCGCAGGCCTGATCCTGCACAGGATCCGGTGCAGCGTGCTGCGTTGGGTCTTGCACAGGATTGGGTTGCCCGTCTCATTGAATTTAACAGACCTTACTTCTGAGTAGACATGCATAGGATTGTGCTGTAAGACAAGTGTTATTTAAAATAAATAAGTATTTTTATAACTATTACTATGACTACTACAGTATTAAATAATTTCCACATGAATATATACAAAAATATCACCCACTTGGGAAATACTGGTATGCATGTTAAAAAATGAAAATTGAGCAGCAGAGCAAGCAGATTTAAATTGCTAGAGGCATTCCATATTCTTGCCAAACCTAGGCTCACACTGACAAGGAGACATGTTTATGTCTGGCTATTCTAAAATAAGCCCAAATTCAGGTCAAATGGATTTAGTCTCTATTTTTTTTTTCAACCAGTTCACACCCCATACATGCTAACTGGGCACCTTTTAAGTGGTGGTCCTCTTATATTTAGCAAAGGAAGAGCAATTGTTTTTGTTCACCCCCAGCATAGCATCTTTTTCAGTGGCCGGTAGTTGGTGTTTCTTCTGCATCTTTTGTTAGACTGTGAGCCCTTCTGGGTCAAGGAAGCATTTATTTATTTTTAGCTACAGTATATAGAGCAACTGTGAACTTTTTGTTGAAAAACCACATACAATTTTTATTAATAATAATGAATACGTACAATCCATGTGCCATCACAACTTTTCACACATGGGAGGAAGGCCAAGAAGGACTGGGGAGTGTTTGGTTGCAGAACGTGTGTAAAGGGGCAGGAAGACAGAAGTCAGGTACTGAATCATCCCCACAGACGGTCTTCTATTTGAAAATTGGCGGAAAAATTACAAGTGAAAGTCAGCAGGTACTAAAGGTTTTTCTGTAACTTTCAATTTCAAGAATGAGAGCTCTCCAGTGACAAGGAAAAATCTATAACATTTAAACCTTTATAAGCACATACAATCTCTAACGCAACAGTACCTCATTGGCATGCTGCAAATCATCAGCAAATCGCATGACTTCTTTGAGAAGCAGGGATATTGTGCAGTTCCTTAGAATGTCACATTGTCCCAGCAAAAGCAGGGCATGGGATACAGATTCCTGTACCTGAAACTGAGTAACAATATCAGTTAGCTTCACCTCATTAACGCTTAAAGCCAAAGCTTTCAATCAGTAACAAAGCACCTGCATGTTTGGCACGTTCACGGTCGATTCAAGAGATGGACAAGTACAGTTCAAACAAGCAAGCCCAATATAGAGTCAAGTCTTGACATTTAATATAGTGTGGTAGACAGACTACAGATACGGTAATAACCAGAATGGTTCTTCTTCACGCCAGTGAAGACTTTCCTTGTGGAATGTGCACAATGAGACTAAACTAATGTCATGGTCTACGAATACTCATTCACATTTAATATTTATGCTGATATGTAATAAAAATAAAGCCCAAGAATAGTTTATGCTTTTAAATGCTTTCGCAGATTATCACGACGTGACAAGATTTCAGATTTAAAAATTAACATATTGCCGGGAAACTCTGTCATTTGAAATATCAGACTTCTGAGGATGCCACAAATGTGTGTTTTGCGAAACGTCAAGCTTGTAACATCAGGTTTTGTTCATTTTTAAAATAAATATTTCAAACGATGGAGTTTCCTGGCAATATGTTAATTTTTAACTCTGAAAAGTTTATGCTTTTATTTATTTTTTTAGCCTGATTTGGGGTCTTATGACAACACTGTAGAAGATAAAGGGTAACTTCATTCAAACCTAGAACAGTTCTAGCCTTCTTATATTAGAAGAATCAATATTATTCCAAGCCAAAAAACATTATTTTGTTACATTTTAGGTTGTGATGTACTCAACAATATATCTGGGCCTTTTCAGTAATATTTATGAATTAACATGAATATTACTAATGGTATTTTAATGGAGCTTCAGGAGCCTGCAATCTCTGTGACATTTAATACATCAGAAGCACTTGAGGAAATGTTATCATCAAGTTTATTTTGTTTAAAATCAATTGGTCATGGAATAATATATGCAGTTGCAAATTTTGGGAGCATAAAATTACAGGACTCAATGGATCAAATGGAAGCTAATAATCTGAATGTATAAATAGTTCAGGATACAGCTAAGGAAATCCCTGTTACAACCCAAGTAGCATCTATATTTTTGTTAAGCAACAAAGAGTGTTACAGGAAGAAGTAATTTCTTGGATAAATTGTTTTGGCTGCATGAATCAGTCACAATCTGATAACTATCACTTTCCCACATCTTTCATGGTAACATGATTTATTTTAAGCAAGAGACAAGAGTATAATTCTTGGTTGATTATTCCACTCACAATAGAGAAGGCAACTGGCAACATCCTCTGTCACTGCTTGGACACAAAGGCAAAACCGCTGATTACTAGGGATCTTTGAAAACCTCCCACTTACAACAGTACATAAGAACATAAGAGCCCTGCTGGATCTGGCCAAAGGCCCATCTAGTCCAGCTGCCTGTATCTCACAATGGCCTCACCAGACAGAGGCCTTTCTACGGTAGGGGCGGTACTGTAAATTGTGCCCCGTCCTAGTCCCCGTTAACAACCCAGAACGAAGCGGCCCCGCCCCCTCGCCGTCGGAGCCATTTCATGGCAGGGAGTCTCCAGTCTGTTGTCTTCACGGCACGGAATGGCTCCGACAGCGAGGGGGCGGGGCCGCCTCGTTCCGGGTTGTAAACGAGGACTAGGATGGGGTGCAATTTACAGTACCGCCCCTACCGTAGAAACGCCTCTGCCACCAGATGCCTCAGGGAGCATGCAAGATAACAAGATAGCTGTATCCTCCTGTCACCACTCCCTTGCATCTGGCATTAAGAGGTAGATAGCCTATTACTAAAACCAAGAGATTGCTTATCCCCAACAGTGAAGGGCAATGCAGCCAGAGTTCCAGAGCAGGGCACACAATCCACAACCATCCCCTTTGCTTGCCTCTCAGGTGTCAGGTGCAAAGGGCAGGGTCTAGAAGCAGGCTGTGCTCGTCTCCCCTCCTGCATCAGACCGTCTCAGATGCAAGGGGAAAAGTTGATTACCTCATCAGAGTGCTTCTCTGCAGTTGCAGACATGTGCTTCAATGGGATAATTTTTTCAATGAAATAGTTAAGAGAACAGAAGCTTACAACACTGACTCTAAGAAAAGGAATTAAATTGTTCTCCTTCTGACAGTCTATTGTGCGTCACACACACTACCTTCACCCAGTACTGTACATTATTCCTTTGGGATTTATACCCTGTCTCTAGACTATATAAAGATATAGTAATATAATATATAAAGATTGCATATTTATTGTGTGCTAACGGTTTGGGGTATGCACATGTGTTGGCTTTTATGGAGTGACTCATAGATAAGGCTGAAGAAAGAGATACAGGGGATGGTGACCATAGGATGACTGTAAAATGGCCACAAATCATGGAAAAACTGCACTATAAGCAGGGAAGAAAATAAGTCTGAGTCTGGGCCCAAGTGCAGAAAGAACTGACAGGCTGTTAGCTCTGCCACTATCTGATAAGGAAAACTAGCCAAGGGCAGTTGTGGGGCTTTCCATACCAGAAGAAAAGTGAAAAGGAGATTAAGTCATCAGAGATAAACCAGATTATATTGATCCAGGAAAGTGCCAAATCAACACTCCTATGGTCCCCATTTCTGTTGGGCAGTGCCTATTTCAAGAACATTTTGGTCCACAGACCAATATGTCTGGAAGGGCAACAGTTCAGAGGCAGTCAACACCCCTGGACACACGCGTGTCCCCTATGTCTTACAAGCCTTCCCAAGACCCCATGTGTTTCTGAGTGTTCTGGGTTTGTGGACTGGAGTACTAGAAATCACAATATTTATCATCACCAACCAAATTCATCACTGGTTGTCAGAGAGCAGAGCCTGTGAGGCTGATTGCAGAACTCGGGCAGGCTCACGAAATAGAGAACAATGTAGAAGTATTCACATATTGTTCAGATTATGCATGAGTAGGATGAGCGAATTAGGTCCAAGGACGTTCAAGTTACAAATAAGCATTTATAAGATAGTGAGAAGATCTACCGCTTTAACAACAAAACTGATTATCCCCACAGGCTACGATTTGCAAATGTCAAGTGTTATTACGCACTTGACTTTTATGGCTCAGAACTGCTGCACAACCATAGGCGGTCACCAATTCCAACAATTCCTGTGCTCTTTTAAGAACCCCCTTATCCTTGTCCCATCATGGTCCTTCTACCCATACCTACTGGTGCTACTTGCCAGGACAGCTGTGCAAGGAGCTTACAGCAGGGAAGGAAACAACAGCTGAATCCCACATTCTGATGATCATTAATAACAAGGATCCATCATGCTGGTGCAACCTTGCCACAATTTTAGGGGAGTAACAAATGTTTTAAGGATCTCCAATGCAAAGGAACTCTGCAGCTTGTTCATCTCTCAGACAATCACCAAAATTTCAAGGCAGTCACCTTGCAATAATTCATTGCATCTTTTAATGGCTGATATTTCAAAGTTCCATTACACAAGAAGACACTTGGCTGCCATTGTTTAAAATAACCAAGTTCTATTATCCACTTGCATGCAGAACTGTGCATGACAGTACAATGTAGATCTTAAAAGATTATATAAAACTGATAAATATAGAATAGAAATCTCATTAATTCTGAGGCTTGTCCCCTAGTTTTGGAACATTTCAAGTTGACAGGCTGGCATTTTCTCAGTTTGTCCCAGGTCCGATCTGCTGCTCCAAATGACACAACAAAATAATTATAGTGCACTTTACTTTTGCCATTCCTGCTCTCAGCTTTCACTTGTCTAGACCACCATACATTTTCCTCACCCACCCCAGCTTCAGCTGAAAAGCAATGATGGACACAGCTACCAAGTAACTGCGGCAAGTTCCAGATCACATTGCTTTTAGCTGATCTCTGAATTAGGCAATTCATTGTCACCTACTGAGTGACATGTATATTGCTGGCTTCAACGAGTGGGTCTGCAGTAGGGGGGCCCAATGCTATTTTCATCTGTCTTTGTGGTTGATTGTAAGAGCAAAGAAAATATGACATGCACAATGAGGGGAACGAACACTGGAATAGCTGCTCCTGGAACATGTGATCTGGTTAGGCTATAGAAGAGGGAAGGCAAAGAAGTCAGAGAGAAAGAGGATAGATGACAACACATTTAAACTGGACCTTGCATTGAAGGCTGAGGTTCAAGGGGAGTTTCAGATTCAAACAGCTGGAAAGTACCATACGACACTCTACTATTTCTGGAAGGAATTGTATCGGTCCACAGCAGCAAAAAGATGAAGAGAGCTGTGCTAGTTTAAAGACTCAGGGGCTTATTCAGACATACAAGCCCTTGGACATTCAACTAGAACGTTGCATCATGTATATGTGAAAGGAGATTGCCATGTGCGACAAATATGCCTATGTACATGTGAGATACACACAGTTTCCTATGTGGGAGCAATATGTACAATATGCGCAAAATGGTCCCCATGTAATATGGTTCCGAGTTAATAGAGGGAGAAGGAAACATATTGGGAGTGCACAGCACAAATTCTGTTAGGGCTGCACTGAATATTCTTTGGGTTTGACTTTCAGGCCAATTATTCTGGTAGGTTTTTACTTCAAAAACAAACAAAAAAAGTCCTTTTTCTTCATGGAAGCCACTTCTGAAATATGGAATTTCAAAAGTTATTTACAATGCAGCCCAAGGAGCTATGGTTCAAAACTAAAAAGGTCAAAAGATCAAAGTGGACATCCACAAAGCCTCAGGAAGGCCTAAAGTGCTTTCCCGCTGGGCTTCTGAATGCTCCCATTGCTAATACCAAATCTCTTACATTGAGATGCTCTTGTTTAGCCAGAGACTGAAGGGGACTGATCCCTGTAGACAGCATGTGTGATGTTACATAAAATGTGAGGGTGGATGAACCCTTGACTGAATGGCTGGTATTCTTATGTTCAAAGATAGTGCTAATTGAGTAGGAAAAAGGACAGAGCTGGCGCTGGTGAAAGTTCTAGGAACTAAGAGTTATTCTTGCAGAAAATGTTTATGCCAGAGATACTAACATTGAACATGCTAGTCCGCCTAGCATCATGTCTGCATACAATATGATAATTCAGCCTTTACCCAAGTCAATGACTGTTGACATTTCCATTCTAAAGCAATGAAGTGTACTAAATTCACAATACTGTGTAAAAAAAATGCCACTGTGCTCTCAGACCAATCTACCTCTCAGGCCAATCTACCTTACAGGGTTGTTGTGAGGACAAATGAAAAAACAAAAATAAAAACAAAAATGCGGAGTTTTAAATTACTATTTTAAATCTGATTTTATGTTTGTAGACTTTGTTAGTTGCCTTAGAACTACTAGTGAAAAGCAAACTAAAAATGAAAGGGGGGGGGCTCCTTAGAGGAACAGTGGACTATAAACATAATAAATACATAAAAATTTGGAACAGTTTACAATACTACAAGGCAAACATTTTCAACGTATTTTAATACCATAAAGCTGTTGCAGACCAACCTGTCACATTTTCCTTCTCTGAAATATTATGCTATTATATGTACAGTTTAAAAAGCAAATCTCATTTGAAAGATTAAAAGGGTTTTGTGCTAAATATCTGCTACTCCCTGATGATACATAAGGATTATTCACATAAAAGAAAGCTCCCAGAGAATTATGTAACATCTGTTGAAATTTGTGAAGAATTGAAAGTAAAATAACCACTTCACAGTAATAACCAAATACAGGTGGACCCCCATATCCGCTGGGGATATGTTCCAGGCCCCTCCATGGATACTTGAAACCGTGGATAAGAGCGAACACCCCCTCCATGGTTTCCTGAGAGCCCCCCACTCTGCCTCCCCTGCAGGCAGGCATGCTTGCCCCCCCCCCAGCTCTTATTTTTCTTTCAGCAAGCTTTGTTTCTTCCTTAAAACAAACAGAGAAGCAGCCTCCATTGCAGGCAAGTAGAACAAGACTAAGTCCTAGAGAAGCTCTGCAAAGTTTCTGTTAACCTTGCAGAGCCTCTCTAGTACTTAGTCTCGTTCTACTTGCCTGCAATAACTTCTCCTGTTTCTTTAAGGAAGAAACAAAGCTTACTGGGAAAAAAGTAAAAGCCTGGGGGGGTCCCCACTACCCGTGGATAACTGAAACCTTGGATAGCGAATCAGTGGATATGGGGTAATATCCACCCACCTGTAATATGCTTCACAGATCACATATTACCTATAAACCCTCTCTTCCCCTCAATCTAAACTACAGTCAATCCTCGCTACCCACGGATTTGCTTATCCGTGGAGAACAGGAGTGCAACTTACCTTGTGCCATTCGCGATATGTTCTCGGCTATCTGTGGCTATTTTCAAGCCATCTGCGGGACCATTCTGTATCTGCAGCAGCCAATTTGAAGTTATCCATGACCATTTTGAAGTTATTCCTGCCCTTGAAGCTAACGACAGCCATTCTGAAGCTATTCTGCAGCCAGTCAAGTACTGGTACCACCCCAGAATGCCTTGCAGAATGCTCTGTGGCGCCACAGCCACCTCCGGTTGCAACTTTTGGAACTGCTGAAACTTCAAAGGTGCACTATACCCTATACAGTGCGGTTGGGACTCGGCTACTCGGCTAGAAGCGTTTTCGGGGTTGGGGTGGTGGGCCCCAGGGTGGGGGCCAGATGTGGCGGCGAAGGGGCTTACATACCTCCGTGCTGCGCCGCCTCGGCCCTCCCGCCCGTCCTGGAGCTCGAACGGCTCCAAATAGGCACTAAACCGGCAGGGGGGTGATTGGAGCCGCACTGGGCACGCGCAGCTGACGTCACGCCCGGGTCACGTGGGGGCATGGCGTCGGCGGCCCCCCCGGTGTGTGAAAAAAAACTTCTGCGATGCTGGTCCTCGACACCACGGAGGTTGGGGGCCGCTGGTGTATAGCATAGAGAAACCTAAGCCCATTAATCCCATAGGATCAATGATTCAGTAACCATGGTTTCCGTATCCACTGGGTTTTTCCAGGAACCTAACCCCAGCGGATAATGAGAATTGATGGTATTTTAATTGCCCCACAACCCTACTGCCTGTACTTTCAACCTGCCAGCCTACCGACTGCCCAGCTTGGGACCAGGAGAAGCAAGTGGATGAACTGGCTGCTACACAAACAGTTAACTAACCCAGCTATGGGCAAATAATTTTCTTTAAGATTCATTTCTTCTATCCTAATTCTAAAACTTGCTTTATTAACAAACATACATTCTCCAGACTGACTATCAGAAGCTGCACTTCACCATCTCAGCCTATTTATATAGAACTAAATGAACTGGTTTGCATTCATTCAGGCATCTCACAAACCAAGCAACAAGTATTCATGCAGTGCTACAAATATAATAAAGAGCAAAGGAAGTTTAACAAAGTCTGAGAGTGCTAACCAAACAAGACTCTCCATCATAAAATACACATTGTTCTGAAATCAATAAAGCAATGACTACTATATTCCTTAAACATGAGGTTTGAGTTACTTTCACTTACGCTTTTACACATTTTTAATTTAGATATTTAGGGTGAAATTCAACTGTATTAAAATCAATGAGAGTTTTGCAAGTGGATTCAGTGGAATATGACTTGCAACTTCACATTTCAATCCTGAGCATAGTTTACCAAAAAATATGTGCCACTAATTTCAGTGAAACAACCAACCAACCAAGGCTGTAATGCCGTGCACACTTACTAGACAGCAAGTTCCTCTGAACCCAGTAGGACTTCCTAAGATGTTTACTCTGAAGTAAAGTACTGCACTGCATGCATGCTTAGGGGATCACATCTTCATTTATGCACTGGCATGTCCCACTATAAATCCACTGCACATAACCGGGCAGTTGAAAAAAAAATTGTGCACATTAACCACAGCCATGTGCCCCTTTTATTGTAGCACAGGTAGTTTCACATGGTATTAAGGAAAACAAAACCCTGCTCAGTACACTGTGTGTATATTTGACAAAAGAGATGGGGGTGTGTACCTCTTTAGTTAATTAACGAAGTGCCCCTCCCAGCCCTTATCATTAGTTACTTTTCAATCCTGACCTTGAAGGACTGAAGCTCAGAGCAGCCTGCAAGATTCCTCCCCCATTTTATCCCCAAAACAACCCTATGAAGTAGGTTGGGCTGAGAGAAAGTAGTCCAGTTAGCTTCCTGGCTAACTGGGAGTATGAACCTGGCTCCCCCGATCCTAATTTAATACTGTTGTCACAAAACACAGGCAGCTAACTACATTTGCAAGGAAGCAGGTTCTGTTGAAATTAGTTTTAGTTCCAAGTAAACTTGGTTAGGATCAGGTTGCTAGAGTCACAATGACAGCACAAGGCAGGATATCTTATCCTAATGATAGCTGTGTGGAAGGGAATTACAGCAAACTCAGCCCCCTTATACAGCAGTACTTTGTAGCGCATAGAACAGAGGAAAGGAAGTAAAACAGAAAACTGTGGCACCTCCATGGTGAAGTCTTGTGCAAAATGCCTCAGAACCTATCCTCCACCAACACATAGGAATTAAATAATTTTCCTTTCTGCATGGGTGAGTTACTACATACCCACACACTCTGTCTTTACGATGGGGCAGCCTAGCGCAGAAGATCAAGCCAAAAACGTACTTACAAATATTGAATTAAAGCAGTGATTTTCACGCAGATAACCTGCAAGTGTGTTGCGCAGGCTTACCAGATCATCGCCGGGACGGGAGCGGTCTACCCTTAAGGGGGCGGGGCGTGGGGGGGCCAGAACGCGATGCGTTCTGGGGCCCCCACGCCCCGCCCCCTTAAGGGTAGACCGCTCCCGTCCCGGCGACGATCTGGTAAGCCTGGTGTTGCGGGAGTTTGGGGGAGGGTCATATATTAGTAGGGCCATTGGGGAATGTGAGCCCCTGGCCAGCAGCCTTGTAAACTGTCAAAAAACTGATGGTGTGCCTTGAGAATTTTAGCACCTTCTCAGTGTGCCGTGAGATGAAAAAGGTTGAAAATCACTGGTCTAAGGCTTCAATCATATACACACTTCCCTAGGAGTAAGCTCCACTGAATTTAATGGAACTTACTTCTGAGTAGACATGCATAGGCTGGTGCTCTTAAATGCTTACCTGTAACTTGATTTTGTTATCCATGCACGTTAAGAGAATGTTTAAGCATAAAATCAAAGCCAATCTTTATAAGGCTAAAGGTTTTACAAATGATACTATCATAGATTTCCACAAAGGAAAGTGTTTGATAACATACCAGGTAAAGGTAAAGGTATCCCCTGACAATTAAGTCCAGTCGTGTCCGACTCTAGGGTGTGGTGCTCATCTCCATTTCAAAGCCGAAGAACCAGCGTTGTCCGAAGACGCCTCCGTGGTCATGTGGCCGGCATGACTCTCCTTGCCGCAGCGCGTAGCATGCGGCTGGAACACGGAGCGCTGTTTACCTTCCCGCAAGCGGTACCTATTTATCTACTTGCATCGACATGCTTTGGAACTGCTAGGTTGCCAGGAGCTGGCCAAGCAAGGAGCGCTCACCCCATCGCGGGAATCAAACTGCCGACCTTTCGATTGACAGCTTATGGTTCAGCGGTTTAACCCGCTGCGCCACCCGCTGGCCTAACATACCAGGTAGCAGAGGCTAAATGCTGTAATGGTAAGTCATGGCAGGATTTCTACAAGCAAATTCTCTGAACAGTTCTTATAAGTAACAGATGAAAAAGATCACAGGTGGAAGAGTGCAAAGAAGGGTGGGGAGAGGGGGAGAATATCAAAGAAATAGCTAAAGGGTGAAGTAAGGTATGAAGAGTATTTTAGAGATGGGCTTGAAAAAAAGAAGACCGAGAATAGCCCCCAGTCAATGATTCGTCACATCTTTTATATCAGTAAGTTAACCAGCAGAGTAATAGACAGCTGCATATATTTTTCCATGCAGAACGGCGCTTCACTAACTCTACAAAGCCTATCCAGTCTGATTACGTTAATAAATTTAAATTCACTCCCTTGAGCACCTTTTTATAGTGCTCAGAAGGTGACAGGAGTTACTGTGCTCAGAACAGAACTGATTTATATCCAATGTCAGAGGTAACAGTTAGAAACTAAACATGTAAAGTAGGGGTTTTTTGTACAGTATCCCCAATTTTATTTTATTCTTGTTTTAAATTAACAGCGCAATCCGACTTAACTTTTGTGCCGGTGTAACCAGCGGCGCAGCAAGAACGGGAGGTCCCAGAATGGAAAAGGGATTCAAATCCCCTTTGAATTCCTTTTTTGGAGGGGATTTGAATCCCTTTTCCGTTCTGGGGCCTCCCGTTCTCGCTGCGCCGCTGGTTACACCGGCACAAAAGTTAAGTCGGATTGCGCTGCCAGGTAACTAACCAAAACCTTACAGTCTCCTCTCATGACAGGCCTATGTGACCTTCTTATATTTCTTCTTTCAACAACTCTATGAAGCAAGATAGGCTGAGCGTCAATGACTGCCCCAAGCTTCATGGCTGACTGGGGATTTGAATTCCCCCCGACACTTTTTCCTGTACATGATTTACATACAATCTTCAGATGTTCTCCAATCTGTACAGGAGAATGTGCGGAGGGCCCGAGAGATAGCACAATGCTAGCCCTGCCCATGTGCCAATGACGAATCGAAGCCTCATCCCCACCCCACGCATACAATGTTTGTCTGTGCTGCACATAAGCTTCAGCTTGCATACCAGCATGGGAGTGGGATAAACAGGGCACTATCCCAAGGAAGGACCTTCCCTAGGATCTCCTAAAAAGATTGGAGAATATCTGGGAAAGGGTTACAGAGTCTCCTACATCACACTGGCCCAGAATTAGCAAGGCATATGGTGAACAGTTGGACTGCACTGCCATTTTTGTTCCCATAATGCAAGGTTGCATACTGCTGTGCAAGTCTAAATCAAACTGAATGGATATATTGTAGTTAATGACTAACCAAATAGAGAACAGCAGCTTATGAAAACAACCACAATAAAAATAGAGGTGTTTCAAAACAGACATTTCTATTCCTACTTATAGGTCGAGCTACACGCAGTGACAAGTCCCCCTCCCCCATTTCTTTTAGAGACATCAAAACTTGAAAGACATACACAGAAAATCTCCACTCTGCTTACATTTTCCTAGAGGGCATATATGCAGCTGAAGGCTTCACTCACTCAACTGAATGCATGTTCTTTTTTTTCTTTTCTTTTTTTGTCTCAGAAATGTAGCTCTTTAGGCTGTCACTCATCATTACAAGGAACAGTTCCATTAAGACACATATTAAAGCACAATCTTGTGGAATTAATAAAGAAGGTTATCAGTCAAATGAAATCAGATGGGCAGAGTTTTAACTCCCTTTCACTTTCACACCGAGAAGAAAATGAGTTGCAGCTAAAGACAGACAACGTTTTAATTGTCGTGGGCTAGACTGGAGAGCCAAGAACTAACGAGACAGACACGAAACAACAGGGTACAAAAGAAGTCAGACTGTAATGGCAAGGTTAACAACAAGGGAAGCAGACATTTCAACACTGAGTGGGTAACGACCGTATCTGTTCACAAAACCTATGTGTAGTAGAAGAATCAGACGAACCATATTTCAAAACACAAAATTGATGTCGGTACCTAAAAAATTAAATATCAACTCAGGTCTTTACTATCTCTTTAAGATTAAATACTAGATTCTATAAATGTTAAATATTTTTCTTTATTCCTCAACACCCAGCAAAACAAAAACAATGGGAGTCATGCATCTGTTGGTTTCACATAACAGCTAGTCTCACTGCATGGTTTCAAGGGACTGAATTGTGATTTTGAGAATTTTAGGCGATGGATTGCAGGACAGCAATCCAGGTGGCTGGATGCCTAGAAGACGCAGCTGGTGAGAGAGACATACCCCTCATCAACCACCCACCACCAATGTATTTACGTTCATGAAAATTACAAGGAAACTAATTAGAAGATAAAAAAGATGCAGCCATCCATTCCCCCACACACATTTTAAATGTAGGTTTTATTTTAGGGTTGTTGAACAAATTACTTTCTGATCTAGAAGCATAAGAAGATGACATTCAGATGTTAAGGAAGAATATTGTTCTCTGAACAATAGAGGTGCTACAATTCTCATGGAAATAGCTAAATGAGGACAAGGGTTCTACATCCAACTTTCAGTCTCTGCATGAACCCTTGGAAAACCCCACTCTGCATCTTCTGCGCAATCTAAAGAGTAGGAGGACAACAACAAAACTCCAGAATTAGCAGATCCTTTCAACACACTGAGGATTCTGTACCACAGCTATACATAGAGATATTTGCACAGCTTACAAGTGTTATAGTTAAAACTCCGATAACATTCTATTGCTGAAATTGTACCAGTCCTTTGGCAAAAACCCACGTAAAAGTAGCACAGCGGCTTTTTTGTTATTTGATAGTAACAAACATAGTAGTAGTAGTAGTAGTAGTAGTAGTAGTAGTAGTAGTAGTAGTAGTAGTAGTTAGTACTAGTAGATAGCAGTGACTTAGTAACATTTGCAAGCAACTCATTTCTATTGTGCAAACTAAAGCATGTATAAAATGAAAGATGCATCATTATAAAATGCTTCATTTTATTCAACTAACAGCCCAATCCTGCCTAAGGATCCACTTGGTGGCCGAGGCCTCCTGCCGGATCCCGTGCACCTCTGCAGGCAGGCACCCGCGCGGCGGTAAGTCTACTCGGGGAAGGGGACGAGTGTCCCCTTCCCCAAGTGTAACCGGGGCTGGGGCCGATCGGCCTCCTCGGAATTCAACCAGCTATTTTGCTGGCGGAAGTCGGGGAGGCCGTTTAACGGCTCAGCTGCCCGGCGGGGGCCGGGGTATGACTGGAGCCATGCCTCCGCCCCTCCCGGGGCAGCTGGGCCTATGGCCACCTCCCGGCTCCGCCGACCCTCCCCCCCGTCCGCTGGATCCTATCTTACCTGGGTCCGGCGGCTGAGTGAGGGTTCTGTTAGAGGAGCAGGGAAAGCCGACCTTGCACTGGCCTTCCCTGCTCAAAAGTAGCCGCAAACATGCTTTACGGCACGTTTGCGACTACTTCGGGCGGCGGAACGCTCGTTCCACCACCCGACCGAAGAAGAGGATTGTGCCCTAAGGCTTATATATGCGACTACCTCGGGGAAGAAAACAACAATCTGACTAGAAAGAGCAGCAATGATTACTGCATCCTCCACGGAGCTCAGGACAACGTACATAAAATTCTCATTACACCCCTGTGATGTAGGCTAGGCAGGGAGAATGTGGCTGGCCCAGTAAGCTTCATGGGCAAGCAAGAATTTGAATCTAGGCATCCCTGGTCTGAGGTTAGCACACAATCCCAAGCACACAATCCCAATACAACAATCTGGCTCTCAACACATTAGCACTTCAGAGAGAAGAAGAGTAAACAACATGGGAATGAGCTTCGGTAAGCTCTTTTTCTTATAGTTGAGAAATCAACTTTCCCCACAAGCTGTTGGAGAGAATCTTCTCACACTGTAAAAAGATATGGTTATCTGGATTTGCGCATTTAAAAACAACAAAAAGTTATTTGAAAACTTATACAGATTCAGTGAGCTCTCCAGTTCAATGCAAAGATCTATATGCACAATGCAAAGATTTATATGCACAACTTGGTAACGAACAAGTTTTCCATTCTGCTTGTAAGGGAACAAAAGCGCAATTTTAGCTAAATACATATAACAGCTCCACAAAACAAACAGTTCAAGTCCAAGAAGAAACAAGAAAACACATTCAAAACTGGGGTCGAGTTAATTGTGCAGAGCTAATAAATCAACAATACTGGAATATTTGGTTTAAAAAAGAAAAACCCCTACCGCTAGGTCAAATTATTAAGATTCCTGGACATATTTGCCGCTGAAGAAATGTGGTATTGATGAATTATTCATTTTAAAATTAGTTTTCTCTGAATGCGCTAAGAGGCCACTCTGGATACGGGCGATACAAAATTGAAAAATATTCATCAAACAGCAAGCCTTTTGAAGGCAGCAAGAGAGTGTCAGACAGGTCTACAAAATCAAGTGCTCTATGTTGTTACACAAATTATATTCTTTACTTTATTAAAAGGGGGAACCACAACATTTGGCAGAACAGGAGCCCAATTACTATGTATTTTTCCAATTATACTACTTTTTTCAATGTTCTCCTGTATTCTGCTTACTTCCAGCCTTACCATCTTTTTGTTTTGTTTTCTGTTCTGCCAATAGTTTATCAACATATATTCCCATGCAAGGATTTTTTCATTTCCCACTTAAAGATGCTAAATCTGGCACCTGGATTCTACAGCTAGAGGTCGCGGTTTTCATTGCTTTTTTAAAAAAAAAAATATTATTATTATTAACAGTATTTATATACCACTTTCCAACAAAAGTTCACAAAGCGGTTTACAGACAAAATCAAATGATTAGATGGCTCCGTGTCCCAAAAGGGCTCACAATCTAAAAGAAAAAGCAGACCACCACCAGCAAACAGCCACCAGAAAAACACTGTGCTGGGGTGAAAGGGGGCAGTTAAAATGGATCATGTTGCTTGCTACTTTTAATAGGGTGATCAACAGTTTGCACCTTGCAACAATTAAGAGTTAAAATGTGGTTTAATACACAGGGCAACCATTTAAGCAACATCTCTAATTGCAAGAAATAAGTTAAGACTAAAACTAGAAGTGCCATGCGTACAAAATCCTATGCCTCACCACCCTCAGCATTCAACTGATGATTCCAGCTGGCAGTGAACTGAATGAGTGACAGAAACACCAAAATAGTGCTGAGACACACGAAACAAAGAATCACAAGACTAGATACCAATGAACATGCTGGTATGGTACTGCTGTCCTTTTTGTGTGTCACACTTGCACTGCTAGTGCTGCAGATCACTGCTAGTTCACCAGCAATGAAGAGGACCGGCAGAGTCCCCGTGTTGACTCATCAGTAACACCCGCACTGGTGCAACACGCATAATTCAGCTAAATGCACACATTTACGGCACAATCCTGTCTAATTATAGTCCGGTGGAGTGAGTGCTCCATTGGCCTAAGGAGTCACAAACGTACTGGAAAGCACATTTTCAGCTCTTCAGGAGTAAGCGGCACTGGTGCGGAGACCATGGCCGCTTACTCCACAGCCTAACCGGACCTGCACCGGCCGCCTCAGGTGAGTTCCGTGCTGGGCGGCACAGGGGCGGGGTGAGGGCGGGCAGGGTCAGCAAGGGAGGGGGCCTTTGGCCGGCCCGGGCTGGGAGGCGATGAGGATATTGGCGCTGAGTTGCATCAATATCCCGAGCCCCTAACCAGCCCAGGCCAGCCTTACACGGCCTCCCTGGATGCACGCCAACTCCAGAGCTGGCGTGCATCCGAGGAAGCCCATTGCAGCTCACGCCGCTTACACCTGGGGAAGGGGACAAACAGAAGTTGTGTTTCTGTTTTTGTAAGTGGCCTTAGGTCCCTTTGGGGAGAAAGGAAGGGCAAAAATATTGTAAACAAACGAACATAAATATTGCCTCATTCATTTTCCATTTACACATGGCATGGCACACCCACATCTCCATTAGTTCACCCTCTTTTTTTGCTCTCCGCCTCATTCTGTTCCTGGTTTTTCTCTTTGAACTCGTCTCTGTGTTACTCCTTTTTCTTCCACAGGTATTTCTGTATTTCCCTCTGTGTCACCTCTATTTACACTCTGTAATTCGAAGTGTTTTCCTCCCTCTGCACCACAGGTCCCCTGGCATCATCTCTGCTATCCCCTATTTCTCATTTCTCTACTCCTTACAGGTTTCTCTTCATCCTCATATCTATAACCCTTCCATTTTCTCTCTTTCCTCACTCCCTCTCCTCACTTCTTTTTAGGGAGAAAAGGGGCAATGCAAAACAAAACTGCCTTGAGTCTTCTTTGGCAGGATAAGCATCTCCTAAAGTAAATGAGAGCTTGTTGATGCACCTGTGCCAAGATGGTCCACAGAGAGGGAGGCAAGAAGAGGTTTTCGAATTCCAGAGAGCCACATGCAGTCAAGGAGGAGGAGGAAGTCACCCTACAGGCCTTTTGCCATGCAGGCTTGCAAGGAAAACGATCCCCTGTCCAATCACAGTTCTAACTCAACCAAGAGTAACAAAATTCATCCATCAACAATTTACAAGACAAAAGAGAAGCAAAAGCACTGCAGAGACAAAAGAGATACAAAAAATACCTTTGAAGTATTTTTGTATCTCTCTTCCACTAAAGGTTCATCAAATTCTAACAAGCTTTCAAAAGCATTGCAGGAATTCTTGATCTGCACTGGATTTTTTGCTGGTTGGAGAGAAGTTTTTAGCACTTTCTACACATTATCAGTTTTAATCAGATGTTAGAAATATATTTTTAACTAATTGTTACCCACATCAAGCCTCTGAGACATAGCCTATAATTAAAAGTGTTCAAATCCCCATTTCAAAAAGAACCAAGGACTGTACAAGAGCAAGATCATAAAAAGAGACTCCCTAATGAGTCTCCTCTTATATATTCAGAACACCAAGGGTAGAAAGAGCAAGTTAATTCACATAAACTACATGTTACTGTGTCTGCAATCCTATACACATTTTCCTGGGAGTAGGCCCCACTGAACACAATGGGACGCACTTCTGAGTAGACACACATAGGATTGCACTGTGTGTCACTTAAGCTCTTTGACCATCAAACGAATTGGAGCAACTTTGAGCTTGCCACTTCTCTTTCAGGTAACCATTAGCTTCTCTAGAAAAGGGGTTCCCAACCTATGCTACGTACACGTACCCCTAGGGGTGGGCCAACAGGGCACGTTCAAGACTGTCCACTTTAAAAGTGGCATGTGGAGTGCTGCAGGTTAGCCACCGCTGGAATACAAAGTAGCTGGCTGTCTCCTCCAAGAAAGGAGCCTGTACATTACTAAAAGGGAGTGGAATTCATGAGAACTACCGGTAGAACCTGCTGCAAGGGATCAGGATTGAAATAAAAGTGTGGCCCATTTATAAGCCAAACCACTCGTCTCATGTTTTATTATGGGTATGCAGGTAATCATACCTGCATACCCATAATGAAACATCATGGAAAAAAATGCATTTTGCATTAGTCTGGGCAGTTTTTAAGACTGAATTGTTGTTCTGTCATTTTGCAGTATGTGGTCCTTCTATGATATCCTTACAGCAGAATTTGCCTGGATTGCTCAGTCATAAATCCTCATGGGACGCAATTAATTTAAGGCAACAGAAGCTCAGAAGCTTTAAACTTGAAAGGCACCGGAGAGACACATTAATCTATTTTTAAATATTATCTGTCCCTGTGCTGGGAAGCTCTTTCGGCAGTCAGCTAAAGTCACCAGAACAGTGCACAACCTAAAGCAACTTATTACATTTTGTATGGAGCAATTCCACATCTGCACAGCTAGCTTATTCCTGGTGATAGTCAAACAATCAATCCAGGATGAAAACTCCGGTGCCATCCCCACTGAAATTAATGGGAGCTGCCCAGCACCAGCTCCTACTGGATCATATCAATTTTCTTGGCCGTCAACAAGGCCTCATTGTTATCAATACCCAAGTATGACAGAACTTCCACTTCTCTGCAAGGCACTCTTAGTATGTCACTGACAAAACCCTTGCCTAATTAATTAACAACGCAATCCTCACGATCCAGCCGGCGACGGAGCAAGCGCTCCGTCACTGGGAGACATCGCGAACATGCCGTAAAGCACGTTTACGATGACTCGGGAGCAAGGAAGGCCGGCCTCCCTTGCTCCGTCGACGGAGCACCCATGCGGCCGCCGGACCAGGTAAGCCGGGATCCGGCGGGGGCATTTTGCCGAGCGAGGAAGGGGGGCCATTGGCCTAGCCAGCCCGGGAGGGAGAGGGGGATGGCCTCAGCCGTATCCGTTACACGGCCTCTTCCGACTTCCGCCAGCTATTTAGCTGGCGGAAATCCGAGGAGGCCGATAGGGCCGGCCTGGAGTTACACCCGGGGAAGGGGACAAGCCCTGGGTTGCCCGCAAGATCCTTACGGTGGATTGCGCTGCCCGCCTATGAGCTCATCATTCCTAAGGGGTTTTTTTTCATGGTGTGTCTTCTGAAGTTCACATTTGCCAAAACAATTCAGTATCGAAAAGACATCTCTGTTTGCAGTTTTGTATTATTATAATTAGCAGAACAAGCTGTCTACTTGAGAATAGCATGCATACAAGATGCCTTCAAATGACTGACACTGTTGATATCTGGAGCTGGAACTAATTACCCAACTCTATTTGAATACAGCACCGACAGACCACAGACACTGGTGTAACATCCATCATATCCTACGCCTGTCCTGGAAACTGCATACCAACGGCACACCAATGCCGGTGCAACAAAGGCCAAACACCAAGCTCATCCTGGCAAAGCAACGCTGGCACAGCCCATCCCAGTAACACCCCAGCACCCATGGAAATACTAACAAATATTCATGGAGCAGCGTCCTGACATCAGTGCATCATCGCTGCAACATCCAAAGAATCAATCACTGCAACCAATCAGCACCAACACTAGCAGCCAAAGAAGCGCCACCAGGGTGAATTGAGCAGGGGCAGGACCAATGTGTGACCACTGCTGGGGGGACACTCCCCTGCCAGCCACTAGGGATGAGCAACACAGCAACAGGCACCACCCCAACCACCATGGGGAAATGTCCCAAGGACACACTACACACAAACACACACCACAACATAAGGATGCCACAGCATCCCCATCTTCTGTAGCAGCAAAGGGGCAAAAGCAAAGAACTGCTTGGAACCGCTACACACAGGATTCAAGTCCACTCACACAAACACACACATCGAGGAATACCTCTGTGAAGAGAGCAGAGCAACGGTAGCAGAGCAATGGTAGAAAGATAGATCCTTTGGAAGAGGGCAGCCATGTGAAACAAACACAAGTCTCTCCCTGGCAACGATCCGAGTCCCTATGGGGGTATCTGCTAACTGGAAGGAATCCTTTTGCCAGGGGAGGGACTGGGAAGAGTCACAAGTGGAGCCTCAACAGCACACAGGCAAAACAGTGTACTGGCAGTTCACTGCACAAAGACACAGGTTGGGAGTCAGGCAAGACAGGTTTGAGTCAGCCCTCAACAGCAAGGCACTCACAACCTTTTGCATGACTGGCCAAAAACACCCATGGTGAGAACAAAAGAAGAGGGGGGAGCAGGTCTAGAACCCACAGCAGGTACTCTACAAAGCTGCTTGCTAACCACCCAGCCACAGCAAAAGGCAAGCAATGCACATCTCATTGGGCATTTAACACCTCGCATCACCACAAACAGGCCCATCTGGCTGGGAGGCTGTAGCACATGAACCTATCACAGGGAGTAGTTGGGTCAATCATTGAGCTGGCATGTCAAACAGGGTGCCTATTGCAGCAGCCTGCCCAGCTAGCCACACGCACAAACACCCCATGCCCTTTGCTTCATTTCTGGCACCTGCTGGAGTAGCTGCAGGAGCTACCTGCATCCAGAGGTTCGGGCTTCTTCTGCCAGTGGAGTGAGTGGAGCCAGCCTTGGGGCCAGCACCACTTACTCCCCAGGTGCCGCAAATGTGCCTTACATCATGTCTGCAACACCCTGTGCCGGCAGAGCACTTCACCAGCGCAAAGATGCACAGGATTGCGCTGGGAGGCAAGATATTGTGAACTCATCATATACTCATTTCAACTGACAAAACAAAATCATCTGAAAATATGTTTTTTACAAGCACATACTGAAGGGAACACATATTTCTAAAACTGTACTTTGGACATATGCCTGGGGAAGGAACATGGCTATATCCGGCCAAAACAAATTCATCTCTTATGGTTCCTCTCCTCTGGGTCGGTATGTTACAAGTACGTTCCCCCTATACTATACTATAGTATAGTTATATTATAATGAACTCTGATACCAAGCAACACTATTTCATATGCCAACATCAATGAATGTTAATGTACAAAATAAACTGTTTTCTCAGAACCTCTATGCACAACATATTTGGCATGCTTTTCTCAAAGAACTTTGGTTCAAGCCTCAAACTTCTACCTGACCTCTCCCTCACTTCACAGGCACATCCTGGAAGAAAAAAAGAGATGGTCCCCTCTGGCATCTCTAGCTGAATGCAAATGTATAATCCTTTCTTCATGTTTTACAGCTCATATTTGACTTCTGTAATGTTGTAACAAAATTTCCTGCATTGTTTTGGTTGTACCTACATTCTTGCCTTCCCATTGCATAATAAATCCATAATCTTTTATAGGAAGTTATTTCTCTCAGTCTCTTTGCTAAGTTAATGGGGATGCTCGGCATTAAGCTGATCTGTATCCAGTCTAAGATCCCTTTTGGTAACAGGTATCCCCAACTTGTCTGCTTGGTACACCCTGAATGCAAGATATTGTTTGGCACACTCAATGAAGATGCCAGAATTACAACTATCAGGGAAAGCTACCACCTACTCAAGCAGGGGTCTAAATGTATCCACTTGGCTTACTAGTCAAACCTCCATTTGTCGTTCCCCCCTCTCCCCCCCCAATAATGAAGTTATTTCATTTGCACTGTGACTCAGAGAACACAAGAAACAGCAGAACTCTCTCCTGTGGTTCTCTCTCCTCTCTCTCCCTTGTCTACACTATATCACAAGAGGAAACCCCCACCTTTCCAGCAAGCAGAGGGTTTGAAAGAGAGGCACAGTCTTATCTCACATACATGAAGTCTTTCATAACAACATCCACTGTTTCTTTCCTTATTCAAGCATCACCTTGAGTGAGAAAAAATATCCACCTCTCTTTCAAGCCCTTTGTGCTTGTCATGGGACTCCAGAGAGAGGTGGAGCCCTCTCTCACTTGCATGGAGCTTAAGAAACACAGAAGAAATTCCGTGCAAGTGCGAGAAGACTTCATCTCTCCTTGAGAAGCACCGAGGTCATGGAACAGAGGTGGATATTTGTCTCTCTCAAGCTAACCTTTAAATAAGAAAGAAACTGTGCAAGTGTTTCTTATCCAAAGGTCTGTGCATATGAGACAAGAAGGCTTGGGAGAGATGTGAAGTTTCCTCTCATTTGCAATGCAGATCAGAGAAGGGGAAAATATTTGGCTTCTCCAAACTGCAATACTACAGGGTCTGATAAAGGCTTCTGACTGAGAGTCTCTTCGCCAGAGCTCTAGAGGCAGTCACCCAGGCTTCTTGGCAAATGGAATCATGGAAGCCTGCACCTAAGCACATATTCATTCTCAGAAGTTAACACTCATTTCGCGCTACAAAAATTAGCTTTCAAAGTTGTTCAAACACTCTTAGCAACTTCCACTTAATTGGCTTTCCAGAAACACAACTACTATCTAAGCCATCACTTAAATCTCTTAACTGTTAATGCCAAGCACAGGTGTTCCGTGGAAATGCAAGCAAATTAAAAGCGATAACACTTCAGAATAAGTAAATGAATACTGCGCAAGAGTCTTCTAGATTGCCACTATGTTCCACTACAGCCTTTTAAATGGGAAAAGTGTTTTCAATTGCTTAAGTTCCTTGAAGTTCTATGCATAAGCCACTAAACACCCAGCTGGATTCAGCTAACAGTCAATCCCTTGAACTCATCTAGTATGCATGGAACAGCTTGATTCTCCTGTTGTAAAACATGTGAATTTGGTTGACAAACACTAATCTTACAGCTCATTCATAATATGCTCTTTGAACATTTTTCAGACTATGCTGTAACTCAGGATAGTAATGAGAATTAGCACACCATAACTCATGTTAAGGATGCTGAGGAGCCAGTTTGCGTGTAGACTCAGAGTTGCTTGTAGTTTTTGCACACAACCACTGAGGAGCATGTTAGCAACTCATAGAAACTCCAGCTGCCCTACGAGAAGAAAGAAAGAAAGAAAGAAAGAAAGAAAGAAAGAAAGAAAGAAAGAAAGAAAGAAAGAAAGAAAGAAAGAAAGAAAGAAAGAAAGAAAAGGCAAAGGCCCACCGTCACCATCTCCACCTGCTGGTGCCTCTTTAGGCTTGGATTGTGCCCCTCACAGTAGCCAAACACCCTGTGGAGAGGGGTTGAAAGAAAGAAAACATCTTTCTTTTTCTTTTTTTCTTTCTTTCATATATAAGTAATTAATTATTTTATTAACTAAAATTATTTAATTAAAATTAATTCCGCAATTAAAAAGCCTAACAGACAAGACCTAGCATTAGCACTTCTCTATTTTGCAAAATAATCTCCGATATCAAAAGCCCCATGCTGTCTCTGCTTCTGTGAATAGCAGGGCCTGTCCATGCCATGAACATGCTGGCAACCAGTGGCGTTCTTATATGGTGTGCTCCCCCCCGGCGCTGAGTGGGCGAGGGGCGCGGCAGCTGGGCTCGGGGCTGCGCAGAGCGGCGCGGCACCAGAGCCCGGCTGGCGCGCCCCTCCGAAGCAGCGCGCCCACTCGGCGTGTCCCCGGCCTCCGGAGGCTGCGCTCCGAAGGCTGGGGATAAGCCCTCCTTAAAGCGATCGCCCCGTTCGGCGGTCGAGAGCTTTATGAAGAAGCCGAACGCGTCGCTGGGGGTTTGCGCATGCGCAAACCCTATAAAAGCCAGCAATGCGTTCGGCTTCGCGGCGCTGGGGGTTTGCGCATGCGCAAACCCTATAAAAGCCAGCGACGCGTTCGGCTTCTTCATAAAGCTCTCGACCGCCCAACGGGGCGGTCGCTTTAAGGAGGGCTTATCCCCAGCCTTCGGAGCGCAGCCTCCGGAGGCCGGGGACACGCGGAGTGGGCGCTCAGCCCCGAGCCCGGCTACTTGGGGGGGGGGCGCTCCAACCCCGCCCCCCCCCAGGCGCCAGGAGGGCTGGGAACGCCACTGCTGGCAACCCTCACTAAGGGATGAATTTTGCCAAGGCTGAGCCACGCGGTTAGAAGAAGGTGGGAAGGTCAAAAAAGCAGTTTGCATAGGTTCCAGAATACTCCTATCCCGTCAACTTAGAACTATCCAGACCTAGATTTTTAGACCTGGGATGTAGTCTGGCAAATTGGCAAGTTCCCCTCCCAGAGGTACTTACAACCTGTATCTGATGTACAACCTCTTCTCCCTCTCCCCCCCCCACCCCCCCATCTCAAACCACAGCTTGGCTCCAGATAGAATCTTTACAGCATCTAAGCAGAACCTAACACTACAAAAGGGCCACTTTGGGCTCTGTAGGCACATGTGTCATGGGCTGCTACACAGATCCACACTTAACATAGCTATAGTGCAGCAAAGTGGAAGGTCCACATGGATGTGAATGCTGGCAGCACTGTGTACCCCGGTAGGGGCGGGGCCGTAAGTATCGCTCCGTCCTAGACCCTTTACCGAGCGAGCAGGAGGCGGCCCCACCCCCTCACTGTCGGAGCCTTTCCCCTGCGGAGAAAGCAGCAGGCAGGGTCTGTTGCCTGCTGCTTTCTCCGCAGGGGAAAGGCTCCGACAATGAGGGGGCGGGGCCGCCTCCTGCTCGCTCGGTAAAGGGTCTAGGACGGAGCGATACTTACGGCCCCGCCCCTACCAGAGCGACGCCACTGGTGTACCCACCCCACAGAGTTGCATGCTCAGTAGCCTGCACATCTTGGTCTTCATTGAATCACACCCATTATTTCCAGTAATTTCTAACGTTTAACACGCCCCACTTATGCAATCACATTGCATACAAAGATATAATCCGATGAACATCACACTTCAACTTCAGTTTCATGATGAAATTCTATGAACATGGAATTTACTTACTCTGTTAAGATGGCTGTTGTCCAGAACAATTGCTATAAGCCTTTTCAAAGAGTCTTCCAGATTCTTGAAACACTGTCCGAGAATTTGACTAGATAGATTTGCATCACTTAATAACTTGGTTATGACACAAACTGCCTGAGACAAAACACCTAAAAAAGGGAGTTCAGGTAAGCTGTATGAAGCAACCAGGCCATCAAGCAACTGAGAGACAGACTCAGATATTGTGAAGCAATCACTTCCAAGTTTTTTCAAGTCTGTTCTCACACCACTTGCCTCTGCCAGATTTCTTAGTTCAAGGAAACGTTCAAGGAATTGCATGTGAGCAACCAAAGATGTTCTCTTGCTAGCACAACAAGCAGTCAATATTGGAAATGCATTCAATGAAGTATCAGATGCAGAACTGTTAGAACCACGTTCGCTACAGCTGAAAGTAGGTAAGGTCTCTGGCATGTCAGCTATACAGTCATTCGAGACATCACATCCAGAATCTTCAAAATTGCCTGAGCATTCTTCTGCATTGGTAAGTAGCAGAGTTTCATCTATGACAGTTGGATTCCCTAAAATACAAGAACAAAACCAATGAGCAAGTGTGTCGTGTTGGTGACTATGCCCATTCACCCGTATCCCATCACTAGAACAGGGGTTCTCAACCCCTTCCTGGCCGAGTACCACCTTCGGCACCACTCTCCTGCTGCGTACCACCAGAAGAGACTGGCAATGACATAATTGCTAGTTACCGTATTTTTTGGACTATAAGACGCACTTCTTCCCCAAAAAAACATGGGGGAAAAGCGTGCGTCTTATAGTCCGAAGCCTAGGGTTGGGGGTGCTTCGGGGAGGCCTGCAAGAGGCTCGCGCAGGCCTGCGCGAGCCTCTGCAGGCCCCCCCCCCCCGATGTTCAGGTCGGCCGGAAATAGCAATTTTTGGCCATTTCCGGAAATGGCCGAAAATCGCTATTTTCGGCCGACCTGAACATCGTAGAGGTCTGCAAGAGGCTTGCGTAGAGGCCTGCAAGAGGCCCGACCTGAACATCGGGGGGGCCTGCAGAGGCTCGTGCAGGCCTCCACGAAGCCCCCACAGGCCTCCCTGAAGCGTCCTCAAGCCCAGGTAAGTAATTTTTTTTTGTATTTTATGCTCCATAGGATGCATGCGTCCTATGGACCGATGCGTCCTATGGAGCGTAAAATACGGTACTTTCAGGTTTTCAGAGGCCAGAAAACGCAGGTAGGAGGCTCTGGGCAGGGGGAAGGGCCCTTCTCAGCATTCCCAAGAGGCTCAGCCAAAGGCAGGAGCCTCACAGGAGCAAAAACACACCGCCGAAAGCACCATGTTGGAGCGAGGTTCCAGTGGTCTGGCAGTCCAAGTACCACCAGCAGTCGGCCAAAGTACCACTGGTGGCACTAGTACCAATGGTTGAGAACCCCTGCACTAGAACATACTCCCAAAGCAAGGATTTTGTCACTTTACTATGGTATGCATGTGAATGCCTTACCAACTATCCAACTTGCCTGGATGTCTGGATGCATGATAAAATTCCCTTCACCATGCAGCAGGGCATTATAGATGACCAACTTACCACATGGTTTCATGCACAGTAAAATATGCAACTATTTGGTAAATGGACACACTGTATTAATCCAATGCTTTGTGTTGCACTGATGAGGAAGGGGTAGTACAAGGCTGGTGCTCAGTCTCCTAGCCAAGTCAAGAAACACAGGAAGGGTTTAGTTCAGGGGTTCTCAACCAGTGGCACTAGTACCACCAATGGTACTTCGGCCAGTTGCTGGTGGTACTCGGACCGCCGGATCACTGGAACCCTGCTTCGACGCAGCGCTTTTGGCGGGATGTTTTCGCTTCCGAGAGGCTCCTGCCTTTGGCCGAGCCTCTTGGGAACACTGAGAAGGGCCAACCCACCCGCCCAGAGCCTCCTAAACTGTGTTTTCTGGCCTCCAAAAACCTGAAAACCCAAAAGTAACTGGTGATAATGTCATCACCAGTCACTTCTGGTGGTACGCAGCAGGAGAGTGGCACCAGAGGTGGTACTCAGCTGGGAAGGGGTTGAGAACCCCTGGCTTAATTCATATCTTTTCCCATAGCAATAATCTGGCACATCTAATTCACACCATGTGAATCACACGTTGATCAACGCTGGCCTTGAAAAACAGCAGCCAACACAATCATGCCTTGCAACAATGCCTAGAACTTCTACTAGAACAGTTGGAGCTTTGCTGTTTATCACTGCCCATTTCAAGATTACTAACACTTTCCTGAAATCAAATGCTGAAAAGTTGCAAATTGCTTCCACAAGGCCTGCCTCATTCTCCTGCCAAAATGGAAACAACTGTCTATTTGATAAACTTTTCCCTCCTCAAGAATGGAATGCTGTTTTAAAAGAACACCTGAACAAATCCACAGACAGAAGTCAATATTTTGGAAGCAATTTGTATGTTCGTGCTGTTCCCAATGTAAAAATAAATAAATAGTGGTTAGTCTGTGCACTTTTATTTTCAGATACCAGGGTTCCAATTAAAATTTGTTTGTTTGTTTGTTTGTTTTGGGGGGGGGGGGGTTGCACCAGATAATAAACCTGGAAAAACTCCTCAATATTAAACCCGAAACTTGCAAGAAATGAGACTTGCTACAATTCTTATCAGGAGAGGTAATGAAGGCAAATATGCAAGAGATGATCCTTCTCGCTTTACTTTGATCTAGCTGAATTAATAAGCCATTCCAAGGTAAAAGGAATTCTCAAGAAATACAGTCCAGTGGATGAATAGAAATGTGGCAGAATGCTTTGAACACCAGATTGCACTTCAAAAGAGAGGCGATTTTATGGGCTGTGTGCTTTGGTTACTGGTGCTTTCAGAAACACTTCACTAAGTGATGCAGCTGCATATAATAAAGAACCTGTGCTAGATCTTGGCCCTCACATGTACACTTTAGTCACTAGGATGCACTAGAGAAAGGTAAGAGCTTGACATCAGAAGAAGGAATGTCCAGATTAGCATAACCAAAGGCGGAATTTGGCATTCTGAGACAAGAGAGGTCTGCCTCCCTCCTGCAAATATAAAAGCAATCTAAGGGCCCAATCCTATCCAACTTTCCAGCGCTTGTCAATGGGGCGTGTGCTGCATTCTGCTGTGGGGGGGGGGTGTCACGGAGCCTTCCTCAAAGTTTGTTCCCTTACCTCGAGGCTGCATTGCAGCTGCATTGGTGCTGGAAAGTTGGATAGGATTTGGCCCTGAGAGAGGGAAGATAGACTACATTTGTATCCAAAACCAACATCATCTGGTTTTAGGGGATGGCAAGGGGACTTCAGCGTTTTGTCCCACAGCCTCCATCAATACATATACACGGGGGAGGGGGCGTATCTGCTGATTCAGCATCCGTGGATTCACTTATCCACGGATGCCAAATCCCCCCCCCCGTGTGCAGGGGGGGGTCCTGCAGAAATCTATGGATATGGCATTTGCCCCATCCGTGGTTTTTACGTATCCGTGGGGGGGGTCTAGAATGTATCCCTGCAGATACGGGGGCCCAACTGTACCCAAAAAAAGAAAAACCTGTGTGTGTGTGAGAGAGAGTGAATGACGACACCTAATCTAATTTACATTCTTTTTGCCAATACGCTACACAAGAGACACACAACACTGACCTCCATTCAATATTTCTTTTGTGAAACAGAAAAGAGAAATGAAAATGTGACATTGTAATGGAATATCATCTGTAATCTGCAATGAAAAATTGGTTGCTTTTTGGTTTACATTTGTAAAATAAGAATTCTTTAATAAAGAACATGGAGGGGGGGAACAAAAGCGCCACGTCGGAGCGGGGTTCCGGTGGTTCTGCAGTCCGAGTACCACCAGCAGTCAGCCGAAGTACCACTGGTGGTAGTAGTACCACTGGTTGAGAACCCCTGTCTTAAAGTGTAAGAAACTTTAAACAAAGCATAACATGACATGTGGAGTTCATTCAAAACAGACACCAAAAACTTACTATTTTCCAAACAGAATCCTGAAGAAATTTTACTCAAAATGAGCTGCTGCCTTAAACGAAGAACTTCAGCTTCTAATGCTTCAACTCTCGATCCCCACTTGGCATCCTGTCCAGATACTATTTTGGCCAAGTGCAAGGTGTATTCTTTGCTGCTTTGACCTGGTGGCTTTGAACGGATAATAGCTAAAGCCAGCGCCAACTGAGAAGTTTTCATGTACCACATCACATCTTCTCTCACTTTTATTTCTGTCAGAATCAAAAGAAAAGCCATATTAAGGTTATTTTCCCTGGAAAAAAAAAGTTGTTTGATGCGTTTTATTAATTTAAAAGGAAAATTTCCGGAACAAGATCAGGTCTCCTAGCCCTTCAAGGCCTTAGATCAATCAAAAGATACACAACCTCCCACAGTAAGACAATGAAATATTTACAAGTAGCACCAATACAGCGTCAAAAATAAAATATAGTCTGACAGCTTGAAAGCAATAGCATGAATTGTCAGAGTCTTTAATAACATACAGTAGGAATATGGTATAGTTTCAGTGAAATTATGTGTCGATAAGAATTCTTCCTAATGGTCATCTTTTGGGATGACTAACCCAATTTATTCAGTAAATTGAACAGTCTATGGACTGGTGAATATGCTACAACTCCTGCTTTGACTTTGCTGTGACCCCTTTTGGGTTTAGATGGGGAAGTGCCATGGCTTAGTGGCAGAGGCCCTGCTTTGCACACAGAAAGTCCCGGGTTCAATCCCTGGTATCTTATCTCCAAGTACAGCAGAGAAAAATGCCACTACTAGTCTGTGTTAAAAAATACTGAACTAGATGGACCAACAGTCTGATGCAGTATAAGACCGCTTCCTACGAATTTACAATATAGGTATGCTACCCTTTAACAATTTGAATAGTACTGCTATTTGCCCCCGCAAGGGAAGCTCCTATGGGAGATAGTGAGCAAGTCAAGATGAGATGGAATACTCCTGAGCTTTGATCTTGATCCTGGGAATGTAAAAGTAATGTTGCATGGAATTGCAGTGCAGTGTCTCCAGGCTGGATTGGCATCGGATTGCTCAGTGCACAAGATTAAGCCCTTAGCTGTTTGAATGGTGTAACACTGTACTGAAGTATATTGTAGGAAGGCAGTAAATGAAAACTGACACCTTCTTCATTTTCCTTCTAAACACTGAATGAATCTCCCCCTGTCCTTCTAATTCCTCTTCTGAAATGCCAGATACAGGAAGTGCTGTGGACTGCTTACCAATGGGCAGCCACTGTGTGGTGGCGTTTTCATGGGACAGAAGGCCAAGCATAGTAGAAGATTTACAGAATGTAGGGAAGGTGGCGGAGTTGCAGTATGGGGCTTTGTGTGTTGGTAAAGAGAGCTGGCAAGAGTATAATGCAAAAGCTGCAGCCGCATCTTTGCATACAGCCTCATTATTTTGCCACAGTGCTTATCCAGAGTCTTAGAAAATGCATGCCAATGTGCATTTTAGCAACTCTCCACTGAAAGACACAGCATGGTCTCTAGTCCGCATGTAACTGGGGAGGGCTGGCATACTTAGCGTCATTAGAAAAGAAAACTGTTCACACAGATGCCAGTTCCTGTGGCGAAGAATAAGAGTAAGAAAACTCTAAGGAGCTGAAGAAAATAAAAAGTACGGTAAATATTCACAAAGTGGTGGGAAAATGTCTAGCCTCCAAATCACTAAAGACGTAAGGTAACTTTCCAAAAGTCATAAGACGGCTCATTCATTGGAGGGGGAAGTGGGGAGATTCAGGTGACTCATCACCATTCAGGTCACAGGAAATATCCAGCCAGTGCTTGCGATACTTGCACAACCATGTAATGCACAGCAATGGCAATATGTGTGCTGACTGCAGAGAAAACTACCCAGTTACTGCAGGGAAAATGTAATATTCACGCCCCAGAAATACAATACTGAAAGAAAATACTGCACATTTACTGCACTAAAGGGCAATCATCTGGAAAGTCCCTTAATCTCACACAACACAATCCATCTCAAACTGTGAGTGGCAAACACAAGAAACAGTTTAGATTAGTCTAAGATGCTGAGGGAGAGAGATGGATACAGTTTGGGACCAAGGCTGAGCGATGGAGGCTTTGGGACTGGGAAATGCAAATAGAACTAGCAGCAGTGGAGACAAATACATGGCTGCAGTGTGGGATAAGCTGCAGGGAGGAAAGACCTGCGTGCAAAAGTGTGCTTCAGCAGCTAGTTCTTTGCTTTTTAGAACTACAGCTTCACAGCAACATATCTAATTATTGCTGTTGTTGTTGTTCAGTCGTTAAGTCGTGTCCGACCCTTCGTGATCCCATGAACCATATCCCGCCAGGCCTTCCTGTCCTCCACTATCTTCCTGAGTTCGCTCATTTTCATGTTCGTTGCATCGGTGATGCTGTCTAACCATCTCATCCTTGGCCTTCCCCTTCTCCTTTTGCCTTCAGTCTTTCCCAGCATCAGAGTCTTCTCCAGAGAGTCCTCTCTTCGCATTAGGTGGCCAAAATATTTGAGTTTCAGCCTTAGTACCTGTCCTTCCAGGGAACAGTCAGGGTTGATTTCATTTAGGATTGACTGATTTGATCTCCTAGCAGTCCAAGGGACTCTCAGGAGTCTTCTCCAGCACCACAGTTCAAAAGCATCTATTCTTCGGCGCTCAGCCTTCCTTATGGTCCAACTCTCGCAACCATACATTGCTACTGGGAACACCATCGCCCTGACTATACGAACTTTTGTTGGTATGGTGATATCTCTGCTTTTTATTATGCTATCTAAATTTGCCATAGCTTTCCTTCCAAGGAGTAAGCGTCTTTTAATTTCATGGCTGCTGTCTCCGTCTGCAGTGATCTTGGAACCCAAAAAAGTAAAATCTGTTACTGCTTCCATTTCTGCCCCTTCTATTTGCCAGGAATTGATGGGACCAGATGCCATGATCTTAGTTTTATTAATGTTGAGTTTCAAGCCAACTTTTGCACTCTCCTCTTTCACTCTCATCAAGAGGCTCTTTAGTTCTTCTTCACTTTCTGCCATTAGAGTGGTATCGTCTGCATATCTGAGGTTGTTGATGTTTCTCCCGGCAATCTTGATTCCGGCTTGCGATTCATTCAGCCCTGCATTTCTCATAATGTACTCTGCATATAAGTTAAATAGGCAGGGTGACAATATACAGCCTTGCCGTACTCCCTTCCCAATTTTGAACCAATCAGTTGTTCCATGGCCGGTTCGAACTGTTGCTTCTTGACCCGCATACAGGTTTCTCAGGAGACAGGTAAGGTGGTCTGGTATCCCCATCTCTTTAAGAACTTGCCACAGCTTGTTGTGATCCACACAATCAAAGGCTTTTGCGTAGTCAATGAAGCAGAAGTAGGTGTTTTTTTGGAACTCTCGTGCTTTCTCCATGATCCAGCGCATGTTGGCAATTTGATCTCTAGTTCCTCTGCCTCTTCGAAACCCAGCTTGTACATCCGGTAGTTCTCGGTCCACGTACTGCTGAAGCCTAGCTTGTAGAATTTTGAGCATAACCTTGCTAGCATGTGAAATGAGTGCAATTGTGCGATAGTTTGAACACTCTTTGGCACTGCCCTTCTTTGGAATTGGAACGTAAACTGACCTTTTCCAATCCTTTGGCCACTGCTGAGTTTTCCAAATTTGTTGGCATATTGAGTGCAGCACTTTCACAGCATCATCATTTAGGATTTTAAGTAGCTCAGCTGGGATATTATCATCTCCGCTAGCTTTGTTGTTAGTAATGCTATCTAAGGCCCACTTGACTTCGCTCTCTAGGATGTCCGGCTCTGGGTCAGTGACCACACCAGCGTGGTCATCAGGAACATTCAGATCTTTCTTGTATAGTTCTTCTGTGTATTCTTGCCATCTCTTCTTAATCTCTTCTGCTTCTGTCAGGTCTCTGCCTTTTTTATCCTTTATCATGCCCATCTTTGCACAAAACGTTCCCTTGATATCTCCAATTTTCTTGAAGAGATCTCTAGTCCTCCCCATTCTGTTGTTTTCCTCGATTTCCTTGCATTGTTCATTTAAGAAGGCCTTCTTATCTCTCCTTGCTATTCTCTGGAAATCTGCATTCAGTTGTTTATATCTTTCCCTTTCACCTTTGCTTTTCGCATTCCTTCTTTCCACAGCTATTTGTAAAGCCTCATCTGACAGCCACTTTGCTTTCTTGCATTTCTTTTTCTTTGGGATGGTTTTCGTTGCTGCCTCCTGTACAATGTTACGAACTTCCGTCCATAGTTCTTCAGGCACTCTGTCTACCAGGTCTAGTGCCCTAAACCTATTCTTCACCTCCACTGTATACTCATAAGGGATATGGTTTAGGTCATATCTGACTGGTCTAGTGGTGTTCCCTACATTCTTCAATTTAAGCCTGAATTTTGCAATAAGAAGCTCATGATCTGAGCCACAGTCAGCTCCAGGTCTTGTTTTTACTGATTGTATAGAGCTTCTCCATCTTTGGCTGCAAAGCACATAATCTATCTGGTTTCGGTATTGACCATCTGGTGATGTCCAGGTGTAGAGTCGCCTCTTGTGTTGTTGGAAAAGAGTGTTTGCTATGACCAGCGTGTTCTCTTGACAGAACTCCGTTAGCCTTTGCCCTGCTTCATTTTGCGCTCCAAGGCCAAACTTGCCTGTTCCGTTTATTTCTTGATTTCCGACTTTAGCATTCCAGTCTCCTATGATGTAAAGGACATCTTTTTTGGGTGGTAGTTCTAGAAGGTGTTGTAGGTCTTCATAGAACCGGTCAACTTCATCTTCTTCGGCATCAGTGGTTGGGGCATACACTTGGATTACTGTAATGTTGAATGGTTTGCCTTGGATTCGAACTGAAATCATTCTGTCGTTTTTGAGGTTGCACCCCAGTACTGCCTTTCCCACTCTTTTATTGACTATGAGAGCTACTCCATTTCTTCTAAGGGATTCATGCCCACAGTAGTAGATATGATGGTCACCTGAATTAAATTCGCCCATGCCCGTCCATTTTAGTTCGCTGATTCCCAAGATGTCAATGTTCAATCTTATCATCTCATCTTTGACCACATCCAGCTTGCCTTGATTCATAGACCTCACATTCCATGTTCCTAAGCAATATTGCTCCTTGCAGCATTGGATTTTCCTTTCAACCTCAGACACATCCACAGCTGGACGTCCTATTGGCTTTGGCCCAGCCGCTTCACTCTTTCTGGGTCTACTTGGAATAGTCCTCCGCTCTTCCTCAGTAGCATATTGGACACCTTCCGACCTGAGGGGCTCATCTTCCGGCGTCATATCTTTTAGCCTTTTGGAACTGTTCATGGGATTTTCTTGGCAAGGTTACTGGAGTGGGTTGCCATTTCCTTCTCCAGTGGATCACTTTTAGTCAGAACTCTCTGCTACGACCTGTCCGTCTTGGGTGTCCCTGCACGGCATAGCTCATGGCTTCATTGAGTTACGCAAGCCCCTTCGCCACGACAAGGCAATGATCCATGAAGGGGAATTATTGCTGTGGTCCTATTAAAATAGCATTCTATTTTTATCCTATTAAATGTATCCCATTAAAAAATTTCCACCAACAATTTCCCCTTCTAAAGAGAAAAAGTTAACTTAGTGACAAAATGATCATGCACAAGACGAACAGCTACTCACAGAACAAACATTACCTTAGCTATCTGTTAAATTGCACCATGACTGAATGCAATAGAACCGACTGACACAGAATTTCTCTTACATGGGAAATCTGGTGACATGCCTGTGCTTAGCTGTGGGAACTGTAACGTGAGGAATCTACAGGGCCACTGCATGAAGCACAAGATGGTTAAGCTGCTCATTGATCATTCAACCAGCACTCCTCGGCCTGTCTGAGAGAGTTTTAAAAGGGAGGGGAAGAGTATCTTCTGGGACCTGATGTGTTTTCTATGCTCCTACCAGCCTTTATGTTTCAAGATGCTTTCAGAAGCTCAAGATAACCTAAATTAGCAAATCTAAGAAAAAACAAATCTCAAGCCGTCAATGTGAGGAATTATGACAGCTCTAAGAGCGAAAGGAAAAGGGTCGGTGCAAATCCAAGGAGCTCATGTAAGGGCTAAAAGGCCCGGGAAGGAGCTTTGGATATCGGTGGAGCACGCCGCCGATATCCCCGCCCCTCTTCTGGGCCTGGCAGTCCAATCACCCCTCCCCTGCCTGCCTGCCTGCCCTCCCCCCGCCCCTCCGGTGGGAACTTACCTGCTCGTTGAAGCAGATGGGCTGGATGCCAGGCGAGTAGGCCGGCACCGGCCTCGACGCTGGCGGGGTCTACTCACCCGGTGTTGGAAATGTGCCTTACGGCACATTTTACAACACCTTAGTTCCAGCTGGGGGAACGTTAAGGAGGATTGCACCGTTAGTTAAATATGTAACTGTTTTCAGATACAACAAGCCTGGGGGGGTCTCTAAGGTAATACAGCACTTGTGTCTCACCCCAGGACTGACTCTGATGTTTTAAATGGTTACAGAAAGGGATATGTTTTGGAAAAAGTAAAATTCTGTATTCACCAAGACTCACAACAGTAAAAGGGGCAGGTCTAGACATTCTACCCAAGGCAGCACATCCATGCAAGGTGAAACTATCTGTCTCGGGCAGAGGATGGGAACAGGCAGCAACCTATACTTCTTATATTTGGGGGGGGGGGGAAACAATTGTCCCTTTTCACCCCAGCAAGGCATCCTTTCCAGTGGCTGTTGTTGGGTTCTCTTCTGCTTAAAGACTGTGAGCAATTTGGGAACAGGGAATCATTGATTTATTTTGTTTTGTAAACCTCTTTGTAAACTACGTTTTGTTGAAAAGCGGTATATATTCTTAATATTAATATTAATATTAATATTAATAACAATATTAATATTAATATTAATATTAATATTAATGACAATATTAATAACAATATTAATAACAATATTAATAATAATAATAATGATACCCACCAGCCACCTCCGCATAACCACATTTGCCCCACGTACCTCCTGTACAGTTGCTCTGTGTTTTGAAGTAGAGCAGAAAAGCTGGCCAAAACAAGGAACCCGGGAGAAACACCACCCCACTTTCAAAAAAAGGAAAACCACCCTCCATTTTGGATACAGGACAGTGCTTATCCCAGCCTACTTGTTCTGGCCAGCTCTGCTGCTCTGTTTCAAAACACAGAGTGCCGGAAAAACAATGGAGGAAAAGTCACTGGGGGTTCCTGCCATCATCCCACTGCACAGGTTCCCCCCACTATCCCATTGCCATGTCCTAATGCCCCTCACCAAATGGCCAGGTGGGAAAGATACGGCCAGTTCAGAGGAGGAGGTGGCAAGGGTGTGTGTTAATGCATGCACCACCAAAGAGCAAAAAACCGGGGGGGGGGGGGAATTCAAGTATGGCCTCAGTCTCCATGACAAACTTTCCTAAAGAGTCATCCTGAAAACCAACTGTGGTAGAAACTAGTAGTCCAATTAAATTAGACTGAGGAAGGAAAGAGTTCTTATTCTCCTTTTGATATTAATTTCTCTCTAACCTTGACTTGGGTATTCAGTTCTTCAGGTACATATTCAGGTACACATTTCTTGATCAACAAAACCAGAACTTTATTTGCCAGTTGTCACTGTGGTAAATACCAAATGCTCAATGAAACAGATGTAAAGGTGTTTTTCACCCACCCATGAATACACATTGCAGTGAGCAGTGGCAAGCATCTTACAGCAAAGGATCTAAAGACAAATTTCAGGGTCTCATTTTCCGCCAGTTTGATTTGCTATTGGAACCCTTGTGCAACAAGCCATTTTGTTCATTTCTATAAAGGAAAAAACTGAGCTATTCCATTTTCACTTCAACTGGCCACTGAAGAATCAGCCTGTTCTTTCTGCTTGACTTGTGACCTCACATCACCCCTTCCTGGTGAGACTTTTTTCTAAAAGTTATAAATTTTCTTGTTGCCTGTGGAGAAGCCTAACTGTATCAATGTATTCTTACCAGGAAGTACAATGAATTCAGTAAGATTTAATTCTAACTAAACATGCTTAAGACTAAACAGATGGAGTGCATCACTTGAATAAAAATGAGTGTCGAGTTTTAAAAAATATATTATTTCTTTACTTCTCTATTTCATTCTAACTTTCCATAAAAACTGTGTATTCAAATAACTGACTTTTTTTTTTTGCGGAAGGTTTGAAAAGCATCTTGTGATATGGCATGGGGGTCTGTCACTCAAAAAGGAGAAGTCAAAGATACCACGGGGAGTGCCCAAGCATATCTTTATCCAAGTCAGAATCTTTAAATCCTGGCCAAAAGACTGACAGACTGTAAACCAACAAACAGGATGAGGTGATAACCTGAAAAGAACTTTACCATATCTTCCCATTTTAGCAACTAAAGTGGCATTATAAATTAACATTATTTAGAACAAGGTTTTTTTCCATTCAATTGGTCATCATTTTCTTTCTGATAAAACCATGAAAGTGTGACATGACACCATTGTGCTGCGAGTTCTCCCTTTCCAATCCACTTCATTGGCTGCCATTTGTAGGGGCAGGAAAACTCACAACTTTATATCACATCACACACACACACACACACACACACACACACACACACTTTAATGTACTTGCCAAAGCGGGGGGGGGGGGGAGGGAGAAGAGAGAGGGCTGCTACTTTCAGCCGGATAAGGAATTTCTACTGGAATAATAAGCAACCACCTTCTTGGGTGGATACAAATGAAAACTCAAAGTGCCCCTGAGCTGCAAATAATGGAAAATCTGACCAATGGTATCCCCTCTACTTTCCAGAGTTGATATTTGTCCTAATAGTCCTGTCAATTAACACTGCTGATGAAGATGACAAATTGCTTAAAGCTAGTGCTCTCTTGCTGCCCTACACAACAGCTACCAAGAAACTGACCCATCATTTATAATTAAAGTGGCAAGCAGTATACAGCTGTAATAGAGCACATTTTTCAAACGGGGTTGTACACAGCCATGCAGTTATAATAATGCTAAGTAGAATTTTAATAAAATTGGTTTAATTGGCGCACCTAGCACAATGTTATGTGTACATAATAAATAATAGCGTCAGTGGGGCAGCTCTGCAATCACCATGGACTGAGTCTAGCTGGCACTGCAAATTAAACAGCTTCTATTGCTGCATCCAAGAACCGAGGAAATTCAAGAACCTCTTTTTTCTGACACACACTCCACAAATGTTCTTACAATGAACAGATTCCTACCACATCTATTTTAGCAATTTAAAACCTAGCCGGAAAGCATTTAAGTGGGCTGCCTTTATTTATGCAAATACTGTACCCTTACATGAAGTTTGCAAGCAACAATTGTATTAAATCAAAGTTCACCACTGAACTCACAACAAAACGAGCAACCAAGATATTCCATTAAGCTCAGATGAATCAGAGTTTCAAGAACTTTACTGAAGCAAATTTATTTGGGCAATGAAAGCAAATCATTGGAAAATACTTCAAATTAACAAGCTGGCGCGCAGTGCAACTGAATACCCAGTGAGATGACTGGAATGAATGGCTGTTGCCCTGAGGGCTATATGGCCCATGGTGACTCCATGTGTGGTACACAAACCTTTGACTTCAAAAGGCTACTGCTCCTTCAAGGCTACAAGAGGAAACGGTTAAACTGCACACTGCCCTGTGTTGCATGTGACTGTGTGGCTTTGGCTGTCTTCATTCTGCCTTAAGGACCAGAGTACTAAACATTCTGCCTAACATGCCAGCTGCATGGCAATCACCAAAACCACTGTATGGAGTTTCCAGGTCCAGAACAAGTGGTAATAAGAATTACGTACTGTACCTTTATTCTGTACCAATCCTGAGAGTCCCTTGGACTGCTAGGAGATCAAACCAGTCAATCCTAAATGAAATCAACCCTGACTGTTCCCTGGAAGGTCAGGTACTGAGGCTGAAACTCAAATATTTTGGCCACCTAATGCGAAGAGAGGACTCTCTGGAGAAGATTCTGATGCTGGGAAAGATTGAAGGCAAAAGGAGAAGGGGAAGGCAAAGGATGAGATGGTTAGACTGCATCACCGATGCAACGAACCTGAAAATGAGCGAACTCAGGAAGATAGTGGAGGACAGGAAGGCCTGGCGGGATGTGGTTCATGGGATCACGAAGGGTCGGACACGACTTAACGACTGAACAACAACAACAACCTTTATTCTGCTTTCTGTTGCATGGGGGGGGGGTGGAAGCAAAGGCAACCAATCACTAGTGCCATGTTCTTCAAAACAGGAGCCTTCCACCTTCGAAGGAACAGCAACAGTGCCAGCATTGGGGGAAGGGGCAGTGAAATGGCCTGAGGAGGAGCAACCATTCCCTATGTAACTACTTATCAAGCTAATATACTACAATAAGATTCATGACTATGCACTGAAAGGCTGCTACGTTTGAAAATCCAAGCACTAGATACATAAAAGATACCACCTACTGACTCCATCCTCATCTTCCTATTAGAAAGGTCAGTTCCACTTCTAAGAATCCAGAGTCACAAAAATACCACCACCTTGTTCTGCTTTAACAGAAACTGAGACCTTTAAAAGTGGTAATAACAAGAAAAGTATTTATACTATCAGAACCTTGCAAAGACATAAAGATCCATCCACACACATGACTGGATTCCTACCAGTTAAGGCCCAATACCAAAATGTTAGCAAAGCTGTGAACTTTTTTTTATCAGTTTCAAATTATATATATATATATATAAAATTTTCCCCAATCAGTAGCTTTTATTCTTATTCCAATTACAAGCTATTTTTGCATTGTCCCTTTATCAGATTATTTTGGCCTGCAGATTTTTTTTTAAAATATTGTAGGACACTACAGAGTTTGAAGGCACACTGTGCACAGTGATAAAACAGAAGCTTTGATGTCTCTTCTGCATTAATGTGATGCATCCCAAGGTAGGAAACCCTGAACCAGAAACTATACAGAGCAACAAGCTCCATGCTTTCCCTAGAAAGCTGGCAACTGGACTGATTTCCTCCCATGATTGATACGCTCTTATGACCCTGCCCAAATTAATATTTACAGTGTGAATGACGACAAGCACCCAGATTCAAATCTCATGTCTAAAATGAGATCTATAAATACTATAAGTTTTTTTACAGAACATAGCAGGGAATAACATTGAGTCAGTGCAATGGGGTGGTTACAGTACCAAACTTGTATGAAAGACCTGGGTTCAAATTGCCACTCAACTATGAAGCTTACTGGGTGACCTTGGGCCAGTCTTAGCCTTACCTACCTCACAGGGTTGTTGTGAGGATGAAAGGAGACATGTACAAATATGAAAATAATAAGATACATACTTGACTGTCGTCTATGCTTAGGCTTACCAGATCTCCAACCTGGACGGAGTGCTAGACCTTTAGGAGAAGGAATGTGGGCAGGTGTCGCTTGTTAAACCTTAGAGCACAATCCTAGGCATGTCTACTCAGAAGCAAGCCCCATTGTGTTCAGTGGGGCTTGCTTCTGAGTAGACATGCCTAGGATTGTGCTCTAAGGTTTAACAAGCGACACCTGCCCACATTCCTTCTCCTAAAGGTCTAGCACTCTGTCCTGGTTGGAGATTGGGTAAGCCTATCTATGCTGCACAATAATCTTCTTCAACCATAAAACCCACCAAAGTCCCTTACTGGCTAGCAGTGGCGTCCTATCATGGGGGGAGCAGGTGTGCTCCACCCCAGGCGCCGAGTTTTCGGGGGGCGTGGCAGCCGGGCTCGGCACCGGAGCCCAGCTAGCGCGCCCCTCAGAAGCGTCACCGGCTTCCGGAGGCTCTGCTCCGAAGCCGGGAGAAGCCCTACTCCCAGCGACCGCTCAGTTCAGCGGTCAGGGCCTTCTGAGAAGGTCCTGCGCGTCGAAGCGCCGTTTATTCCTTTTCGCGCATGCGCAGAGCCTTTCTGAGGGCAAACGGGCAGCTGGGAGCGCCGAGTGGACGCGCTGCTTCCGGGGGCTCCAGTCCGTTTCCGCGCTGCTCAGCCCCAAGCTCGGCTGCTTGGGGGGGCGCGGAGCGACGGGGGCGCTCCAACCCCCACCCCCCCAGGCGCCGGGAGGGCTGAGTACGCCACTGCTGGCTAGTAGTGTACTGTTAGCACATGCTATGAGTAGCCACCCAGGCATAGAAGCAGTTGGGAAATGAAGTGAGGAGCAGCAAGGTGGAAGAATCAATGAAGGATGGCTGACGTACAAGCAAGAGCACCATTGAGAGAAAGTCACTCTGGTTTCTTGTTGGGCTCTCAGGACAAGATCTGGAGTGAGGAACAAGGGCTCACCAAGATGTGCAGTTCCCCCAATTATACGAACCAAGATAAGAACCAAGAGAGAAAGGGATTGAACTCAAGAGAATCTCTCATGAAGGCCTCACCTGCCACTGATGAAGATTCCTGCTTGAAAGCTTGCTCACTACTTTTATTACAATTTAGTAGTTGATCCTAATAACGGTATTACCCTGCTTTGGGGGCTTGAAACACATTGCCCACTGAGTTCTCTAATAAATATGAACACACCACAGTTTTGGCTTTTGTTTTGCTATAGCCTGTAGCATTCCTGGGTGCACTGCTGCTTTGTCTTCCCTCTTGAGCTCACCTGGCGACAATTAAAGACCAGTTGGAGAACCACTATGCTAAATATTTGCTGCTAAGGTCATTAAGTGCCTGAAGCCTCAGCATTAGTTTCTCCCTTACTCTATGAAACACTGCATTCTGCCTGGCAAAAGAGTTTTGTGCAACTCAAAAAAAGGGCACACACTTCCATCAGCAAAAACAGCCCAGTTTCTTTTTTAAAAAAAACCTGGTTTTTCCTGGGTTTTTTTTAATTACATTCCACATACTGTACCATCAACCATCCATCAGTAACTCTTTGATGAGTACAGTACCTATTTCATCAGAATACACATATCAGTAGCTGTAGTATATACCTCCTCTGTACTCAAAACTGCAGCATTATCTTCCCAACACACCTATTTTAACAACTGGTAGATTGTCAATCTTCTTGCTTAGTGCATCTTATCTCACAGCATTGCTGCTATAATGAGCTCTGAAATTCTTAAAAAGATAGTACTTTGGCAACAGATGTATATGGTCCACCAAAGAGGGGAAAAAATAGAGATTGACAGGATCTAAATGTAAAAATGATATCACGGGAAGTGGATTATTTCTGCTGGCTGCTCTCTAATATATGAGAAGCTATTTTCTCCGAACATAAGAAGAGCCTTGCTGGATCAGGCCAAAGGCACATCTAGTCCAGCTTCCTGTATCTCACAGTGGCCCCCACCAGATGCCTCAGGGAGTACACAGCCAACAAGATAACCTGTTTCCTGCTGTCACTTCCTTGCACCTGGCACAGAGAAAACCTACTTCTAAAGCCAGGAGGTTGCTTATGGCTTGTAACCTGTGATGGTCTTTTCCTCCATGAATCTATCCAAACCCCTTTTAAAGGCATCTAGGCCAGGTGCCATCACCACATCCTGTGGCAAGGAGTTCCACAAATGAATAACACACTGGATAAAGAAATATTTTCTTTTGTCTGTTCTAACTCTCCCTCCACTCAATTTTAGTGTGCATGTCCCCTGGTTCTGGTGTTGTATGAGAGGGAGAAGAATTTCCACACAAGTGAACCTTAGTTCATGTCACTCACAGTGGAGGGGGTGACAAATTCCAGAGAGGTCGCCTTGTTAGCTTTCCACAGCAGAACCAAAACGGAGTCCCAGCACACCTAAAAGACTCAAAGCACAATCTTATAGGCATGTCTACTCAGAAGTAAGTCCCACAGGGTCCAATGGGGGTTACTCACAGGAAAGTGTGTATAGGATTGCAGCCACAGAGATTTATTATGGCCACAAAAGATTAAGCCCTGATAAATCAGTTAATCTTTAAGGTGCCTCAAGCCCCCTTCATACTGAGTTTTCCAAATGTAAAGGTATACAATGCTCAAGACGACAAAATAAGTCAATAAAAATAACAAAAAAGATATATAAGTTATAAACTGAAATGTATTTGTAGTGTTCTGGTTCTACTGGAGGCTAGGAAGGCTGTGCAGGGGGCAGGATAAACCTAGCAGGGAAAATCACACCTCACCGACTTAGTACAATCCCCAGAGTAGATGAGGGCCACCGATTTACCTGCAAGCTGCCCGCAGGGGCTGTCCTGGCCGTCTGTCCCTCCAGCCACCCTGTCGCTCAGTTCTACTTCGCGAGCCTGAAGGCCCTCCATTCTCCAGCCTCTGACCACGGTGGATTGATTAGCAGAGGCCTTCCCTCACTGCAATCCGACAAGGCCAGTCTGCCCCCTGCAGGGCCCCAGGCGACACAGCAGCTCTGCGCTCCGCAGCTTCATTCAATCAAAATCATCAGGCACCCTGGGCCTGTTGTGGTCCGGACGCTCGTTTTGTCTGTCTCTCTCGCACACATACTGTACTACTAACACACCGTACACAGGGGGACATTTGAGGGACTTTCCTGTCTCTGAAGCATGAGTGGCAGTCCTGAGTGTGCCTCCTTCATCGATTTATCAGCAGCCAGCCATAGTATATGGGAGAAATCTTACTCCAGAATCCATAGTGTTAGCCACTGCACTGGTTTACATTGTTGTGAAGTTTCCTCCAACAACTGTGCCCTCTTAAGACTGCAGCAGCTGCCATCTACCTTACATCGACTAAAAGTACCAAGCAGAACAGCTCAAGAGGGTATTCTAGTATATGCCATGAGTTCCAGAATCTAGGTGAACATTTATTGGAAAATCAAAATCAAAGGGTGTGCCCCCCCCCACCTAAAGTAAAAGGCCTTCGGGGCCTGCTAGTGTATTGATAAAAAGGCAACAGTTGGAGAAAGGCAGCCGATGGCAGTTCTTAGCATGTCTACTCAGCAGTAAGACTCACTGAGTTCAATGGAATAGATTCTCAGATAAGTGTGCATAGGACTGCAGCCTTTACTGTATGTTAGAAACACTTTTTACCACAGAAGAAAGCACCAATATTATACATTTCTCTGGCACACCACACGCACTCTTTCCTGTTCCCTCCCTATCACTGGTCTGAATGGCTCCCCAATTCTTCAGTCCCAAATCAGGCAGGAATGAATGATGATGATATTCTGACAAGACCTGTCCATTAACAGATTCTGGAAGAACCCAGACAGGTTTGGATAGCTGTTTGAGTCTTCAGTTAAAAAGTATGAGTTCAGCAGCACTTTTAGAATTTTTTTTTACTACCATATAAGCTTTCTAAGTTATCACCTACATTAGATTGAAAAGCAGAATAGCTGATTCTTCTCCCAAAAAATCCTATTACACGCAAATAATGGTCAACAAAAACAACATGAGTAAGCAAGGAGCTGCGCAGTGATAAATGGTTCATCTACTCAGTCTTTATAAAACGAAAAGAATCTTTCAGGCTCCAATCCTATACACATTTACCTGGGAGTAGGTCCCTTTAACTCAGTGGGATTTACTTCTGGGTACACATGCATAGAATTGTGCTGTAAGATCTAGTTTTCACAACACCCAATAGAGAGTATAATTTAACAGCCATTCTTTATTTCTTCTTATCAACCAAGATCAAGCCATTATTAATAAAACAAATTATTAATCAAGTTGTACTTTCATCGCTAGTTTCTATCATTTGCATAAATCACTTGAGAACAATTCTCTTACAGAATTGACTGAAGTCCTTGCTCCAAATTTCACTACTGTTTCACAGATCATCATACCATTGTAGGACGTCTGGCTCAGGACGTAGAGTGTTCGTCTCATAAATCTGGCTGAAGATCTGAAGGACAGCAGTTCAAGACGGACGGAAGTCTGTCGGAGAGCTGCTGGCACGCCGAGCTGATAGCTGCAGAGTCTTTGTGGGGGAGTGAAGCTGCAGCTGCAACACTTGAATGACAATCAAGGTTGCCTGTGTTATCTGAAGCTGAAGCGTGCTGAGACGAACGCCAGAGAGAGAGAGAGAGAGAGAGAGAGCTGGACTGTGAAAGCAACATCTCGAATGAAGAGTTCTATGAAAGACTAGAACATTATTATATTGTAAAAAACCCTTGGGGTTTAGAACAGCCTGCCCATGTACACCACCTTGAATTAAAGTCAGAGGAGAAATTCAATGACTAGAAAGGCGGTATATAAATACTGTATATTATTATTATTATTATTATTATTATTATTATTATTATTATTATTATTATAGGGCATGATCCAGTGGCATTGAGATTAATGGCATTTTGTCATTAGGTAAAGGTGACCCCTGACAATTAAGTCCAGTCGTGTCCGACTCTAGGGTGTGGTGCTCATCCCCATTTCAAAGCCGAAGAGCCAGCGTTGTCCGAAGACGCCTCCGTGGTCATGTGGCCGGCATGACTCTCCTTGCCCCAGCACGTAGCATGCGGCTTGAACATGGAGTGCTGTTTACCTTCCCGCAAGCGGTACCTATTTATCTACTCGCATTAACATGCTTTGGAACTGCTAGGTTGGCAGGACCTGGCCAAGCAACGAGAGCTCACCCCGTCGCGGATTCAAACTGCTGACCTTTTGATCAACAGCTCATGGTTCAGCAGTTTAACCCACTGCGCCACCCACTGGCATTTTGACATTAGCAAGATATAATATAGTTATGTGTTCATAGATAAGACTTGCCCAGAGAGCCTACAAGTAAGTGAAGCAGTTTTCTTCTGAATGCAATGTGAATTTCTCCGTTGGTAATTCACTACTAGAGGATAAGGATAGTGCACTCAACTGAGAGTGTGTTCTTTATACCCACACCTTCCATTTTATTCTTCATGTGACAAAGTGAGAGAACTTTCTTTAAAAAGTCAAAAATAAAATGATAGATGTTTTTGAATTACAGGACTGAAAATTGCATGTTATGCTTTTCATTTCACTCTGGAAGTGGCTGTTTGATGAATAACAGAGTGGGGAATGGAAGCAAGTAATGTTGAAAACTGTGGAAAACGAAAAAACGACTGGATATGCACTTACATGAGGCATTTTTCTAATTGTTCCAAACAGTCAGTTCAGGTTTTCAAAGCTGTGGCCTCTCAAACTCAGCTATATAGCTGTATTCTTCACTTATTTTTTTGATCCAAATGGACCAAGGGATAAACAAAACCTTTTAAAAGTCAGAAGGTTGGATTAATCATGGGAGTGTAATTTGCATATAGGTATACTAATGGGCTGGGTGCCAGCGGGTGGCGCAGTGGGTTAAACCGCTAAACCAGGAGCTGTCGATCGAAAGGTCGGCAGTTCGAAGCGACGGGGTGAGCTCTTGTTGCTTGGCCAGCTCCTGCCAACCTAGCAGTTCCAAAGCATGTTAATGTGAGTAGATAAATAGGTACCGCTTGCGGGAAGGTAAACAGCGCTCCGTGTTCCAGCCGCATGCTACGCGCTGCGGCAAGGAGAGTCATGCCGGCCACATGACCACGGAGGCGTCTTCGGACAACGCTGGCTCTTCGGCTTTGAAATGGGGATGAGGACCACACCCTAGAGTCGGACATGACTGGACTTAATTGTCAGGGGTCACCTTTACCTATACTAATGGGCTAAATATAGTGGATTTTGTTTTATAACCACAGAAGTCAGATACTCATTTTAAATGAAGTTCTAATGTAATATTTCATTCCCAAACGCGATGTGTTAAAGCAGTAGCACATGATTTATTATGAGTCACGAACTGGCAGTAATGGAGAGTGATACTGTCATAAAGCCTAATTCTAAACTGTTTTGCAGAGCTCAAGCATAGGATATGAAAAATACACACTGAACTCCCGCAGCAAACCATGTTTTGTTTTATAAATCTATATCAATTCACAAACCATGGTTTCCAAGGGGCAACCAAACCAGGATATCAAACCATTGTTTGAAGTTGGTTTGCAAACCATAGTTTGCACTAACTGTCGTATGTCCACATTCACAAACCATTGACAGATGCCTTTCTTCAAGAGCCTGTTGCACCATAGAACAAGAGTGTATATGAGAATTTGTGAAGCTGACTGCTGAACAGATGGAAAAGAAAAGCAGACAAGCAGTCTCAATCACAGTTTACCTGTTGTAAATTTTGATGCTCACATATGGTTAGCATGAACTCTGGAAGATTCTTCACAGACCCAGCAAAGTATTCAAAGTAAAAGTTTGATTTTATTGAATAGTTTGGATAGCAACAAGTCTTTAGTGAGACGTATCAGTATCTATCATTTAATTACTACCAAACCACATCTAGTTTATGTGGAGTGATCTTGAGTCTTGAATAAAACCTGGGTTGGAATTAATCCAGATTATGGCATATTAAACCTTCAATAAAAACATGGCGTGGACCATCCACACGGCACTATGGTTTGGCATGATGTCTAAACTGAGCCACTATTTTGTCTGCTACTGTGCAGAAAAGAAAGCCCATGATCTGAGAATCACACAAGTGTCTGTTTCTGGGTTGGGAGTAGGGAGGAGACAGGACCATCCACAGCCTAGCAACAACCAGTGACCTGAAGCAGCTCTGTAACTGACATGACGAAAAAAGTACTGTAGAGGGGAGGGAGTAGGGGATCTAGAGAAGCAAGCAGGCAGGCAAGCAAGCAAGAAATTGACAGTGCCAAAGAGGAATTATGTTTATGCTGTTTATGTTACACATTTAAACCCTGTAGAGTTACTCTAGAACTGTGCATAATGGACTATGGAAGACTGCTCATGAGAGAAAATTGCTGCCATCTCGCCCAGTGTATTATTTTACTCATTCAAATTACTGCTGTCTCTTTAATGAAAGATAAACATTTTGATTAATTGTTCTTCGGTACATACTGGGTAATAGATTGTAATGAATTTGTAACTGCTGGTGCTTTATTACGTGGATAATTATGAAGACAGAAATACAGTTCAAATACACACAAGCCCCTTTTGATCTCAATTTGCAATTCCAAATGGATGTGTTGATCCAGAATGCTCAGGGAATAATGAAATGTTTCTCTACCAATTTTTCAGAATATCCAGATAAGGCTACCACTTCCCACTCTGCTGAATTCTGCTTAAAAATGGCTGCTAAGATATGGGACACAGTACTCAGCACTTCTGTTTCATTTCTAATCTAAGAGGAGAGCAATTTGCAGCATCTGAAAAGAAATGTTCTCTCTATCTCCCGGAGTATATATAGAAGATAGCTGGGAAGAATTTTTTATTGGCTTGTTTGTATCCATACGTTGCCTCTCTGTCCGAAGGCACCTGAGGTAACATACAACATATACAGTGTTTAATACCAGTAATACAGTTCAATAAAACTAAAATCAGTAAAAACCTAATACCTTAATAAAGTAAAAAGGCTTATTCAAAGATCAGTCAGTGAGCAACCCACTCACACTTTGCTAATGTGCATTATTCCTGTAAGTCCTTCATTGCATGAAGCAGGGAAGCAGAGTCAGCCCGTTTGTGAAGCTGACCGCAGTGGCCACCTGAGACAGCGGGATGAGGGGGGGCATCCACCTCTCTCTTCTACTGAGTTCCACCACTCCTTCTCCTTCTCTCTCTCTCTTGAATGGAAAAGAAAGAGAGGGATGGCGCCGAAGAGGAAGTGCAGAGGAGAGAAGAGCTAAAGTGACTCCTTTCCTCCACACTTCCTCTTCTGCTCCATTTCCCTCTTCCTTTTCCAATCCAAGAAGTAGAAGGAGCAGAGGCTGGCCCATCATCAAATAAGGAAAGGGGCAACTTTTGGCATGCAATCTCTGGTGCCAGGAAGTCCTGGGCCAGCCCCACAGGAGAGGAGGCAATGAATAGCTTGTTTGAGTGAGGATAGTCTTGTTGTGAGGGTAATAGTTCCTGCAGGGTTGCGTACTTTAACACTGAGGAGGAGGAGAAGCACCCAATAAACAACTGAAATTACATGGCAACTCACAGTACAGACAGGGGTGAGCACTGCTGCACTTCAACAGTAAGTGGTCATCCAGCAAAAGGAAAAGACTGACACAAATGTCATTGCTCACATTACAGGCACTATCCAACAGGTGGCTGTATCAACAACAGACTGTATAAACAAGAGCACTCTGTTGATTTGGATCACATCATCCTAACAATGACAAAAATACTTCTGTTTCAAGTACTGGGAAAATGTGATATTTCTATACTAGAAGCACACTACTTGTAGGACTTACAAATGTCTGTGTCTCCTCCTGCAACAAAAGTAATACCTGTACATTTATTGCACAAAGAAATGCTTGTCTGATCACTTCTAAAATAAAAATATTCATATTTTTATAGTCATATTTATATCCACATTTCTATAAATCACAGCTGAACAGATTCGATTTTTACCACTGTTACCAAAACACATCTTATCTGGGCAGAAGATAAATCCCAAAACCATCAGTGTATGAAGTAATATTTCTGAAAATGCCATGCATGCCATAAAAATGGAATTGTATAAAATGGGCCTTTTCAATCTTACCTTAGCTTCTGCAAGTGACATACTATGAAGTGCAAATATTATTCCCTTATTTCAGTGGCCTGTTTAAGCAATTCCTTTCACCTTTACTGTTGAATGCTAAGAGGGATGCTAATGCTATTCTTAGAAACAGTTCCTAGTGGAGGAATTAAGAGACAGCAATAAAAAAAATAACAAATTTAGCAAAAGGTAAGGCTTAAATGAGGCAGGTGATGTAGCTCAATAGTTTATTGCATGCTTTGCATATGTGTATTCTCACTTTCAGTCCCCAAAGTCTTTGATCCAAAGATAACGAAGAGCAATATGAGACTTTTGGCACAATCTACCGTAAACCTAGAGCGGCGGAGCGAGTGCTTCGCCACTCTAAGCTGTTGCAAACACGCCGTAAAGCTTGTTTGAGAATACTTTGGAGTGAGGGCCCATGGCGCAAAGGCTGGCAGCCCTCACTCCCCCGGTGGACTGTCCCTGCACCCGCCAGGCAAGGTAAACCCTGCACCTGCCGGTGCAGGGGTGGGAGGAGGGCGGACCGAGCAGTGAGGGAGGGTGGCCACTGGCCGAACCAGGTGGGGAGAGGGCGGGGATATCGGCGGTGAGGTCCACTCAGAGGCATTCCTACGGTAGCTGCAGAACTGTAAGTTGCGCCCCGTCCTAGTTCCCGTTTACAAGCTGCCTCGTGCCGGCTTGTAAACGGGGACTAGGACGGGGCGCAACTTACAGTACCGTCCCCACTGTAGGAACACCTCTGGGTCCATTGATATCCCAAGCCCTCTCCTGGCCCGGTTGGTGTTACACCTCGGTCTCAAATGTATGCCAGCTTCAGAGCTAGTGTACATTCGGATAGGCCCATAGGGCCTGGGCCGCCTTGCACCCACGTCCCCTTCCCACGAGGTGCTCCTGGGCTGTCCTGGGGCAGCCCGGGACGGCCACAAGATACTGCAGCCGGCCCTTTAGGCCGGCTGGGTATATTTCTCTATAAATTACGGGAAACTGTTTCCTAACTGTTGTATTAAGCTTTGCTATAAAAAAATTAAAATATATCAAAATAAGCAATAACAATAATATTTTGATAGCAATGCCCCCCCTCATTAAAATAACCATGCCTTTTCCAGAAAATATCATGTTTTGTTGATGGTATTTTTTTATGTCTAGGTTGTTCATCTTCTTGTTGCTCTTCATATCCCCTCCATTAACAGCATCCTTGCCCCCTTGAGGCAGTGAGGGGTGAGGGGATTTAAATCTCCTTTCCCCTTTGAAGCCTCCCCATCCCCCACCCCTTGCTGGATACAGCAAGCTCCTTTTCAGCGTGGCTGCACTAGTGTCTGTGTGTGTGCATGTGTGGGAAGTGGATAGGATTGGGCTCTAAGATAATCATATACACACAATGATTATTTGATAACTGTGAAGTCTCATTGGAGGCCTAGGGAGGTCTCACTCTTTTAAAATGCATATGATATGTCACATTTCAAGGCTGCAGGTTTGCTCATATTCTGTCATTCAGCATGAAACATAAAAGATGAATTCAAAGAAGTTAAAAAATTATTTTGTATAATGAGTAGTTTAGGAGCTGGAAGCAATAATCTCCATTATTCTTCACAATTAGGTACCAGTATTTCAGTTAAGCTATGGATAAGCCACCTACACACGCTTCTCAGATCTTGCAAATTTCCTCTTAAAAAAGTTGGGCTTTTCTTGGCTAAATTTTTCCACAGTGCAAAAAGGTTAGGAACAGCAGCAAATCTGATAATACGGCGATCTACTAGACTAGCAAATCTTTTAAAGCCTCTCTCTCTCTCTCTCTCTCTCTCTCTCTCTCTCTCTCTCTCTCTCTCTCTCTCCCCCCCAATTACACTTTATAACTGATATTGGTTTTGAGTGTGATAGTTGTTGTTTTTTGCCTGTGACAAGAAAAGAATGCAAATCCAAGAAATGATTCTGTTTTCTTTAATTGGGAATAAGAAATATAGGATCATATCCTAACTCTTCTTTGCATGGAGGATCTCTGTGGCTACAGGCTCTATCCATTCACAGAAAGAGACTTGGGCTCACACAAGGACCCTGCCCACTGGCAAGAGTACTCCTTGTCCTTACCTCGGGGGCTGCATTGTGGCTGCATTAGCGCTGGAAAGTTGGATAGGATTGGGCCCCAAGTCTCCTTCCATGAACTCATGAGCTGAAGGAGTTTCTGGCCACTGAACACCTCTGTACAACAGATTAAGGCCAACTACACATTAACACCAGTTTGAGAACCGCTAAACTATAGGATTGTGCTGTTCAATGGCGCTGTCAGAGGGTGGGCTTATCTGAGCTTACCAGGGGCCCACATCCTCCCAGTGATGCACCCCATGGTTGTCATGAAGCCTTAGGGCCATCCTTAAAGTTCACTTTGACCATTCAAAGTTGTCCATATTAGCCTGAAAAACAAACTATCCAACATATCGTGATGGAATGCCAAAATCGAGCCTATAATGGAGATTTTGCTGATTTCTTGGATGTGACAACTGAAGCAAAAAAATTATATTTGCAATTTAGATATATGCGTGTAACTTCCTATCTATATTATTAAGTATTTTATATCATATATTTATTGTGTTTTAATGGTTTTTTTAAAATTGGAATGCGATGTGAATGTGCCATACGATAAATAAATAAATAAATACATTGAACATTTTTATCGAGCAACTCTAGATTTCCTTAACTCTATGTGCAACTTACACGTAAGCCCCTGTGGGCTGTTGGGGAGGGGACAGAGAGAGCAGGAAATGGCCTGGACACATCCTCCCTCTCCTCCCCACCAGTCAATGTAGCCAGTAGCTCCCAGGTGAAAGGAAAATCACCTGGAAACACTGGTGTGTGAAAAGGGGGAAGCTCCACCTGTCTGCCTGACAAGGCTGGAGAGTCACCCAGTGCCCAGGTAAGCTGAAGAAGAGACTAGTGGGGGGGGTGAGCCAAAGGGAAGGGGCAGAGGCAAAAGGGGCTAGTGGGCAGAGCATGTGAGCAGGTAAGGGGGTATAGAGGACCCTGGCACAGATCTTGGTGCTGTTAATAACGTCAATTTTTTTCCACTCTGCATGTTTGTCCAATACAATATATATGCATACAGTATACGACTTGCAAAATAATAAGATTTATCTTGCTACACTCAGAAGCTGCCTGATCATTTACTTGATGTTACAACCAGGGGACAACAGCTTTGGCAAACGTTTTGATTGATATTAAGTTATGTAAACTTTATAGAAAATGTAAACACTGCATACTTCGTGCTGAATGACTTGCAGGCAGATCAATATGCGATGAAGTTAATTAGCTCCTTGTGCAATATAACTTTTTAATATGCTGACTGATTAATATTTAATCTTGCGGTTTTTGGTTTTGCTTTTACAGGATGCTAACAGCAGCACACTGGAAGATAAGTGCAAAATATATATTCCTAATTTTCTTGGACGTGACTCTAAACAGTCGTCCAACTTGCCTGGGTTTTTGTTGCTAAATAGCAGCCGCAGAGAGTCTGCACCATGTCCGGACTGCAGCATGTAGAATGAGAATTTAACTTTTCCCCTGGTGTCATGATCAGGCAGCCCAATCCAGACTAAATTCTCTAATGGCAGGATTCGTGTGTGTGTGTGTGTGTGTGTGTGTGTGTGTGTGTGTGTGTGTGTGTGTGTGTGTGTTGAAAAAAAAAGCTGCTATTGTGGTACTCCTGGATCAAATGGAGGGTGTGTTTCAGTCAAAATTCAGCTAAGCATGCACTTCATCTTCTCGTTGAAAAAATATGGTTCACTTGTACCCAAGTTGTGCACACAATCTGTGTGCCTAACCAGGGATAGGCTTCAGATCAGCCATTATTTATTTATTATTTATTTAAAGAATTTATATCCCGCCTTTCTCCCAGCAAGGGCACTCAAGGCGGCTGGCAGTGTCATGTCAGACACTGGCCAATGGCCTCTGCTCATTCGAAGGCACACCTGGCCAGCCAACCCCTGAACCTTCTGCCCTGGTGGCAGTGGTAAATCCAATGCATCATCAGGGGCTAGGAAGAAGCAAGACCGGTACCAGACTATTTTGTGCTTTTTACATGGGTTAAAAAAACAAATCTGTATAAAACTCTACCCTTCAAAGGTCAGTACTGCGCCCCTCTGAGGCCTGAACCCTAGGCCTAATGATACCTAGTTGGCCTAATGATAGCACCTGCCCTGGGTAGGAGCTTCAGGGCGGGACATTGCCCCAGTTTCCCCAGCAACTTGATGCTCACTACTCCTAACAGATCCGGATTATTGTATTAACACATTAATCTCTGTTGATTTATTCCATTATATCATTTCAGCTAAGGTTTTCAAAACATAAAAAATACGGTACTTTTATTTTTTTTTATAATTTTTGTTGTTAAAAATATAATGCTTTAGTTTTTAGGTGACATTCTGAGCCATTTAACTGACTGTCTGTGGAGCACTGCCAATGGTGTGGAAGCCGGTAAGTGTAAGCTCCGTGTTGCAAGCGGCAGCCTACCGATCAGCCAACAACGAAGGTAGGTTGGCAGAGGGGGATCAGGGGTGAGGCAGATCTTGGCCGCAGCAGCATCCGCGAGATCTGGCCTAGTCCCCAGCTGGCCCATAGAATGCCGCGGAGGGCTGGAGGCTGTGTCGGCGTCCCTGTATCATGCAGGCTGCCAAAGGATAGGATCGGGCCCTTAAAGGACTGGTGCTAATAGAGCCATAGTAAAGTGGTAGAAGTGATTTCTCCCCAAAAGTGTTATTACTATCTAAAAGTTCTGTGTCGTTTCTATGTGCTTTTGTACATGTGTATTTTTGTATATGGGTATGTTGTGCCATTGATCATATGTTTCTTGTGTCTGTGTTTGTGACTGTATACAAACAGAAGAACAGCACCTTAGAAAAACACATTGTAAATGGGAGCAAGCAAGCCCCACTGAACGTAGTGGGAGTTACTTCCAGGCAGAGATGCCTAAGAGATTGCATTGGTGCTCCAGGCAGAAATTCTGGTGGTGCAGTTGCTCAGTAGGTGTGTGTTGCTCAGCGGATGCGGATGTGTGTGTTGCAGGAGGGGGAATCTATTGTTTTTTTAAAAAACAACAAAAAGCAACCCAGCATGAATCTCTTAGCCTAGGGCAGTGTTTCCCAAACTTTTTCAACCTACGGCTCCTTGAGCATTGATGTCCATTGGCCTTGGCTCCCCCTTACTTTATGTTGATGTCTGCCAATTGGCATTCCACTGTTTTCCGAGAGGATTCCGTGGCACTCCACGGCTCCCCTGGCTGGTTTCCGCGGCTTCCCTCGGAGTCGTGCACCATTCAAGGAGACTCCCTGCGTGTTGCTTTCACCGCCTTGAATGGCTCTGAAGGCGAGGGGGCGGGGCCGCTTTGTGCACCCTTGTAACGGAGAGTCGGACCACGGTGGAACTTAAAGCTCCGCCCCCCTGCAGCAACATCAGTGGAGTCGTGCCTCCCAGTTTGGGAACCACTGGGCTAGGGTATCCTTCTAACAGTATCCACAGGATCCCTCCACCACATCATTATTCTTCTCAACCTTCTGTGCTTTACAGAACATAAAACCTAACCAGGAACCAGTCTGGCATGGCACCTGCACCTATCTGTACACTGAGATCTAACTGTATTCTTGGCATCTGCAACTCAATACAGCTTGTTACAATTTTACATAGGGTTGTTTGCACACTGGTTCCATTTGTTACAGCGATTATTGGACAATTAATATGTCTGAAAGAGCCAGTCTAAAATAAACGAGGCCTTGGCTGTGAACCAACAATTCACTTGAGCTAGCATATTTACATGGATCATTCTGGTCCTATTAGAGCAGGTGTGACTGCACAGAGATTGGTTGCACCGAAATAGCTAAAGCAGCATTCTGTACTAGAGACTCCTATACTGTTTGGTGCAAATTCCATAACAATTACTTACAGCAATACATACATGGGTGAACAAATTACAGTACTGACAAAACAGATACAAGCTTAACATTCTTTGGTGAGACGTTGCAGCTTCAGCCTTTGCCAGTCATCCAGCTAGATTTCAAAACAGCCATTGGGAGTCAAGGAGATGGTTCTAAGCTTGCTTTGGATCCTCCCAGAAAGGTAACATCTGCCCAGTGGCATCACTAGAGCGTGGCGGGGGGGGAGCTGCCAGGGGTGACGCGCCCAACGACTTACCAATCCACAAGAACCTTTCTTTCTCCCTTCTTTCCTTCCCATTCCCCAACTTCCTTCTTTTCTCCTTCCTTCCCTATACGAAGTTGGCCAAATCACCAATTTCTGATGCAGGCACGCCAATGAGACGTGCACTGCATTCTTGATGGGGTGGGGAGAGCAGTCACGGAGGCCTCTTCAAGGTAAGGGAATGTTTGGTTCCTTACCTTGGGGCTGCATTGTAGCTGCATTGGTGCTGGAAAGTTGGATAGAACTAGGACCTCACATAATTTCCCTATATCTCTCCTCCCCCTTCCTCTCCACCTTTGTGCTTGAGCCATTACACACCCCTTTTTCTTTTAAGGATTTCCTTTCTCCTCCCCTCTTCCCCTGTCTCATTTCTTATTGTTAGTAATAATCAATATTATTACTTATACTTATATTATTACTTATTCCCCTTCCTTATTGTTAGTAATAATCCCCACAATATGTTTGTTCTGGTGCACCTTGTGCACTTATCTCCTTCATTCCCTGTTGAACCACTGCGCTGCACCATTGGCCACTACACAGGATCCCAGTACACAAAGTCGTTTGCTCCTGTGTGCACTTGTTACACGTGTTTTAAAAGCACACCCAGTATCATCAGGGGACCCTCTGCAATGACATGCTCTCAAAGTGTGGCCTGCAGGGGAGTTACTCCTGAGCATGTTAAGAGTGTTTTTTTTATTATAAGATTGCTGCATAACATATTTGATTTTTTAATCTGGTTTTAAGTTAGAATATTAACTGGGCATTTCTGGCTTCTGTAAACCAGCTGACACTGCGAAAGGAATGTAGCAAAACAGCAGAGGCCCAAGGTTTCTGTTTCCTAAACAGGGGCCTGTAGTCGGGTGGGGGAAAGGGAAACTGATCCAGTAAATGAAACCTAACAAGGGCCTGTAGTCGGTGGGAGGTTACAAGAAAAACATTTTGGGGTAGTTCTTTGCCTTGCGCTATTATGTCTGCCTAGTGATAGATGACTGGATGAAGACACGGCCAATGTGTGTACCTAAAATGCAGTGACGTGTTCTCTTGATTATTGTAACTTTGCAAAGGTATAAAAATACAATCTTAGATGCTGACGGGGCTCCAGTTCTCTTTTCCGAGCTCAGGCTCAGAGCTGCGAGCCAAGCGAATTCACTTCAAGAATAAAGCTGTTTCGTAAACCCTCCTCCTGCTATCCAGACACTGGCGTCGATGGGGGGAAGCGGGGGGGCGGGCCGCCGGGGGGCGTCGCGCGTACAGGGGTGACGCGCGATTCCCCCCACTTACATTTTCGAAGGGAAGGTGGGCCCGCCCGCCCTCCCCTGTGTCCGTTTGGCTCCAAAATGAGCCGAAAACGGAGCGGGGAGGGCGCTCTGCTCCTGCGTGTGACGTCACACGCGGGGGCGGAGCCTCCCCCTTAAGGGCGACGTGCGCCCCCGCTCTGGGGTGACGCGCGTCGTCGCAACGCTGCTGTATCCAGAGTCTGATTTAATTAGCCCCAGCTTACAAAAGCTACCCCATGAGTAAAACAGACACAAGATGGGCAGTCTAATCCTATCCTCCCCGACCCCGAGTAGGGTGTTCAGTATGGGCCCCACAGCCCACGCTGAATCCTATCCAGGGAAGGAGGTGGCTGGAGGTCTACTTGGGGTAAGCGGGCCTCCAGTCACTGCAATGGTTACTCGGTTCTCCACCAGCTCGAGGCCTGGGAGGGAGGATAGGATACAGCGTCCACCAAGGACACAGAAGGTCCCACCTGCCACCTCACTCCCAGGCCCAATCTGCCCACCCCTGTCCTCCCCCCCACTCCATTACGTCCCTCCCTGCCCTCCCCATCCCCCGCACTGCTTGGAGCGGCCTTACCTGCTCCATCGTGGGGATGTGTGTGGCATGAATTCAGTGCCGGCAGGACAGCAAGGCTTTCCTGCTGGCGTTGCTTCCTCTCCAGGTGTCACAAGGTGCTTTATGGTGCATTTACGACACCCGGTGCTGACACTGAGGCTGCAGCACCGGAGCCCGAAGATGATAGGATTGCGCCGAAAGGCCTTAAAATACAAATGTTCTAAAATACATGCAGCACAGGACTAAATACATCACAGAGCTATGGCTAAGCATGGTTCTAAAGTTGTTTAAAAAAAATCACCGATTCAGATGATCTATCACAAGGGTTCTCAACCTGTGGTACGCTAACCGACAGGCGGGGTATGCAGCTTGCGGGGTGTGCAACATCAGCTTTCAGTTTTTTAAAATTGAACTCCTAATTGACAGCTGATAAGGCACAGATTGGCAAGGCTCCCATATATATATAAACCTCTGCCAAATCTCTATATAAACCTCTTTCTAGCATTTACGTCCAAGTTACGGTGAGTAAGTTCTCTGACTAAATAGTCCCTACTTTATTACTAAAAAGAGAAACTTCATTGACAGTGAACATAAGAGATTCTTGTGCAACAAAATCACCCCTTCTTCTCTCCCCCCAGACTGTGTTCCCAAGTGCAATGCAAACCAAGTGCTTTCCTACTGGCTGGTTCAATTTATATGCTGGGTTTTAGAATACATTGTTTCTTCCATTTAAAGAAGGCAGCTCTTATGGCAAATTGAGCTGGTTTTCTGCCTTCTTAAAAAGGGTGGCTAACAGTGTAAGCTGGGTAATTTTAATGATTATTTACATTTTAATAATTAATTTAATTAATTAATTAACTAATGCAAATTAATTAATTGGCACAGGGGGTACTTCAAAAATTTGACCGTATCAGGGGTACACTTGGTGAAAAAGGTTGCGAACCCCTGATATATCTCTTAGTATTCTGAATAAATCCCAACAGAAAGCCAGTTCATTAACCCATTTTGGATGATTCTTGGATCATGGAAGCAGGGGGGGAAAAAGCATAAATTTGCTCCATTTAGAAATCAATGGCAGAGTTCCACATTAACCGAACTGTAAAAAAGGTAAAGGTGACCCCTGACAATTAAGTCCAGTCATGTCCGACTCTAGGGTGTGGTGCTCATCCCCATTTCAAAGCCGAAGAGCCAGCATTGTCCGAAGACGCCTCCGTGGTCATGTGGCCGGCATGACTCACCTTGCCGCAGCGCGTAGCATGCGGCTGGAACACGGAGCGCTGTTTACCTTCCCACAAGCGGTACCTATTTATCTACTCGCATTAACATGCTTTGGAACTGCTAGGTTGGCAGGAGCTGGCCAAGCAACGAGAGCTCACCCCGTTGCGGATTCAAACTGCTGACCTTTCGATCGACAGCTCCTGGTTCAGCGGATTAACCCACTGTGCCACCCGCTGAACTGTAGTCGTGTGCAAAGCTGAAAAATTTTGCAGATAGAAGTCTTACACTGCAGTCGAAGATCACTGAGAGCAACCTATTAAAAATCAATGTGTTGCTTTTCTACCAAGAGAAATGCAGCTTCTCACCATCTAAACCACAGTCAAAAATTTGACTTGGAAAAAAATCTATAATTGCAGAGTCCATACATGCCCTGTCTTAGCAGAAAACGATCTATCATCATTAATGCTGTAATACAAGATACTGTAGATAGTTTCCCCCCGAAGATAGGGCATGTATGAACTCTGGCAAATAGAGGGCTTTTTCCAAGTCAAATTCTGGACAAGGTTTAGATGGTGAGAAGATGTATTTTTCTCAGTAGAATAGCAACTCATTGAAATTTAATGGGCTGTCCTCAGTGATCCAAGAGAGACTCTGCTGCAAGACTTCTGTCTGCAGAATTTTGCAGTTTCACAAACTACTGAAATCCAGTAAATGTGGAACATGTCATTGATTTATAAATGGAGCACATGAGTGGTGTTTGCTTTGCTTGCTGATATAATGCCCATGGGTGAAGGATCATCTAAAGTGGGTTAACGGATCAGACTTCTATCAGAAGAATTTTGAATTAAGAAACTCTTCAACAACTTTATAAACAGGCTGGATCATAAATCTTGATGTGTTTACTGATGTGCTGCATGTACTGTATTGTATTTTCAGTGCTTTGTCTTTTCTTTTGTACCTGTTGCTGTGTATTATCATTGTAGTTTGTTTCTCTAACAATATTGTGGCCTGGCCCTCTAATATTACGCATCTTGCTATGCCATGACAGTTAGATCACTCACTAGCACATTTTTGAAGGGTGCATTTCTTGTGCCTCCCAGATTTCCAATCATAATATTGTTGGCTATTGCCAAGGAAGTAGCATTGACCCAAGCTGTTGTTTTGATGCAACGTTCTGTTTTGATGATGTTCCTTCCGTGTTATCCCCACAATAAAAGTTTGTTTGCTGCACCTTTCACCCTCACCTCTTTGTCTTTCCCTGCCAAATCATTCAGTTGTGCCATTAGCAGCTATACAGGACCCCAGCTCACAAGATAAGTGTTCCTCCCTGTGCACATGTTAGGTAAAGGTAAAGGTATCCCCTGACAATTAAGTCCAGTCGTGTCCGACTCTAGGGTGTGGTGCTCATCTCCATTTCAAAGCCGAAGAGCCAGCGTTGTCCGAAGACACCTCCGTGGTCATGTGGCCGGCATGACTCTCCTTGCCGCAGCGCGTAGCATGCAGCTGGAACATTAGCATGTTTTAAAAGCACATCCGGTAACACCTTGCACATGATCCTATGTGCTTATTTGCTGGCACTACAGGTAATTAGGTTAGGATGTTAGATGTCTTGGGCATCATTACCCAACCATTGTGTGAAACATCTTTTGCTTTTGACATTTTCTGGAAACTAAATGCTATTGCTCTCTTGTGCTGGACTGATCATCCAGCCAGCATTAAAATAGACACAAATGGCTGTGGGAAACTGAAAAGACAGCTAGCTTACCCACCCACCTCAGTGGGTATATCTCCACTACAGCAAAGCTGTTCCTGCCTGATTGTGGAAGGCTGAACTAATACCGACTGTATTTGCCATTGAAAGAGCCATCAGGGTTTTGGTTGTTTGTGCAGAAAGGCCCGAGGGGGAAGCTTATCTTTCCTTCCCTTTAGATATCCATGAAGGGAGCTTTGCAAGAGTTGTTGTTCCTCTTCAGGTTAGTTTGTTCCCAAGAGTTTGTCCCTGTTAGGTTTGCAAAACAGTTGCTGATTTAAAATGGAATAAAAACGACAAAATGAGTTGAGTTCAAATGATTACAAATGCCTCATTCCTCTCATGTACAATTTGGGAAGAGGAATTGGTGATTTGGCTCCCTGAAATGAACACTGCCTATTTCTGAATGCAGTTCCTATACATACCTGAGTTTGTGTAATCGGCAATAATAGCGGCTAATTTCCTCAACAGTGGCTCTTAAGTCAAGGAGCTAATTAAAAGTACAGCATTTAAAATACAGGCAGCTGGAATACATTAAAGTTTGCCGTGAAATCCCTGGTCAGAGATTCAAGTGAGAGCCCAACTGCCTTTACGTGGATTAGGAAACAGAAGAGGCATTGCCAACGATTCAATCAAGCTCTTGTCTTTAACTTTACAAAATGTCTCTTTCCGGCCTTTCTTCCTCTATATGTTTTCCATGCTAATCAAAAATCTCTTTGCTTTTCTCCCTTAGAAATGTTCTTCTTTCTTTCCTTTTCAACTGCTATTTTCTCAAATTAAAAAGAACTTTCATTCATCTCCACCATGTGGGTATTCCTGCATGTAACCTCTTTATTTTTTTTTCCAAAGGAGAGTCCTTTATTCGTTCCTGTTGCATCCAGCCATACTCGCATCTCACTCTCTCTAGCTATGCTACTCCTCTACTTAAGCATTCTCAGACTCCTTGGGCCATCCCATCTCTTTCCTGACAACCTCCGTGTGAAACTTGCCATTTTACCTCCACTTACGATGATGATATAGGTACTGGTTACCTGTACGCTCACACATTTGTTATGCCAGTTGTTATGCGTACTTGCTAGGACAAATACAACTTAAAGATTTACTAAAAACTGATTTGCACACCATTTTATTGTGGAATATTGCCAGTTATTGGACAAGAATAGCCACTCTGCCAGAAAGCCGCTGTCACAATGTATCAATACACGTTCTGTTGATGAGTCACCATACTGTCAGAAATCTTCAGTATCATCTCCACATTCCTTTAGTCAGAGAGTTCATGTCAGTCTGCTTACCCATGTTGTCTTCTGACCAGGCCCAGGCTCCAAGTGTGCTTGAATATGTACCTGTACAAAGGAACAGTATGCAGGCTTTCATACATTGTACAGTCAACAGTGCTGGTGCCAAGTTGCTGGGGGCCCTGGAACAAAGCCCTTCATTGGCTCCCCCATGGTAGCAGTCACCTGCCTCCTGAAAGCACATTGGACGCTACTGCTGCCACTAGTTCTGAGGGTTCTGGGATCAGCCTGTGGTGGGCATGCACTCAGTCTGGCTGGTCCCTGGTGCCACTCTTGCCAGTCAATAATCATATTCACATACTTTTTTTCTTGGGACAAATATCAATTTTAATGTTCAGGAAATTGGAAGCAAACAACTTTAATTTTAGTAGAGGACACAGGTATTATGGGTTTGAAAGCCATGTATTTTAACATATAAACTGCAGGAGATTACTGATAAAACAATTAAAATCCTTAACTAGAGATCTTCTTAGAATCAGTACAGTCCAGGGTTGTTAGAGAGCGACGTTTCAACCTCCTAGCCGAGGTCTTTGTCAAGGTGGTTACAGCAAGGCTGCGAGGATGGTACTGAAGATAGATCGGAATCTCTGTGAAATGCAGTTAAAAGCCGTTGACAGCATGCACAGATCAAATGGAACTCCAGGGAAAGCCTTCAGTGGTGTCAATGGGTCATGAATGTAGTCAACCTCCCCAGCACGATCCTGATGCACTCAGAGACAATAGGTGTTGCTTGCAAAATTGCTTTCCCCAGTTTGATCGTGATGCATTAGGAGGCAATAGGTGCTACTTGCAAAATTGCTCGGTTTACTAAAATGCAATGAGAAGGGGAAATCAGAAGGGGTTATTAGAGAAAAGGAGTCATTAAGACTTTAATTTTGAATATTTTTTTTTTCTCTTGGAAAATTAAGATGACATTTTAAAAGGACTTTTTGGTGTTCCAAAGAAGAGGGAGAAAATGAATAAGCAAACTGCATGCCTTGTGTCAAGTGAAAGCCCAAATGCCTTTGCATTTCTTAGGAAACAGAAGCAGAGGCATTGCCAAAGTTCTAGTCAAGTTCTTGTTTTGAGGCAGGAAGTAGGAAAGAAAGGATATTCCCTTCTGAGCTGAGGTTGTAAAGGTAAATTGATCATGCAAATAGACGAATAACGTGAAAAGACAAACATTTATATGATGGCATCAGTAACGTTAATGCTTAGAATATGCAACTTCTCTTCCCCTTTCTCCTTCTTCTCCATATATATTCCCTCCCCCTGCTCCCCACCTTTCCATTGCTTATTGATTTGCTAAAAGAATGAATTAAATAACTCTTAGAATATGTAACTTTGAAGAAGCTTGTATATGTATGTATGAGTTTATTTTTAATCTTTTTCAAAAAAAGATTCAAATCTCAGCTTAGCAAATGAAAAGCCAATTTGGACAGTAACCACCGTTTGTACTGGCTATAAGACAGGCCAGTAAAGTTTATAGTGTTTATATGCATTTAACAGAGTGATTTGCTACTACTGGCTGGTAAGCTTTGGTTAGCTGTGTGACAGTAAACTTGGCTTTCAGTTTTAATACTTTAAGAAACAGTCGGTTTTATTACAAACCGGCCACATTCTAACCTTCTCAACTGGAAAGAGATCACTGTATGAAAGTTACGGTAAGTTAAATTCAGATAATAAAATCTCACTGAGACAGAATGGATGGAAAGTGGGTAATGACCCAATCCTATCCCCCCTCTGCGCCAGCGCATAGCTGGAGGCCCTGCGCATGTACCAACTGCTTACCCAGCTCACAGTAGATCAGTTAAGGTGGAAGTGGGGGTGGTTTGGTGGAGGGTGAGAGCAGGGAGTGAGCTGAATCAGGGACAGTTTGGGGGTGGATCTCGGTGGCAGCGGGGCACACCAAGATCCTATCCCCCTTTTTCTGGCCTGACATGCCCCCTGAGGCTCCTTGGAGTTACACCAACTGAATAACTGGCTTAGATCTGAGGAGACCCATTGGTGGCCAGGCGGCTTATGGGGACGTAAGTAAAAAAGATTTTTACTTACCTCTCCTGGGCTGTCTCGGTCACACACCCCCACCACCACCACCATAACATACAGTACATGCTCTGTTGGCGGCACTGCATGCTATGGGCTGGTGGGGGGATAGGATTGGGTATTGAGTGTATATGCCGTCAACCTAACCAAAATACATTTCATATTCTCAGCTCATACATTTTAATTACAGTCACACTATTTGTGGTGGTCACAGACAGCAAACAATCCCACATCTTAAGCTAGAGCAACAGATGAGCTTCCATGCAGAAATTTAAGAATAGAGTTTCTTTGCAGGCACAAAATATGCTCGAGCCAGGCCTTTCACATGTTTTCATATGCAAGGGAACATGTTTTCCCAGTACAACAATGCCAGCAGCCAATAAAATATGATATTCAGTAGAACATCCATTAGCCAAGCCTCGGGTTATTTGTTGCTTGTGAATATGCGGTGTCCTTCTTCACATAACCCCATGTGAATGTAACCCTGTACCAACTGCCGTGAGTGAATATCTAAACTAGCTTATATATTCCTCCCTTCATGCCCCCAAGGCTGTTCTCAAAGACTGGCACAAATGCAAAGGATTCAAAAAGCTTAAAACGAAGTGTGTGTTTGAGGGGGCTGTTTCTCAAGTGTAGACACTTACTTTGCTCGTGAAGGTAAAAATAAAATTGAAAGTTGGGATTTGAGCCCTGATTCCAGCCTGGCGGCATGTATCACTTACACATTTGAGCAGTGCTGCTGCCACTATACTAGTCCTTGGAGAAGATCTTAAAGTCGGGTGGAAACTGCTTCACAGGGGCAAGTTTATCTCCATATTTCAGATGACTCATACAGACTTTCTGATTCTTATTTTTTTCTCTTATGCAAATTGCCTTTCAGAGCAACATAGTGTGGTTAATAATAATTAGTATGTAGTTAGTAAGGCTTTTAATGCAAGTATATCACGAACCTTTTAAAAGGATTGCCTAATAAGCCACTCACAATGCTGCTCTAATGTACCTTTCTAAAGGGTTGCTTTGTCCACCACTGACCTGGAGTCACATGAAGGGTCAACTAATGTTGCCAGAGCATGACAACCTTGCACTGTATCACATGAAAGCAATGCAGTGGTATAGAGAGGGATGTTTCACCATTAGAGACATAAGATCTGGTGAATCTCCACTCTGGGTGTCTTTGAACTAGGACACATGTACATGTAGACCACTTGTTTTCTCCACACTTGATCATGAGTCTATTAGTTATGGTGGTTATACAGAACCTCCAGATTAAGAGGCAAATTTGCTGGGAGAAACAGCAGTAGAGGGCTGTTGCTTTTATGTCCTGGTTGTGAGCTTTATTTATTTTTACATTATTTATTTACAATATTTTTATCCCGCCTTTCTCCCCAAAGGGACCCAAGGTAGCTTCCCAGAAGCTCTGATTGGCCACTGCTGGACATAGGAGGCTAGACTAAATGGACCTTTAGTCTGATCCAGCCAGAGCTTATGGTACGCTTGACAAAGGCGTCGCTCCGGTAGGGGCGGGGTCGTAAGTTTCGCTCGTCCTAGTCCCGGTTACTGAGCGAGCAGGAGGCGGCCCCGCCCCCTCACTGTCGGAGCCATTCCCCTGCGGAGAAAGCAGCAGGCGCTTGAAATTGAAAGTTCTGTCTGAAAGCTTTATATCAGGTGGACCTATGAACCCATGCAAATCTCCACTTGATGTATCATTCACTCAGGGCCAGCCCATCCATGAGGCCAACTGAGGTGATTGCCTCAGGCAGCAGATTGATAGGCAGAGCTCATTTCTGTCCACCAACTTGCCCCCCCACCCCCGCAACTGCTTCTCCTTCTCCTCCTTGGGTTGGAAAAGGAAGAGGGCGACAGAGAGGATAAGGAAATGTGGCAGGGAGGAGAGTGCTGAGCTAGAACTTTGGAGGGTGGGAGGAGCAGAGGCTGGTAAGGTGGACAGCATTTGGCACATTGCCTCAGTCATCAGGAGGTCTTGGGCAAGCTCTGCATCCACTGAATGATAAACATGCATGTGTGGACCTGGTCCTCCCTTTTGGGAAGTTAAATCAATAGATGCACGAAGCAGGGCTTTTTCTGTTGCAATGCTACAATGGTGGAATGTACTGCACAAGATGCTTTGCCAGGTCCCAACTCTTTCAATTCTGGCGCTGGGTGGGAAACTCTCTTATTGCTGCAGGCTTTTAATACAGAGTGTACTTAAGTTGTTGCAACGCGTTGGTGGAAGGGCAGGTGTGCAGAAAGGTGGGAGCAAGTGCCAAGGCCATCTCCTGCATTCTTTGCTCAAAGGGGTGCCCTATCTGAGGAACTCAGACAGGTGGAGGAAGCCTTTACCTACCCCCAGATGAGGGGTGAAGCCTCTGCTCTAATACAAAAATGAAAAGGCAAAAGAAGTAGGAAAAAATAAAACAAAAGAAGAAATAAGAACCCACTTCCCTTCACTCTGAGCTGCCTTTCTAGCTCTTCTTCATTTCATGGAGACTGTCAGTCACCCTCTCTAGCTTCTGGGGCTGGTTCAGACTGCCATAGGCTTACCAGATTTTGAAGGACTGCAGCCGGCTGAATTTAAATTAATGATTTTTTTTTTTATGGCCGCAGAGCGGCCGGCCACCATTAAAAAAATTTATTTACCGCCGCTGCATGCCTTTTCTCCTTCCTGCTGCCGATTGCTGCCACCGGTTGCCGCCACAACCCCCCCTTTCTTGTTTTGCTGCCCTTTGTTTCCCCACCGCCTCCTCTTCTTCATCCCGGTCGCCTGCCTGCACCTTCCTCACAGCCGACCCAGGACTGCCCCTGCTGCCACTTGCCTTTATTTCTTGCTGCCTTGTTGCTGCTGCCGCCACTGCCACTGCCGCCGCCGCCGCTTTCCCCCCGTCGTCCTGACTGACCAGCGGCATCCTCCGCAGAGCGCAGCCGGCCTGGGACTGGATGCTACTGGCTCACGCAGGCACACAACGCCTGGGAGCTCCGTCTTCAGGGAGTCCCAGACGATTCGGAATGACTCCAGACATTGTGTGCCTTTGCGAGGCTCGTGCAGGTGCGCGAGCCGGTAGTATTCAGTCCTGGGCTGGTCATGCTCCGCGGAGGATGCAGCTGGCTGGCGGGTTTGGCCGGGACAGTCCCAGTTTCCAGGATGCAGTGGCCATGACAGCGGCCGGAAACCAGGACTGTCCCAGCCAAGCCGGTACGACTGGTAAGCCTAGCCATGCCATCCCACTGGGCCCAGCAGCCTGCCTTCAGTCTCAGGGAAGAGGTTGCTGAGGCACCTTAGCAGAAGCTGGCTGCTTGCTTGCTGCCCCTTTTTGGCTTATGCAGTCCGAAAAGAAAAAGCAGCAACCAAAAAAAAAAAAAAAGCCACAACAATGGCTGCCTCCCCTTCCTTTTACTGTGCACAAACAATATTCAGAAATTGTATGTGGGTTCCATCAGGAAACAGCTTCCATTTATAGCATTGCACCATTTTCTGTTCTGTAGAGACTCCTCTGGGACTCTAGGCTGATCAAGAAATAGAATTTATATGCAAATCTTTCCTTGGGCCTGTGGTTCTTAATATCTTAATATTTACAGTTTACTGCACATTTGTTGGGTTTTTTTTTCTCAATTTGTATAGCACATGCTAAGCTTTGTTCTACCAGAACAAAGGAGTTGCTCTATAAAAATAAATAAACTGGGCATATGCTGTGCTGACCATGCTCCTGGAAAAAGGATTTTATATGTTTTCCACAATCTCAGCATTTTTGGCTGCTAGTGTAATGGAAGATGTTAAGGGATTAAACTGCAGGTTTTATTCCTTATTCAGGCCAATGAAAAATGATCTTCCCTAAATCCACTCCTTGTCCTCACTAGCTATTTTATCAGCTATTGGAAGAAACCCATTTCTTAGTGAATGGTGGAAGGCTATTCTTTTAAAAATTGAGCTATCAAGTACATTTTCTCCTCCAAGCCAGACTCTCAAAACTCACTTGTTCAAAATCAGCTTGAATGTCTTCTTTTGCTCATTTTATTATTTCAGTTTGTCACTTGCCTTTCATTATACTTTTTTCTTTTCTTCCTGGTCACTGCTTTCCCCCTCTTTGTATCAGAAAGATTGTGTAGAGAAACCACACTGGCATGCCTCAAGTTAAACTGAATATAAAAGGTATATGGCATTATCTTACTTAGGTACATGATGCTGATTCTGCAGGCAAAAAGAACCAGAAGAAAAGACCACCTCCCTCCCTAAGGATTCAGTGTACTTGAAAGAGATTCAGTGTACTTGAAGTGGCATTCGGGTTGTTGCCATTTGGATGGCAACATTTGGCAGGTTGTCTCAGGTGCTAGGAGGTCATAGGCTGCCATAAAGTCTTGACTTTATTGCAGAGGCAGAGGGTGGAGGGGGGCGGGCGGGGGCACACGGAGGCACGCGGCAGCATGGGGGGCAACAAAGCAGGCGGCAGAGGTGTGAGAAACGGCGCGAAGAGCGGGCGGTAGCAGCGGAGACGGCAAGCGGCTTGGCCCTCCTGCCCGCCCTTGCGCTTCTGAGGGCTGTTTAACGGCGGCAGCAGTGACGTCACTTCCAGCGGTGGAGGGACCCGACTAGTATCGCCTCTGTTTTATTGGGAGAAGGGATGGGAGAGCTGTAATGCCCTGCTCTGCAAGCAGAAATCCATGCTCTGTATCCCACTCTTTTGTAATTAATCATAAGATTAGAGCCATTGCAAAAAATAATAATAATGCAGCAGAACAAGCATTCATCTGCAACCAAGTAATTGTGCAACCAGAAATCAATTAGGAGTTTGCAAGACCGAAAAAAGACCTGAAGAGACAAAAATGAAAGTCGGTATTCCAGCATGTGTCAACTGTCAGCAAATTCTCCATTTCCAGAGCAGGGGGAGAATGATTGCCTGGATGCCTGGACTCTTCCCATGCCTGGAAGAGATGTGCTATGATCTGGGCAGAAAGGGATCACTCAAAGAGAAAATGTTGAAACGATCACTTATGAAGAATATATTTAACAAGTATAATAACTCGCTGGGCTATTGTTAATATAGACTTTGACATTTACCCTGGATATCAAAGCAACATTTCAACCTTCAGATTTCCATTCAAGTCAACGAATGCCATGCTGTTAACACATACTCCGTTCAATGGGAGTGTAGCAGTCTCCACGCTGGTGCCTGGCAGTCATGGAAATGTCGCAAAGGGGCAAAAATAAGCTTGAAAAATATAATTAAGATGACAGTCTACAAAAGTCCCTAGGATGGTGCTAGAGCTAGTAACTATAGCAACCAACACAACACAAAAAGAAAAGAGAATGAGCACGATACATTCAGATGAAAAACGGGTGTTTAATATGAACACTGAAGAACTGCACCATGCTATGAACGGAATCAATCACTGTTATTAATTTATATAACAATTTTAACTTGCAGAGCAATTTATTTTGTTTAGCGCCAGAAAACCTGGTGAGGAAGGTAGATATTATCCCTAATGTGAGACCCCAATGCTAAGAAATAATGGCCCAATCTAGCTAATATGAGTCATGATGACTTGGGATTAATCCTATGCACACTTAACTGGGTGTATGCCCAGTAGATCTTAATTTCAAGCAAAAATGCATTGGTTTGCACTATAAATCCCATTGAAACCAATGGAATGAATTTACGGCACAATTAAATGGAATCCCTATGCTGGCACAGTGACTGCTGCTCCAGCCTAGGGTGTCGTAAACATGCCATAAAGCACAATTGCAGCACCCTGTAAGTAGGCAGTGCCGGTGAGAAGGCCTGCACTGTCCCACCAGTGCTGCACTCAGGAGCCCTGCACGCCAGAGCAAGTAAGGCTGCTCTGAGCAGTGCGGGGGCTGGAGGAGGGCAGCGATGGGTGGGTCAGGCCTGGGAGGGGGAGGGAGGAATGACCTCAGTGCACAACATACCCTATCCTCCCTCCTGGGCTTGAAAGCCCAACATGGGGCTTCTTGGTTCTGCACAAGCAATCGAGCTGGTGCAGATCCGAGTAGGCCCTTACACCTGACTACTTTTAAAAAAAGTCCCCTTACCCCGAGGAGGTCTCCAGCCCACTCCTATCCAGCGATCGATACAGCATGGACTGCACAGCCCTGCTGCACCGGTGCTGGATAAGATTGGGCTGCCCAGATAAGTACCACTGCTTTCAGTAGGATTGACAGTTCAAACTTATGCAGAAGTGAAGTCAAACTGTGTTCAGTGGCACTTGCTCCCAGATAAATGTGCATTGAAGTGCAGCCTTAGTGATGACTAATGGGGCGCATAGCTCACAAATGGGGCTCACAGCAACACCACTCAGAAGGGTCATAGACAAATTGACACTTGAGCCTCAACTTACTGTATTTATTCCAATATTCTCTCCATTAGACCACACTGGCAAAATATCAAAATGTCTACTATTTGTTTAAAGAAAAATGTCTTTAGGCCCAGCCAGAAGGCCTCCAAGGAGGGAGCAGTTCGTAAGTTTAGAGTTTAGAATTCCATAAGGTCAGTGCCACTACTGAGAAGGCCCTATTTCTTGCCGCTGCCCCTCTCACCTCTGAAAGCGACGGCATTTTTAGAAGGGCCTTCTCCGATGACCTGAGGGAGCAGGCCAGAATGTACGGAAGTAAGCGGTCTCTCAAATACCCTGGCCCCAAGCCGTATAGGGCTTTAAAGGTCAAAACCAGCACCTTGAATTGGGCCCAGAAATGAGTTGGCAGTCAGTGCAGCCGCTGGAGCTATATATTCTTTTATGAACAAACAATGACACAGACCACATAATTTTTATCAGTTCAAAAAGCCTCATAAATCCAAATTATATGAAAGCCTTCTTTATGACTGAAGATACCGCTTTATTGAAGCATTTCAGAACTACAGTGTGATTTAATTTACACACTTTTTTAAAAAACAAAATTAAACTTGGAAAAGTTATGCAATGTATCATGAGCAATTGCCATTTGTCCACGATGCATTTGAAGCATAAAGGCATGATGTCTGAGTCAGACAATGAAAAACTCACAAGGACAAGCCAATAATAAAAAGAACAAGTAAAGGATATATGTAACCTATACACAACAGAAAAACACAGTCAAGAAGAACCAGAATTGATATTTTCAAAAATAATCGACTCAATGGCACTATAAGGAAATATGTAATAAGAATCCCGCTTACTCTAATCAAGCTAATGAGTGGGCAGTGATGTAGACTTGAGTCTATTGACTTGTACTCAAGTCGGACTCAAGTTGCATCAATGACTTGACTCGGAGATCGTAAAAGACTCGAAAGACTCAACTTGAGACTACTTTTAAAAAAAGTAGAAATCAAATCTGACAGGGTAACTTGGTCATACAAACGCTGCATGTTAAATTTGGCAAAAATTAAAGAATACACAAAGATGATTATTTTTTCTGATACAGCCTGAATGTGCCCTTAAAGGAATCTGCCCAGTATTGGTCTAGGTCAGGAATGATTTACTAGGATGAGGGTAGGGGGGCTTAGGAATGCAGAAAGGTCATCAAAACATTAGGGATAGGAGGGAGCAGTAGCAGCCATACACCCCCTGTGGGTGGCCCGCTGCTGCGACACCCACCCACGGGATGCCATATGCCCCCCACGGGATGGCACATGCTCCGCCCCGGGGTGTGTGATGTCATCTTTGCGCACTGCCGCAGTGTGGAAACACACACACCCGGCGCTTTTCGGTCCCTTTTTGGAGCCGAACGAGGGCGAGGGCCAAACTTGCAGCCGGGACCAGCTGCATGAAGAGGAGCCAGCGGCGGAACGCGCTAAGGATCTGGCGCCAGGTACACCCCCTGCGACCCGCCACTTGGGGCCCACTGCTCCCACCGTCACGATGCCTCTGGGAGGGAGATTGAGTTTTAGGTGAATATTTACTAAAGGGAAGATTTTCTGTAATACTGGGTCGATGTGCCTTTGAAATGTAAACTGTATGTATGAATATGTAACAGATCAGTGTAAAGGACTATAAAACCTCTTGATTTCAACTATTGGGTGTGCCCCGTCTCTTCATGACCAAACTGTGTGTTGACTGTGACTGATAATAGTATACCAGAACAGCTCTTCTTCCCCCTTTTCTATTAAATACAGAAATCTGAACTAAAACTGAACTAAAACTAAAACCTCTCCGGACAGAGCCCTGAAAATGGGAAATCATTTATTCCCACATCATAGGCAAGCTAATCTGATACAGACCATGACTATTCCCTACCAGCATCACTTCCGCCTTTTCTGGATTCAGTTTTAACCTACTCTGCCTCATCCACTAGATCAGAGGACCAAACAGTTGGCCTCACTCATGCATTGGAAATGGTACAGGAGTCTCTGAATTCGCCGCTTGAAAAAGCAGTTTGGAGCCTCTGTACTTGGTTCCTCGTCTTGCTGGCTCATCCCGTCCCAAGAAAGCACTGTTGTTCTCTAAACTGGTTGCTGTGTATCTCCTCTCCATGCCTTCGTTATTTGTGACTTGGGTGACGTACTATTCTGTTTTTGTCTGGCTTGTTTTGCCTCAGTCTTGAAAGCCCAGCTGTCATGCTTTCTGAAGGAAGGGACGTCCCATGAAATCTAAGGCAGGAGATGACTGGTGGAGAGGCGTTGAGTTTGGTTTATTGGCTTTCCCTGTCACGGGCCTGATAGATATGGATGCCGTTCTATACATATTATGGATTTCGTAAAGACAGATGTAAAGACAGGTCAGAACGGGAACAAGTCAATGAAAAATGACATCCATAATACATTAGTGACATTTATTTATATTCACAGTTTAATGAATATAAAAGTTAAGAGACAAGTTCAGATAATACATCAGCCTTTCTGCACACCTCATTTCTGTTTTGAAATAAAGCAAAGAGCTTGTGCTACTCCGTTTGGGAGGGGCCGCATAGAACATTGCTGCTGGGAAGATCGGAACAAGTAGGGCCAGCTCTTGGAGCAGATGATGCTGGGTCTGGGTGACTAATGCAGAAAAAACAATTTACCACTTGGCACATGAATGATGGAAGCTGTTAAAAGCAATGGTTGCTCAGAATTGATTTTCCTGCTCCTGCTTCCTGCTTTTGCAATCTGCCTTTTCTCTTAGCAGTCTGACATGAAATCTTTAGCCACAGATGTACACCTGTAAAAAAAAAAAGTAGAAATCAAATCTGACAGGGTGACTTGGTCATACAAATGCTGCATGTTAAATTTGGCAAAAATTAAAGAATGCACAAAGATGATTATTTTTTTATATGTTGTAAGTGTCTGCTGTAGTACACAGGCCAGGAGTCCTGGAAATGTTTCTCAAAAATATTTTGCTGCTACAATATCATTTGTGAAAGAAGCAGCAGCTCTTTACAGTCCAATTTGCAAAGCAGATTTACAGCGCAATCCTGTGTAAGGATCCGGCGGGCAGCCCAGGGCCGCCGCCAAAGCCTGAGCCCGAGGCTGCCTGTTGTATGGTAGGTCAAAGGTCTACTCAGGAAAGGGGTCGCTCGTCCCCTTCCCTGGGTGTAAACCGGGGCCGGCCCGATAGACCTCCTCAGATTTCTGTCAGCTAAATAGCTGGTGGAAATCGGAGGCCGTGTAACAGCCTAGCCGGCCCAGTGGGGACGGGGATATGGTGCCATCCCCCGCCCCCTCCCGGTCCGGCTAGTCCAATGGCCCCCCCTCCCTCGCCTGCCCGACCGCCCACACGGCCGCCAGCGGGAGAGCTTACCTTCCTCCAGCGGCTGCTTGACTGGTCCGGTGACGGAGTGAGGGATGCCGGTCTTGTGCCAGCCTCCCTTACTCACAAGTTACCGCAAATGTGCTTTACGGCACATTTGTGATGACTAAGAATGGCGGAGTACTCGCTCCGCCGTTCTTGAGATCCACAGGATTGCGCTGTTAAAGTACTTTAAATCATGATACAGTAAGTCCTCTCTTACCGTCATTTCACTATCTGTTGTTTCGCTTTAACGTCATCTTTGGTGGCTGCACCTACTTCCAGGCCATACCAGGCACATGACTCACTTCCTGGTCCTATTCGTGTCCCAGAATGCCTTGCAGGTAGCTTCTGCAACGCATTCTGAGGTGAGAACAAAGCCAAGGAAGTAAGTCACAGTCCTGCACAACCCAGAAGCGGCTTTGCAGCGCGCAGCAAGTCCGCCAGAGCCCCCTGGAGCATCACTTAGCCCGCCAGTGAAAAGCAGGTTCATTATACGTTGTTTCACTTAATGTCGCAGTTTTCAGGAACCTATCTACGACGTTAAGTGAGGATGTCCTGTATTCCATTATTTAAAAAAAAAATATCATTGAGACTTCAATCCAGGAATTAGCTACAAAAATCCAAATAGAAATCTGACAGTGCAGCTACAATTTGGCATCTTATGCTTGCCAAATAAGTCAGAACCACCTCACTTGCCATGTAAATGCACCTTAATGGATCCAAAAGAGAAGTGCCAAAAAAGTGACAGAATGCATGCAGGACTGCTCTGACGGGCCTTAGGATGACCAATTATATTGGTCTTCAGTGTTGGTAGATCACTCACACAACCCATACCTAAGGTGGGTAGCACCAGTAATGCCTTAACATCTTTTATAGAGAGAAAGAGAAAGAGTGGAAGACAGAGAAATATCGATAAAGAAAGTAATTGTAGGCAGCTGGGGTTTAAGATAGGTCATTGGTCTGGAAAGGTAGAATGCCAGTTCTGCTCTTAAAAGGTGCTCTAACCAACTCCACTCCCATCCAGAGGGAAGTCCCAGGTTCAATCCCTGACATCTCCAGGTAGGCCTGGGAAAGACCCCCACCTGAACCTCAGGGAGCTGCTGCCATTCAGGGTAAATAGCACTGGCTTTGTTAGATCAATGGCCTTTGTTAGATCAATGACTCCCATAAGGCAGCTTTTGGCCCAATCCGTTTGAGCCAGCCGCCGGCAGAATACACGTTGCACCGGCAGCGACTGCTTTATGGGTTCGTAAAGCAGCCGCCAACAGTGTGCGCTGCCTGGCGGCCGGCAGGGACGGCTGGCAGAGGAGGGGAACAAGGGAGGGGTGGGTGGTGACAGGAACGGGGAGGAGTGTGGATTGGGCCTGGGAAGGGGGTGGGTTCAGTGGCAGCAGCTCCCACCAAATCCTAACCCCCTTCCCAGGCCCGATCTGCCTTACCCTGAGAACTGAGGCCTCAATATGCCAAAACACCTCTGTGGATATCGCGGAGGCCGTGTTGGTGCCGCTGCATCACCACGTGGGGAGTTACATAGGATTGGGCTGCCCGTGTTTAAACCAATTAACAGCTTTAATTGATGGGTAGAAACAGTTGAACCTGAATGAGGCAAATTGGTTTAAATCGATATACTGTATTTTAGGATGGCAGATTGAGTGCTACACCAACAAAAGAAAAGAAACCTTTATAAAACGTAAGTTGTATAAAATATCTGATGTGCTGATATAAAGACGTGAGTGTACAGGAGTACATTACGCACGTACTGAAAGAATCCATGGTTTTCTTCCGATGGCACAGCAGAGCACAGAAGCATAAAATATATGAATACAAAGTAACAGATGTAATAATGGGATGAAATTATTTTTTTCAAAAGGGTTTCATGTAGTTGTTTACCCAGATATATCATTCCCGTAGTCATTGGCATTTCAACCAACTCAGCTAAGACTATGACGATGTTGATTAATGAAGTAGCTTGTCTAAGCAAATAAACATATGAAAGCCATTTAACTGTAGTGTAGCACTGAATGAAATGATTTACAATTTTCATCCCTCTGACACCTTATGAAGGAAATAAAATAGATGCATAGCAGTACAGGTTGATTCTGGACATCCAAAATCCAGACTATTCCAAAATCCAGACATTTTTTTTTTTTTGGGGGGGGCTATGACTTAAAAACAACAACTTTGTTTTCCAGCACCTGGCTGGCATAGCGCAAGGCATGCTGGGGCACAAAATTATTAAAAATATTGTATAAAATTACCTCCACGCTATTTGTGTAAGGTGAATATGAGACATACAGTGCAATCCTGTGTAACTCTTGCACTGGTGTAACAGTAGATCCACCGGTGTAAGTGCACTTATGCCAGTGTAATTTGCCAGACGCAGGACGGACACCAGCATAACCCCCCTTGGACACCGTGCATACGCAGTTCGGCTGCAGGATGGACGCCAGCACAACTCTGCCGGCGTAGGGGGCATTCCGGGGGTGTCCAAACGCCACCTGCACTGGTGGAGTTGCACTGACGTCTGTCCTGCGTCCAAACTGCGCATGTGTGGTGTCCGAGGAGGGTTACGCTGGTGTCCATCCTGTATCCATCTGCATACAGCAAGTTACAGTGGCATAAGAGCACTTACACCTATCTACACCTATCTTATAACATAAGATCTACTGTTACAGAGTACTGTTACACAAGAGTTACACAGGATTGCGCTGATAAACTAATTTTGTGTTTAGACTTGGGTCCCATCCTCAAGATATCTCATTACTAAGTAGGTAAAAGTAGAAAAGTAGGTTCTCTCTGTGCCAGGTGCAGGGGAGTGGCAGCAGGAAACAAGTTATCTTGTTGTCTTGTGCTCCCTGAGGCATCTGGTGGGGCCACTGTGAGATACAAGAAGCTGGACTAGATGGGCCTTTGGCCTGATCCAGCAGGGCTCTTCTTATGTTCTTATGTTCTTACTGCATATTTATACAATTATTCTGAAATTCAGACAAATCCAAAATCCAGACAACTTCCCATCCCAGGCAGTCCGGATAAGGGTTACTCAACCTGAACAATTAAAACAAGAAACATTTTACTGCGTGCAGAAGTTTGGTACTGCATTCAGAACAAAATGTCACCTCATTTTTTCCACAAATACTCTGTACTCTATCTTGGGTTTAGTGTCCCTCATTATGACCAACAACCCTGTATTGCTTGTCAGGACTGATGCTGTTCCACAATTTGATCATGACACCAGGTAAGGTAAAAAAAAAACGTGTGCAAAAACAATGTAGCTGGCTTTGCACTGAGCCTATGTTATTAGCCACGATATATGCATCACTGATAGGCCAGCATGATGTTGATGCCTACCTTGGTCGTGGAACTCACTTGTAATGCAAGTAATGTCCCTCAGGGGAGACATGATTGAAAGCCCAATCCTAACCAACTTTCCAGCGCCAATGCATCCGTGTCAACAGGGCGTGCACTGCATTTTGCAGTGCAGGGGCAGACGTGGAAGCCTCTTCAAGGTGAGGGAACATTTGTTCCCTTACCTTGGGGCTGCATTGCGACTGCACCAGTGCAGGAAAGTTGGTTAGGATTGCGCTGTAAGACATATAACATTATGCATAGGATGGATAGAGGGAAGTTCTTTTCCCTCTTGCACAACACCAGAACCAGGAGACATCCACTAAAATTGACTGGCAGAAGAGTTAGAACAGATAAAAGGAAATAGTTATTTACCCAGTGCATAATTAATCTGTGGAACTCCTTGACACAGGGATGTTGTGCGAGCACCTGGCCTAGATGCCTTAAAGGAGGATTGGACAGATTTATGGAGAAAAATCCATCACAGATTTGAGAGGTAGCCTATCTCTGAATGCCATGTGCAAGGGAGCGAGTGGCAACATGGTACAGGTATCCTTCTGTCCTGTGTAGTCCAAGAGGCATCCGGTGGGCCAAGGTGAGATACAGGAAGCTGGACTAGATGGGCCCTTGGCCTGATCCAGCAACGCAAGGCTCTTCTTATGTTCACTTGCATTTATCTCTTGTAACTCTTGTTTTTCTTCCCAATCCTTCCATTTTTTCTCTCCTCCCATTGTCTCAATTTTGATTGCATGTTCCTTGAGGAAGTGACCTGCCTTTTCTTTGTAAATGCCATGTATGCTGATCATGCAACACATGAATACCTCACACTTCATACACTATGAAACATAAACACCAAAAGCGCACACCCAGAACAAGTAGTATTTTGCTTGCAATTGGTCTAGAATCAATTGCTGATGTGCTGAACCAAGAAGGGGGGGGGCAAGTAAGCTTGTAGGAACAGAATCAGGCCTCACCTCACCTCCACACTCGGTGCTCCTCTTGTCCTCTTTCCCAGCCAGGAAGCAGCTGCCACCTCATCGAGACTGGACCTCATCTTTCAGTCAGGCCCAGGCGAGCTGAGAGAGAGAGAGAGCGAGCAGGGCTACTGCTTCATCCTTCCAACTCTTCCTGCTTCTCCAGGGAATGCATGGAGGAGAGGGAAGGTGATGGCCTAACACATTTGCACTGCCTCCCCTATACACTTCCTTTTTAACTGTGGCCAGGGCTTTTCAAATCAGGAAGAAGGGAGGAGGAGGAGGAGGACGACGACTATGAGGATGATGAAGCTGTGTGACATCCAGATGAGAAGGGAGGAGAAAGTGGTAGGTAGGGAGAGGAGGAGGAGGAAGGGGGTGGCAGGAAGAGGTGGCATATGCACAAAACATGTACATAAAACAAACAGGGGGAAGCCAAGAGGACACACTGCTTCAGATATTCTGGCCTTTGAACCCAATATTGATATTCTCGTCTGTGTCACCGTTTGTGCCCCTGCCCCAGCCCATCTTTCAGATGGATTATCTATCTGCCTTTAAAACAAAAAATGCCCCACATACCCTGCAAATGTATTTGATGACATAGTTAACATATATATTTTTTAATCCAGTCAAATTTTTTAGCTTGAAAAATTGCTTAGGGAAGGAGGAGGTGGTTTCATGAGTGAACATAATAGCCAGCCAATCAGTGCTCTGCATAGCCCAAACAGGAAGAAAGCGCTTCTCCTGAGTTCAATGCTTGAACATATACAGTATGACCAAAATGGGGCGAGTTCACCATGGGCTCACTGCTCAAATCTTTCATGTCTGAATGTGCCCTTATTTCAGCAATCCTGTTAATTCACTTATGGAAATGGTGCAAACTATGTAAGCGCTTTCATACAGCTAGGAGCCTGTGAAAATGAGAGCCTTTGAAAAAAGTGACGATGAAGATCCATCACCATTGTATTTGCTCATACTATCAGTCTCTTCTATTCATCACAACTGTCAGATTGCAAAGAAGAACGAAGCCTGTTATAAGCTCTGCAGCAGGTGAGAGAGGGATTCTCTTCTTAGCTTAATATATCTCCATTACATGCATCCGTGGTTTTATACACATGAGTAAGTACAAATGCCAATGCCAACACATTGGCAATTTATTTGCAGATAACTCAGCTCTAGAGAAAGAACCTTTTCTGTTCAACTCTCAGTGCTTATTTTAGCTCCTCTAATTTTGACTATTCAAAATTTCCTCTCACTCTTGAACAGCTGTACATTCTTTAAAAAAATACAGCTGCATTCATAAGTGTTGCTCATATCAGATAGTACTTCCTAAAGAACTAAAAAAAATATATGAGCATATAAAGTCTTGATCAAATTTCAGATGTTAATTAAGACAGTCAGATTACTCATGGGGAGTATTTTCTTTCAGCAGCTAGAAGGGAAAGGCAGAATCATCTTCTCTATTTTAATTAAAAAGTAAAGTTAAAAATATTTTTCCATACTAAACAATGCTGAGAAACAAAGATTACAAAAAAAAACCAGATGGGACCTGTTAAATTGAAGCTTGAGCTACAAACTGTTCTTTTCAGTTTAGTCATGCACCAAAAATTTGAAATAATGGAATTTGGAGTATGAACCTCCCCACTTTGATACTTCTAGGCTAACAGTCCTAGAAGTAGAGCCCGCACTGCATCCTATCCAGATAGCATCCAGCGCCAGTGTGTTGGGAGCTCTCCTTGGGGCAAGGGAACCTTTGTCCCCTTACCCTGAGTAGAGCCCCAGCTGCCCCAATGGGTCTACTCGAATGTACACCAGCTATTTTGCTGGCACACATTTGAGCAGGCTGTGTAACGGCAGCTAGAGCCCGGGAAGGGGGATAGGATTCGGCAGGGGAGGCTGCTGCTTCTCTCGCTCCCTTCCTGGGCCCGCCCGACCTATCCCACTTCCCAGGAATGTCCCGCCCTGCCCTCCCCATGCCCCTCCATCATCCGGCAGAGAACTTTACCTTTCCCAGAGGGCACAGCGTTGTCTCTGTTGTGGGGAGAGCAGCACCAGCCTTGGCGCCGCTTAATCCCAGGGTGCTGCAAATGTGGTTTACGGCACATTTGCAACACCCTGGACCGCAAACCCTGGACTGTGTAGTTTGTGACACTGCACAAAGAGTAGATAGGATTGTGTCATAATTAAAATTGCACCATAATTAAGAGATTAGCATAAAACCATTTCAAAGTTCAGACTTAGTTTGTAATTACCGGTAGTTCAGTTGTGGTCCTAGGCTTCCTCATTGCCATGACCACCTCCCCCCTTTTCTACTGAAACTTTAGCATCAGTAGCTTTACAGTAGCTTTAGCATCCCCTTTACTACTGTAATGTTCGCTTCCCCCTTTCTTTTGTTGTTGTTCTTGTATTTGATGATACCTTCTTTTTCCTAGTTTGAACACTATCTAGCCAGCACTTACCAGCATAATTGAAGCACTATTTGAGTTAGGCAAAGGGGGAAGAATAACTATTGTATTCTGCATGCTAGGAAAATGTGATATCCCTGCACTTGAAGCACAATCTAAGCGAAAGGTATCTAGATCGCCCACAACAAATGAATAAGTGCATGATTTTTGGGCTAGCAAAACCTTCCCTGGAAAACCCCAAGTCATGATGTTGCTCATGCTATTGCATTACATGGTCAATTGTTGTGGTAAAATTGGCTAGTACTGAATGTACAAATAGGAGCAAGATTAATTTTAGAGCGCTGGAAGGTTGTTCATCTTCATCAATCACCCTGTTTATCCAAGACAATTCTACTGGTTAGCAGGATGCAATGTTCTGCAAGATGAATTCCTGCAACTAGTTACCTCTCTTGGGTGACTCTGAAAACTGGACAGCATTTCCAAAAACAGACCATGAAAACAAAGAATGGGCCAAGGGTGACACAGACTCAGATTAGCTAATATGTCAAAAACATTCACTTGACAGCAATGTCTTTTAGCTTCAGATTCACAAAAGGTTGCATGCCTGAAAAGCTTAAATTTAGCACTATGTCTGTGGATATTGGATTCATTCATTGACAGGAAGTCTCAATCTCAACAATGTTAAGATGCTAGGAAAACAGATTCAAAAAGCTAGAATTAAGTACATGGATGATGGAGGGCGCAACTAGAACAATTTGAACCACAGAAAAATCTGAAACTCATCATGTGACGTTTATCACATAACCTTGCCTCTAGCAAACAATACAGATGTTTACCATACGTCAATTGGTTGATTGCTGCTGCAGAGAGTGGATTGGACAGAGCTGTTCTTAATGGTTTTAAAAAAATTGCTATACATGTATAACAATATTTATTTATTTATTTACAATATTTTTACCCCGCCTTTCTCCCCGAAGGGACCCAAGGCGGCTTACAACATGGGATACAAATACAACAAATACAACAAATAATCACATTTAAAACAATAAAAACAATCCACAAAAGCTAGTAAAAAACATCATCTAAAATTAATAAAAACACATCAAATTACAATTAAAACATAAGCATAAAAAAGCAGCAGCACTCCACCTGTGCAGGATGTTAAAAAAGGCAAGGACTCAGAAGGCCTCCTTAAACAGGAAAGTTTTCAGGCCTCGCCGGAAGGTCTCCAGGGAGGGAGCAGTACGTAAATCAAGAGGGAGGGAATTCCATAGGGTTGGTGCCACTACTGAGAAGGCCCTATTTCTGGCCGCCGCCCCTCGCACCTCCCTGGGCGATGGTACCCTCAAAAGGGCCTTCTCTGATGACCTAAGGAGACGAGCCGGAATATATGGAAGTAGGCGGTCTCTCAGATATCCTGGCCCCAGGCCGTATAGGGCTTTAAAGGTCAAAACCAGCACCTTGAATTGGGCCCGGAAACGAATTGGCAGCCAGTGCAGCCGCTGAAGAAGCGGCCCGACAGAGTCGAACCGCCTACCCCCAGTAACCACACGGGCCGCCGCATTCTGCACTAATTGCAGTTTCCGAACCGTCTTCAAGGGCAGCCCCTCGTAGAGCGCGTTACAATAATCTAATCGCGATGTCACCGTGGCATGGATCACCGTGGTCAGGTCTGCACGATCCAAGTACGGTCGCAGCTGGCGCACCAGCCGAAGCTGGGCAAAGGCCCCCCTGGCCACAGCCGCCACCTGGGAATCCAGGAGCAGCTGCAGATCCAGGCGGACCCCCAAGCTGCGGACCTGCTCCTTTAGAGGGAGTGCAACCCCCTTCAGAGCAGGACGATACTCTAGCACCTGCATCGTGGATTTCCGGACCAGGAGAACCTCTGTCTTGTCCGGGTTTAGTTTCAGCTTATTAGCCCTCATCCAGGTCCCCACTGCCTCCAGGCAGCGCTCCAGAACCTCAACAGCCACCCTGGAATCAGGTGGAAAGGAGAGATAGAGCTGGGTGTCATCAGCATATTGATATCACCCCACTCCAAATCCCCGGATGACCTCTCCCAGCGGTTTCATGTAGATGTTAAATAGCATGGGGGACAAGATGGAACCCTGTGGCACCCCACACCTCAAGGGCCAGGGTGCTGAACAGGCGTCCCCCAGCACCACCATCTGGGACCTATCTGCCAAGTAGGAGCGGAACCACCGCAGAACGGTGCCCCCGACCCCCAGCTCGGCCAATCGGCCCAGAAGGACACCATGGTCGATGGTGTCGAAAGCCGCTGAGAGGTCCAGCAGAACCAACAGGGACGCACTCCCCCTGTCCAGTCCTCAGCGTAGATCATCCACCAAGGCGACCATGGCCGTTTCCGTCCCAAAGCCCGGCCTGAAACCAGATTGAAAGGGGTCTAGATAATCAACTTCATCCAGGACCCTCTGGAGTTGAGACGCCACCACCCGCTCAATTACCTTGCCCAAAAACGGGAGGTTTGAAACTGGCCGGTAGTTGTCCATTACTGTGGAGTCAAGGGAGGGCTTGTTCAGAAGGGGTCGAACCACCGCCCGCCTCAAAGCGAGCGGCAGCACCCCCTCCGCCAACGAAGAGTTGACCACTCTCCCCGTCCACTCGGCCAGTCCCTCCCGGGCAGATCTAATTAGCCAAGCCGGGCAAGGGTCAAGCATGCAGGCAGCCGGCCTCACACTCCAAAGGAGCCTGTCCACATCCTCAGGCTGTACAAGCTGAAAAGAGTCCCACAACACTGGACAAGCAGATGCCAAGGGGACATCCTCAGTTATTGTCAATGAGGCATCCAAGTCATGGCGAATCCGATCAATTTTATCTGCAAAATGTTTAGCAAACATGTCGCAGCGGGCCACCGTGTGTTCCTCCTGATCTATTGGGGCGGCCTGGTGGAGTAGGCCTCGCACCACACGGTACAGCTCCGCTGGACGATTGCTTGCAGACGCAATGGTAGCAGAGAAGAAATTTCTCTTCGCTGCTATCACCGCCACGGAGTAAGTTCTATAGTGGGCCCTACTCCGTGTCCGGTCGGATTCGGCACGAGTTTTCCGCCACCGTCGCTCAAGACATCTACCCCGTCGCTTCATCATTTGCAGCTCCCCAGTAAACCAAGGAGCCGCTCTGAGTCTGCAGCGTGGCAAAGGTCGCTCAGGAGCGATCTCATCCACTGCCATGGCCATTTCCCCATTCCAGAGGTCAACCAGGGCCTCAGACGAGTCACCAGTCTTGGCAGTGGGGAAGCCCCCCAGAGCCCTCAGGAAACCTTCTGGATCCATTAGCCTCCGGGGGCGGACCATAGAATGCGGTCCCCCGACTTTGCAGAGGAAGGAAGCTGCAACAAGCCTAAACCTTACCAGAAAATGATCTGTCCATGACAACGGAGTGATGTCAATCTCCTCCACTTCCAGATCACCGCCCCCTTGCTCAGCTGTAAACACCAGGTCCAGTACATGTCCTGCCTCATGTGTCGGGGCCAAGATCTTCTGGGACAGGCCCATGGTTGTCATGGCGGCCATGAAGTCCTGAGCCGCACCAACCTTGGGTGCCTCTGCATGAACATTGAAGTCCCCCAGCACTAATAGGCGGGGGGACTCCAGCGCCAACGCCGAGATCACCCCTGTCAGCTCAGGCAGGGAGACTGTTGGGCAGCAAGGCGGGCGGTACACCAACAGAATCCCCGTCCTGTCCGGCCCTCTCAACACAACATGGAGACATTCAAACCCAGTGAACTGTTGAACGGGGCACCTGGTAAGGGAGATGGATTCACGATAGACCATTGCAACTCCTCCTCCCCGTCCCTGTAGTCGTGGCTGCTGCACCACCTGGAAACCTGGGGGACAAAGCTGGGAAAGGCCTACCCCTCCCGCCTCATCCAACCAGGTTTCTGTGATACATACCAGGTCGGCGTTCTCATCCAGGACCAAGTCCTGGATGAGGTTGGTTTTATTATTAACGGACCTGGCATTTAAAAGCAGCAGCTTCAGATTCAGGGAGTCACTTCGAAGTGTACCATTCATCCAAGAGTTGGGGGAGAGACCAGAAGGAGAGACAATCTGTCTATGATGGACCCTCCTTCTCCAGGAACGGCTTGTCTGACCCCCACCACCATATCTTCCATGGCCTGTCACTGCCTTGATAGTGGCACCCTCCCCCTCCCCCAAGCTCCCTCCCAAGATGAAACACATAACTTACCCGGCAAGGCCACCCTTCTGAGCCTGGCCTCTCAGCTCAGTCATTGAGCAGGGCCAGCCACAAGATGTAAACTGGCTGACCCTAAAGCTGGGCGACCCGCTGGCACGGCGTATATATATGTTGGCACTCCCTCATGCTGCTGTAGCTGATGTGGAACTCTTCTTTCCCCACAAGTGAATAAAAAAGGGGGGGTAGATGGTCTGCTGTCCAAATGCCCAGGTCATTGACTCTGCTGAGACGATCTTTCTGGTCCTCCAGGCGCGATCCACTGGGCGAAGAGCCACGGGCAAAGAGTCCTTAGGCTCTTGCCCTTCGGCTCGCGCCAAAGGCTCGCGCCTCTGGCAAGCCAGAGGCTTTCAGTTGGCTCACCTGGGGAGTATATATGCGCATTACAGTATATTATTCTACAAGATTAGTCCAAAACCAAACGAATGAGAAAAACTGAAGATATCAATAAATGTTAAAAAAATCACATTCAATTATTGTTCTTACTATTCAAATACCATATAAATTGTTCTACAAAGTCTGTACATTCCAAGAAAGGTATTCAAATCAACCTGAGTAATGTAGATGGATCTGCATTTTCTTGACCTTTGTTTTTCCAAACATGTATAAACAAACTCCATCGCAGAACAAATTTATCATCTGGTTGCTTTCCCTCTCTGATCCTGACCAAAGTGGTTAATTTTACCAGTGAAACTACATCTCATAACTCATGTAGCCATTCTGTTAATTGAAGGAGGGATTAGTCTTTTTCCAGCAACTACTAATTATTCAGCCATGCAATCATTAACAGTTTAACTAAAATGTCATAACCATGCAGCATAACTAGAGTTTTTATCTTCTCAAAAAGCATTATTAATGGGATGTGGCAATGCATATCTTGCTATTTCTTCAATATTTTAAACTATCTGTATCCAAAAAGGGGTGATCCTAGAGCATAATCCTCCCTCCACTCAATTTGAGTGGATGTCCCCTAGTTCTACTGTTGTGTGACAGGGAAAAGAACTTCTCTCTATCCACTCTCTCCATCCCATGCATAATTTTATACGTCTCAATCATGTCCCCCCCTCAGCCGCCTTTTTTCTAAACTGAAGAGCCCTAAACGCTGTAGCCTTTCCTCATAAGGGAGATGCCCCAGCCCACTAATCATTTTGGTCGCTCTCCTCTGCACCTTTTCCAGTTCCACTATATCCTTTTTGAGATGCGGCAACCAGAACTGGACACAATACTCCAGATGCGGCCTTACCATCGATTTGTACAATGTCATAGTAATATTGGCCGTTTAATTCTCAATCCCTTTTTTAATGATCCCAAGCATGGAATTGGCCTTCTTCACAGCCGCCGCACACTGGGTCGACACTTTCATCGACCTGTCCACCAGCACCCCAAGATCTCTCTCTTGATCCGTCACAGACAGCTCAGAACCCATGAGCGTGTATGTGAAGTTTTGATTTCTTGCTCCAATATGCATCTCTTTACACTTACTTACATTGAAGCGCATCTGCCATTTTGCTGCCCATTCTCCCAGTTTGGAGAGATCTTCTGGAGCTCTTCACAATCCCTGCTGGTCTTCACCACCCGGAAAAGTTTAGTGTCATCTGCAAACTTGGCCACCTCGCTGCTTATCCCCAACTCCAGGTCATTTATGAACAAGTTGAAAAGTACCGGTCCCAAGACCGATCCTTGGGGCACACCGCTTTTCACTTCTCGCCATTGTGAAAATTGCCCATTGACTCCCACTCGCTGTTTCCTGGTCTTCAACCAGTTCCTAATCCATAGGAGGACCTACCCCCTTATTCCCTGACAATGCCATTTTTTCAGGAGTCTTTCATGAGGGACGGTGTCAAACGCCTTCTGAAAATCCAGATATATAATATCCACGGGTTCTCCCACATCCACATGCCTGTTGACCTTTTCAAAGAATTCTAAAAGGTTTGTGAGGCAAGACTTACCCTTGCAGAAGCCATGCTGAGTCTCCCTCAGCAAAGCTTGTTCTTCTATATGTTTTAAGATTTTATCCTTGATGAGGCTTTCCATGATCTTTCCTGGAACAGATGTACATATTTATTTTATTTTATTTATTTAAAGAATTTGTATCCCACCTTTCTCCCAGCAAGGGCACTCAAGGCAGCTTACAACATTAAAATAACATATACATTAAAATAATTAACAAATAATTAAAACAAAACATATGTACAGTATAGCTCTCCTAAGGCCTTTGTGGATAAAAAATAGACTTGGGCATCTAATTTGTCATCTGTGTGCACTGGCGTCACTGCAGGGGGGCGGAGCTCTAAGTTCCTCCGCGATCCGACCCTCTGTTACACGGGTGAACGAAGCGGCCCCGCCCCCTCGCCTTCGGAACCATTGAAGGCGGTGAAATCAACACACAGGGAGTCTCCTGTGCGTTGTTTTCACTGCCTTGAATGGTTCCGAAGGCGAGGGGGCGGAGCTGTTTCGTTCACCCATGTAACGGAGGGTCGGATTGTGGCAGAACTTAGAGCTCTGCCCCCCTGCAGTGACGCCAGTGTCTGTGTGCAGAAAGAAAATTGGCAGTTGTGGAAAGAAATATCAGGCGGAGTTAGTAAATCAGGGGACATTGTTACATTCTTGGAAGCTGCCAAACTTTTTTTTTATGAGAAACAGAAAAGTCCTCTTAGACTGGTCTATCAGGTGTAACTGACTGATTAAAACACTGATGAGAAAGTAAAAAGAAAATGTTGTGTACTTCATCCATTATGTTGACAATGCTGACACACACACACACACACACACACACACACACACACACACACACACACAACTCTTATACATTTAAATTCATAAAAGCATAGACAATTCTGATTGAGGTTTACAATACATCTGGTATAAAATGAATACTGTCTTTAAAAAAACCCCTCTAATTTTGATCATGTAGATTTCCAGGATTTACGCTTTGGAATAAAAAATTACTAATTTCAACAGCAAATCTAGTCAAGCACATTAAAATGATTGGCTTTTGAGCTGTCAGTCCTGTCCCATCCTCCCCCATTTCATACATTTCAAAATATGTTTGCTGAAGAGCCGTCTCATTCCAAACCAATTAGGAAACAAGAACTTCTTCTTCAACTTTTAGATCACATGAAACACCGAAGCATCAAGTTCAAACAAGCATGATATTCACAGAACGAATGTTCGTACAGTGCCTATTCCTTATCTAGACATGTTAAATGCACTGCAGTTGAGAAACTGCTGCGTTCTAATTGGGTGACAGGAAGAAACTGCCAAGGTCTAATTGGGAAGAGAAGATAACTGTCAGTAATGACATTTCTGGGTGATTACAAAGCTCAGGGACTTAATCCTTGGTGTAGCTGTGACAGAGTGTGAGTCATGTAATCATATTAACCAGTCAAGAGTCTCCCTCTCTCTTATTATTTAATTTTCCAGTCAAACTCTCCATGGTAATAAATTCCAAGAACAGTGTCAATACTGTACAAGATGATATAAGGCCATGTCAATAAATAGCTGGCTCCCTAATATAGCTGTCAGTTACAAAAACAGTCAAGAATAGACTCTGCCTACATTGTTCAAAATAGCATTGCACTTTCATTATTTTTTGGTTTCAGTTCCTTTCGCTCTGTTTTCTCAACAAACGAAACCAAAGTGGCACGCAGACATCACCACAATAATGTTAAAATTTAAAATATTTGTATCTTGCCTTCCCTCTCTGAGGTGATCTCAAGGGTTCCTGTCCAGAGACCCCAGGATACCTGCTGCCAACCCACTTGGTCGCTTGTCTGCTGCCACTAGTCTCTAGTTTGCCAAAGATCCTGCCTTTCGCAGAGCTTTGAGGGATTAGGGCTGCTTCTCTTTCTGCTTCTCGAACTCAGTGCCTGGTTGGCACTTCAGTCCTCAGTCAGAATGAAGGGTGGTGGGTTAATTGAGACAACGCTGCTTTTCCGACAGAACGAGGCTTAGTTACAACTGATATTCAAAGATTCAGCCTTTATCTTATGCAAGTTCAGCGGAGCAACTAACAGCCCAATCCTATCCCCCACAATCTTCCGCCGTGCAGCCGGGCTGGCGGAGCATGCACTGCATGCTGTAGTGGGGGGCGAGGGCAATGAGACAGTCAGCAAGAGTAAACATGTAAAAAAACATGTTTACTTAACTCTCAGTAGGCCACCTGATTGCCTATAGGTCTCCTTGGACCAACGGCAGCTATTTTGCTGGCGTAGCTCCGAGGACAGGAAAGGGGCAGGGCAGGTTTGAAAATCAGGGATAGGCATGCACCTTTGCTGCTGTGATCCACCCCCTCCAGGCGGCCCCCTGCCCTGAACCTCCCCTGAGCTGCCCACAAGCCACCCCCTCTGTAACCTTACCTGGGCTTGCATAGAATCTGGGCAGTTGTTGTTGTTGTTATTATTATTATTATTATTATTATTATTATTATTATTATTATTATTATTATTATTATTATTATTATTATTCACATTTTTATACCACCCCTCCTCCAAGGAGCTCAGAGTGGTGTACATATTTCCTCCCCTCCTTTTTGTCCTCACAATAACCCTGTGAGGTAGGTGGGGCTGAGAGATAGTGACTGGCCCAAGGTCACCCAGGAAGCTTCGTGGCTGAGCGGGGATTTGAACCTGGATCTTCCAGGTCTATGTCCGACTCCCAAACCACTACACCATCTAGTTCTGGCATGCGTGTGGAGCCACTGGCCGTTTCTGCCAGCGGCTCTGTTGCGTGCAACGACGTGCAACATTTGCTCCATTGCAGGGCCATTGATGACAGTGGATCGATAGATATCATAATATGGCCCATAGGATTGGGCTGTTAGTCAATGATTCAGCTTAATGATTAGCTCTCAGTCACTCTTAGAGGACTCCAACTCCTGCCTCCTCCATCTCCAGACCCTCCCTGCATAGGTCAGTGATTGTCCTTATGTACACTTGAGGACTGCCCAACTCCTCCTCCTTGCCAGGTTTCCAAAACACCTGTATTTTGATTTCTGAGTTCTACTGCTACAAAAAAAGAAAAAAGAAAAAAAGCAGTCTTTGCTTATGACACCCTCCTTATCAGGAGTTGCCCAAGGCAGCTTACAGTATTTTTTTCTTCTTCATCATATTAGTATTAGTCCTCAAGGGGCTAACAGTCTTAAAGGGAAAAAAATGGTTTGCGGGAGGTCAAAGAAATTAAAACATGGCATTAAGAAATCACCAGAGGCCACTCTATAGGGGGTGGGGGCACAGAACATGCCTAAGGAGGCAACAGAACCTGATAAGCAACGATTAGCAGCAGTAACAGCAAGAAAACAGCTAAAATGGCAGGAAAAAAATCATACATCAAATTCCGATCTAAACAGAAGCATCTTCAGACCCTGTCTAAAAGCATGACTCTGTTGGAGCTTCCCAGGGAAGACGTCGTGCGGTTGTGGTACCACCACTGAAAACGTCTTCCCCTCGTAGCTGGCAAGTGAATTCCCAATGAGGATGGGTCAGAAAGCAGGGCCTCTGAAGTGAGTCTTCGGGCTTCTTACCACACATGCTAGAGCTTGTGTACCAACTGCGTACCAACATGCACACTCTTCCCCAGGCGTACACGTGAGGCAACTCTGACCACTGGCTCAGGGCGCACCTACACTGCGTATTGGTACTGAAGAGTTAAAACAAGAGGCAGGAGCCCAGAGTGACTGAAACAATGTTTATTAAGGAATTAATTCCAATAAATATTTGGAGGTGAGGAGGAGGCAATAACATCAAGCAAAGGCAATAGAACTCAACACATTTTCAATTAAACAGGCAGAGGCTATGTAGAAATCCCTTCCTGTGACCTCAGAGAGTGGCAGGCAGATACTAAGCGGGAGAAAGGACAGATGGAGATATAGGCACTCCTGCTTTAAGAGACGCAGAGAAAAAGACAGTAAAAGTAGAAGAGGAATCAGATGTATAGATCAGCCCAAGAAGGGAAAGACAGTGCAGTCATACCTCCAATAATGTTAATACCTCTTTTAGCGCTGATTCTCTCAGTGCTCTTTGTCCCATTGTGATTGATAGCCATTCTAGCCAAAGGGAGCAGTGCATTCTGTGCCAACCAGCACCCATTTCTTGGCTATTAGATTCATGCATATCCTCTTTGCCCTATTTTGCACAGCACTGGACTTTCAGAGAATGTATCCCACATGCTATTGGAGTTCCCAAACTGGTTGCTGTAGTTCCCAAACTGGGAGGCGCGGCTCCCAGGGGAGCCGCAGAAACCAGCCAGAGGAGCCGTGCAGTGCCATGGACTCCTCTTGGAAGGAAAACAGTGCAATGCCAATTGGCAGGCATCAACATAATGTAATGGCGAGCCGCAGCCAGTAGTCGCCAATGGTCAAGGAAGCCGCAGATTGAAAAAGTTTGGGAAACACTGCGTAGAGATATAAAGAATATTTTCCTTGCACTGATAGTTTGACCTGGACACCGAGGAACGTGGGCTAGTGAAGGTGCATTAACACTGCACAGTGGGAATCTAATGTACACTCAAGTGATGCAAGAATTCAAATTGGGATCTTTGAACTAGAGCAATTATCATATTTTTGCATGTGGGATGTTGAGTCCCAGTCAGGTCAGACCGTCAGGGGTTGCCCAGCCCTGCAATTATAGATCCTTTCCCCAACAATATTCCCATCTCCCAATTTCTGGATTGGCTTTACCTGTTAACCTTGGGAAAGAGGGCGCAATGGGATTTAGATGGGGGAGATGGCACATGTCTAGAGCTTGATAAAGAAGGTTAGTTGCTGCAGCTACTGAAACTAACAGCGCATCCTGATCCTGAACACGGACTGCCCATCGACCGGCGGGCCAGAGGTCTAGTTGTGGAAGGGGATGCTTGTCCACTTCCCGAGTGTAAAACCGGGCCGGCCCTATCAGTCTCCTCGGATTTCCACAGCTAAATAGCTGGCAGAAGTAGAGGAGGCCATGTAATGGCCTAGCCAGCCCGGCAGGGATGGGGATATGGCTGACACCCAGTGGCGTAACAGCCTCTTCTGGCGCCTGGATCAAGGGGTGGGGTATAATAAATATACCTATAATTAAATAGCACCGCGGCCGATAGGCCGCGGCGAGCTCCGGAGGGCGGGGCGTCACGCTCCGGAGGAGGGGGCGCCGTGCTCTGGAGGGGGCGACCTGGGTCGCCGCTCCGGGCGCCCCCTCAATTGCCCCCTCAATTGGGAGAGCCGGCTCGGGGACGTCCTCCCCGGCCGGCTGCCCGGGGCCTTCTAAGGAAGGCCCGTGCGAGAATGGTATTTACACCGTTCTTTTCGCGCATGCTCAGACTGTTACTGAGGGAAAAGGGCATTGAGGGGGCCGGCCCGGCCCGACTCAGTGACTCGAGTCTCCAAGTCGGAGTCGGACTCCAGCACGGGTGTGTGGCGCTCCCGCAGGGTGGGCGCTTGGTCCAACGGAACCACGCGCTCCACCCCGCGCGCCGCCCCCGCAGGGTGGGCGCCTGGTTCGACTGAACCACGCGCTCCACCCTAGTTACACTATTGTTGACACCATCCCCCTCCCGGGCCGGCTACACCAATGGCCCATGCTTTACGGCTTCCGGCGACAGAACGCTTGTTCCGTCATTGACCCCTTTTTCAGGATTGCGCCCTGAGGAAGATGTGGCAATACTAAGTATCATGTTGTCAGGAACACCCTGGGGTCAGATCTTTTTTTGTCTAAACAAACTCATGTTATCTTTGATGGCAGGATGCCACAGTGTTTGTGCCATGTCTTTTGAGTCCAGACCAGGCTTCAGCATCAGTGCAGTCACCTTTGGAAAATTACATCCTCTGTGTGACTTTTCATGGGGTGAGGAAGAAAAAAGTGGAAAAAGAAAAATGTATTTTAAACCATGCCTGGGCTTCATCTTCTCCTGGCATTAACCCTGGGTCAAAATGCACATACTGTATCTGGTGCCCAATATGAACAGTGGTCCTGAAACTAACCTGCTTCCTGGCTATCAAGGGCTTTAAGGGTTAATGCCAGCTCATTCAATTGAGCCTGAAAACGTGGCTTGAAAGGGTGATTTTTCCCTGGGACCATGGCAGGGTGAGAGGGTAAAGGGTTAAACCTTCTCCAGCATGCCATGGTCTCAATCTCAATCAGGTTCCCCATCATGGCTTCTATTTTTAAAAGAAATAGAAGAAAAGAAAAAGATGAATTAACATCATGTCTAGCTTACTATTAGATTTCAGTAGATTCAACATGTAGCACAATCCTAACTATGTCTATCTACAAATAATAGTAGTTTCCTGTTTCTGCCCTATCACCAATAAAAAGGCTCTACAGACTAAATTCTATTGTCAATTATGTCTGTGAAATCCTTTTCTTCCTTCCTTCCTTGAAGTCATCTGTATGACCCCATTATATCAATGGCTTTGCAAAAGCAAAAAAATGCTACAGCCTGTGTTAATGAGAGGTGAGTAATTCCACAGTCGTATTTCAGAGCAGAAATACAATTTCAACTCCTTCAGCTTCTAATTCCCATTCATTACATGATCATGTTACCATCTCCAGTATTCGTTACTATTATTCCCTGAGAAGAGAAATCATCTTCCTCTTACTTATCCATTTTCCCACTTAGTGCTTGAGAAGTCACACAACACACGACTGCATTTACCTTCTGCATCCTGAAACCAGAAAAAAACAGCTAGTTCCTGCCCAACACAAGGGAAAGTGGTCAGGGAAGTGCATACTGTATTGTGTTTCAGATTGTTGGAATGCAATTTGGTACAATGCTGCCTGCAGGCCACTAGGGGACAGTGTATTGCCCAGGAGGCAGATGACACAGAGGCTAACTGTCTCAGACCTTTGTCCTCTTTGATCTATGGGGGTGCGTCCCTTCCTGGCTTACTTCGTTCCTCTCCTATTTCCTGTCTCTCTCCTGATCTTCCAAGCATGCTGACCTCTCTTCAGGAGCTCTGATCAGTTGCATAGCGTCCACCATTCCACATCTCACACATTAATGCAAAGTTGAATAGCTTTAGGATTTCCTGTTCCAAGTCTAAGACCTGCACTACCAACAGAGATGTACAGGTTTGTGATTTGTAAGTAAAGTATTTTTTGAAACCTTTTTACTGCGTCTGCTCCTGTTTTATTGTTAGCAGCAAACTAGCAGGGGTCGGTAGGCAGTAACTGGAAAAAAGGTCTTCTGCTATGCGACTCTGCTTGATTTAGACCCCTTTTCCAGCACAGATGATTTCAATTTCCTAGCTCTTCATTTGCTGAGCTCCAACTTTGTAACTGATGCCCCTGATGCAGCTTGCAGCTGGTGACACTGCAAGTGACCGTGACAAAATGCCAATAGGGCCTGTATGTTATTTTCAGTGCCTTCAGCAATTGCACAACAGGTAAACATCCAGTAGATAGTGATAGCATCCTGTTGAGTTTCTACCTGCCATGTGGCTGCGACATAGAAACCCTATCAGATGCTAATCCCATCTGGATGCCAATCCACAAATCAGATTAGGCCAGCATGTATCAAGCATGGGGTGTATCAAGCTCTGTTGGGGGAAGGCTAGCTCCAGAAAGTGTGACATATAGAGTATTGTTGTTGTTCAGTCGTTAAGTCGTGTCCAACCCTTCGTGATCCCATGAACCATATCCCGCAAGGCCTTCCTATCCTCCACTATCTTCCTGAGTTCGCTCATTTTCATGTTCGTTGTATCGGTGATGCTGTCTAACCATCTCATCCTTTGCCTTCCCCTTCTCCTTTTGCCTTCAATTTTTCCCAGCATCAGAGTCTTCTCCAGAGAGTCCTCTCTTCGCATTAGGTGGCCAAAGTATTTGAGTTTCAGCCTCAGTACCTGTCCTTCCAGGGAACAGTCAGGGTTGATTTCATTTAGGATTGACTGATTTGATCTCCTAGCAGTCCAAGGGACTCTCAGGAGTCTTCTCCAGCACCACAGTTCGAAAGCATCTATTCTTCAGCACTCAGCCTTCCTTATGGTCCAACTCTCGCAACCATACATTGCTACTGGGAACACCATCGCCCTGACTATACGAACTTTTGTTGGTATGGTGATATCTCTGCTTTTTATTATGCTATCTAAATTTGCCATAGCTTTCCTTCCAAGGTATAGAGTATTACAGCTCACTAATCTTGATGTTGCTATGATGCCACAGCTGTTGTATTTTGTGCACTTCTGACTGCATCAACCAACACCTGCTTGGTTGGGAAGTGAGTATGTTGTGCATCATCAAATCACTCTCAAGAAAAGAATAGATGCGGTTGCAGCGACGTAAAGTGGCTGGGAGACAAAAGCAGTGCCAGACAGCAGACAGCCTGGAGCAGCCTAGAGCAGGGTTTCTCAACCTTTGGGGGGTCTGCGTACCCCCTATGTGGGCCCCCAAAGGTTGGTGTACCCCCGGATCCCCCAAGTCCCACGTAACCCACCCAAAAGTGCACCCCCAAAAGTGGGTTTTTCCAGCCTGCGACGCGACCAAGCAGGTTCTCCCACTTGCGCCGCAAGCCGGAGGGAAAGGCTACAGCCCTGCTGAATCGGCAGGGCTGTAGCCTTTCCCTCCGGCTTGTGGTGCGAGCCGGAGAACCCGCTCGGCTGCGCCGCAGGCCAGAAAAACTTTTTTCCCTTTCCCCCCATTTTTCCGCTGCCCATTATCTGATCGCAGCAGCTGATAACGGGGAGCATCTTGCATACCCCCAACCTGCGGTACGCGTACCCCTAGGAGTACGCATACCACAGGTTGAGAACCCCTGGCCTAGATCAACTGTTTGTCTCACTACGGCAGAGCAGAGCAGAGATGTGCTGCCACAGAGGATGCTGAGCATTGCTTTCTATCTCCTTGCTGCCATCAGTACCATGTTCCACTCTGCTGCTTCCCTCCTTTACTGTGGAGGCGAGGGAAGATTAGATAAAAATTGGAAGTCCACAGCACAATTTAAATTACTTTCAAAACTGTGAGCTCTATTGCCAGCCCTTGGCTAATAGCGATTTATATCTGTGAAATAAAAACCATATTCTGTGGTGCTTCAAACCAATAGCCTAAGCCTTTAGTTTTATTCTCATGTTCCTTCTGCCACCCTGAAGTATCAGTGTTATTCTTCACACTGTTATATATAGATGAGGACCCTGTCTGCAGATCTCCCAGTCAAAGGCTACATAGGGTACAACCCTCTCACCTGCAGAGCTGCTCATTTCAAAGAGTGAGGTGAGATTCTCAGGGGCTGTAGTGACTGGAGCTCAGAAAATGATGAGCTCTCCTCTATCTCCGCCAAGCCTTCCTTGGGCCAAGAGATGGAGGCTGTACCTGATCCAGTGGTGAAACAAGGGTGGAGCGAAGGCAAGTAGTTCTGCAAGACTCCGTTACACTGGAGTCAGCGGCCCCTCCCCCTTGCTGTTGGAGCCATTCCAGCAGCAACAGGGGAGTGTCCTGTGTGTTGCCTTTGCTGCCAGAATGGCTCCAACAGCAAGGGGGAGGGGCCGCTGACTCCAGTGTAACGGAGTCTTGCAGAACTACTTGCCTTCGCTCCACCCTTGTTACGCCTCTGACCTGATCCACTGTTTGTGTGGATTGATAGTTTTGTGGACCACTAGAACAGCACTATTTTTGTTATATTGTGTCTTTCCTTTTGGCTATCTTACCGTTGTCTCATGTGGTCCTTTTTTCTCCCTTTTCATTTCCTTGGTCCTTTCTTTACCCACATTTGTTGTGTGTACGAAAAGAGGTTGTATATATTGTTTTTAATTTAGGATCCTTGGAGAGGCTTTAGCATTTGTTTTTCTTGAAACAGGGAGGCTGAAAAGTACATTTGGGATTTATTGCTCCCAAGAGGTAATTGTATTATTTATTGACATAAACTCCCAACTGAGTGGAAAAAAGAATATCAAGTTCAACTGGAAAAGAAAATCAATTAAATGAAATGACTTTATAGGAAAGAAATGCAACAAAATGGAACAAAGAAATAAATGTGAAGACTGCCGGAGCCAAGTGTTTATAAACAGGGTCAATTTGTACACAAGGGAAGAAAAACTTCAATTAGTTAATCAAATTATATTCAGTCTAGGAACAAATTAACTGAATGACATGAAAGGGGTGATGTTAATCATATGGACTTATGGGAACAAACGTGAAACTGATTAGAGCAGAGCCACTGGAATAGATTTAGAGAAATGGAAGAAAACTGTCGTCTTCTTGAAATATGTGTATTTTTTCAGTGTTTTAATAAGTATATGCACATCATGCATAATGATTCTGTGGATCCACATCATCTTCAAAGCTCCAGATCCCATGCTGAAATGCAACCTTGATCAAGCACACATGCAAGACAAACATGCACAAGCAACAATGATCCAATATTTCTACCTTCTTCAATGCAAAGGATCTTTTGGTGAAGTGTGACCCTGATATGCAGAGTGTACAAATGTGAAATCATTCATCCAATTAATTTCATCCGGGATCTGAAAATTCGGAAAAAAAAAACTTATTTGCTGGTTCTGAATGTGTACTTCTCGGGGTGGGGGACGACCAGATTTGAAGCAGCATTACAGATCAGTGTGTGCTGCTCAGTCTCTGGGCTGGCCCCTGCAGTTTCCCTCATGTGTCACATATACTCGTTCTTTTAACACCTTTGCTTCTGAATGTGGTAATAGGCGCATTCCTAAAATGTAGCAAGTCAAACTGGATACAATGATCTGGGCTGAATACAGTTGTGATATTATTGCATCCTGTGTCCTGCATACAATGCTTCCCATAAAGTAGCCTCAATTGGCATATCATCATTCGGCAGCTTCGAGTACTTTTTAAGGAAATATACATGAATCTGAAATGTCCGTGCCTTGAGGCAGGATCTTCCACCTTCAAAAATATTTCTGGATGAATTGATGGTGATTCAGAGCATGGTATTCAATTGATAAGCGAAACAGATGGCAAATAGATACTTGGGCCACTGCCTTATTAGCAGCATATCTGCTGGATGCTTTATACTAGAAAGGAATACATGAAGCACAAGTGCCAGTCACAGAGTATATTAACAGCAGAAAAACAACTTGCCAGCCCAAATTCCAGATTGTTTACAGCCTTTTTAGATCTTAAGGCTGCCTTTGATACAGTAAATAGGAACATGTTATGGTCTAAACTTTCCAAGATGGGCATTGATAGTAGATTACTTTACCTCATTCAGAGGTTGTACTCTAGCACCTCATGCCAGGTTAGATTGGATTTGCAAAGTGGATTATCTGAACATATTTACTCCAACAAAGGCGTTAAGCAAGGGTGTGTGCTTGCCCCTTTACTATTCAATCTGTTTATTAATGATCTATCAGTTCATTTGGCCAACACCGATTCCCATTGTCCTAAATGTGGTGCCCTGCCGATACATTACTCCTATACGCAGATGACATGTTTTTGCTTTCTCGGACCCGTGTAGGGCTGAGACGATTGATCACCAGCTGTACTGAATACCTCAACAGCAACTATCTGCATCTCAATTATGAGAAATCCAAGATCTTAGTCTTTGAAAAAACATGGAAACACCGCTTGTGGCGATTCCAGGATACATCTATCCAACAAGTTAGAACATTTAAATACTTGGGTTTGAATTTCCATTATAGGTTATCTTGGGTATTCCATTGCTCTTCTGTGATTAAATCAGCCAGAAATGACGGAAGCCCTCCTGGCGCCTGGAGCAAGGTGGGGCCCGCGTGACGTCACGTCGACGCGCCCCCCCGCCGGTTTTGGTGTCATTTCGGAGCCAAATGGACTCCAGGGAGGGAGGGAGGGCCGAAACGAAGACAGCCGAAGTGGAGGCGGCGCACCGCGAGGGTAAGTATACCCCCTACTGAATGCGCCCCTGCGCCCGGAGCAGCTCCACGCGCTCCGCGCACGTACCGCCTCTGATCAGCCAAACTTATGGCTCAGGTCATTTTACATTTCTTTTATGTTAGAGGAAACGCATATATCCCAGCTGCCCTGCGCATCTTTAATGCCAAAATTTATATCACATCTTCTTTATGGCATACAATTTTGGTTGCCTGCTTTCAACCCCGAGGTGGAGAGAATCCATTCTTCTTTTTGTATAAGATATTCGGAGTAACCCACTGCGTTTCTTATGCGGCTCTGTGCCTGGAGGCTGGCCAAGTCAGACTTGAGCACCTGGCTTGGGTCAGATTTTGCAGGTATTGGCACAGTGGGTTAAACCACTGAACCATGAGCTGTCGATCGAAAGGTCGGCAGTTCGAATCCGCGACGGGGTGAGCTCTCATTGCTTGGCCAGCTCCTGCCAACCTAGCAGTTCCAAAGCATGTTAATGTGAGTAGATAAATAGGTACCGCTTGTGGGAAGGTAAATAGCGCTCCGTGTTCCAGCCGCATGCTATGCGCTGCGGCAAGGAGAGTCATGCCGGCCACATGACCATGGAGGCGTCTTCAGACAACGTTGGCTCTTCGGCTTTGAAATGGGGATGAGCACCACACCCTAGAGTCGGACATGACTGGACTTAATTGTCAGGGGTCACCTTTACCTTTTTTTACCTGTTTTAAAGCAGATCTTTCTCCTTTATATAAGGTTATGTTTTCTGATTCTGGGCAACCTTCTGGCTTTTCTCTCTTTATTTCTAAAGTTTGTTCTATTGGGATTCTGGGTAATCTTTTGGGAATGAGATCTGTGAAGTATTCAGCTCACTGTCTTTCTCTCAGACTTCAGGATATTGAAAGTCAGGATCTACATGCAGCAGCAGCTAGGGTATGTTCGCCTCTTCGGTGGCAGTTACCAACTAATTTTAACCTTAGACCCAGATACCTCTACTTGCTGGCTGGAAGATTCCCAGTCTCGCCAGGCGTTTACTATGGCGCGATGCAATGTGTTTCCCTCAAATGAACTAACAGTTAGATTCTGTCATGGCACTGAGACTAACAGATTTTGTGATTGTAACATGGAGGCCATTGAATCTTTGGTTCATATAGTGTTTCATTGCCCGTGGTACAAAGACCTACGCACTGACGTTTTGAATCCGTTACTGATCCAGTACTGTGGTCCTTGTGACAAGGCAATTTTGAGCCTTTTTCTGTCTTCTGAGGACTCTGAGGACAAGTATACCAACTTGCAGTTAGGAAAATACCTCTATGCAGTCATGGTGAGCTGTAAAACTATAATCTCTGGCAATCCTTGTGGAATCTCTAAATGACCTAATAGTTGTTTATTTTTATCATTGTAAATTTATCTTTGTAAATTGGGGGGGGGGGCTTCCTGCTGGAATATTTCATTGGTTTTATCTGTTTGACCTGGCGCGGTTGTCTTATGTGGTCATATTGTTGGTTGTTGTCATTTGTTTATGCCTAATAAAGGTTAATGATGATGATGATGATGATAGTATATTAACCAACTTTCCCTTACACAGCTTGTTTCAACTTCAGGGTGCTTCCTCATGTTATTTGCTGAGCAAATATATCCATCACTAAATTTTAATCTGTCATTCATCGAAAGACTTAATTTATGGCTCTGTTACACATTGCCTTGGACCTGCAAGAAAAATGGCAGGTTGACATAATATATAGAAGTCAGAAAGTTGCACATGGAAGTAACACCAGATGAAAATGTTCACATATTTATGGCCGTGAAATACCAAATGATGAAAACATGGATTAAGGCAAGGCAAGATGTCAGCCTGGGCTCAAGACCCTAATGCAGTGGTTTCCAAAATGGGAGGCGCGGCTCCCAGGAGAGCCGTGGAACCAGCCAGGGGAGCTGTGGAGTGCCATGGAATCCTCTTGGAAAACAGTGCAATGCCAATTGGCAGGCAGCAACATAATGTCATGGGGTCAGCAATGGTCGCCAATGGTCAAGGGAGCCACAGGTAAAAAAAAAAAAAAGGGAAACACAGCCCTAATGGGAAGTTATTCAATGGAACTGAAGAGTGTGGAGAAAGTGGACAGAGAAAAGTTTGCTCCTGTTCCCTGTCATAAAATGTGGGCCATCCAAGCTAATTGATTGACAGTAGATCCAGAACAGACAATAGAAAGTGTTTCACACATAATAACATTTTTGTATGCAATGCACCGCCACAAGATGTATCATGTACTGTACATGCAATGAAACCAGTCCATGTGTAATTCTTGTACCTGGCAATCTACATACTGTAAATTACTTTTCAGAAATTCAAAAAATAGCTGATAGTGCTAAAGAATGACATATATATTTGTCATGTACTGTATAGCTGGTTTAAAGGTGGCTATCTAGTCTAAAATTTACATATTTAAATTTTTAATACATGGCGGTTCTACATTATTAAATAGCTGACTTACTGAATGCTAATAGATTACTGAGTAGTTTCTCAAGTGCCAATTTTATTTTTGTTGCACTAATTTCAAGCAATTTGAGAACTTGCAATGACATTCACAAGTTCTCCAGTTTTTGAATTCCTTTCCTTCAGCTAAAGCCCAATTCTGACTACCTTTGGGAAGCAATGCAAGACTTTTATCTGGACCAACATTAGTGGCTAAGAATGAGCTGGAGTTAATGTGTTTTACATTTTAGTTGTATTGATTATAGCACTGATTGTGCTTAACTACTTTTAGAAAGAGAATGTGTTAGTAAAAAATAGAAGGCACTTATTATTTTAAAAGTTATCAAACTTAAGTGTCATTACTCTTCCTGAGCTTTCAAAGATAGATTAAAATGTAGCAAAAGAAAGTGAACATAAGCCAAGTGGGGTATGCATATATTCTCCCAGATATCCAAATATTCCCAATAGCTACAGGGCATCTCAATAAAATGTACACACACTTTATGGCAGGGGTTGGCAACCTACAGCCTGTGGGCCAAATCCGGCTGGTCAGCCAAAATTATCCAGCTCGTTCAGAGCTTGGTTTGGAAGGTGAAGCCTCCTGTCCAGTTTGCCATGCACTGGGTGGGGGAATGGTGGAATGGTGGAATGGTGGAGCTGCCTGCCCAGGCACAGGGACTCCGTGGCACAGGGACTCTGCCATTCCCCACCCAGCACGCGGCAAACTGGGCAGGAGACTTCGCCTCTCAAGCCGAGCTCTGCACAGCCGCTTCAGGGTGCTCGACAACCTGAAAGTTGCCAAATGATGATGTTGTTGCCAAACGTCAAACCTTTAACAAAAAGGTTGTCGAGCCCTGCTTTATGGTGTCAAATTTATTATAATTCACACATGTATAATTCACACATATACCACATATGGTGTATGCAGAAGCGGTTGCTTGACTCAATTAATTAATTAATTAATTAGACCAAGTGCTTGAAATGTTCCCCATTGGCATCTATACACCACTAATATTGTTGACTATGGGGTCTGCAGATATCCACCAATGTGTGTGTTAGGATGGTTCTACACATCTTTCAATTGTTCCCTTAGATGATCGAGTGTTGCATGTTTTCTTCAATGAGGTATTATGAATTAGAGCTCATTAAAATGTGCATACGTGGTTTTTTTTTTAGGAATTCTGTATTTAGGTAGTTGGTCATATCAACATTATTTACAATGTTGTAAGCTGTGATTGACTTTCCCTCCATTTGGTCCAGCTTCCTGTATCTCACAGTGGCCCCACCAGATGCCTCAGGGAGCACACAAGACAACAAGATACCTGTATCCTGTTGCCACTCACTTGCATCTGGTATTAAGAGACAACCTATCACTAAGACCAGGAGGTTGCTTATCCCCATAATGGCTTGTAAAATACAGTGCAAAAAGTATAATACAAAAAATAGTCACATTTTAAAACAGTAAAAACAGTTAACGAAAATTAATAAAAACAGTATCTAAAAATCACTTTAAAAAGATTTCAATTAAACCAATTACAATTAAAAACAATTAAAAATGTGATTCATATGTGTTCTTGGCCTTTTGTATTTTGAAAGTATTGGTTATTACAGTTGAGAAAACAAACATTCTCCTCTGAATGAAAGTTTATCCATTTTCCAGTTAAAGGATGGATCCTCTGTGATTTAATGTTTGCAGTTCATCTAACATGGTGAGAACCAGGTGCTAGTTCAGGCTTGCAAAACAAATCAACAGCCATTTCCTTTTCAATAAAAGAATAGACAGTTCTTTAAACTGAAACTAAGTATGGATAAGAGTCCTAACATTTATGTTATTTTAAATCTGCAAAACAAGCAGTACAAGATTTCAACTTTGACTGGAAACTCTGCAGACAGTTGCAATGTAAGTAAATATAATGTCTGCTTGCAGATTAGCTTGAAACATGCCATGAATGAAAAACGGCCCTTTTAGACTTTTGGAGACGCTTTTGATCAATGAAATTGATTCTGGTTTTGAGTGATTGTCCCACCCAGTGAGATACTTTGAATAAAACTGATGCAAGATGTTCCAATGAAAATCCAGCATGTTCCTAGAGGCTTACACTTTGCATCTTATACTGATGATTTTGTGCAGTGCTGGTGAATTAGCTTCTGGGACAGTCCAAGAGGATCTGCTACTCCCAAATAGGGTGAATCTGAGGCCTCTCTGCCAGTGAGCACCTGCCCCCCTCCCCAGTTTTGGCTGTATCCTAATTTCTATTGGCCCACCCTTTTTGTCTTTCTTGTGTTGAAACACAGGCTAGGCAGAGCATGCTGGGAGTGAAGTCCTGTGTATTTGAAGACATGGCTGAACAGGAACAAGTAGGAGGAGGCATAGTAAAGGGAAAGGCATAGTAACGGTAATGGGAGGGTGTGGGGGGCATTCCGGCTCTGCCTTCTTGTTGTCCAGGCTGCAGCTGGACAGTGGAGAAGAAGGCAGAGGGAGGTGGCATGATTCTGGTTTGATCACTCTTGGAAGGGGAGCAATCAGAACAGGATCATTGTGGTGCCCTGCTGTGGCATCCAGAAAAAAGGTAAGTTTTACCTTTTTTGAAGTGGCGGTGGAGGCTGTGGGGGCACGGCGGCAATGGTGGAGCCTGCGGAAGCATGGCAGCAATGGCCTGCGGGGGCACGGCAGCAATGGCGGCGGAACCACACCGGACGACAGATGGTGGGACAGCAGTACAATGGACAGCAATGGTAGCGACGACGGGCAGCAATGGCGGCGGATACAACGGACAGCAATGGCAGCTACAACAGACAGCAATGGCGGCAATGACGGCAAGGGCAATGACAGCAAGGGCGACAGCGGCAATGGCGGTGGCAGAGGAAGGGCACGACGAAGATGATGGCGGCGGCGGGACAGTCAATTTAATTAATTAATTCTAACTACAAATAAATAATTAAAAATTTCCAAAAAAAGATTTTTTAAATTTATATTGATTGTTTAATTATTTAATTAATTGTTGGGGGTTTTTTCCCCCTGTTTAGAACCGGGAAAATCTGGTAAGCCTATGCCTGTCGCAAACGGTGATCTGGAAGCATGCGGCTACGTGCACTTCCGGACTACTGCCAGAGACACCATGGAGGCCCTGCGTGTGGCTGTGGGGTGAAGAAGACCTATCGACTTCAGTAAGTCAGGGGAGGGGTTGGAATGGGGGAGGGCAGTGGCGTCTTCACCCCTCCGGACGCCTGGGGCTAGGGGGGCGGGGGCTGGCCAAGTGCCCCCGGACCTCACGTGACATATGTCACGTGACGTCAAACAACGCTGCGCTCAGGACTCGAAAGCTGGAGTGCCACCCGCCCGCTATGGCTGAGGGCGGGCGCTGCGCTCCCGCTTTGAGTCCGAGGAGCGAGAGGCGCTCACCTCGGACTCGAAGCTGGAGCGCGGAGCCTGCCCGCAGCCATAGCGGGTGGGCGGCGCTCCAGCTTTCGAGTCCGAGGTGAGCGACAGTGTCCTCGTTGTCTAGGCAACGCGCACAGCGCCTGCCCGCAGCCACAGGGTCTGGGCGCCCGCTGCGCGCGTTGCCTAGATGACGAGGACGCTGTCGCTCACCTTGGACTCGAAAGCTGGAGCGCTGCCTGCCCGTTATGGTTGCGGGCAGGCCAGTGGCGTTCCCAGCCCTCCCGGCGCCTGGGGGGTGGGGTTGGTGCGCCCCCCCCAAGCAGCCGTTCTCGGGGCTGAGCGCCCACTCGGCGCTTCCCCGGCCTCCGGAGGCTACGCTCCGGAGACCGGGGAGAAGCCCTCCTCAAAGCGACCGCCTTGTTCGGCGGTCGAGGGCTTTCTGAGAGGTCCGAACGCGCGTTCGGACCTCTCAGAAAGCCCTCGACCGCCGAACAAGGCGGTCGCTTTGAGGAGGGCTTCTCCCCGGTCTCCGGAGCGTAGCCTCCGGAGGCCGGGGAAGCGCCAAGTGGACGCGCTGCTTTAGAGGAGCGCGCCAGCCGGGCTCCGGTGCCGCACCGCTCTGCGCAGCCCCGAGCCCGGCTGCCGCGCCCCCGCGCCCACTCAGCACCTGGGGTGGAGCACACCTGCTCCCCCCATATTAGAACGCCTCTGGGGCGGGCGCCGCGCTCCAGCTTCGAGTCCGAGGTGAGCGCCCCCCAGAAGCTCGGCGCCTGGGGCCCTGGTCACCAGGGCCCCCTGCGTTACGACGCTTCTGGGGAAGGGTCAGGAATGTGTCGGAGATGTGAGGAGGTGGCAAATATTTTCCTTTACCTCTCCTAAGCCTCCCGATCAGCCTCCTCCCCCCCCCTTAGCATGAGGCACTGCCTGTTTTGGCGTGGCTGCACGATATGGTGGGGGGAAAATAGGATTTGGCTTTTAGTGAGTGAATGTGTTAATAGTGTTTTGGGAGCTCAACTATATCACAGATCCCATATTATATCTTAGTTTGGCGCAACTGCATGCAATGGCGGGGAAAAGCATAGGATTGGGTTGTCATTTTATTTACTCAAGTTACTTACAGTGCAATCCTATGCATACCTGCACTATTTAAACTGTTGTTTTTTCCATGGGGGGAGGCGGACACATACATGAATTTGCACAAGTTAAGTGCGCGTAAGATGTGGGCCGACTATATAAATCATGAAGCTGTTTACCACATACACGAAGCAATATACCACAAAATCAGTAAAATAAAAAAAATAAAGACAGCAGTGGTAACATCATTTAAAACAGAATCATATCAATTACCGGTAAGTTGTACCCCAATTGGTTAGCTGCTATCTTAAGTAGAAGCCACAGGGTCAGTCTGTCATGGACAAGGGTGGCTAGAATGAAATTGCCAGAGGGAGACCAATTACCAAGTTTGAAATATATCATGCTTCCTGGCAAGCTAAGCAGTTGATCACTGTTTCCTTGTAGTATAAGTGAGTAGTGCTAATTTCAGTGTACTGTAGTCAAATGGAAAAAGAAATCTCAGTTGATAGTTTATATTTTTTATTGATGCTATTATATTAAGTTTATCATTTTATTTTATGAAGAGCATATGAAATGTAGTAGAAAACAATAATAAGAAAAAGTAGGGCTTGTTTTTGAGCGACAGTCCAGTAAATGCGTTCGAATAACAGCACAAGTCTATGCATGTCTACTCAGAAGTAAGTCCCATTATATTCAATGGGGCTTACTCCCAGGAAAGTGTATATTGAATTGCAGCCTAAGGAATTTGCTAAACTGCATTGTTTAGTAAGATTTTATTTGCCCCCTCCCAATCAAATTTGTGCTGCCACTTAAGAGACCATGTTTTTTAAACTAAAATTTAAAACAATTCCACTGTTAAGTTAGAAAATTACTTCCTAATCTTGTGTACAAAAGCATTTCCAAATAGTATGAGAAACTCTTGCTTTTCTGCTTGGTGCTCTGCATATGCTAACATGCGACTGGCATTATTGGTGCAATATAGAGTAGAACAGTGATTCTCAAAGTTTTCCCTGCGAGGCGGGGAGAACTGTGCGTCTTTCCAGGGGTGGGGACAGCACCGGCGATCCTGGGGATTACTGTCGTTGGGAAAAAGTACTTTTTACACTTACTGAGGGTCCTGCAACCCTCTGGAGGGTTCGGTCATCCTGCACAGTCATCCTGCACTGTACATCGCTGGGGAGTGGTGATTACAACCATTTCGAAAACCTAAAAGTGGTCATAATCGCCACTCTGTGGTGATCTACAGCACAGTGAGGCCCACGGGGGGGCACGGTCCTCCCTGAACCCCCCAGAGGGCTGCAGGACCCCAAATAAGTGTAAAAAGTACTTTTTTCCTGGCGGTGGCGATCTGGGATAGCCTCCACCATGCTGTCCCCACCCCTTAAGGTGGCAAGGGACAGCATCTGGTTCTCCTGGTAGGTCGCAACGCACCAGTTTGAGAACTGATGGAGTAGAATTTTCAGTACACTTTCTCTTTCTTTGTGGGTGGGGAGAAAGAGGTGATCGGTACCCATATTCTTGTTTACCATGTTTAAAAATAAATAAATCGGAAGATATGTGAGCTTCAGCATGGAAGAAAAAGCACTGGAGGAAAGAACACAGACTTCAAAGAACTAAATAAAACAATAGAGAAATAACTTGAAAGGTTTACAAAATGGCAGGCATTGTTTTACTTAGTTTTCTTTCCTTTGCAGGTTGCTATCTATTTTTTCTTTTGACAGATGTTCCTTCAAGAAGGTTCTAATTCAGTTTTTGATGTGCAGCCATAAAAACTCGGGCTCGGTGTTCCAGTTTTAGCTCTCAGCTGCAGTGCAGTGAGTTTGCCACTACTGAGCAGGTTGTGGAGTCAACTGCTGCAAACCCTGTTTGAATACTGCCCGAACCATGATCCTCCCCAGCTCTTGTTCATCCACCTCAGTGGTAACAATCTGGGTTTCCTTAAGGTAGCCTTACCAGCGTCCCGGAATCGAGGCTGGATTCGGCCTAGAGCGGACCCAAGCCGCTCCTAAGCGTGTACCGCGGCTGCCCAATGGGGTTCCGGCTTCTGGAAGTTCCGGTCAACGACGCAACCGCCGTTGGGCAGCCGCGGTGCACACTTGGGAGCGGTTCGGGTCCGCTCTAGGCTGAAGCCAGTCTCATAAGAACATAAGAAGAGCCCTGCTGGATCAGGCCAAAGGCCCATCTAGTCCAGCTTCCTGTATCTCACAGTGGCCTACCAGATGCCTCAGGGAGCACACAAGACAACAAGATAACTGTATCTTTTTGCTACTCCCTTGCACCTGGCACAGAGAAAACCTACTTCTAACTCCAGGAGGTTGCTTGTACCCATCATGGCTTGTAACCTGTGATGGGCTTTTCCTCCACAAATCTGTCCAATCTCCTTTTAAAGCCTTCTAGGCTTCTCGATTCCGGGACTCTGGTAAGGCTACCTTAACGGCAATGCCTCAGCAGATTTTCTGTGTTTTTTTTAGGGCTCTGCGTGGCCAGCAATGGTTATCACATGGTGTGGAATAATTCCACTGAGACTGAAAGGTCACTGGAATCCCAGGTGCCTGGACAGCGTTTGCGAAAAGGTTAATTGTGAAATATATTTGGCCCCGTTGGCCAGTGGAATGGGGTATACAGTTCACTCTAATACTGAATATCATTTGGACCTCTTTAGAACAGATGGTGTCCTTCCTCTGAGATCTGCAGCAGGCAATCTGCCGTGAGGCGATCCTCAGCAGGTGGGGAAAAAGGGACTAAGCAGAGGCTTGTCCCCTTTCTGTGGCTGCAGGCGAGTGCGGATACTATGGAATCACCTATCACTGGTTATGATATCTGGTTATCACTGGTTATGTGGTGCACATCCAGAGGCAATGTTATGATGGAGGAATACAGGGAACACCTGTTCAGGGCTTTGGGGCCTGTGGTGTGCCTGCTGTGAATGAAACCTCTTTGGAAAATTGCCTGCCACATCCACTCCGAGTTCTGGGGCGTGAGGGGAGGGTGATTCAGGCAGTTGCCTTCCTCAGCACAGTCAACTGCATGGCTTTGAGCACACAGAAACAGTCATGGGGCTGCTGCTGATCTCTGAGCCCAGGTGGCTTACCTGAGGGGGGTGGACAGTTTTCACAGTGATGAGAATGATGTACACACACACCCCAGGTTGTACTTGTACTATATACTTATTATAGCATATTGTTATGCTGCAGGTCTGTTACATGATGAATACAGTTGTGGCCTGAGTTTAAAGCAATACAATTGTCTCATCTCTTATTTCTGGCATGAAAGTTATTGCCTAAAAGGGAAAAATTTACAAACGGTTCATTAGCCCTTTCTGCCTAGGCCTCACATCAGACAAAACTTTGGGGAAAAAAAAGATAGCTTGTCAGTATTCTACAATTCTGCTCAGAACCTGCAGTGAATGTAGATTACCGAAGATAGGCTGGCTGTCATTATCTGATAATGTCAAAGTCATGGAAACTTTAGAGTAGTTCATGCCAGATAAATTATCCATGTTACTAAATTGGCCTGCTCTTTTAAAGTCCTGAAAAAAGGGAAACATGGAACTGTCCATTGCTACTGCACTGAGCAAGTAAAGTTCGTGTGACAGGAATATATGTTAAATTAAAGGATATTCTTCCCTACCATTTATTTACTTGAAAACTCAGATTCTAAAAAAAACAAGATCGATTTGGCAAGCTGGATTCTACCTTGGCATCTCCAAGGTAGGGCAGAGAATAATTCCTCCCTGGAACCCTGGAGAACCCCTGTCAGTCAGAGTCAACAATACTGAACTAGATGAACCAGTGGTTTTACTTGGTATAAGGCAGCTTCCCACTGGCGTTGCTAGAGGTGGGGTGGAATGCTATGTTTTGCACAGTGGTAACCGCTTCGTTCCATGGTGGCCCCGCCCACTCGCCATCTGAACCAGTCAAGCGGCGAAGGCAACGTGCAGAGAGTCACCATGGAACGGAGCGGTTACCGCCGCTGTGCAAGACTTAAGGCTGATCTACACGACAGCGTCGCGGAGCATTTTTTAATCCGGCGGAGCCGCCGGACCTCCGCCCCACTGCCGCGTACTCCAAGTCGAGTGTTCTATTTTTTAGGGGGCATGACGGCAGAGCTTGGAGGTGGCTCGCAGAGCTGCTGCAGCCTACCAAACACAGGAGAGGGGGGGGTGGCTGAATGCCAATGTGAACGACAACCAATCACCTTGGAGGTTACATCCACACAGCAACTGCGCTTTGTTAGGAAGGCGGGACAACATGAGGGGCAACAGGCTTGAAGACACTCCCCCGCTTCCAGCGCGGAGGCACCAGGCAGAGGCGATGGCGGAGCCTCTGCCTGTCGTGTAGATCAGCCTTTACTGTTCCGCCCCACCTCTAGCAACGCCAGTGCAGCTTCCTATGATGCAGCTACTTCCCACACCAGCATCCTCCCCTCCCAGAGGGGAACTGTTCCCAGCACTCCCTGCTAGCCATTTTACAATAAGCAGAGAGGGAGGAGGGAGTAAGACATCCCTATTCTCTTCTTGTGCACTTGGAGAGCACAGGGCCACCAGGCAGGCAGCCAACCAGGGAAGATAGCAGGCAGGCACGGATGTTTGAGGCACCCCCCCCCCAATCATCTTGCTGCGTGTCCATCCATGAGACAAAGAGTTCAATAGGCCTCATGGCTGGACTGGCCCTGACCATGGTTATGGTTTATGCTATTGCATGTCTATTACATGCAATATTGCATGCATATGTGTTTAAACATAAAATCTTAAAACACATAGAAGAACAAGCTCTGCTGAGGGAGACTCAGCATGGCTTCTGCAAGGGGAAGTCTTGCCTCACAAACCTGTTAGAATTTTTTGAAAAGGTCAACAGGCATGTGGATGCGAGCGAACCCGTGGATATTATATATCTGGATTTTCAGAAGGCGTTTGACATGGTCCCTCATGAAAGGCTCCTGAGAAAACTCCACAGTCAGGGAATAAGAGGGCAGGTCCTCTTGTGGATTAGGAACTGGTTGAAGACCAGGAAACAGCGAGTGGGAGTCAATGGGCAATTTTCACAATGGTGAGAGGTGAAAAGCGGTGTGCCCCAAGGATCGGTCTTGGGACCGGTGCTTTTCAACTTATTCATAAATGACCTGGAGTCAGGGATAGGCAGTGAGGTGGCCAAGTTTGCAGATGACACTAAACTTTTCCGGGTGGTGAAGACCAGCAGGGATTGTGAAGAGCTCCAGAAGGATCTCTCCAAACTGGGAGAATGGGCAGCAAAATGGCAGATGCACTTCAATGTAAGTAAGTGCAAAGTGATGCACATTGGGGCAAGAAACCAAAATTTCACATATACGCTAATGGGTTCTGAGTTGTCTGTGACGGATCAAGAGAGAGATCTTGGGGTGCTGGTGGACAGGTCGATGAAAGTGTCGACGCAGTGTGCGGCGGCTGTGAAGAAGGCCAATTCCATGCTTGGGATCATTAAAAAAAGGGATTGAGAATAAAACGGCCAATATCATTCTGCCTTTGTACAAATCGATGGTAAGGCCACATCTGGAGTATTGTGTCCAGTTCTGGTCACCACACCTCAAAAAGGATATAGTTGAATTGGAAAAGGTGCAGAAAAGAGCGACCAGATTGATTCGTGGGCTGGAGCACCTCCCTTATGAGGAAAGGCTACAGCGTTTGGGGCTTTTCAGTCTAGAAAAAAGGCGCCTGAGGGGGGACATGATTGAGACGTATACAATTATGCATGGGATGGAGAGAGTGGATAGAGGGAAATTCTTCTCCCTCTCGCACAACACCAGAACCAGGGGACATGGTTTGGACAGATTCATGGAGGAAAAGACCATCACAGGTTACAAGCCATAAGCAACCTCCTGGTTTTAGAAGTAGGTTTTCTCTGTGCCAGGTGCAGGGGAGTGGCAGCAGGAAACAGGGCCATTGTGTGATACAGGAAGCTGGACTAGATGGGCCTTTGGCCTGATCCAGCAGGGCTCTTCTTATGTTCTTACAACAAAATATGCATAGGTGAGATAATCACAAACTTAAAAGAATTGAACATCCCAAGTTCTGATGTACTGATAAAGTCATGTAGATATAGGTCCTCTTAATGTTGACTTACTTTATTGATATAGTAATTTTTACTGTGTTCTTTGGACTGCAACGTCGCTTACAAAAACATCATATAATACAGTATCAAATATATTACTGAGTTGTATCCAAAGTAGCATGGGCACAATGGTGTTTGTGCTACTTATCCTACCCACGTTCTCCTTCTTAGGGAAGCTCCCCAAGTCTCCTGAAAAGCTTTTCCTGACTCCTGCGGGTTGGGGGACCCCCAATATGTTCAGTCCTGTGGTCATGTATAGAGACGATCAACTCTTTCCAAACAACCCCATATTATATTCTTGGAGAAATATTATGCTACTGGAGAAACTGAATGCAAATTCTCTACTAAAGTACAGTATATACAGTATGTATCTCTGACATACATCTGGCCTTCCTGGATCCCTTTGCACCCCAGAGCAGATTATTACATTTGAAGGTCTGTCAGCACTTAAAAAATAATGGGGTGATTTCTAGGCGCCAACAGGAGTTTGTCAAGTGTTGACAAACATGGGTTATCAAAAAAACTCCCCCCCCCCGGGGCATTAGGCAGTACGGCATGCCCCTCCAATATGTCTTTCTAAGAAAGGGAGATTTAATATACTTATCTTAAAGAAACTTTTAGTTCTCTATAGTGAGATATGATTTCCCTTGTGCTTTCTCAGTCTGTATATTATTTGTTAGCCATTTAAACATTGTTAAGTCTTTTCATTGTGGATGGTTTCAGAACAAGTTCCATTTGGAAGTTCAGGAGGTTGGATTTTTATAACTGTACAAGATAAGTGTTATTGTTAATAGTGTGTGTGTGTGTGTGTGTGTGTGTGTGTGTGTGTGTGTGTGTGTGTGTGTGTGTGTGAGAGAGAGAGAGAGAGAGAGAGAGAGAGAGAGAGAGAGAGAGAGAGAGAGAGAGAGAAATGTATATATGATTAATTTCTTGGAATAATTTTAATGTGGATTTTTCAAGGGTTGTATAACCTGATATGCACTGGGACTCAAGGCGTTTTAATTCAGCAGATCTTCTGTGCAGTTCTATTAGTATGCTTCTCTTTGCATGGAAAGTGCCTGGTCATCAGCTTATCCCATCTGGCCTTGGGTGCCTACATTACCAAAGTGGTATGATGCATCCATCGGCAGGGGCTCCCACATTGCTCTAGGATCAGGCCCCCCTCAGTATGTTCAGTGCTCTGAGATGACCAACTTTGCTCAAACATTCCAATATTATATTGCTGGAGAAGCTGAATTAGGACATGGGACACAGCTCTCAGGAAAAAGCATTACTGTATTAGTTTTCTAACAAGAATACTTTATTACATGAGCTTTAATTGCAGGAGGTGTGGCCTGCAGGTTTGAGCTGATGCCCTGCCTGAAGAAGCTAAGCAGGATCAACCTTGGTTCTCACTTGGATGGGAGATAGCAATTACTGATGAACCTGCCTTGAATAAATCTGATGAGAACTCTGATGATGAGAGAAAGGCGGTATATAAATATAGAAAATAAATAAATAACAATATTAAAATCTTGTGATTGACACGTTACCTATAGTTTCACTGTCATTCATTCCCATTTCATTCTGTGTTGTAAAGGACACACTCATGAGCTAAGACTAGTGATAGATCTGATTCACACACAAAAAAAATCACTGTGATGGAAGTACTCCTTTGACTTTTCTTAGAGTGGACAAGCCTGGTGGACATTAAAAACAATTTACACTGCTTTTACCCAGCTGTTACTGTTACAATTGTCTTCTTTGGATCATTTATGTTTGACATTAGCTCTTCATTTCTGCTCAGATGCAACTTCTGACACTTTGGTAAATGTGAATAATAAAATTCTAGTTAACAGAGCTGTCTGTGAAGACTGTCCAAGAAAATGGCTAGTGTTTGTATCATTACATTCATTTAAATCAATGTAAGAATGATTTTGCAGTTCTTTGTGGATTTACAGGCAGCAACAATACTTGGAGAGGCAAAAATTGCTTCAAAGCTGCCACCAGCTGTTATTCTTGCAAATTGCAATCCAAAGAACTTGTTCTGCACTGAAATCCATATTGCCACTCACCTTAACACAGTGCAAGCACTACTGCTACTTCTAACTCACATGGCATCTCTCTTTACAGAGAAGCAAGAAGAATGCCCGCTCCCTGATAATGAGACTGCAAGTGACTTAAAGTAACCACCCCCCTTAAATCAGACACTTGCATCAGGTTTTTTTTTTAAACTTCAAGGCTGTACTCTGTTTGTAAAGACTGGTTCCAGAGCTGTACAAATGATCTAACAGGCGTCTCCTCTACTGGGATCTGGGAATAAATTCCTGTGCTTCAAACTGTTATATATAGCAGCACTATATCAAACAGCTATTCTTAAAACATCACAACAAATATGTGAACTGGAGTGCTGTGTGTCCCAATAAGCCATCACATTTTTTGACAGTTCTACCTCTCCTCATTTGCTATCTGTTTTCATTATTCTTACAGCGCAATCCTATGCATGTCCACTCGGAAGTAAGTCCCATTGAATTCAATGGAATCTACTCCCAGGTAAGTGTGTATAGGAGAGAGCCTGTGTGTGTGTGTGTGTGTGTGTGTGTGTGTGTGCGTGCACGTGCACGCACGCGCGCGCGTGTGTGTGTTGGGGAGAGATGCAAAATTTAGGGAGTTCTAGACTTTTCCCTCTTTTCACGACAAATGACCTACAGATTCTACTTTCTTCTTGACAATAAGGAATTCTAGCTATCTTGGCTATTTCCCTTCATATAGAGCCACCTTTAATAGAAGGAAGCATTTTGTGCGTAGACCAATTTTTGGAGATGATCTTGCCAGTGTTGCAAATATTAGAGCCAGAGCCGTACCCAGCCGATTTTACGTGTGGGGCGGGTCCTCGGCCCCGCCCCATAAAACTAATTAGCATAAATCATGCTAATTTTTCGGCCGATTTTTTTTCCGCTTTTTTTGCCGATTTTCGGCGATTTTAAACCTAAAAAAAGGGGTATTTTTAAAGTATGTATGCTTTGCGGCACTTAACTTGTGTATAGGAGCCTCCAGCGAAGCGATCGGCTCTCTCCAGCGACATTCTTTTCCAGGGGCGCAGATCGGCGATCTGAGATTGCTCCTCTGCTGCCCCTGACGCGAACTGCTCATCGTAAGCTCATCGTTTGAGTTCGCGCATGCGCATAGCAAACAGCCATTCACGCATGCGCGAACTCAAACGATGAGCTTACGATGAGCAGTTCGCGTCAGGGGCAGCAGAGGAGCGATCTCAGATCGCCGATCTGCGCCCCTGGAAAAGAACGTCGCTGGAGAGAGCCGATCGCTTCACTGGAGGCTCCTATACACAAGTTAAGTGCCGCAAAGCATACATACTTTAAAAATACCCCTTTTTTTAAGTTTAAAATCGCCCAAAATCGGCAAAAAAAGCGGGGAAAAATTCAAAATTTTCCCGCTCTCCTCCGGAGCCTCCCGCCCCCCCGCACCACCTCCCGCCCTTGCGCCCTGGGGCCCACCGCCCCAGGGCATCACATCAGCCTACACCCCTGATTACGACCCACTGTGAATTTGGCAAGTAAGAATAGGTGCATGAGTAATGGTCCTGTGGTTTTTCCAGCATTATTTCCTCACCACACCCAAATGCTCTGCAAAAACCTGATATCTTATTACTCAGTGCAACAACAATGAAGAATTCTGATTGCTCTTTCTCTGCTTGATCCAGTGCATCTTTTGTGTAAACAGCTCCCACAATCAGCCACCTTTAATAGAAGCAAGCAAAGAAGATGCGCCGTTTTCAGAGATTTCCTTGCAGATAGCGTGTGTGCCAATATATTCTCCTGTGTTCAGCAGATTTCCATCACTACATCAATATCTTTCTCTGCTCATTTTTTCTCCCTGAACTAGACTGGTGTTCTCACTGTCTATGAAATACTGTTCTACACCTATTGACACTGATCAAGAGAAGGACAGGATTTTTATCGACAGCAGCAAAAAATAATCAGGATTATCTAATTTATTGCCATCATAAACAGGGAAAGTGATTATATCCAAAATTTGTTATGCTGCCACATGTTTCTATATCCGTAGTAAGGAGCTCCAGGAGACTGCAGTTATTTACAGCTACTTGTAATTTATACTGTGAAAATAATATAGCTAAATCAATTAATGTTTCCCAGCTTCAACAAAATAAAGCATAAATGCTTTGGTAAAAGAAAATAGGAGCTCACTGTTTCCATGTGTTTAATAGCTCCTTCCTTTGTATTTTGTAGACCAATTAAATTAGGGCCAAAAACGGGATGTTCCAGGGCCAAATCTGAGCCTCTGAGGAATACTAACCTCTCTAACAATAAAAAACCCTAAAACAAGAGAGAGTGGTAGTTGTGAAACAAGGCTTGTTAGCATTCCACTTTGGGGGTGGTGGTGATGGTGAACCCTTGGCCCCACCACTCTCCGTCCCCTGCCCAAAGCAGCCATTTTGTAAAGCTAGCTGATAACCAAAGATAAGAGCTTTGGGAGCATGTGTGTAGTGTAGAGGCTAAGACTGTGGGATATAAGCTGGGGAAATCTACAATTCAAACCTCACCTTAGCCATGCTAGGCAAAGCGTGATATTTAAAAGCTGTAATAGACCGCACGTGACGTGTCTCACTGTGTCGCGTCCCGGAGTCGATTCTGGATTGGTCCAATGAGTTGCTCCGCGTCCCGCCCCCACAACACCAAAGGCAGCCTCTCATTGGCCGAAGGTCGTTCTGGTGCATTCCAACTTGAATAAATCGAGTTTCGGCCAATGAGAGGCCGTGTTCGGTGTTGTGGGGGCAGGATGTGGAGCAACGCATTGGGCCAATCAGAATCGACACGTCAGCTACTCTGGGACGCAACGGGATGCGACACGTGCGGTGTAAGGGCAGCTTTAGTCTCAGCCTCCACCCCACTATTAATGTATTTCTCAAAGTCCCTACTCTTCTGCCAATAGGAATGTAGCAAAACAAGATCATACACGGAGAATATGGTGGTTTCCAGGTACTCACTGAACTCCAGAGGTTTGAAACTTAACAAGAGGCAGCCAAAGGGGGCAAAAGAGCCCCACAAAACTTTGCTTCCGGTATTCTAAAGTTTAAAGAGGGAGTGTGGATTCCTAGAGAGGCATCACTTCCTGTCAAGCGCAAAGGGTAGTACTGTCAGTTTCACTTTTTAAAAAAATTACCTCAAGATTTTGAACTTCGTTTTATTGTTGACTTTGTGAAAGGTGGAGATGTGTATAGATCTTGAGGTAAAAAGATCTTGAGGTAAAAAAGAGGTAATGTATACACAAAGATCTATATCTTTGTGTATAGATTGGAGATGGAGAGAGGAAGAAAGTTTTGAAAGCGAGAAAGGTAAGGCTACTTGTTCAGTACTGAAGATTCCAACCCTGTCCTTGCAACCTAATGGTGTGATCCAGAGCACACGTATTCTGTATTAAGCCCCACTGAGTCTAGTGGGACTTACAGGAAGACGTGTGTACTGTGACATTTGTTGCAAGCTCCTTCATGTAGAATTAGCAATGACCCACTTTATAGAATTGTTATAAGGATTAGTGGCATAATATTTACGATGTGGTCTGAAGAACATTTTAAATGTCCTATATAACTGCTAAATATTATTTATATTAACTTATCAGCACAAGTGCCGCTTAGACTTTTCAAGTTTTTGTTGCCTTCTAATAGTAATATGTCTTCTTTTAGTGCTATTTATTTTCTCAAATACACTTTGACATCTAATTCATTTTAAAAGCCATATACATTGAACAAGTTCCTGTAACGATGGCTGTAGAAGTTATTGGTGGGGTAACATACTTTTGAGATTATCATTGGTCTCAAATTGATCCCCTTTAATGAGCCCCACTTGTGGTCTGAATTTCACAATTGCTTTCTCTTTAGGTACCTGAAAATGTGCTGGATAATCTTTGCCAATGCTGCTGAAAGATGATTTCTTAGGGACACAAGAGACAAGGCAGCAAAGACAGTTGCTCCAGTAGCAGCACAGGTCAAGAACAGTGTGGTCTGTAATAAAAGGGAGGCTCTCAAGGGGACTTGCATTAAAGCAAACTGAAAGAGGAACAGCAGATACTACTCACTGACATTGAGGAAGGAAGACATTGAGGAGGGAAGCCTGGTATTCAAACGTCTGGCAAGAACTTTCAGTAGAAAAACAGCTGAAGAAAGATTCGTTTTAAGTGTAGGTGATAATAAGCAACATTACTCAGCCTGAGGAAAGCAGACTGCTTAGTAGTAAAAAAAAAATCAATAGAAACCCACAAGGAATATGAAGGACATCTGTATGAACAACAAGATGTAAGGGTTTGTGTACCATACACCACCTAGTTGGTAGCACTAGCTCATATATGAACCTGTTAACCGTGCCGCCATTGACGGAGGTGAGGGGGATGGCGGCACGGAATAGGGCCTTCTCGGCAGTGGCGCCCCAATTATGAAATTCCCTCCCCCTGGAATTAAGAACGGCTCCCTCTTTAGAGACCTTTCGGCGGGGCCTTAAGCAGAAGCGTCGCTCCGGTAGGGGCGGCTGTAAGTATCGCTGCGGTTACAGTCGCTTTACCGAGCGAGGAGGAGGCAGCCCCGCCCCCTCACTGTCCGAGCCAGTCCCCTACGGAGAAACCGGCAGGGAAGAGACCCTGCCTGCTGCTTTCTCCGTAGGCGAATGGCTCGGACAGTGAGGGGGCGGGGCTGCCTCCTCCTCGCTCGGTAAAGCGACTGTAACCGCAGCGATACTTACAGCCCCGCCCCTACCGGAGCGACGCCTCTGGCCTTAAGACGTATTTATTTAGGTTAGCATTCGATGCCTGACATGGTGGGCTGGCTTTTTAACAAATGGCTTTTAACAAAAATAAATATAGGTGACCCACTGGGGTTGTTTGTTTTAATTGTTTTAATTATTTGTTTGAATTATTTTAATGTATATACGTATTTTAATGTTTTATTGTAAGTCGCCTTGATTGCCCTTGCTGGGAGAAAGGCGGGGTATAAATTCTTTAAATAAATAAAATAAAATAATTAACTGCAGATATTAATAGCACAATCCCACTCCGCCGTTCCAAGACGTCGTGAACATAATTTACAGCACGTTCACGGCACCTCGGGAGTAAGGGAGGCCAGCACAAGTCCAGCCACCCTCACTCCGCCTCTGGGACGACCTCACAGCGGCGAGGGAGGGGGGCCATTGGCCAAGCCGGCACGGAAGGGTGCGGGATGCCATCCGCCATATCCCCCGGCCCTTGCCGGGCCGGCTCGGCCATTACATGACCTCCTCTTACTTCCTGGCGGAAATCCGAGGAGGCTAATTGGGCCCAGTGGCGTCACTGATGCTTGGCGGGGGGGGGTGCCGGGAGGTGACGCGCCATGAGGGGGTGACGCGCCTGATGTCGCATGGTGCATCACACACACACACACACCGACGAACCGCTCAACTCCACTTTTGGCCTAGTCAGAGGCAGCCAAGCTGCCGACCGAAGAAGACGCGTCGTCACCCTCTCCTGGTTCTTACCAGGGCTGGGCGGCAGCAGGGGATGATGCGGTGACAGAGGTGGGTGATTCAGCGGCAGTGGGGGGTGGGGGGCATGGTAGAGGCTGCTCCTTATCACCCTGAATCAGCTGAGTGTCGGCGAGCCAAGTATTTTTAAATTCAAACTGCATTTTTATACAAATTTATTTTGTTTATTTACATTATCTGTAGACCATCAAGAAAATGTTCATAAGTCAGTCTGAAAAAAAAAATACAAGCATAAATACATCCAATTAAAACAGTATAAAACAATTTTAATGTAAAATTTCATAAAAACAATAACAAAAATCTCTATCTTCCAAATGTCTACCAGAACAAAAAGTCTTCACCAGCCTCTGAAAAAGAGACCAGGGAAGAATAAAGTAAGCTTTCTTATATGACAGGAACACACATGCTATAAATCTTTAAAGGTCATTTATATCCTAACACAGAGGAATAATGGACTATGTTATGTGCTGTTTGGAAGCTAATAGATTAAAATGAAATCCTCTGTTTCCTTTAGTTTGCCTTCCTCAGCAAAAACCTTTAAGCTGAAAATCTAAAACCATTTATGTCTTAACCGTGATGAAGATCTAGAGTTTGGTGGGAGAACAGAGAGCAAGTAAAATAATTCTGCTGCTGTTGTCATTTTAAATAACAACCATAATCCTATTCCTTTGAGAAAATTATCTCTTAATCCTGAGTAAGATTTGTATTCTTTTTATAGTTGCGCCTCTCCTTTGTAAATATGTATATAGCTTGAGTAAACAGTGATATTGTAAACAATGAGAGAAGGATGAAGATGGTGAGCGATAATGTTTGTGAACAAGCTGAGAATCTTGCAAAATATTCTTGTTCAACAGTATAATAAAGTCTGTGAAGCTGATCTATTTTTCTACTTGGAGTGCAGTATCCTGATGAATGTCCATTGTTAGGACAACTACTTCCCAACATCTGATTGCTTCAATAAGGTTTCATGAAGTTTTCTTTATCCATGAAATCTAGCTCTAGACAATATAGCTAATTGTCTACTAAGATAACTGTGGTGATGTGACATTTGCTGCTAACTATGTTAAGTGTACACATGGAAGACGAGTGTATACTTATAGAGCGGTTGGCCTCTATTCCCCCCCCCCCAAGTCTGTTTCTGCTACTTATAATAAGACTATTTTGTATCTGGAGTCTTTGTGTTTGTTTTAATGTAAATAGCATGTGCAGGGGGAGATAGGAACCATAGGGGGAAGGGAGCTTTGATCGTTTGCCCCCACCATGGTCCTGATCCAGCTGGGCCCTCAGCTGCTGCTCTGGGCCTCAGGAGGAAAGCTCTCATATGCACCAAGGAAGCTGATCTAGATTGGGACTGGGGTGGGGGCAAAAGGTTAAAGCTCCTTCCTCCATGGTGGTCCAGTTCAGATCAGCCCCCCCCCCCAAGCTGTTCTTTACATTTTTAAAAACATGCAGGCCCAGTCATGCAATGGCATACTGTCTGGTTTGGCTCTTATTGCACCATCACATGAGTGCTTAGGAAAAAATGAACCGACACACACATTTGGACAGCACAAAACTCAGCACTATGCGTGTACAGTATTGTACCGGTCCTGCAGGCAGACACACCTGTGTAAATATTTGGGGATTTGGAAGGTAGTGACATTCATCACAATCCAGCAAGAGAGATCCCCAGATGTTAGCAAACTTCCCCATACATGGTGGATGCAGTTGCACATCCCCATTTCATCATGATGCTTATCCAAACCCTGTTGGTCTGGCTGGGTGCATCTGTTGATGTGAATGGGGATGTACATCCACATCTATGGTCACCAGTTACAGTATATATGTAACTAGTCACCCCAAACTAGCACTGAGTCAGAACCATTAACGTTGGCCTCTAGCTCTTCACAACACACACGCAGAGAGAGAGAGAGAGAGAGAGAGAGAGAGAGAGAGAGAGAGAGAGAGAGAGAGAGAGAGAGAGAGCACAATCTTGTGTAACTCTTGCACCAGTGTAACAGTAGATCCGCCGGTGTAAGTGCACTTATGCCAGTGTAACTTCCTGTACGCCGACGGACGCAGGACGGACACCAGCGTAACCCCCCTCAGACACCGCACATGCGCAGTTCGGATGCAGGACAGACATCAGTGCAACTCCACCAGTGCAGGGGGCATTCTGGGGGTGTTTGGACATCCCCGGAATCCCCCCTGCGTCGGCAGATTTGCGCTGGCGTCCATCCTGCATCCGAACTGCATATGCACGGTGTCCGAGGGGAGCTACGCTGGTGTCCATCCTGCGTTCGTCGGCGTACGACAAGTTACACTGGCATAAGTGCACTTACACTGGTGGATCTACTGTTACACCGGTGCAAGAGTTACACGGGATTGCGCTGACACACATACACCACTTTATGGGTTCTAATGATTTTCCATTGCTTGATTTTATGTATGCTGCTCTGGAAGCCTTGTTGGCAGAAGGGCACAACAAAAATGCTTTAATTAAATAAATAAACATCAGCAGCAATAGCATAAACTGCAGCGTTTGAGCAGGTTTGTGGAAATTGAAGTGATAAGAAGTAGATGTAGACTTGAATCCTTTTCTTTTCCCAGTACTTAACTGCCTGAAAGAAAAGCCATTTTTAGCAGGGATTTGAAACCTGCTTTTAGTGTCTGCGCATACCTAGATTTCATGGATTTGACAAATGTGAAAGATAAATGATAAGCCAAATATGTCTATCTCTCTGAATAAAAAGTCTGACGGCGTCTGCAAGCGTATGTGTGTGAATGACAGAGGAGAGTGAATTTCTTTTTATGGATCCTCAGCATCAAAATCAAAACCAGCCCCAGCTGTCCCTAATAATTAAATTCTAGTAACTCAGAGTGAGTGTTTCTATGTTGACTGGTGACTTAAAATGCTGACATTTAAACAGCTTTAGTTTTATTTCAAAGTGCACACTGGGGAACTTCACAAATACACTGGAGTTTTTCAACTGCCAAACCCAACAACATACATTGATGCATTGATTTACATAGTGAAGGTTATCTATGCAGACTAGAAATTTTGTTATTGAAAACTTAAGTGTGAAAGTCACCCCAATGCAAAATTGAATATAACCAGTAAAACTTTGTTGGTACTTAGAAATTTGTATGTAACGATGAACTCTAGAAGAGTAGTCATTTTTTGCACCATAACAATTAACAAATTTATTGTAGTGTGAAGTTTCTTAGGCAAGGCTTTACCTATTCTAATGATAAACTTGTCTAATGGCCCAATCCTATTGGGCTCAGCTGCCAGTGGAACTTGAGTTCCACTGGTGGCATCAGCTGTAAAGCAGTCATAAAGGGCACTCCAGCAATGCACAGAGTAACACGCTGCCCAAGCACTGGTGGGAAGTCTGGAGCCTTGCTGCACCCGCCGGAGGAGCGGGCTGGATCCGCCAAGGCAGGTAGGATGTCGGGGGAGGCAAAAGGGGGTGGAAGAGGGTGGGGGCAGGGAGGGGGTGGTATGGGGGAGCTGGGAGGCTGAGGGAGGGGGTGGATCCAGCAGCGATGGTGCATGCTGGATCCTATCCCTTCCATGGGCAGCTTCGCCGCCCCCTTTCTCTCCTTGGACTTGTGCCACCTAAAGAGCATTGCGGAGCGGGAGGCTTACGGTGATGTAAGGAGATTTAAATTCCCTTTCCCCTCCGAAGCCTCTTGATCCGCAACCCACTGGATATAGCATGTCCGTTTTTGGTGCGGCTGCACCTGCCGGGGAGGGGGGGGAAAGAAAGGATAGGATTGGGCTGTAAGAAAAAAGGAAATAGAATATATTGTCATGAATGTGGATATGGTTATGAATTTACATTTATTGTACACAAGTCAATTCCATAGGCTTGTGTGGAACCTATTTATGAAATTCCATGTGATCTGAGGTTGTGTATATATACAGTACTCACATATTTAATGACAAGATTAGGCTCCTTCTCCCAACGTCCCCTTCTCCCGAGGTATAGCCTATCAGCCCCGGGGCAGCCCACAATGGGCTTAGGATAGAGTGGCTGGTCCTTTTTTTACACGTAACTTTACACAGGATTGGGCTGCCCATCCATGGCATCAGATTAGCACTTGTGTACCATGGTGGTGCCAGTAATTTAGCAGCAGTTTTTGTTCATTCACAAGCACAAGTGCAAACCATAGGAATTCTTGAGCATTTTTCATTGGCTTCCTTCACAGAACCTACAAGTCATGAACTGAGTGAATGCTAGTTCTGAAATGTCTTGGTGTCGTCAGAAAGTTGTGCTTTAGCTTTATATCAAAAGGAACTATATTTCTAGTCTGGCAGTCTTTTCAATTAATGCTTGTGGGAATAAGTACTAAGGCACAACTAAATTCATCACGTTATCCTGGTGGAGTCAGTGAAGATGCATCAGATACACTGGCCCGTCATTTACCCTCCTGATTACTAGATTCAGCATTTTAGAATACAACAAGAAAATAGAAAAGAAAACATCCCAGACCTCCCCCCCCCCCCCACTATTGAATGGAGTGTAGTGGATGGTGTGTAGTGGAAAGGATTGGGCTGTTAGTCACTAAATTTATCTATTCCTCTCTCACTCACCCTAGAGCCTTTGCTTCCCTTAAAGACCTGTTTTCCCCTTGGGTAAACACTCCTATTTTCATAGCATGTTTTTTCTCTCTGTTTTGCATATCCACACTCCCCCTCTCCCCCCCTCAGTATCTTCCTTTTTTTCCTCTTCCACAAGGAATCTGTGCTTGTTAAGTCTAGCACCATTTTATAGGCAATGTTACTATGAATAATGGGTTGCGGGGTGGCACAGTGGGTTAAACCACTGAACCATGAGCTGTCGATCGATAGGTCAGCAGTTCGAATCCGAGCGACAGGATGAGCTCTCGCCGCTCGGCACAGCTCCTGCCAACCTAGCAGTTTGAAAGCATGTTAATGTGGATAGATAAATAGGTACTGCTTGCAGGAAGGTAACAGCATTCCGTGTCCAGTCACACGCTACGCGCTGCGGCAAGGAGAGTCATGCCAGCCACATGACCATGGAGGTGTCTTCGGACAATGCTGGTTCTTTAGCTTCGTAATGGGGATGAGCACCGTACCCTAGAGTTGGACATGACTGGACTTAATTGTCAAGGGAATACTTTTACCTTTACTATGAATAGTCACCTGAATAACTAATTGATTGCATTCTTGTTCTTTATTTCTCCTCCGCGGGGGGGGGGGGGGGCTGAGCCAACAGTACAAAGATTCCTACATTTGTATGCATGGTTTGGCACTCATGTAAGTGTCACTGGGTAACAAGCCACTAGCCAGTAGTTTAAGCAATGCTCATGCAACCACATTCCCCATGCTGCACTCATTGCTGCAACTGATACACTGGCTAAGAAAGGAAATGGCATTTCTCTGGTGACAGCATATTGATTTTTGCATGCCTGGAAAATGTGATTTTTTTTTCCACAACAGATATGCTAGCTAAGGGAAAGACTTTCAGATTCCCTGAAACAGCTGAGTTGTAACTATATATTTATTGTGCAATAAAATAATTCCCTAGAAAGGCCCCACAAAAGGGAACTCACCATAGTGGGAAAGGATTCTATCATTTTAAGCATAAAGTTCTCCTATTACTAACAGCATGATCCTATGCATGGAAGCAAGTCTCACTGGGTTCTTGCCTCTTGCCCAATTAGCATACCAGATTTAGAGCCCAATTCTATCTCCCACCAAGCTACAGCATGCAACCACACCAAAAAGGTGCATGCTGTATGCTATGGTAGGAGGCGGCAACCTGAAGGCAAATGGGAGGTAAGTAAAAAGTATTTTTACCTCCATGTAAGCCCTCAGGCCACCTATGGGTCTCCTTGGACATATACCAGCCATTTTGGTAGTGTAGGTCTGAGGAGAGAAAAGGGGTGGGGAAGTTTTGAAAAGAGGGGATAAGATCCAGCAAGCATGACTGCCACTGGATCCACCCCCTCCCTCCTCTGAAATGCCTCGTTCCTCCCCCTCCCTGGCCACAGCTCGCCTCTACCGCTGACGTATAAATACCTGGTGTAGGTAGGTCCGAGGAGACCTCGGCAGCCAGGTGGCTTAGGGAGAGGTAAGTAAATTCACTTACCGCTCCTGCGCCATATGGTTAACCCTCCCTCCCACCGTAGGATGCAATGTGTGCTCTGTTGGTGCTGCTGCATTGCATAAATTGGTGGGGATAGGATTGGGGCATTAGTCTCTTCCGATGATTACCCTGGCAGCTCTCTTATATACTCAATTCCACATACACTGAATTTTTTAAAATAAAAATCTGAAAGGGCTCCACTTGAAATCTGTAAGTTTGTAGACTTCTCCAGACCTATCCAGAGACTCCACACTTACAGAACACCTGTGAATGTACTAATGAGACTTATCCTCACTGAGCCCTGTTCCTGCCCCTGTGCTCCGTAGCTTTGCCACCACTCTTCCATGAAGATTGAAGAGCATTTGTCTGCAACAACAATGCTCTCCATGGGGAGAGTTCCTCCCCATGATGATTAGGGATGCTGGACATCTGGTATCTCTAATCATGGGAGGATCTCTCCCCATGTACAGCGTTCTTTGCTTCAGACAAACACTGAATGCATGGGGGTGGGGCTTCAGAAGCATATGGGAGGAAGCGTGTTGGTGCAGGATTGGGGCTTGTCTGTGAAACATGCAGTATTGTATGTGTGACTGCAATGTCTGCACAGGGCTTTGGCTGCACAGAGCTGCTAACAGTACAGTCACCAGGTTGCTGGCAGTCCTGTCCCCCCCCATGGTGCCCCCACTGTCTCCTGATGGTGCATTGTGCACTGCCACTGGTACAGAAAACTCAGGGGTCAGCCCAGCTGAGTGGGCATGGGCCCTTGGCTAGCGCCCTACCTGGCTGGTCCTTGACAGCACCCTGATTGCTCGTGTGTGGCTACAGAGTGACATGAGGCACTGTAATTACAAGTTAGGCATTTTTAATGATGATTATGCTAGATAGGCTCTTAAGGTGGGACCAAAAGCATTTAATGGTGATCAGAAATGGAGCATATTTCCAAGCATGACTGCTTAGGGTGAACCTCAAGTCATTGTTATGTGCCTGAAAACATATACATAATAGCAGCTTTTCTGTAATGCAGGGGATTATTTGGTTCACAGTTAATATTGATCAGCTCTCCAGGCTCATGAACGTGCAAGTCTGTCCTGTTGTACTTGATTTTTTGCTATGCAAACAGCAGCTGACAGCTGCAATATCTAGTCAAATAAACAATCGCTCCTGTAATTGAAGAGAAACAACACCAGAATTTCTTCGTTCTGCATGAGATACCAACATTTTCCTGTGACTTCTATCTTGTTTTAACTATTCTGAGGTATTCATTATAGATTACTCAATCTCCACCTCTGAAATCTTTCTTGCTGTGAAAGATTCAGGGACAAATTAACCCTCTGCCAGAACTTCCTACTACCAAGGTAAAATGTGGCCTGAAGCAATAACAGATGACATTTCTGAAATGTGTATTGATGGAAGCTGCATATTTTTAAAGTACTGTATATTCATCTGGAGACTCAAATGTAATTTGAGTTTTGAGATTTAGTAAAACATGTTCTTTTAATTAAAATATTATCGAGTCCATGAGTAAAATGTGTTTTAAAATAGCATTTTGAACTTATTTTTGAAAACTTATCTTTACTGTTAAGCTAGAGCACAGAGATTTTTTTGTCTTGGCTCCTATTGAATATTTATACAATAGTCACAAGATTTTCTGGGTAGTCTATAAACCCTTATTATTTCTCGGTAATGGCAGGCACATTTTGTTTTCTAAAGTTCAATGTTCAGAACTTAAACTAGGGCTCAGTCCTGAAATCTGCTTAAAATACCAAGGCAGCCTTGGAGTATATATAGCAGTGCTTCTGAGCATGTGTAGTGTCCCTTCTTCTCCTCATCAACCATGACCAACAAGCCCAACAATGTATGCCTTCCAAGTGGGTTTAAGGTCCTTTTTTTGTATCTCCCTTTAAAATAATTAAGCAGTGTCAAAACCTTTGAATGAAAAGGGGTGGGGAGCCCAATCCTAACTAAATCACACACACACACACACACACACACACACACACACACACACACACACACACACACACTGAGGCAGCTGCATCACCAGACTGTGTGCTGCATCCTGCAGGGGGAAGTCCCAGAGGTCTCCGGTGGGTGAGGGAACATTTGTTCCCATGCCCCAGGGGTAAACCCTCGCTGCCCCGCTGGGTCTACTCAGACCTGTGCCAGCGATTTTGCTGGTGCAAATCTGAGTGGACCCCAGGAGGGCAGATCAAGGATGGGAGATTGGACAAGATATCGGTGGCACCGCTGCCATTGATACTGCTCCCTTCCAGGCCTTGAACCACCCTTTTCTCCCTGTCATGGTCTCCTCCCCGTTTCTCCCCCATCCCGTTCCGGCCCCCCGCCTCCTGCCTGCTCCCCCTGACTTACTGATGCTGGGAATTGTTGGCGGGTTACTGATGCGTGGCCACAGCTGCTCGCTGCTTGTGATGGTGGCCCAGCCCCACTGAATGGTGGGATGTTGCTGTTTGCAACAGCCATAGAGCATGCTGCACTGCTGGAATGCGAGTTTTGGCAGTGCAGCACCCCAATAGGATTGGGCCGTAAGTATGCTAGGATAATAAAAGATGAAAGTGGTAACTCTAAGGAACAAAAATGGGCAGGAAATGAAGAAGCTCTCACACAAAGGTATAAATATGATATAGAAAATTAATTAATCACATTTGTATCCCAACTTTCTTTCAATGAAACTTACTCAGACTGGCATTCAAAGAACTGTCCTATTTTGTCATCACAACTTTGTGGTACGTTAGACTGAGAGAGAAAGAGAGATTGCCCCAAGTCACCAAGTGAGCTTCATAGGTGAATGGGAGTAGCCCAGGACTGTCTGGTCCAATCTCAACATTTGATCCTCTGCACAACATAAGCCCTCAGTTAGTTTTACCATAGTTCATATTCTTTGAGTTATGGAAGCAAGAAAAATTTAAAAACATACACATTTTATTCAAATTTTAATTCATGATTTTCCTTCACAAATAGCCTTTTGAGACGATTTCCTTTTTTTTTTTGTCAGCTTGTGTACTTTAATACCGTATTTGTCCATAGATGGAATCCAGTAATGCATAACACACCTTTCTTGCTTACCATTGTTAATCTGCCATGGGTTAATTGTTGGCTACAATTAAAAAATGCAATATGTGCCGGTATTACAGACTGACACATTCACCTTTAAAATATGTTCTCTGTTAGTAATTCCAGTAGTTTCAGCTGTCAGATTTTGCAAAGCAGACAGTGGCATGTTACATGTGAGAAGAACAATGTGAGGGATGCAACGTATTAACCATGATGGGAAGTTAAAGTGCTATGAGGCGGAAGCACCTCCATTACACCAGTTCCATTTAAAAATAACAGTTTGCATGTAATGCCAGTACTGAAAAGGGATACCTAATGGTCCAAATATGCGAAGACATTAGGCAGCCTTGCACAACCCCAGACATGTTTATTATATCTATATTAGGAAAGCGTGACATGTTAGATTTGATTCATAGGGGAAGAGAGAGAAGATGCTTGCTACCCTCAAGCATAAGCATATCCTAAAAAACGTTTGGGGCTCTAGAAAGCTGGAATCACTTTTCAGGATGTCTGTTTGCTGGACAGTTCCCAAAGAACTGCGATAGTCTCAGAGAACTTGGTCGAGTCTTTCCTCCACTACTTTTGGGTCAAATTAAAAAAGCAATCTCTTTGGGATCCAGATCCTCTCTTTCAGACTCCCTGCCCCACTGTGCACTGTGAAGTGTAGATCAGCCTTGAATGTCACTGTTTTTCTGAAGTGCATCAGCCTGTGTTAAGCTGCCTGACCTTTCTAATGAAAATAGAATCTTCTCCTGTGACTTCATTGATTCTTATTCCCGTTTATACTGAGCTGAAACTTCCAGATGACACCACACCCATCCTAGAAAAACACAGAGGTGGGAATGGACATCAGCTGCAATCTTCAGATCACTACGTGTAGGTGGGGATTTTAAGTACATTGTCCTTACATAGAAGTGAGTTTCACTCATCAATGCGACTAGCTAGCTTCTTAATACATATGCTTAGGACTGAAAGGCCAGTTTTTGTTTGGAGTCGGGACTATTGCTGCAGTTCCAAACATTCCTGCTGCTGGTTCTACCGGAACCAACAGGACTCCCTTCCACTCCAGCTACATGGGTTTAGGTGCAAAAGGTGCGATCCTCAAATCACTTGGTCTGGGTAATGCCAGTGGCTTAAAATGAAACTGTAGGTAGGAGACTTGGGGATTTCAACTCACGCCCATTGAAGAGTATATGCGCTGATTGAAGTGGTTCATGGATTTTCATTCAGAATAAACGGGTGAAGTCAGAGTGATTGCGCTGTGGTGGACATTTAGTGCAGATGAAATCAATGAGACTAAACCGGTTCAAGCGCAAGCACTCCTGTCAGCATTCCAGACGCGCTCAATCGAATTTTGGAAGAGATGAAAAAGCGGCGCCAGCAGCAACAACGACAGCAGCTGGAAGAGGAAGGAAGACAAACTTCAATGTCTTTCTCTTGGCGGACTTTGCCGTCAGGACGGAACACCGAAAATGCCTTGCCAAAAGTTCTGCTGGGCCCCGACACACCTGCAGTGCCGTCTGGGGCAAAGCAAAGTGGCAGCCTGTCCTGCAAGATGGAGGAGGAACCAGGGCTGCCAGTGCCTCCCGGGCAGAGAGAGCAGCCCGCTAAAGGCTAGAATGGAGGGCCAGCCAGGACAAGCCCAAGAGTTGGGTGGGTGGGTCAGAAGTGTTTCCTGCCCTGACAAGCAGAAACTTCCGCGACTGCTGTTGGTTATCTGACGTGACTTAAAGGCACCTCCAACAGAGGTCTTGCGCACTGATGCTGGCTCGAACCTGAGGGAACTGTGCTATATGTGTGTTCCACTCATTTGTGGATGGCGAAATCACACAAACATCCCAGTGGCACAAAGGACCAATTCACAAGCGTCTTTGTAGGCAGTTTTGTAAGTGTACCACTACCTTTGAGCACTTGACCTGTGAGTATGACAAACCGGTGTATGATACCTGATTGGCTGTAGCTCCCTGTCGGGTGTACATTTCGCAGGGCAAGAGTTTGATTTGGGGCAGGATTTCCCCTTTGCATATGCAGCATATGGATCACTTACCCTCATAGAGGGGCTGTAGATTGGGGTGCGTGTACGAACGAAGGGGGGGGATGTAACAACGACGTCCAAGAGGAAAGCCCTCCCTCTGAACCTTTTGCTTATTCCTTCTTCAAGCATTAGCCAAGGAGCAATTAAAGATGGTTTATAGGAACCTTGCTGAAAAAGAGCAAACCCCCCCTCACACAAGGGGTTGGGAGGGGGGTAGAAGGCAAGGTATAGTAGTCAGCCCTGTGTAGGTAGCCTAGCAAGCACCCAACAATGACGGTGAGAAAGAGCTTGCATATGTACCAGACACCAACACCAGGACGGGATCTCCACTTCCCCAAGAGTGAGAAGAGAACCGAGGCAATAATCGCGTGCTGAGAGAGAGTAAATCCCCTTCTACTCAGCGGAAGTTACTTCCCGAGTACCGAGCTACAGCTTAGGCGGTGGTACGCAAACCACACGGGAGCTGCAGTTGCAAATGACAGGATAATAACGCTTTAACGATCGCGCTGAAGACTTTAAGCTCCCATAATCAACGGGTAATAGCATAGCTTTGGTTCCTAGAGGCGCCCAGCGCCAGTCAGAAGGCTTCCCTGCCCAGCCCAGCTGTTTCCCTGTCGGCAAGATTCCGGGAGGGGAAGTGCTAGAGGCTGGCTGGCATGATGATTTTTGTCCAGGGACTTATTGCCTTGATCGGATCGGACGCCTAGTCAAATAAAAACCTTCATCATGTTGCAGCGAGAAGTCGTCTCCCTACTTCTGCCATGCGCAACATACATAGCGGTTGCTGAGGAGATCCCACCAGGCCACCCACCCCTGCTTTGCTCTCTTCCCTTTGAGTGACTTCCCATCTCTCCCCAAAAGACCCTCCTGCATTTATCTGTCTGTCGAAGAGAGAATGCTACGTGATCCAATAACCCCTGTGGAGAGATGCCGGGGAAGAAATAAGGCTGCTGCGATCCTGTGCGTGCGCGCACTTGTCTGGAAGGAAGCCTCACACAGTCCTCACTGAACACAGTGGGACGGGACTAGCTTCCAAGTATACTGGAGTAGAATCGGGCTGCACGTCAGGATGTTCCTTTTATTGTGAATATGAATTGCTTTTGTTTCCATTGTAAATCACCTTTATATACTAATACTAATACTAATACTAATACTAATACTAATACTAATACTAATACTAATACTAATACTAATACTAATACTAATACTAATACTAATACTAATACTAATACTAATGCATATGAGAGATAACTACGACCGACAGTGCTGACTCAGGTTGAGATCCTAAATGCAACCCGATCCTAACCATTTTTTTTTTTATTCAGAAGTAAGTTCAATGGGATTTCGTGCCTTGTAAACGTGCTTTTATTGATGTCCATTAATAGGGCTCGGCTGAACTGTCAAACTAATGAGGATTTGCAAGGAGGCATTGGGGGGTTGGATGAGAAAGCCCTGCATTATTGATCCACTTTTCTTAGGCAAATCAGTCACACAGACCCGTACAAGGAGAAATGCCTGCACTTGCACTAGGCTTGAGTTCAAATCTTCCGGGACGGAACGTTTGTTTGGCGATGAGACAACTTCAATTCAGATAAGCAGATGACACCAACTAGGGACGAGGATTGAATTTCATAGAATTCTTATTCAAAAAAGTCAAGCAAAGGAAACAAGAGAAGCACAACACAATCCGCAACACAACCCAGTTGAAAGTAGATGTACTACTACTTGGATGTGAACCGCTTTAGTTAATAGGGCACATTGGTTTGAAAATCAAAACACAAAAACGACTTATCTGGACTGTGGATCAGGCAGGAAAAATGAGCAAACCTACTTTGTCTGCGCCTTTGCATATAAGAGGGTAAGAGGAGCCCTGCTGGATCCGACTGATCTAATCCGGCAGCCTGTTTCCATTCGAGCAGTGACCGAGCAGATGCTTCCGGAAAGCCCACAAGCCGGGCTTGAAGACAAAAGCCCTGTCCAGGTGTTTGCCCCCCGCCTCCCAAAAACCCCTGGTATTAAATGGTATGCGGCGCGGCGGTCTGTGAATATGGAGACTCTGTTTAGCGATGATGGCACTTAGCTGTTGACAGACCTACTGTCCTAATGTGCCCCAGCCCCTTTTCAAGACACCCAAGCGAACTGCAGGCGCTGTTGTGGGTAGACATTTCTGCTCCTCCCTTCATTGAGCTGTTTGCCTGTGCCAGTCCCGCTTCTCTTGAGCCGTCCCTACAGCGCCAGGAGATACGAAAAGCGCAGCAAGCAGCACCAGCTCAAGAGGAATCGGGAAAGTCCGTGGAGAGGGATTCCGGGTGGGAAATTCAGGTGGCACACTGTCCACCAGGCGTAAGCAGGCGTTAGGACCCGGCGGGATCCTCTGGGGCAGACGGAGGCGGGGCAGTGGTGGCCGGGAGTCGGCGCTCTATTAGTGCAGCCACGAGTTGCCTCGGTGGGCTCGCGCCGAGCGGAGTAGAAGTGGCGGGAGCACTATATATAGCAGAGGTAGGAACTGCGCGTCTTTCACTCTGGCACTGACTGCCTCTGCCAGGCGAAACCATTTCCTGGGCTTGAGCAGAGCAGCACATCCTACAGAGAGCCCTTTCCCCTGCACCGAGGGGTCCTTGCCTAGTGCCTACCTTCATGCATGCAGTCCGCCCGCCCGCTGTAAAAGTTATTGGACTGGCAGCCCGTCGCTCCGGCAGCGGCAGAGGCACCAGCTACGCCTCACTCTCGCCGCTCTCTCCGGCCAGGACAGGAGAACGAGGCGTGCCCTCGAGCTTACTCCGGAAGACCTCACGCGTGTCCCTCGCCAGCTGCTGCCTTCTCCGCTTTTAACTTCTTCACGCCTCTCGTTGCCGCTGCCGCCTCTTTGGGAGAAATGCGTCCTCACCTCGACCTGGGCGCGGATTGCTGCTGTGGCCCGCCGGCGGCTGCCTGGCTTGGAAGCCTGCACGTGCTGAGGCGCCGCTAGGCTTTGACAGAAGGTGGGTGGCGCGGCGCGAGCCATGGTCCGCCAGGGCGCGGGAGGCGTCCCCATTGGGTGAGCCCCGCGCACATGCTCACCCTCTCCCGCTCGCCCGCTCCCCTTTTACGCGGGCTTCTCTTGAGATGTGGTGCGCCGCCGTCAGGGCGCTGCTCGCCTGGGGTTGCTGAGCTGGGCAGCCCCCTCCTTGAGCACAGCTTCTGAGGGATGGAGCAGCCCAGACCCTGCCAGGACGCCCTGGACAGCCTGAATGCGTTCCACACCAATGACTCTTTCCACACCAGGAACTGCAGTGCTGAAGAAAGTGCCACCTATCAGGATGCCACCCCACTCTCCTGGAAGATCGTCCTCACCATCATCTTGGCCCTTATCACCTTGGCCACCATGCTGTCCAATGCTTTTGTCATCGCCACCGTCTACCAGACTCGAAAGCTCCACACCCCGGCCAACTATCTCATAGCCTCCTTGGCAGTCACTGACCTGCTGGTGTCCATCCTTGTCATGCCCATCAGCACCATGTACACTGTGACTGGGAAATGGACCCTGGGCCAAATCGTCTGTGACATCTGGCTCTCTTCTGACATCACTTGTTGCACTGCTTCCATTCTCCACTTGTGTGTGATCGCCCTGGACAGATATTGGGCCATCACTGATGCGGTTGAGTACTCGACCAAAAGGACTCCCAAGAGGGCAGCTGGCATGATCGCCTTGGTGTGGGTCTTCTCTATCTCCATCTCGATGCCTCCCTTGTTCTGGCGCCAGTCAAAAGCTGAAGAGATGGCTGACTGCGTGGTGAACTCTGATCATATCCTGTACACCGTCTATTCCACAGTGGGGGCCTTCTACTTCCCCACCTTGTTGTTGATCATCCTTTATGGAAGGATCTATGTGGAAGCCCGATCTCGAATTTTGAAACAGACGCCAAAGAACACAGGCAAAAGGTTAACCCGAGCTCACTTGATAACAGACTCCCCGGGGTCAACTTCATCTGTCACCTCCATAAATTGCAAGGCCTCGGAGGCTTCCAGCGAAACCGGATCTCCCGTGTATATGAACCAGGTCAAAGTGAAGGTGTCAGATGCCTTGCTGGAAAAAAAGAAGCTGACGGCTGCCAGAGAGCGCAAAGCTACCAAGACTTTAGGGATTATTCTAGGAGCCTTCATTGTGTGCTGGCTGCCCTTCTTCATCATCACCTTGGTGTTGCCTGTTTGTAAAGATGCTTGCTGGTTCCACATGGCCATCTCTGATTTCTTCACATGGTTGGGATATCTTAACTCTTTGATTAACCCCATCATCTACACCATGTCCAATGAAGACTTCAAACTGGCCTTTCATAAATTGGTACGGTTTCGATGCACAAGCTGAATTTTGAATGCGGTTAAGTGTAATTCCCCAGGGCAGGAGGCTTGAATGCATTTTGTGTGTCTGGTTCTGCAGGTAGGTGGATCATTCTTACCATGTTACAGTCTCTCTGGAAAGCAAAACTTGAATGGTAAAGTGGCGTTCAGTGCAGAGGAGAACCATGCAAATACAGTGTAGCTTCTCTTTCAGGGTGTAAGTAGCTATAAAAGAGCCTCCCTCTGAGCCTTGGTAAAAAATGCTGCTGCATCTTATTGCACTCCCACTAACATTGCTAAAGGAAGTAGTTTTGGCCTTAAAACCGATTGCGTCTCTGTCCTGGATATGCCTTGTAGAGCCACTGTGGTAAGAATTGGAGAGCTTTTGGACACCTTTGGAGAAAGAAGTCTGTCCAGCCTGACTGCACTTGAACTGAAAGTCTGCAGCCATCCCATCTCCTCTGCTAGGAGCTCATTGCCTCTCAGCCATCTGTGTTTGAAAGCTCTTGGCCAATGTTTCACTCCTTTTTTCCTGCTAGCTTGTTATTTTAAAGACTATGCAGAAGTGGACTATAAACAAATTGTGCATGCTGTTCAACACCTTAGTAGTCATACAGAGCAGGAGTTTGGAGAATTGGCATTGATTGTGACCCTGATTTGCTTATAGTAAGTGGACTTGAGGGGCATTGGGGAAAGGAGATTAAATATAGGGGGAGGAGGGGTTAAATAAGAAGTCACTGTGAGAAAAGCAACTCATTCCTGTTTGGGGGGGTTGTACTGGTGTGTTACCATTTTTGTTTCCCCCAACGTGTCAAATTGCAACCAACAAATCAAAGTGTGTGTGTGTGTGTGTGTGTGTGTGTGTGTGTGTGTGTGTGTGTGTGTGTGTGTGTGTGTGTGTACACGCGCACGCCTGCCTGCCTGCACACTTGGTACCAAAGCTTGCAAGCTGCTTTCATTTTTTTTTTAGTCCTACATGTTCCTGACATTTTGCATATTTAAATAAGTGAGTCACACGCTAATCTGCTGTTACTTCACATATTAATACATATAGACCAGTTAGTGTTAAATCTTATTTGCTCCTTCCTTTCCTAAACCTGTTTTTGCTCACTAGCCCAAGTCTGCCTAGAAAAGCAAAACTGATGTTCATTCCATTGATTGATGCTGATCAAATTGTAGCTATCATGACTAAAGTGACAGTATTTTTTTTTTCAAAACAGGATTTTTTCCTCCAAGTGCAAGGTAATTTCCCTTGCACTGATTTTGCAAGCGGATTCTTTCCACTTCAAATATCCATGTCATATTAGGAATCTTAAGGGACCTGCTCCCTTTTCCAGAAATACTTGCAACATTGTAGTAAAAACCTCTATAGGTAATTTTAATTTTCTTCATCATTCCCCTGCCCTCTTATTACTCTCCCCACCCTTTTCACAATGTTTGATAAACTGATAGGAATGATAACCACATGGGTTATTTACATTATTGACACAAGTGGGCAAAGGCAAACTGGCCCCAGCTTCAAATACTTGGAGAACTGTGTAAAGCTTCTCCCTGCCATATGCACACACACCACCACCATTAACACCGCCAGAAATACCTGGATGCAAAAGGTCAGCTTTTATACAGTATTCACTGCTTAGAATAAACACTGAATTTAGAAAATCCTGTTACATTCTGTATTATGTAATACATGCAAGGAAGCCTTCTGATTTCATGCATCCCCACTTTTCAAGGCAGTGAAGTTTTTATTAAAATAGGTTTGGCCATGCAAGAGGATCCAGATGCCAATGTCCTCTGAAATGTCACTTTTCCTTTATTTCCTGCAATAGGCTTTGATTAGGATATCCAAGTTAAGAATGACCGTAGGTACTTCTGTACCAGCATGTGCGTTTTAATGCATACAGATACAAAACATACAGATAATTATTATTCCATACATTAGTACCATTCTCTGCAAATTACTAACAGACTTTGTAACTGTTCAGTATTTCTGTGAAACTTCTCCCTTTTTCTCTGCAGAACCAAATTGCAATTGCAAAGACTCACTGCCTGATACTCCCCAATCACTGTTGTCTAAAGTCTATAATGCTGCAGAAGCATTAGTGCATATCGATTGCTGTGAAACTGATCTGCCCAAATTCAGTGTATTAACTTTTATTAAAGTTACAATCCTGTGCATACTTTCCTGGGAGCAAGCCCAATTGGATACAATGGGACTTACTTCTGACTAGACATGCCTAGGGTTGAACTGTCAGATGCTGTCCTAGAATTTACAAAAATGAATGCAAAAAGAAATTCAAGCTAGCCACTACGTGAAGACTTGCAAAGTTTGTGTTTTGACAGGTGTCTAATGGTGGTTTTTTGGTTTACGTGAAATGCAATTGAAATTGGGTTGCATTTTTAATGTATGTTTTATGACATTCCTATTAATATCTAGGTCTTTAAAAAAAATCCTTCACCTGCGTTGAAAAAAACCAGAAATGGAGAACAAATATTTTATTGATTTGGTAAACGTCACTCTCTGCTTTGCATTTCTCTCCTGAATTGTGTGGGTGTTTATTTCTGTGTATTATCATGTTTGGAGTTAATTTTCCCCCTTTGACTTGAAAGAGTTGCTAATCTCACTCTGAAGAGCCAGAAATGTAAAGTGATGCACTGAAAATAAACCATACCAATGGTGTGATTTCTCCAAGTTGGCTGAAAAGCAGAGGAGCGTTCAAGATTTTATATATTTGAAAACAGCAAATGCAGATACTGTAGCAATGAGATCTAGAATTTAGCCAACTACACTACACTTAATTTGGCTGGGTGTGCAGCAGGGAATGCAAATGTACTGTTTATTTCTTAATAATTGGCATTGCTTGCACTACAGTTTCCTTCATAAGCGTAAGCACCTTGCGCTCTCGCTTTGGGAACTTAAGAAGAAAAAAATGAAAGTCCTATTTTCTTTCTCCCCTCACTCACCCAACTGGGAACAAACAAATAAGCCATTTGATGTTGTGACTATATAGCTTTTTCCATATCTGTGTCAGCTACACACTGTTACCTCCTGAAACACTGAGGAATCTAGAACCATCTGCAACGCCTGACCTGTTTGGCGTTCTGATCCAGTAGGACGCTGAAGGAAGGCTTTCTTTTCCTACTACATCATCTGCAAAATAAGCGCTTGACACAAAACCTGAAGAAACTGTTGTTACTGAAGTGCAAATCCTACTTCATTATATATTTTTACTCATTATTTTTCTAAGATTAGATAAGTAATCTCTACATAAGCCCAGCAGTCAAAATTAAAATTCAGAATATGTTCCATCTGCTTCGATAGGATTGCATTTGAGTGTTCATTCTAAGTGTAACTGAAAATCAAACAATAAAAGAGCTTTGCTGAGTTCTCAAGAGTATTTGATAGAAATTGTGTTACTAATGATGGGGATATTTATTCATTCACTTGACTGCACCATATTGCCTTTTTATAGGTAAGATGAGTCACTAGAAAAAAAGTGATTGATCATGACTAAAATTGCCAACTGCAATTTCAGCAACCAAGGGTCTTTGTTTGAAGAGAAAAGTTGAGTTCTGAGCCATCCTTTGTTGAAGACATAATGTTGATATTTGTTTTCTGTTCAGTTTGAGATTCAGTTAGTAGATAACTCTAAGAAGAGACTATTGTATTAAGAGGATAAAAGGGCCTACTTAATAATGTACAAGTAGAGTGACAATTCACACTCTGCTTGATTTAAATACCTTCTTGTCTTCGGAGCTATTGACAGCTATGAAAATACTTTTCTTCCTCCTTGAATTCTATACATTTAAGTACCAGGTTTTGCTCAGAGGTGAGAATAATTTACTACACTGGTCAGCCAAATGAGGAATTCAGCCCTCATTCCTCATGCACTCAAGGTTCCCATTAATGACCATTGGAGCTGTGTATTTTTGCAAGCATGAAGATTGGAAAGCCTCTTGATATTGTGAATGTAGCCAACTGGCAATATATTTGGAAGTATGAGTAGTGAACATTCTCTAAAGATCAATTTCCACATTACCACCCAAACCTAGAGAAAGTTACAGTGCAATCCGACTTAACTTTTGTGCCGGTTTAACCAGCGGAAAAGGGATTCAAATCCCCTTTGAATTCCTCTTTTGGAGGGGATTTGAATCCCTTTTCCATTCTGGGGCCTCCCGTTCTCGCTGCGCCGCTGGTTAAACCAGAAGTGTGGCCTGTGCAGCAGCAGCTCCCAGAGGCTCTGCTGCTATTGGTAAAATGGTGGCAGGGGTGGGAACGGGGAGGGTCAGGGAAGTTTTGGGGCGAGGAGGGCAGGGGGCATGTCTGAAAGGGAAGGGGTGGATCCCAGCCACACCAGTGTGCGCCAGGATCCTAGCCCCTCTTTTCAAACCCATCCCTCCCCTTTTCACTCATCACCAACTATATAGCTGGCCACCAAAGGCCACCAGGAGGTCTATGAAGAGGTGAGAGAAAAATAGTTTTTCTTACCTCTCCAACACCTCCTGATTTCCCCCCTCACCTTTGGATGCATGCCCTATGGGTGCGGCTACATTGTTGTCAATGGTGGGAGATAGGATTGGGCTGTTAAATATTGGAACTAAATTGGCCCATTGATTTCAGTGGAATTTAAGCATAACTAAACTCCCTTTTTACCCATTTCAAATCCAGGCGTCGTCAGTGCATCAGGGAAGAATGGGATCTTGACTGCGCTCCCTACCCTACAACTGCCACATATTGACTGTTTCTTTGTGAATAAAGCCTACATGTGTACACCTTGTATGTGCACAGACTCTTGCTCACACAATGCAGGGTGTCCTATCCATGTGAAGAGATCCTATGTGTATACAGCTTGTATGTGCTCTGTTCACAAATGAATGGCAAACATGAGGAGAAAGAAAAGTAGGTGTGATCTTGCTTCTCCATGCCTTTAATACCCCTGTATTTCAACCAGATGAAATGTTTCTAGCTTTCTCTGGATTGCAGTGTATACCAGGGGTGTCAAACTCATTTCATACAGTAGGCTGAATAGCATTCACGATGCCTGCTGAGAGTCAGAAATAACATTATTAAGCAGAAAGTAACGTCCTTAAGCCGATGATGGCCAGAAATAAGCACTTTGTTCTCACATAGGAACTCATTAGCTGCAAATGACAGAAGAGTAAATATGCAAATCTTGACCATATTTTCAAGATGTGGAAGAGCCCAATTATCACGTAGGCCGCTCTTTCAGCAGTGCCACTTCTGCTGAAGTGTCACTTCACAGCGCAGCAGCTGAGGAGTGCTCGGTAAAGTGATACCTCGGCTGAAGCGGCACTGCTGAAAGGGTGGCCCACATGATAATTGGGCTCTCTCAACACCTCAGCAGTATCTCCCTGTCTCACCTTCTTGGTCTGCATGTTCTGAGAGGCATCCTTCCATCTCTCCCTCCCAGAGCCTTGGCAGAAGTGGTGCTGCTGAAAGGGTGGTGTTGGGAGAGCCCAAACATCACGTGGGCCAGATAAAGAGCTTCCAAGGGTCATATCTGGCTCGCAGGCCTTGTTTTTGACACCCCTGGTCTATACCCTTTAAGTTGCAGGAAGGCTCCCACAAGTTACTACTAGATTCTGAACACAATATATGTCTACTTATGAGAATAATGGCAAGGATCCAGGAATAGCCAAAGCACACTCGTGTCCTGTTTGCAAGGAGACATGTGTAAATATAATATTTTCTGTTACTAACAGCCCAATACTGTGTAAGGATACACAGGAGCACCTCAGGAGAAGGGCATGCTCGTCCTCTTCCCCGGGTGTCGGCAAGCCAATGGGCCTTCTCGAATGTACACCAGCTCAGAAGCTGACGTACATTCGAAGTCCGGGTGTAAGGGTGAACTGGGCCGGGAGAGGGTTAGGGATATCGGCGGAGCCAATGGCCGCCCTCCCTTGCCGCCCGGTCCACACTCCCTCCACCCCTGCACTGAGCAGTGCAGAGCTTACCTGGTCCGGCAGACACAGAGATGTTTCCCCGGCATAGCGAGGGCTGCTGGCCTTTGTCCCGGTGGCCCTTACTCGCTGGGAGTCACAAACGCTCTATGTTTACCCAGGATTGTGTGGTAAGTCTTAGGATGCAGTAGTGACTTTCAAAGAATTTCTATGAATTTGTCATACGTGTAGCCCTTGGTCTGTGAAAACCTGTCAAATACATTACATTTCCTGCTTAACCAGATAGCTGAAAGTTCACCTTATGGATGCCACCCGTTCCTTTTGCATAAAGGAGACGGCACACATAATGTTTACAATCAATGAATGTTTCCTCAAAGCTAAATAGTTATGTCAAAAGACAGTTAGTAAAGAATGTCTTCAAAATCTCTTTTTACTTATTAGAGTCATGCAGGACTGTGTTAATAATTTTTGAATATTTCTTCTAAAATATTGGTTTTCCTAACGTGTGTGTGTGTGCATGCGTGTAATGTTTTTCTAAGACATTTTCCTTGAGTTACAAAAGGTCTCCTGCAGATTAGTTGATTAGTAGCCATGTCTGGACCCCTCTTTTGAGCTTAATTGGTTGCATCCATGTCATCTCTGGTCAGATTCTAAAGCTGGCAGTTCATGCTCTAAGGAGACCAACGGACGCTTGTATCCACTGTTTGCACTTGTTATTCTGATGAAGCCACGAGTACGTACGTGGCGAAACGTCAATTGTTTTTAATGTTTTAATAAACTTGTCACCTCTCTTAAACGACGTATTTCCCGGAATATGGAAGTGTTTAACTCAGTAATCTACACTAGTTGTGAAAACTTCAAATTGTATATATACTGCGTATGTTTGGAAACAATGTGAGGCCAGGCTGTTTAAATGAAAAGTCAAACCTCTCTTTTTTAATCCTTTAAAAAAAAAAAATCTCTGTACCTCGGCAAAGGGAGTAAACGTTTGCCAATTCTTTGTGGGTGTGGGCTAGTACAAAACTTGTCCTAGAGCGAGGCTTAGCAGTCTGCCACATATGGTCTGCCTAAGTGATTCTATTGCACTTATGACCGTAGGGTAATCTTCCCTGTCATCATTAGGCAAGGTCAGTGTTTTGGTATAATGGCCTACAGCTAAATACAATAGAAGTGACTTATCACCATAGTATGTGAGCATCCTGGCCAGGTTTTCAACAGGACTTGCATGCACGATATAGATAAGGTACCTAGATGCAACAGACGACTGCTGCACAAAAGAGAAAATTGGACAGGTGCATCTTTTCTCAACCCTGTGCTCAACAACATGTCAAGCAACACTGCCCTCTTACATCAGGATAGCTCTCTAGAGAAAGACAATAGTGTTATTTTTTTAAAACACGGTACGTTTTGAGCTAATAGCAGTACGGAATCCAGTAGAATATGGTGTCCCCAGAGTCCTATAATGGTGCTAGTGCTATGGATCAATTCCTGGATCTTCAGCATTTTGTCTCTTGCTTTCCTAGTGTACCTCCTTACTTGAATTAGAGCATGCCTTTGCCTTTGGTAAGCATTTTTTTAAACTTATCCAAAATAAGTTGCAAACGGATCCATAACAGCTTTTGGCACTGGAAGGGAAATGATGATATTCATGAGATGAGTTAGTGAAAAATTTACATCATTAGCTACAGAGAAAACTATTACAGGACAACATTTCCCTCTGATTCTGAGGCAGATGTTTGGAAAGTTATTGATTGGAGTAAGCATATTGTAATTTTTTTTAATGCAATCACTGCTTGAATACCGTAGAAGGGGGAAATTCAGTTGGGTGTGCTACTTTTTGCATGAAAATGGGGAAAGCCACTTCTTTCCTACAGATGCATGCCATATGCAGGCTTACCAGATCGTCGCTGGGACGGGAGCGGTCTACCCTTAAGGGGGCGGGGCGACCCACCCCCTTAAGGGTAGACCGCTCCCATCCCGGCGACGATCTGGTAAGCCTGGCCATATGTGAAGTGGACAAGATCTAGCTTAAAGAGGGGAAGTAAGAGTTCTGAGTGGTTTGTGCTTCTTTCTCCTCCTCCTTTGTAATGTTAGAAGTAGATCACAGCCTAACCAGCCTCATGGAGGAGCAGGATCTGAGTAAACAGAATAAATGATAAAAAGGCTGCAATCCAGTCACACTTTCTCTGGGATAAGTCCCATTGAACTCAGTAAGACTTAATTCTGACTACACATCCACAGGATTACTCTCTAAAGGCCTTGTGCTGAAAAGTCCTATAAAAACAAAAGCATAAACGCTGCTGCTGTCAGGCATCTGTTCTTTTTAGTGGGATTAGCTCCCCTGTGAGCTCCATAAAAATGAATATAGGCTACACAATAGTGGTGCTTGGTACTCATTGCTATATATGCTACTTCGTTTCATATTAATGTTATAATTGTCTGACTACAGTAAGTTGAGATTTGTTGTAGTAACTGCAAATCTTAGAGTCAGCCTCTCGCTCTCTTTCTCTCTCTCTCTCTCACACACACACACACACACACACACACACACACACACACACACACACACACACACACACACACACAACTTTGCAAAGCTAAATTTTATGATAGGTCAAAAGGGAAAGAGTACAAATTGGAAAATTATTCTACAACATTTAGTAAGCATTACCGAACTTTCATTTTACAATAGCTATGGCTATTAAATAACAGTTCAACCCTAACAAACATTCCAGTGCCCATGCAGCCATGGCAATGAGGTGGACATTGCATTCTGTGAGGGGGAGGGGACAGAAACGGAGGCCATCTGAAGGTAAGGGAATGTTTGTTCCCTTACCTCAGGGCTGCATTGCAGTTGCATTGGTGCTGGAAAGTTGATTAGGAATGGGCTGCTAGTCTTACAGTGCAATCCTATGCATTTCTATTCAAAAGCAGATCCCATTGATTTGAATGGGACTTACTGTCAGGTAAGCCTGCATAGGATTGCAGCCTTGGAAGGTTAAGTGCTTATAGTAGGGGCACCCCTTGTATTTATTTTATATTTTAAAATTTACAATCTGCAAAGCAACTAGCAAGAACAATAAAAATCAATCAAAATAGCATTATAAATTACAGGCAGCAGACAAATCTTCCCCCCATAGCAGCAGTAGACATTCCCACAGCCCAATCTTATGCAGCGGAAGTGGCTGCTGACAGCGCATGAAGCGCTCTGTCAGCAGCCATTTGGGGAGCATTGCTGCAAGAGGCGGCAGCGCTCCCTGTCCGTCGTCGGACCCAATCAGGTAAGAGCAGGTAAGGCAATGGCAAAGGCAGGGAGGGGGCAAAACTGGGCGTGGAGGAATGGGGGGGTGGGGATGCTGTGGAAGGGGATACATCCAGCAGCGATGGTGCGTGCCAGATCCTTATTCCCTCTGTCATCCTCCTCCCTGCCTCCTTTACTTAGGCTTGCACAAGCTAAAGAACTGGCACAGGTCCAAGGAAACCAATTGTGGAGCAGGAGGCTTATGAAGGGGCATGAGGATTTTTTTTTTTTGCGTGGCTGTGGCTGCACCGTCAAGGAGGGGGGGGGAAATAGGGTTGAGCTCCCAGTAAGCCTTTTTGAAAGGCCTTCCAGCAAGCCAGGTCTTTTGTAGTCAGTAGGAACACATACATAAATGATGGGGCCAAGTGGAGGGCATTGCAAACAACAGTGCCACAACCCTAACGTCATCTGCCTACTTCAGTTTGTACAGGGATATAAAACAGGATACACTTGTTCTGGGGATGGTAGCATCGAATAGAATTGGGCCATAAGAGAGGTCCCTATATATATAGGCATACCAGATTTTCCTGGTGCTAAATCGGGACACCCCCCCCCACACACACACAATTAATTAAACAATGACATAATTAATTAAAATAAATATAAAAAACATTTTTTAGGGGCGGCCGGAAATTTTATTTATTGTAGTTAGCTTAATTAATTAATTGACTTGCCTGTCCCGCCGCCGCCATTCTGCCGCCATTGCCGCCTGTCGCCGCCGCCATTGCCCTCGCTGCCCGTTGTGCTGCCATTGCCGTTGTGCCCCCGCAGCCTCTGCCACTGCCACTTTTGAGGCTTGAAAATTTTAAAACTTACCTTTTTTCCTGTCTGCGGCCATCTTGGATCTTGCAAAATTTCGCGAGATCCCAGATGGAAGTGCCCAAATCTCGTGAGGACACGAGGCAGTACTCGTGCCCTCATGAAATTTGGCGCCTCCATCTTAGATCTCGTGAGATTTTGCGAGATCCAAGATGGCCGCCGACAGGAAAAAAGGTAAGTTTTAAAATTTACAAGCTTCAAAAGTGGTGGCGGCAGTGGCAGCGGCAGCGAGAGCTTCACCGGGACATGGATCCAGGACACGCTGAATTAATTAGAAAGGGGAAACCCCTATAATGTCAGCTGTGTAGAGGGAACACTTTCTGACACCAGTGCATTACTATGGAGGTACCAGAATAAAATCTGTGAGACACCTTGTCTAAATGTATATTAAAATGAGTAAAATTAACTCCATTCTGGGACAATTCCATAATTCTACACTTCTAATGATGATTGGAGAACAACACCTTTTGATTTCCAGACTAACAAGACTAATAATGGTTAACTTAGGCTGCAATTCTAAACTCACTTTAATCTAGAGGGTATATCCTATTGATTTTATTTCTTACTTCAGACTTACTTCTGAGTAAACCTGCTTATGTTTGCACTGTTATAATGGCTCTTGTATGCATAGCTTTCTATAACCTAAACAGTGTTTATTTTTTATGTATCGCATTCTCTGAGCTATTTGTACAGTGCTATCATTTTAATGATGCCAGGGATTCTAAAATAGTGTATTTTATTATACATTACTGTCCCCACCAGTAAAATCAACATTCCAGTTTGTCTAACTGCCTGTGTTAATCTATACAGTATTTTCAGAACATACATGGCCGTTGTCCAGTTGTAGTCCTTCAGCAAGAACTACCTTATCACGTGAACTCAGATATATAATCCATCTACAATTATTCATTTACTATCCATTGAAATAAATTAAGATGACATTCTATTTATTCTATTCACTTTAACTAAACTCAATAGATTTAATAGATCCTGTCAACAAGCCAGACTAAATGAATTACAGTAACCAACTATCGGTTTTCTTATTGGAGTAGATATGGTACTGGGCAGCCAAGACATTTTGCAAGATAAAATAATATACGGTAATTACAATTAGATTCAGTGTGATATGAAAAGATTTTAAATTTGGTGTATGAATATTTAATACCTAAATGTGTTTTCTAGATAATGTTCTAATCTACCGAAAGTGCAGCCCAATCCTGTGTAGGCTATGGCGGCCGGCCTAAAGGGCCCAGGAACAGCTCAAGAGAAGGGGAAGATTGTTCCTGGCCTATTGAGCCCGGGAACAACTCAGGAGAAGGAGATTGTCCCTTTCCACCTGCGTAAGCCGCAGGAGGTCCTATGGGCCTCCTCGCATGTGCGCGAGCTCTAGAGTTCGCGCACAGTAATGCCGACCGTGTCGGTGTATCTGGGGCTTGGAGGGAACGCTGAATACCGCTGAATACCCCCTCCAGACCCTGGGCGGCCAATGGCCGCCCTCCCTTGCTGCCCAGTCTGCCCTCCCCCCCACCCATGCCCCGACCGGCGTAGGACTTACCTGCGCCGGCCGGCGCTGGGCTGGGGGAACGGCGGGGCAAGCAGCGCCGGCCGCAGTGCCAGCTCCGCTTGCTCGTCAGGTGTCACGCAAGTACTTTACAGCACTTGCGTGACACCCAGTACCGGGGCAGCATGTGCTGCCCCAGCACAGAAGATACACCGGATTGTGCCATGAGATATTTACTTCCAAGTGGGTTAGAATCAAGTTGCGAGGCATGAATTCACAAGCCACTTATTTCAAAGTAATTCGTAGATCCTTCACAGATAAGCACTCTGGAGTCCCACTGATTTCAATGAGAGAGTTAAGCAAATGATTAACTCATAAATCTCTTCTGTCCAAATCAATAGGACTTGAACACACTGCAATTTGACTAGATCATGATCCGTTCCCATGAATCTATTTCTGCATTATGAAGATTGTGGCTTTTTCTTAATATTCATTTAAACAGAGTTCCTTTTAGGCACCTTCATAGTTGATAAGCACCATCTGAAAATTTCTTTCTAAAAATGGTCTCTTCAGAAATGCTGAGATGTATTGCTTATTTGTAATTTCTCTGCAGTGATTTAAGAAGCTGTCAGTTGAGCAAAGGAGATTGAAGACACAGTACATTGCCCTGTATACATCCGTGATGTACGCAAAGCAAATATTCTTGCTAACAGCATTGCTACATGACAAAGCAACTTTAGTTAACAATCCAAACCTCTAGCAGCGTGTTTCAAACAACAAAAAGCCTAACAAAACACCAGCTTAATAGCCGAATCCTATGAATATTTACTTCAAAGTAAGCCCCAATGAGTTCAAGGAAAGAAATCATTCCCTGCTCCCCTTTCAAGACACGACGTTGTAAAACAGAACTCAAAATCTCTAGCACCGTGCTTCTAAATGTTGTTGCTGGCATGTCTCCCCACACTCCGTGTAGTATTCTTGTTTGAGAAGCTATGCAAACACAATTGTGGGTGTATCCTACCGTTTTATAGTAGATTGATTAAAATGGGATGTATCGGTTTGGTTAATTTTTTGAAAGAGAAGTGCAATGACTCAGTCTTACCTAGAAATCACACCTTCTGATCTGGAAATCCTGCTCGCTTATCCCAGCTGTCAGTGAATGGGCCCTCAGAAGTTCTCTGTTAATTCACACATTGCAGGACTGACAGCGCAATCCTACGTAAGGATCAGGCCGGCGGCCCATGGCCACCCGCTGGATCCTGTTCCCCGGCGGCCAGGCTGCAGCCGGGGCAGAGGTCTACTCGGGGAAGGGGACGCGCATCCCCTTCCCTGAGTGTAAATGCCGCCCAAGTCGATCGGCCTCCTCGGATTTCCTCCAGCAATTGCTGGCGGAAGTAGGAGGAGGCCGTGTAATGGCCCAGCCTCCCAGCGGTGGCCAGGATAAGGCCAAAGCCATCCCCCTCCCCCTCCCGGGCCGGCTGGGCCAATGGCCCCCCTGCCTCGCCCAGCAAACTGCCCCCCCCGACCCGCCAGATCCTGACTTACCCGGTCCGGTGGCTGTGGGGTCATCCCGGCGTCGGAGCAAGGAAGACCGGCCTCTGCGCCAGCCTTCCCTGCTCACAAGTCATCACAAACGTGCTTTACAGCACGTTTGTGACGTCTCCCGGCGCCAGAACGCTTGTTCCGGTGCCGGGGGCAGATTCAGGATTGCGCTGCCCATCTTGTCTGTATAGAAAGCCTTGTAAACCCATTAAGCACATGGCCAGGGATATTAGCTATGACAGGTCTTTAACAAGAGTCGTTCTGAGAGTTAAATTCAGCCACTAGTTTTCTCTTTAATGGCTACCGATCCCCTTAGTCTCAGGTGCTTTGCCAGCCTTCCATTGTGCTCCATCCTTCTAATATGGATGCTCCATCCACTGCCTTTCTCTACACTTAAGTCAACTTCCTCTTTCTTCCAGATGTTTTTCTCCTGTGTGCAGCTCAAAATCCACTCCTTGCCCTGCCCTTACCTGTTCCTGCCTCACTCTTGAGACTTGCCAGACCTCTCTCTGTTCCTCAACCTTGTTAGGCTTGTTTATGCTATTTTGCCCTGCCAGTTTGAATTGATTCTGTAAACTGACCTCATTTTGATATCCTGATTAAGCCTCATTCGTATACCTCAATGGGATGTTTTGGCCTGACTCCCCCACTTGGGAGGATTCAACGATCGCCAGATAGGCAAGGGTAGGCATGGGACCCTCCACAACATGACACATGGACATTTCAGTGTCCTGCGCATTAAGGAGTGCTTGGAGTGTTTGGGAGTTCTGCTTTCAGGTATAGGCTCCCTTTCCCAAGCTCCCAAGTGTGGTTATAGGGTGCCTTTTCCTTGCAGTCACTAGTGTCACTACAGGGGGGGCGGAGCTGTAAGTGCTGCTGAAATCCGAGCCTCCCTTACACAGACGAACGAAGCGGCCCCGCCCCCTCACCCTCGCAGCCGTTCAGAGAAGTGAAAACAACAGGCAGGGAGGCTCGGATTTCAGCAGCACTTACAGCTCTGCCCCCCCCCCCCGTAGTGACGCTAGTGCTTGCAGTTCCAGTTGCAACAGTTTTTAACCTCTGCTAACTGGGCAAGAGGCACTTTTTCAATTGGTGCTCCTCTTATATTTAGCAGGGGGAGAGTAACTGCCTCCCCTTTCACCCCAGCACAGTCTCTATTCTGGTGGCTGTTTGCTGGTGTTCTTCTGCATCTTTTTGGGATTGTGAGCCCTTTTGGGACAGGGAGCCATTTAATCATTTGATTTTGTCTGTAAACCGCTTTGTGAACTTTTTGTTGAAAAGCGGTATATAAATACTGTTAATAATAATAACAACAACAGTGCAGTTGAGATTTCTAGTGGGTGTTTGTATCTGGAGTCCAGAGACTGTGTACCTGTAAAGGTTGTGAGAAGAGAAATATTAGCAATTTGCCCTTCCCACTTTGTTCTGAGCCTTGGCTGTTTGTTCAAAGTGCTCTTTCACCAGCATACCCATCTCCGAGTTCCCACCTGTGTATTCTTAAGTACTCTGAAAATGTGGACAGTTATGAAGCCCCATGCCGTACATTTTGATATATGGGATATCTGTTTACTGCCTGGGTCTTATATACCCTTAGTGGTGTGCCATGATAACCGACGGTAGAGTTATAAGCCTGTCATTCATTGTGTGTTTTTAAACACACGTAAACATGTGCACATGGGGAAAATTATCTTGTGTGCTGCGATCCTGCATTGGCATAGTGGCCAATGGCACAGCTCTGTGGTTCGGTAGGGAATGAAGAGGGAGGCAATGGTGAAAGGTGCAACAAGCAAACTTTTATTGTGGAGATAAATTAAAAGCAATAGGGAAGGGGAGTCAAAATAAAGCACTTCAACATTTCTTACAGCCCAATCCTATGCAGGACTGGGCTGCCAGGCAGTGCACACAGTGCGCCATTGGCATCAATTTTAGAACCACCGCTGCAAATGGTTCCGAAGGTGCAGTTCTGAAGGTGTGCCGATGGACTCTACTGCATCCACCAACAAAGGTAGACTGGCAGCACTGCCAATATCCTGTGCCTCCTTTGCAACCTCACAACACCTCCTCAGGTCACTCGGGCTTGCGCCAGCCCTTGGCTGGCGTATGTCTGAGTAGACTCATAGGAGACCACGACATGGTGGAGTAGGGTAAGTAAAACTTTACATTACTTCCCTATTCTGTTGTATCATCCCCCACCCAAGCTGGATAGAGCACATGCCTCCTTCGCATGACTGCATTAGCAAGGGAGGAAAAGGATTGGTTTGAGGCATTCGCTATTCACTCAGCTAGGTCCTAAGTATAAGTGGTTGATATATGAGAGAGAGAGAGAGAGAGAGAGAGAGAGAGAGAGAGAGAGAGAGAGAGAGAGAGAGAGAGAGAGGAACTAATTAAAAGGGAAAGGGCTGTATAATGGCACAAGTACAGAGGGGGAAGAAAATGGGGAGAAAAGGACATAGTGAAATAATGTGGATTACCTGGGGGACCTGGGGATAGAAAACTGGGAGGTCTGGGGAATTGAGAAGAAAGGGGGAGATGAAGGAAACTGGGGAAATGAAAGAGAAGGAGAGAGAATGGTTTGTGTGGTTTGGATCACAACAACAGTTTGTGGCTGGATAGCAGTTCTTTGTAGCCTGAACCAAGGGTTACAAGCAAGGAGTGACCTGTTTCAAAGCAGGGTTTAAAAGGCAGAAAGAGTGCTCTGTAGCAAGCCCAGGAGCTAGGCGGTAGCCATAGTTAGCTTGAGGGAAGGAAGCAGGCCAAGAGAGCCAGAGCTCTTTTCCAGGGTGCAGGGGCCCACTGCAAGGGGCCCCACAAAGATGACTGTCCAGCCTGCACTGGCACAGCGGCTTCAGTTGTACTTAAGGAGAGAAGCGGGACAAAGTTAGGAAAGAAGTGAGAGGTTACTGATCCTGGGTGCTGGCTTGGGACAGTGGTCCTTATATTATGGCTGGAATTGAGGTGGCTTAATGCAGTACCAGCAGGTCAACGAACGACAAAACCAACAGCAAGGCAGCAAGGGGACAACAAGAGAAAAGACATGTGGGTTTCTGTGACCCAGCTTATATCTTTTTCTCCCATAAGATTCTATAAGGGATCTTTTGTGGGGTGAGCTCCTCAAAGAACCTTCTTTTGTGGCTTGATATCTTATGCCACCTTTTTTATGTAGGCAGAACATTTTTCTGTCATAAGGAGTAGGAGTGAACTCTGAAAAAAAAAGTATGGGTCCTCTTGAAGTCTATGCCTCCTCCCACACCAATGCTCTACCCAGCCCACCTTTTACCCCTTACACTGGCATTGCTCCACCATCAGAAGTGTGTCACTTTGCTGATGTTAATTTTTTTCTGTCAGGATGCTTTGCTATGCTATGCCAATGCAGCTGGACTTGAGAGCAATCCTGTCTTACCCGGTGGGCAAACCTTGAAAATTGGATCACCGTTCGTTTATTTAAGTGAGTGGTGCTAATGTCATAGGGATATAATTTTGCTTCCTGCATATATTCCTGCATATATTTTGAATAAAATAACTCAAAAATAGAAGCAGTGTCAAAAACCAAGTATTGTATCAGACATTTTCTGTTGCTCCCAGCAGCCTCAGGCATTCTTAGTGCCCTGACACTGTTGTGGGAAATGATTGTTGAAACTTCTAATCTTCCTGGTTTTAAACAAAATCTATTTTACTAATAACACCCATAAGTGATTTTGTAATAAATTTTGTTTCTTGTTAATTGAATTTTTCCTGTGCATCTTTGAAGTAAAAATATAATGTATTCGGCTGTATTTCCTACCTCCTATTAAAAAGTGAGTCTAATAATGTAACAGAACACTTTCAAGCCTTGCTTAAGATTCCTGAATCACAAAAGATGCACGGTTTCTAATGTAATCATGCAAATTTGCTTAGATAAGTAGATTTCGAAGAACTGGAGCAAAACAAGTGGGCAGAAGAGCCATTCTTCATAGTGGCCCTTTGACAGGAAAGAAGATACGTTGCTCCAAGCTAAGAGAAAATTTTGCAAATGCAGAGAAGAAGGATGACAGAAGGCTGATCTACTAGGAAACAGTAGTGCATCTCCCAGTGACAAAGAGGCAAATAATTAAATTTAGACAGGGGAGCTGCCAAAAACTTATTTGCAGGCTTCCTAGATCATATTAAGAGGCATCTCAATATGTGGCCGCGAAAGTATCATGACTACCTAAGGATATTTTTCTATGGAAAGAATAGAATGATGATGCAAATAAATAAAGTGGTAGTGAAGGAAGAGAGTCCTTCAGAGATAGCACAGAAGGAGGGAAGTGAAATAGAAAACTATTCTGAAATGATGGGAGAATACTTGTTTTAGAATGCTGCAGGGTATGTGCACATAACAGTCTGGAATGAGCTGGAAAAAGGAGGACCTGGGTGCAACAATATACATAAAGAGCACGTGAGAAGAAGATGGGTAAGGCGCAGTGAATGTATGGGATATATTTGGAGTTATTCTAGTCATATCACTAAACAGAACGTAACTCTAGAGAGCTTTAGGAGCTGCAGATTTGGGATTCATATGCAAACATTATTTATTTATTTATTTATTTATTTACATATTCCAGTATTTATATACCACCTTTCTCATAGACTCAATTCATTTTAATGGTGAAAATGGCATGACTTCATTTGCGATAGGAAGCCCATGGTGTTTGTTTTGATGCCGGAACAACTCCACACTGCACTCCAGGACAGAGCCTCTGGGAATGTTTCTTTCCCTCCCCACTAAATAGCACACAGCTGGAATTCGGAGGCACAGATACCAGAGCAGAGAGAGGGCATGACTGCTAGGCAGGCTTGAGCCCTGACACATTTCTTCTTAGAAATGAATCCCTGGAAAGGTGCGGCTTGTTTACTTGGACAGCTCTGTGACCAGTCAAACTGGTATGTGAACCATTAGAGGGACGCGGCAGGAAGCTTTTAGAGCTATGTGGATGGCTGTGAAAGTGAGCACCTTCTGTGCTGTTGTCACTGAACACAGGGACAGGGAGCCATTTATTTGTTTGTTTAGCTATGTAAAGTGCTTTGCAAAGTACTTTTTTTTTAAGTGGTATATAAATATTAAGAACAACAACAACACAGCAAGGAGGACAGAAAAAGAGCCAAAGAAAATAATGAAGGAAAAGAGGAATTGAGAGCTGGGCCTGAAGAATGACCTCTGGGATGGGAAAGGGAAAACAAGGGAAGTAACACAGATGATGGATCAGAAAAAATAAAGACAGCACTATGGGCTGCATACAAGAGACCAAGAGGGTTGCAAGATATGCACTGGGTTTCCGACTAACGGTCATCCGACTTACACAGACGCAGTCCGTCCGTTTTGTGCTTTTGCGCAGGCTGTTCTGACTTACATCCGTTCCAACAAACGTCAGGAACGGAACCAGAACATAACTTGGGGAGTTAGTGTAAAGAGAGACCTAAAAGTGAGAAACGAGAAAGAGGGGTGAGAAAATAAGGTGCAGACCGGTCTCTGAGGTGCGGAGAGGCTTGCACTGCTCCTCTGGTGCCGCAGAATGGAGCAGCGCTGCGGCGAAACAGTAAGGCCTCACTGGGCAGTGGAGGGGCGGGAGAGTGGAACAGGAGTGTTCTGGGAGATGGGATTGGAGGATCGGGCCCAGGAAAGGGGAAGGATCAGGAGAGGCCTCCTCCGCCATATCCTATCCCCCTTCCCAGGCCTGTTCAGCCTTACACGAGCCTCTCAAATGTACAACAGCAAAATTGCTGGCATGCAATCGAGGAGACTCATAGCGCCGGCTGGCGCATTACTCGGTGTAAAGAGACAAACATCCCTTTACCCCCAGGAGGCCGCCTTATGTGCGCTGCCACATCCTGCTAGTCAGAATTGGGCTACCTGTGGAGGTTTTCAACCAGGCCTCTGCTATGCAAGCCCAACACTGTTTGCCGTACCACACTGGCTTCCAGTTTCTTTGTCCCTGAATCTTTTTGGAACAACGTTTGCTGCAGCTTTCTGTTTGTGCTGATGCTTTTGTCTGCAATTCCTTAAATCCTTTGTAAAACATAAAGTGGTAAAAAACACAAGACTTCTGGCAAAGGCTAAAATCCATCTAGGACAGTGTGTCAGATAAGAACAGAGTGACTGGCATTTCTTTATCTCTAGCATGTGGGATATGGAATGTATGAATAAATGCTGGAAGGTCCTCGGGACACATGAAAAGATATATCCTATCTCCCATCAGGGAGCAAACGAAATGACAACCACTATTCCTCACTCTCTGTTCTCGCCAGATATATTTTTCCATGTTGTGAGTTACTGAAAAAGTGGCCACAAATTCAGACTTCGGTTATAACAAATATCCCATGACTCATTTCATCTTGGGCTGCATCCTAAGCACAGTCCATCAGATGCAAGTCCTATTGAAATCAACTTCCAAGTGAAAACGTTTAGGATTTTAACTCTTGCATTTTGGATAAACTTTACATATACTGTATACAATTGTAATAGGCAGCCCATCCTATTTGGCTCTTATGGCAGCAGATCTCGCGATCTGCCGCCATAAGTTCCGGTGCAGTGTCACAGATGTCGCACCTCTGCTGTGTGCTATAGAACTGCCAGTGCAAATGGCTGGAGTCTCTGTGCACACGCCAGCTCCTGGGTACCACACTGGAGCAGGAAAGGTAGCAGAGCAGTTTCATGGGGAGAAAGTAGCTGATGCACTCCCCTAAGATTTTGCTTCATCCAGGCGGGTGACCTTAGCTTAATTCCGGTACATCTCCTGACATGATAAGGCAAGGGAGGCATCCTTACTAACAGGTGCAAATGAATGAAGTTTGACTCAGCACTTTTACCCAAAAATGACTCAGCACCTTTAGCCCAAAATTAACCCAATAATGAAGGAACAGGCTGACCATTGGGAAGAACCTGTGCAGACCACTATTTCTCGACGTACACAGGTCTTCTGCAATCTGCCAATACACCCCCCACCCCGCAGGATGCAGTGTGCGCTCTGGCAGCATGGCCGCATCGGCGGTGGGAAAGGGATAGGATTGGACTATAAAATACACTTTTGGCACTATTTAAGAAAATACCTTTTTCCTTCTTGTAGGGCTAATCTGTGTGGAGAATCCGAGTCTTTCTGTACAGGTAGCATTGCATGCACCAGCAGTATAGAATTAATGCAGCTTTGTTTAGATAATAAAAACTGCAATGGTTCATTTTTCAAAATATTTTAATAGCCCAGTGTATCATCCACTGATGTCAGCAGGTCCTTTATGGGAGTTGGCCCAGGTTCTAATATGGTATTATAAATTGCAGAGCATTTATTCCTTCAATCCACCAAGTCATGCCTGCCAGACGTAAAACTCACCCCTTCTGGCTCAATTCCAAACACCCACTGTTTGTGGTCCTTTCCACATCTTTGTGGAAATACCTAAGGCCTGCCTAAGCCCATCAACCACGGAAGAAGGCGGGATATGAATCATTTAAATAAATGAAATAAAGAAATCTGTGCCCTCTCCTCCTGGCTTCAAAGGTGCGTGATGGAGTTGGCACTGCTTCTCTAGTCCTTAGCAATCAGCCATGCCACATGGCCTATCTGCACCTGAGACTCATTCACTTACCCCCAGATCTTTGGTTTAGAGTCATGTGTCCCTATCCCCAGATGTTGTGGATCCAGTAGTTACTCAGAATGTGTGCGTGTGTATCGTTTTCCCCCCAGATATTTTCTTTTTCCCATCTCGACATGTCACATTTATATTAAAGAATTGGGAAGGAAATTTCAGTCTTAGGAACAGACTGGCCAGAATCATCGTTACCACCACCTTCTTAAAATACCAGAGATAGGCACACTGTCACTCTTTCAGCATTTATTTCACTGAGTACAAGTGGAAATGAGTCAAGGTGCCTCTGCATGGAAGCTGTTGTTATTCTCGTTGAGCACTGAAGCACCCAACGAGACATGCAGGAGGCAATTCCCAAAAGCAGAGATTTTTTACTACCAGGCCTCTCATGCAGGGAACAATTGTAGCTCAGTGCTTGGTATTCATAATAAGGACCCAGGTCCAGTGGCGTAGCTAGACTGGAGCGGAGGCAAGTAGTTCTGCAAGACTTCGTTACACCGGAGTCAGCGGCCCCTCCCCCTTGCTGTTGGAGCCATTCTGGCGGCAATGGCAACACGCAGGACACTCCCCTGTCGCTGCCGGAATGGCTCCAACAGCAAGGGGGAGGGGCCGTTGACTCCGGTGTAACGGAGTCTTGCAGAACTACTTGCCTCCGCTCCAGTCTAGTTTCACCTCTGCCCAGGTCTAGTCTTGGACCTCTCCCATTAATGAGCTAGGCAGCAGGACTGGGAAGGAGCCCTCTGCCTGAATCCTCGGAGAGAGCCGCTGACATTCAGCATAAACTCTCTTGAGCCAATGAACCATTGGCCTGGCTTTATGGAAGGCAGCTCCCTGTATCTCTGAGCATAAAAATGGCTGCGCAGTCCACACTTTTTCAAGGCTATAACCAACTTTTCTGACTAGGAAAGGATGTCATGTTTTCAAGAAATGAAGATCAATGATTTCCTCATAACCAACAGAAACTTTCATAATCCTGTCCACAAACCAAAGCATAAACATGCTTTTTACAAGAAGATGACACCAGAACAAAAGTATTTCTGCCCTATATTTGGAACATCACAGATACGATTGGGAGGGTACTGGAGAAAGCCAACCTTAGACCCATAGACCCACCAAAAGGATATCTCAGGCATTACATTCCATGAACTATAAAAGACCCCCACTCTCTATGGCTGGCATGTACCGCATTCCCTGTGTGTGTGTAAGAGTCGATATATGGTATGGACCACTAAAGGAGTGTGATCACCAGAGTGAAGGAGCACGAGCGCCACTGCCGTCTAGAACAAAGTGAAAAATCAGCGGTGGAAGAACCTGCTGTGAGAACTGGTCACCAAATTAACTTTAATCCAATTCAAGTCCTTTACACAGTGCAACAATGCCATGCCAAAATCTATAGGGAGGCCATAGAAATTCAAAAACATAAAAACTTTTGGCTATTTTGGCTTAGTTGGATATTATATGTAGAAAATAGTGAATAGTATGCTAGTAGGATGTATTGCTTCGTGCTTGCTATAACTTTATGAAATATGTATTGTTTTTATGTTTTAATATATCAATAAAATATAAATATATATAAAAACATAAAAACAATATAAACAGAAAAGAAGAAACTCTCAGCATAAGCAATGTCTGGCTTCCAGTTTAAACATACCAGAATACAAAACTTTGGAAGTGAAAATTGCGTAAAGAACTGTACGCAATGATGGATAGGCAAAGGACACAGTGTGAATGTGCCTTTAAAAATCCAAGCAAAACTAACAATTAAGCCTGTGGCTAACTAGCAGCTGATGCTAATTAGATGCTCACCTGAGCTACCTTCCAAAGAATGCTGCCTAGACCACTGAGCAGAGGATGCAAATGTCTTGCAACCCCCTGAAGAGGCTTGCCACAGGAGAAAGCAAAATGTTGGGATCAAATCCTATGTCTCTGTGGCTTGAAAATTTGAACAATGTTTTTAATTATGCTTTAGATTTGCCCAGCCACAAAAGCCTTAGTGTGTTTGTAATATTTACTTAGGTCTAATCCTAACTAAAAGCTGGCTGCAGAGCACAGTGGTGCCAACACAGGATCTGCTGCATCCTGCAGGCAGTCAGAGATTGTGGGGGGGGGGGGCAGAGAGGTGAGTAAATGTTTCTTCTGCTTACCTTACTCCTCTTCTACATGGGCCCCTATGGGTCTACTCAGACCTATGCCAGCTTTTTAACTGCTGCATGTTCAACTAGAGGCAAGGGGGCATATTGGGGCCAAGATGGAGCAGAGGATATCAGCAGAGCCATTGCTGCCAATACCCACCCTCTGTCTGTCCCAGAGGCATGGAAAGACTGGAGCGAGCGGAGCAGCGGCTCCAGGCGGCACATCGGCCCCGGGCGGCGCTGCTCTGCTCGCTCCAGTCTTTCCATGGAGCGAGCGCGCCTGCCAGGTGACGCGGGCGGGCGCTCCGAGGCCTTCTCCCCTGGCCTCGGAGCCGGAGAAAGCCCCGGAGCATCCACCTCGACCGGTGGCTGGGGCTTTCTGAAGGCCAACTGCCGCGCCGCGCTGTTTATCTTTGTTTTGTACATGCGCAAAAAGCGCGGCGCGGCAGTCGGCCTTCAGAAAGCCCCGTCCACCGGTCGAGGTGGACGCTCCGGGGCTTTCTCCGGCTCCGAGGCCAGGGGAGAAGGCCTTGGAACGCCCGCGCAAGCCGGGTCGTCCCCCGGAGCGGCGCTGCCCCCCCCGGAGCGGCGCTGCAGCGAGTGCTCCAGGCAGCACTCGCTGCTGCTACACCTCTGGTCTGTCCCCACAACTGCACCTGAGGTCCAATCCCCACTCCATTCCACCCATCCTGCTGGATTACTGTTGGTGGTGGGGGTAGCTGGGTCCAGCGGTGAGCCTCTGGCATCGCTGCCGTTTGTGGCAGTGCTTCTAAAATGGTTGCCTCTGGAGACCATTTTACATCAGCGGAATTGTGTTCTACTGTGGTTAAAGCCAGTCCAGCATTAGTTAGGATTGGGCTGTTAGTGTTAGCAGTCAATCTCACTGATGTCAGTAGGATTGGTTTCCAGGGGATTTGTGGCTTTCAGCCCTAAACATTTATCACATCTAAAAATGGGACTAATTGCTTGAATAGCTGTTGGGCTTGATGCGGTACTTTAGATAACTTTTTTTAATTGCAAGGATTGCCGCAAACATTCTTCTACTACAGTATTGCTTAGAAACCTACAGGGACACAGCAGATTGTCAAACAGAGCAAACCTATGCATGTCTTGTCAAAAGTAAGTTCCATTGTGTTCAGTGAAGCTTATTTTCAGGAAAGTGTGTATAGAACTGCAGCTAAAGTCAACTTTTTAACTTGCAGGTTATCTAAGAGAATAATCTGTTCCCCAGTATTGAAATCAAACAGAGCTATAAAAATTGTGCTAATCTCTGATTTGACTGGGGCTGGGGGAAGAATTGTCTGTTTTCTATGACAGTATGCAGCCTAAGCAGTCAATATAATATTATTTTGCTATCTGAAGAGTTTCTTTCTTTAAAATTAGGAAATAGAATTAGTTGTGTTTTGAATGAGACCATATTATTTTCTCACGGGGTGAGATCATTTACCCAAGTGCATTTAAAATTTCTTGTTAAAACACAAGAGAACTGATTGCCACATTTTATCTCTCAGAATCTCGGCAGGAGCAATTCTTAACAGAATGGAAAATAATGGAGGAAAAGAGAGGAAAAATCCCATTGATGTTGCCGACTAAACTCCTCTAGCCAAATAATTAGTGAAGCCAGAGTAGCGTATAAAACTTGAATGTCACTGAAAATATAATTGACATGGAAAGCCATCTCAATCTTGAGCTGTAGGCAGTAGTGGCACAACATGGAATGCCACCTTGGGTCTCTACACATTTTTTTTTTTAAATAGCCAGTTGCCATGCTCCTCATTCGGCTTCTTCAGTTGTGGACGTAGGACTTCCATGTTTGATTTAAAGGGACCATGTGAATGAAAGAGAAAGGTAAGGAGGTGGGTGATTGACTTTCTGCTCACTTTTAGTGGATGGAAAGCGGATCAGTTCAGGTTGCATCTGCAGCAGGCTGGAGGGAGGTGGCGGTGGCGGCGGCAGCTTTGGAGAGAAGGGCACCCAGAGTCCACCGCCCTCTTGTTTCCCTGCAATCTGCCACTGATGCAACCTGCATCGCCTAACGGATGGGCCTCCCCTGGCTGGAGGTGGATGATGTAGAGAAGCTATTGGACTTGCATGCAGAAAATCTTCTAATTATGACCTTGCGTAATGGGAGACACAAAAGGCTGCAGAAGAGGAGTTTGTAGAGGTGTTGAAAGGGATACTCCCACCAAAAGATTCACAACTAAAACATTTCAAAGGCCTGAGGAGGTCCACGGACAGTGGACGAAACGTTGTGTTTCTTATTTTAATCCGTATTAGCATAAAGATTCTTACATGGCTGATAAACCCGTATTTCCAGCATCTTTGTACATTTCAAAGGCCTCTAGGATGAGTGGGGGGGGGCGTGGAACTGTTTGAAGAGCAAGACCTGCAACTCCTCAAGATTTGACCCAGTCTCCAGAGCTGTCTCAAATATTCCCTTATGTTACAAGGAAATTTATTTGAGAAAAAGAAGGCAGCTGTCCAGACTTTCTTTCATTTTTACCAAAAGTGCCCCTAAAGAACCAGTGCCATCAACATCTAATGCCATTGAAAGTGCCCAGAGGTCATCTTCAGTGTCTCAACAGAAGTCTCCATCTACTCTTCCTCCTCCTCCAATTAAACATGCTTCCTATGCAGTAAGCAAGGCAGCACCGGCATTCAAAGTAAATAAAAAAAAACCTTAAATCTTATTTAACATTATTGTTTTTCTATTTTGCTTAATTGCTAGTATTACAATGGTATTCTTTTCTGCTATTTTCCATTGCAAATATATATTTCAGCAACATCCTGGGTTAAATGGGCTTTTGTGGGCTAGCCTGCGCACCTAGCAACAATTATAACATTGAAAATGTGTTCTGGGTTCAAAACAACCAACTTACAAATGAACTTGTGGAACACATCCCATTTGTAAGTTGGGGGATTCCTGTATTCAAATTGGAGCCCCACAGAAGTCTCTGGGCTAAGTACGTTTGCTACTTTTGCGTTTTGCAAACGTTTTGTACATTTTGCTACGTTTGCTAGTATGTTGAGTGCATGCCTCCATCCATGTATTGTGATTTGGCAGGTGCTAGACAACCCCTTGCTTTGCAGTGTGAGGCAGGTAGCAAAGCTAGGAGGGTTATCAAGTTAAAAAAAAAAGTCTGAAAGTGGTGGCATTTGGCTTGGCGATTTCCATTTTTTTTTTTTAAATTCTGTGTGCTGTAGAAGGAGGTTATTATGGACTCCAGTTCAGAATCCAAAGGAACCAGAGCTTTTGAGAGGTCATTTAAGGAGAGGTACGTGATGGGGAAATTATTCATCACTTGCATAAAATAGTTGTGCACAAAGCAACCAGAAAATGACATATTTTAGAATCAACTCTGCTAATTTTAGGAGTCACAAAGGGATTCAAGTTGAGGAGATATGAAGGCAGATACTGTATGATATTGTTAGTTCTTCTGTGATGACTAATATGAACAACATCCATATCAACGGATTTGAATTATCATACAAGAATAGAATATGGTCTATTTGTAATATACTAACGTCCCAATCCTACTTGGCTTCTCCACTAGCGGAATGCGCATTCCGCTAGCGGTGACTGCTGAAAAACAACCGTAAAGCACGCTCCATCAGCACACTGAGTAGCACCTTTCCTGAGCACCAGCGGGAAGACTGGAGCCTTCCTGCCTGCATCAACGAACCCCAAAGAACCCACTAAGGCAGGTCAGATGGCGGGGAGGTGGGTAGGAGGCGGGGGAGGGTGGAACAGGGGCCGGGAGGGGGCAAAACTGGAAGGCGGGAGGAATGGAAGGTGGGGAGACTGCGGGAGGGTGTGGATCTGGCAGCAATGGTGCGAACCTATCCCCAGCAGCAGCAGCCTCCTCGCCCTCTTCCTCACCTTGGACTTGCACCAGCGATTTCACTGGTGCAGGTCCAAGGAGACCCACTGCGGCATATGGAGGGTTATGGAAGGGAAAGTGGATTTAAATCCCCTTTCCCTTCCAAAGCCTCCTGCCCCCCCCCCCCGGGATACTGTGCATGTCTTTTCAGCATGGCTGCACCAGCGGGGTGGGGGGAAGGATGGGATTGGGCTGGTAAGGGTTGACATGCGTGAGTACAGCTATGATGTTGATAACTTCTCACATAATTTGCTTATTTGGGAGTTTTATTTAAAAAGTTATAAAGAATTAATTCCAGACAACATGATTTCATGGAGGTAGCATCTTATGACATATACGTTCTGACAGATGGTTTGGAAAAAGCCAGCTGTATTGATATAGTACCCTGGTTCCCCCAAATTAATTTCATCTAGAACTGCATGACATCTTGTGTCTTTGAAACAAATGCAATTTCGCATCAATTGTCACAGGCGCTGGAAATTGCATAGCTGACTATTTAGAAACAATAATAGTGTTTGTTCCTCACTCCCGTATCCCACAGGCTCTCTCATTGATCTGTCATTATGCACCATGCCATAGTGAGGTTGTTGGTGCTGCTGCTGATGATACAAGATATATGCTGACAAAAATTAGTCACAAAGCTTGTGGGCGTGTTAAACAATAAATAGGATAGGATGCTATTGCCAAGGGACTAGGATTGCATGAGAAAGTGCTCGTGAACAAATGCATGTTCACACATTAAAGTTGGGAAATGGGCAGCAATAAAATGGTGTAACTCAGACTAGAACTGTGCTGTGGGGCTACTGCGGACAGCTGGTTTAACAGGACAGCTTCAATCTGATACTTCAGTTGGCCAGAGAAGATCTGAATTAAAAACCTGCCAGTAGAGACTTTGATCAGATCATGTTCATTATAAGCTAGCAATACATTGCTCCTCCTACTAAAATAATAACCAGGCATGTGAGTGTATTCTTTAATAAATGAATTAATTAGGCCTGCTGCAACCTGTAGACTGCAATCATATGCACACGTACATGGAACTAAGCCCCATTGAACTCAATGGGGCTTACTTCTGAGTTCACAGGTATGGGACTGTGCTGTAAACTACATAAAACTGTCTCATGAGTCAAGACCATTGGTCCATCTAGCTCAACATTGTTGGCACTGGCAGGAGCTATCCAAGTTTTGGCAAGGACTTTTTTTTTTTTGCTCCACCTAGAGATGCCAGGGATTGAAGCTGGGACTTTCTGCATGCAAAGCATGTACACTACAACTGATCTACAGTACTGATCTCACCTTAACAGTCATTCACCATGAAAATTGAAGGATAACTATTTGGAAGACAATGTATTGCATTGCAGCCAGATTGTGGATACTCAACAAGATGAATGAACAATCAAGCTGGAACATTCAACTCAATGGATACAACATCTGTACTGAGAAAAACCCAAGTTCTTAGCCATTCATATTGTGAAAGGACTAAGGACTCTGTTCAAGAAGGCAGCAAAGCAGGATTCTTGTCTGTAAGGGTCTGTATAATAAGGACAACCAGTGTCAGCAGCAGGCTGCTGGGGTGGGGGGGCTGGGTCAGGTATTTGCACTGACTGGACCCCCCCCCCCCCTTCATGGCACTTTCCTACCTTCCCTGATGATATATTGCATGGTAGTGAAGGTTCAGGGGTTGACCTTGCAGGTCTTCTGCTGGGCATGGATCCGTGTCCAGTGCTCAACCTGCCTGACTCACTCTGGTACCTCCCTCGAAGGCAACCAAAGATGGGCTATAAAGCATAAAGCACACAGCATAATCCTGAAAGTGTTTTGCACATGGGCAACAATGATAACAAGTGGAGTGACTTAGCATATTCTTTTTAGGATTTTATTTCAGCTCTTGCCTTGGTCCAATTTTAATCGCAACTGACACTTTCATTATCTTATCATTATTTCAATATGAAATATCAGATCTCTAATAGTATTCACCTCTAAAAAAGACTTCTGATTTATTAGTATTATCATTGCTTTGTCTGCCTCCTTTAAGCTTTGTCCTAATTTATCTCTTGCTTTTCAGTTGTGTTAAAATAATCATCCCACATGTTTTAATTATTTACAATTGCTTTTAATTTTTCTCTAGTTTTTTTGTGTGTAACAAGTCCCTACGCAACCTCCATTTACCAGGAGAAGTATATAACCTGAGAGCCAGAGAGAGAAGAGCCACTTTTCTTCCATCCAGGTCCAACCCCAACCCCCTCCACAAGGACATTTGCAATTATGTAGACCTGAGTCTATTGACTCGGACTTGAGTAGGACTTGGACTTGACTTGACTCGGTGATTGTAAAAGACTCGACTCGAGACTTGGAGCCTTTTACGACAAGTCCAATTTTATTCAGTTTTAAACCTGTTTTCCCCATTAAATAGATAGGGACTCGCAACCGAGGACTTGGAACTTGGGGGCAAAGACCTGGGGCTTGACTTGAGACTTGGACCCAGAGACTTGGGACTCGAGACTTGGAGTCAGAGACTTGATCCACATCCTTGGACATTTGGAACACCTGGTCCTGGAGGTCATTTCCAGTTGGGTGGGGTGTTTCCCCTAGTCCAGGTACACATGATGGGCCACCAGCAGCAAGGCAACACCAAAGAGGATTGTTCCTATGGGGCCAATGTTTTGGGGGTGACCTGAAGGTGAGAGCTATCTTTTTCCTCCCTGTGGTGCTGGAGGAGGGTTGCCTACTGCCAGTTCACTGTGATTGCAGCACTATGGGAGTTGTACAGTTAGCACTGTGGTTTTCTGGCCCCAGAAGCTCTATCTGGATGTGTGTGTATGCACGTGCATGTGCACATGCATGTGCATGTGTGTACATTGCATAGGAAGCAACCCATCCCCTGAAGTCATCCAGGTGCTCTCCGACATGTGCCATAATTAACAAAGTAGGCTGGCATCCACAAGAGGGAGGTATGTGATGGCACCTCAGTTGTGAAACTCTCTTCCATTTAGGCTTAGAACTGCCCCTTCCCTGTTGACCTTGTGGCAGCAGCCAAAAATCTTTACAGGTGTCCTCTGCTTAACGATGGGGATGCATTCCCCGAACCCAGTCGTCAAGCAGCACCATCGTTAAGCGACGCTATCCCTACCTTTGTAAGTTTGGGAGTTTGAGGCCTCTCTGGAAGCTTACTCCTGGCCTCCATGGGCCTTGGAGTGGCCCACAGAGGCCTCCGTAAGGCACTTTCGGTTTTCGGAAGCAACTTTGCTTCCAAAAACTGGAAGTGCATTATGGAGGACTCTGTGGGCCATTCTGAGGCCCCACAGAGACTTCAAACTTGCAAAGGTAGGGAAAGCAACCAACAACCGGCTACATATGGGACCATCGTCGTATATCCCGGTGGTCGTTCAGTGGAACCTGGTTAAGAGGGGGACACCTGTACATTTATTTTGGCCTTTCCCCTTTAATTTCTGTCACTTGGCTTCTCCTCGTGTTAATCTTTGCACTGCCAATATCTTGTATCATATTTTTATGCACTTTTAATTGACTATAATATTATTTTGACTACCATATTGGCTGCTTTGAGCACCATAAAGGAAAGGGGAAAGAAAGATGGAATCTAAATATTTTGAAATAAATATCCTTCCCCATCCATCCTTTTTTCTACTTCCTTCTCCTTCCTCTGGCATCTCCCTGTATCTTTTTTAGATTGTGAACCCCTCTGGGACAGGCAACTATCTGTCTTGCTACTTTTTATGTAAACCCTTTGAGAACTCTTTGTTCAAAAGTGGACTATTTGTTTTAGAAAAAACACACACACACACTTCTCTCAATGTCAGAGTGAGCTGGGTCTGATTTAAAGTGGTGCTAAGACACTGACAGCCCAATCCTATGCATGAAGGGAAGCAGAAAACATTTCCACAAGAGGTGGCAGCACCACAACTCCGCCAATGGACCTCACCATGCCTGCTGGACCAGGTAAGGTAGCGGTGGGGGCAGGGGAGGGAGGAATGGGGTGGAGGGAGGGTGGAACGGTGCGAGGGAGGGGTGTGGTAGAGACAGGGGCTGTACTGGTGCACACAGCCTGCACTAGTATTCTATCCCCTCCTTGACTCCTGACACGCCCTTTTTCATTCCTTGGACTTGCACCAGCTCAAGAGTTCATGCAGGTCTGAGGAGACCCATTGGCGAGCAGGAGGCTTACTCAGAGGTAACGGGAAATACATTCCTGTACCTCTCCCAAGCCTCCCTATTCCCCCCCCCCCAAAACTGCTAGATACAGCGTGCACCTTTTTGACGTGGCTGCCTTGACCTGGGGAGGGGGGGGGAGGAAATATAGGATTGTGCTCTGTGAAAGGAATGTTTGTGTGTGAAGGTATTTGTTCCCAGAGGAGTTCTTGTCTGGCAAACTATACATTTTCACTGAAAAATATAAAGTCTTATCTTCTACTTGTTAGCATGTTAATGTTCATGTGCTGCCTGTCTTGTCAGTGTTGGCACTGGGCTGCTGCGGATCTTAGGGTAAAGTCCCCCCAGTGGCACCCCCACCTGCCCCCTTGTGGTGCATTGGGCGCTACTGCTGCCACCTGTACTGATGGTTCACAGGTTGGCCCCCTGATCCTTTGATGGGCATTGGACCTTGGCCAGTGCCTGACCTAGCCAGCCCCCCGACACCAACCCTACATCTTGTGACCCACCAAATTGGATGCTGTCCACCAACGGTATATGACAGTCCCTCAGGGTCCAGCCAACCTCCTGATTTTACTGCCTTTCTAGAGTGCAAAAACAGGGTGGAGTGGGAGGGTATCACCTGGTAGGCCACAATACAAGGCTAGTAGGTTGCATTTGGCTTAGTAGGTCACAAGATGTTCAGCCCTGATGTAGAGCCTGCCTCTCTGCAGTCAATATGAGAGCAGCCTTTTTAATGTAGCTTGCTTAGTTTCTATACAGCAAATGGTAAGATCTGGAGAAAATATCACTTAAAACTAATTCTCTGCAATCAGTAGCAGTTTAGCAACTTATTTGTTCCAAATTATCAAGGTAATTGCAAATATAAAAGCAACTTTTTTTTTTTTTGGCAAAATCCCTGTTCATAAACTGTACCTTCTTCATTCTCTTAATGTTTAACCATTAGGAAATGTGCTGATCTAGTGAACATATTAATTGAACTGTTTCACTGAGAGGTTTTCACTACTGCTACCATTTTGGAACGATTGACTCAAGTGGATTTTGCTGCAAATCTTGTTTTGCAATCCACATGTTGGTTGCATTGCTTTTTGACCTTCTTAAAGAGAAGTCAAAAAGTGACATATATTGCACATAAAAAACCGCGTCTGGCGACAACATTTAGATTAATGCTGGGTTTAGAATAGTGATATACTGGGAATGGGGGGGGGGGAGTAGAAGGCAGCAATTTTTGCAACATTTTCAAGCTTTGCAACCTCTCCTTGCAGATTTCAGATGAGCCACTTCCTTCTCTTCTCGAATGGCCTACTGAGTAGTAGGAAACTGCTGGCAACCACAATACAGCTGAGAGGTGATATGTCAGAAATTGACGGTGCATCCACCAGGGGATGGAAGACCTTTCCCGTCTGAAACTTGAAAGCAACTTGTCTGCTGATCAAGCCTACTGATTTCAGGGGGAACTAGATATGATGGAAACCATGGGGCTGCTGTAATAAATGACTACTTCATGTTGTCTTCCCTTCCTCTTCCCCTGTGCCGTGGACTACTGGAAATATGTGGTGTGATGTCGTCATACTGTGCATTGCCCTGCCCCTTCCATCATTGGTTGCTGCTACATGGGGTTGAGAAAGCGCATAGTATACTAACGTTATTACATGTTGCTGGGGAAGGGGCAGAGAGCTTGCTAAAGGGCTACTGTGTTCAGGGGCAGCCTGCTGTTTATTATTATACAAATACAGAAAATAAAATGAATGGCAGCAATAACATAGGGAGATGAGGTAAAGGGCAGGGAGGATTCCAGCCTTGAGTTAAAGGTAGAGGGAAGTGGAGGCTGGTAAGGAGGTTAGGGAAAACCAAGCTTCTCCAAAGCATATGGTTGGCGTTTAGTTTCCATTTGCATATGAATGTAATATGGCATACCAACATTTCACACCACAACCTAATGTTTTAATGGATTAAAGTATACCCAAAATCATCTAATCCAGATGGGCTAGACCAGGGGTGTCAAACTTGTTTCATACAGTGGGCCGAATAATAATCATGGTGCCAGCTGAGGGCCAGAAGTGATGACATTAAAGGAAGAAATGATGTCATTAAGCAGATGATGGACAGAAGTAAGCACTTTGTTCTCACATAGGAATTCAATAACTGCAAGTGACAAAAAAGAGAATATGCCAACTTTGATCATATTTTCAAGATATGGGAGAGCCCAATTATTACGTGGGCCACCCTTTCAGCAGTGCCACTTCTGCTGAAGCATCACTTTGCAACTCAGCGGTTGAGAAGTGCTCTGCAAAGTGATCACTTGACAGAAGTGGTACTGCTGAAAGGGTGGCCCGTGTGATATTTGGGCTCTCCCAGTGCCTCAGCAGCCTTACACCCCTCTAGGTCTCCTCCTTCCTCTGTAGCATTCCTTGCCTTCTGAGGCCTCCTTCTGTCTCTCCCTCCCAGAGCCTCAGCAGAAGTGGTGCTGCTGAAAGGGCAGCGCTGGGAGAGCCCAATAATCACGTGGGCCGGATAAAGAGCTTCCGCGGGCCGTATTCTGGCCTTATGTTTGACGTCCCAGGCTAGACCTTAAAATACTTCACCCACCCTGTCATAAAGTCAGCTAGATCAACGACCAGGAAAATAAGATAAGTGTAGTGGGTTTCCCCTCTATTTCTGTGCCTGTTCAAGGGCAGACAGATTATTCTCATCTGCATTAGTGATCATGAGCACTGAACCAGTGGGTGGTAGATCAAGATTAATTAATCTAGCTCAAAAGGCTCAGCTTCTGTCTATAAGATTTTAAAGGGTGGAAAAACGGCTTATTTCATTTGCCTTGCTACTAAGCAAACAGCAGGGGGGAAAGTCCATTCGATATTAATCAGCATATTATCATTGATGACATTATATATGGAAAAAAGGAGGAAACGTGATTTACAATCTGAGAAGAACAGGCCTGAAATATTGAAAATCTAAGGAGAGTTTTCCTGGTTTTACAGAAATTCTCATTTTGTTAAAGAAAAACCTGCTTTAATTTTTACATCATTTCATTTTTTTTTATGAATGAAAACACCAGAGGTACTCCCAAAAGAAGACCTTGAAAATGATGCACGGTGATTGACTCAAATCTAGCCCTGTTTCACATCAGTGACTCCTTGATTACGATATGATTTGCAGAGGAAAACATTCCTTAGCAGCTCATTGTGTTTTACCTTTTCCTGATGAAGCCCTCAAGTTCATGAGGCCTCATAATAATGACACACCTTCAAAAAGAGATTTTCTCACAAGTTACTGTGTTCTTGAGCCCATATAATTTCAATGGTGTGTTTTCTCTGGCTAATAGAATGCCACCTGCGTCTGCCTTGTCTCTTGTGTTCTGAGAACACAGATGGGAATATCATGTATTTATTCTTATGGATGCTTCTTTAGAGTCCAAAGACTTTTCTTGTTTCAATAGCAAGCTACAAAAACCAAGTTGTGAAGTATCAGACAATACTACATCAAATACAGGTGCCCCCCCCCCCCAATAAAGGCAGAGCACTTTTCCTTAAACAAACAGGAGAAGCAGCCTCTGGCTGCTTATTGCAGGCAAGTAGAACGAGACTAAGTCCTAGAGAGGCTCTGCAAGGTTAACAGAAACCTTGCAGAGCCTCTCTAAGGACTTAGTCTCGTTCTACTTGCCTGCAATGGAGGCTGTTTCTCTGTTTGTTTTAAGGAAGAAACAAAGCTTGCTAAAAGAAAAATAAGAGCGGGGGGGGGGCGCACGCCTGCCCACAGGGGAGGCAGGGCGGGGGGCCCTCAGGAAACCATGGAGGGGGTGTTCACTCCTATCCACGGTTTCAAGTATCCACGGAGGGGCCTGGAACATATCCCCAGCGGATATGGGGGGGGTACTGTATACCCAAAGGGTGAAACAGTCCCTCTTATTGGCCTGAGTCTTATTCGAAAGTAACCCGTGTACAATTTAGATGTTCTCCAAGCCATGTCACAGTCGCCTGTCTGTGACCACCTTCTGCACAGATGGTGATGTAGACCTTCTGGTAGATCTTTTAAATGTCTTAACCATGTAGGTGAGGACCAATCATGTGGATCTTTCTTCTGCAGTTGCGTGCCCTACCTCACAATTCAGGTTCAGTTCCACAGGAAAGACCTGTGTGATCTGACTCCCTCTGACATGGTTGGTTCATTTAAACATTTTTAAATGTTTAGCCACTCACTGCTAAGTGGTCCCCACACAGCTGGGGTAATTTTTAGGCCAAACTGCCACATGTTTATGGTAATCTGTCTTCAGACCATTTGGTGATTTCTTTGCTTTTCTCTCTGCCCCCAAACTCCAAGGAACAATAACAACAGAATATGAAAAGATTAACACTCCCATGTTTTTGCAAGCCAGCCACAGTTGCCACGTTATGTAACACATGCATCTCAGACAGTGATGAAAAAGGACTGCAAGTTTTCCCAGTGCTCTAAGCTGAGAGATGTTCTGCTACAGTTCTACAGTGTTTTGCCCATACTCTGTTCCTGTCTATTTACTGTCATTTGCTTCTGAAGAAATGCATAAAAAATACATAAGGAATATACTGGTGTATGTATTTAATATACTCAGTTTCAAGTTAATTCAGTTCTAATGTGATTGGGAGATGGGGGGGGGGTGTAAGAAAAGAAATCTGTCCTTTTCCCATTTATCCTTATTATTTAAAGTTTCATTTTGTTTACTTATTCATTTGTAAGAATTTTGTTGGGCTTGTTACTGATTCAAAAGGAGTTCATTAATTTTCTAACAGCCCAATCCTACGCCACGCCACGAGCACCAATGTAACTGTGCCGAAAAGGCATGCGCTGCATCCTATGGTGTGTGTGTGTGTGTGGGGGGAACAAATGGGAGGTAAGTATTTTTTACTTACCTTCATGTAAGCCCTGGGGCCTCCTATGAGTCTCTTTGGACATACACCATCTACTTTGGTGACATATGTCTGAGGAGGGAAAAGAGGCAGGGAGGTTTCCAAAAGAAGGGAACAGATCCAGCGTGCACCACTGCTGTTGGATCCACCCCTCCTGCCTGCCTCCCTGCCCCCGGTTCCTTCCCCTCCCCACCCAGAAATACCCCTGTTCCTCCCCTCCCCATTCCACCCACCCCCATTGCCAACTTACCAGTGCCAGCGGACAGCAGCCTCTCCGCCAGCCTGCATGTGTTTTGTTTACGCATGGCATGGGCCAGCCTTGTCTCACTCTTCTTAGGCAGATAGCTAGATGCGTCAGGTCCCACCGGTCTTTATGGAAAAGGTTAAACTTTGGTTCATCTCATAACATTCCCAACTCCTGTTCTCTGGCCTTGCCTTTTGGAAAAAGTCTACAACCAGCCACAACACGTCCTAGGAGCCTCCTGACTCTGAAGTAAACAAGACTGTTTGTGACCACAAAAGAAGTGTCTCCAACCTTGGCTTCCCTCACTAACTTCATTGTAAATTCATTCAAGATCTATGTTGTAATTGAGGCTGGACCCTACTCAGGGTGCAAAACAATGGAAGAGACAAAAGTACAGTCCTTGATGAGCTCACCCAAAAATAGCTTCCATGTTGTCCTATAGGACGTTGAGCTATAAGAAGCTGGGTCACAGATCCCCCATGTCATCCATCTTTTCCCTGTTCTTACTGTTGTTGCTGCTGCTCATGGATTACTCAATGATCCACTTATGCTGCGTCAAGCATCTCATTCCTTTTGTTACCCAAGAATTGCTGTACTATGCAGAACCCACAGCCCAATCCTATCCTCCTTCAGTGTGAACTGTGTGGCCCATGCTGAGTCCTATCCAGGGAATGAGGTGGCTGGAGGTCTGCTCAGGGTATGAGGGCATTTGCCTGCTTACCCTGGGTAAACCCTCAGGCACCACAATGGGGCTACTTGGTTCACCAGCTCTTTAGCTGGCATAGAACGTGGCATAGCTAGCCCAAAATCTATTGGGGGCCCACCCTCGAATTGGCGGCCGTCTCTTTTTCACCCCAATATACTCCCTGCGCCGCCAAAGGCGGTGCGCTGATTTTTTGGGGTGTGTGTGTGTAAAAATCGTTATTTATTTATTTCCCGGTGAAATTTGGGGTAGTGTAAGCAGCTGCCTGGGTTGGAGGGGGGTATCGGCCGGGCGCGGGGCCGGCCGGTGAGGAGGAGAAGCAGCAGCTGCCTGGGTGGGGGGGGGTATCAGCCGCCACCACCACGAGTCTTGCGGCACTTCCCCGATCTCCAGCTTCTTCTGCCACAACCCCGCCGGGAGCCTTGACGCTGTCCCAAGCCTCTCTCTCTCTCTCTCTCTCTCTCTCTCTCTCTCTCATCTGCTGCCTGTGAAAAAAGCGGCGGGCGAGGATGGCTCCCTCCCTGCCTTACCTGACTCAGAGGGACGGCTGGACCCAGCAGAGGCTCCCTGCGCGACTCGCTGCGTAGAAACTCGCTTCAACCCAGAAATGACCAAGAGCGGCCGGAGAAAGCTGTGCTCGAAGTTTTCTCCCCCTCACGCGCAACTTCTTCGCCATCGCCCTGCAGCAGGCGCCTAGAGAGGCACTTCCTCTTCTTGTTTGCTGCTTGTTTGCTTTAGTTTCTCACCGGCCGATACCCCCCGCCCCCAGGCAGCAAAACAATGCTTTTTTTAAAAAATCCCAGACCTTTTTGGCACCCCTTTGGTGCCTCCCAGAAGCTGGCGCCCGGGGTCCAGCGCCCCAGGGCCCCGTATTATACAACGCCGCCGAGCAGCCCCATGTCAGGGCTCGAGGCCTGGGAGGGAGGATAGGATACAGCATCCAACAAGGACACTGGCCCCACCCTCCTCCCAGGCCCAATCCACCCACCCCCTGTCCTGTTTCACCCCCTCCCCATCCTCCAACCACTCTCCCCCAGTCCCTGCCTGTGTCACTCAGAGCGGTCTTACCTGCTCCATTGCCCCCCCCCCCTGGATTTAGTGCTGGCAGGATGGCGCAGACTTTCCTGATGGTGCTGCTTCCTCTCCCAAGTGTCACAATGCGCTTTACTTACAGCACATTTGCAACACCTGGTGCCAGTGCTGAGGCTGCAGAGCTAGCGCCCAAAGAGGATAGGATTGTGCTGCCAGGATAGGTATCAGACTGCTCTCTTCTCTTTCCAGCCTTTCTTCCTTCTTCTCACACCCTTCCACCAAATGCAACTGCAAACTGCAGCTCAAGCTTCCACCGAGCCACCTCTCACGGAGCCCTTCCCCTGAGAAAGGAATCTTGGCTCCCTTGCCTGGCTTCCCTCCCTGGAACTAACTAAGGTTACTGTCAAGCCCGCCCGCTATGGTTTGCCTTTTAAACCCATTTCTGCCTTTCCCTTCACCTTTGAACCAGAAGATCTCTGGTTCTTGGCAACCTAGCCCCATGAACACTGCAAGCTTCATTCCAGGAAATATGGGTAAATAACCTTGGCTGACTGTTTGCTTAGGCTGACTATTGGCCCACAAACCCTCCTATTCTCCGTGTCCTTTATGCAGTCAAATTGATGACATGGTTAGTGTTTCTGTCCTTTCGTCCGTCGATGTGAGTGTTGTGAGTGTGTTGGAGTCTAGAGGTCCAATCCTATCCTCGAGATATGCCGATGTATCTCCACGTACACCAGAACAATGACAGTCCTGTCAGCATAGAAGCCCATGGATGCACCACAGATGCCAATGCAACATTGGAAAAATCACTGCACAAATGTAGCTAAGACATCACTCAGATGCCAGTGGAACCCTGCTGGCAGAGAGACCAAAATTTGGACATGACATTGGAGTGCCATAGGAGGGACATTGCATGGGCACCACATCCTAATAGAAAATTGTTCCTTCTGCCACCCTCTGCCCCGCCCACTTTCCTATGATGGAGAAAAGGATACAGATTACATTTGGCAGCCAATTTCAGCACACCCACTCCAGTACTAAAGCCCCTACAAGGGCACTTGGCACACCAGAGGCATTGTTAGGGTGGGGGTGGGGGCGGGGGGGCAAGCGGTGGGGGGTGTACTTGCCTCCGGATCTGTCGTCCCCTCCGCCGCTTTCTGTCTTCTGTTAGATGTCTTTGCCAGCAGGATTGGCCCACCCGCCCGTCCAGGCTCCGTTCAGCTCCGAAATGAGGCTGAAAAGTGCTGTGTGTGTGTGTGTGTTTTCGCACCGCGCTGCCAAATTTCAGCGGCAGCATGTGAAAATGGCATCATGCCCCCCGGGGTGGGGCTAGTGGCATCACGTGTGGGGGGTTGTCGCCACTGTGGCACACAAAGGAAGCACTTTGCCCAACAACCTCTTGTCCCTCACAACATGTATGGCAAGATATTTTCTTAAATACTTATCCTCTCAGAATTCTTATTGCAGGTATTCTACCCCCAAGGAGGACTGCATACTCAGACTCCCAATTAGAACCTGTACCTCACCACCCCAACTGGGGAAGCAAGCCCACAGTGCACCCCACACAGGTAAGCAAGGTGGGGGATGGAATTCCATGCTGTCATGTATTGATGCTGCTGCATCTCATGTCTCTACCCCCAGTGTTGGGTCTGAATGAATGCAGTGATTTCTCCTAATCTAACCCTTCACCACCTCCCAATTCCAGGGTTTGCAAGAAAGGGCAAAAACACATAGGAAGTGGTGTAGTAAGCAAGACCTGATCTTTCTTCCCTGATGAATTGCTGAGCATAGGAATTAAGAACATCCTTTCATGGATTGGCCTGGGCATCCCAGAGACGAAGCTTTATCCTCTCAGGAGCTGCTATGCACTTTCACGTGATGTCACTTTCCATGGCAGAAGCAATGTGGGTAATCTCTTTTAAAATGAGGACAATCGTGCAGAAAGAGACTCTAATCAAATTAGCCTTTCTAGTTCCATTTCATGAGGTCCTTTATGGTGATCGCTGGCTTGCCTGTGCTTCAGATCTATGATTCTAAAAGCAAGTTGAAAGATTTATACCAAAAGGACTGCAAAGTTTTTGCAAACCTACTCACCATCTGCAATTCGCAAAACTCATTGACATGAGTCTGTGTTGCTTAGCAATAAATATTTGTGCAGTGGCTCTAGAGTCACAAAGAACCTTCATTACTTTGTCATTCAGTCATTTTGTACACCCTTGAGGGACGAAGAAGCCCTTTATTTACTCAGGCCTGGAAAAAGAAAGAATAAAAAGGTATGCAAGATGCTCTGGACGATGTATGGCATCATGAAAAAACTGTGCATGGAATAAAAGCAAATTAATGCTAGATTGTTTCTTGAAATTGAACTTGCTCATCAGCCAGAATGTTATTAGAATACAGAGTTTATATAAGTAGTTAAAATGCACTAAATAGTCAAAGCCAATGGATTGTAGACACTGTGTTTAAGTTGAGGTCATGATGGGGCATAGTGGTGGCTGCATTGACACAGTGATGTTCATTGCAGCCTTTGACCACTGTCTGATCCACGATGTACCACCAGCACCATAGAACAGGAGAAGGATGCCTGCCTGCTGCTTACAATTCGAGATTTATTTAGTGCGCAAAGTATAGGTTCAGTATGCTATGGCAGGAACAGCCATCACCCTATCCACCACATATCTCTGTGTCTATAATATAGACTCTATATTGTATACATGCAGTGTAGTCCATCCATGTCTCTATGACATTGTGCAGTCCGCGGCACTTGAGGAAAGGATTCTGGACTCAGGATGTCATGGAACAAATGAGTAATGATGATGCATTATGCAGTAAATCAGTTCAATGAAAAGGTCTTTCTTTGCTTACTGAAGCCATTGTGATTTACAAGGATGACTTGAAGCATCCAAGGGCAAGTGCACAAGGACTGAACTTCTGCTGCGTATAGTGGTTGCTTTTATTTGAGCACATCGTGGCTCATATTTTGGCTCATATTTTACAGTGAGCCATTTGAGTCAGGGGAGAATAGAATATTTGCATGCAAACATAAACTGAACTAGGAACTCATCTATGGGCGATTTGAAGTGGCTACCATAAGGAGATTTGAAGTGGCTACCATATATATTCTCCTCTGACTTTATTCAAGGCGGTGTACATGGGCAGGCTGTTCTAAACCCCAAGGGGTTTTTACAATATAATAACGTTCTAGTCTTTCATAGAACCCTTCATTCGAGATGTTGCTTTCACAGTCCAGCTCTCTCTCTCTCTCTCTCTCTCTCTCTCTCTCTCTCTCTCTCTCTCTCTCTCTCTCTCTCTCTCTCTCTCTCTCTCTGGCGTTCGTCTCAGCACGCTTCAGCTTCAGATAACACAGGCAACCTTGATTGTCATTCAAGTGTTGCAGCTGCAGCTTCACTCCCCCACAAAGACTCTGGAGCTATCAGCTCGGTGTGCCAGCAGCTCTCCGACAGACTTCCGTCCGTCTTGAACTGCTGTCCTGCAGATCTTCAGGCAGATTTATGAGATGAACGCTCTACTTCCTGAGCCAGATGTCCTGCCCCACTACGATATGCCACTACAACGGCTGAAGTAGCAGCTTCAAAAAGGTGTGCACTGCATCCGGGGGGGGGGGTGATGGGAGGCAAACGGGAAGTAAGTAAAAATATTTACTTTAACATTTAAAAAGTGAAGGTAAGTTAAAAAATATAACTTACCTCCACATAAGCCCTAGGGTTGCCCATGGTACTCCTCGGACATATACCACCTACTCTGGTGGCATATGTCCAAGGAGAGAAAAGGGGTGGAGAAGTTTTCAGAAGGTTTTAAAAAGAGGCGATAAGATCCAGTGTGCGCCATTGTCACTGGATCCACCCCCTTCCTCCGCTTCCCCACTGGGGGAGGATAGAGGATTGGACTACCTGTCAAATATACAAGAGATAAAACTAACATGTGGTCAGAAGAAAATGGGATTGCAAAGAAAGATTAAATAATTATGGTACTTTCCCCCCTTTTCTGTTTAACAAAAGATCATTGAGTACAAATTACCCTGCCCAAATCTGCCAAAGTTTCTTCAAACTGAAATACCAAAATATAATGAGAGATCAACAGATGGAGAGAATGATATACTTGTAACAACTTTCTTCGACTTCATTACAAGCTTTATGTTTGCTAATGCTAATGTGCAAAGATAGAGGGTCAAACTAGATGAGTTGTTAAATGCATCAGTGTTTAGTTTGAGGTTTGCTTTAAAGTAAAAATAGCAGCTGTGTGGAGCCTTGTTTTGGATCAGGACCGCAGCATCTAGGAAGAGGATGTTTAACACTCTTTACCTCCACGTCACTGCCCCACTCAAAATATCCCCGAAGCTGCTGTGAGCCTCTGAAGGTGTCCCCTGTAACTGGATAAAGACATGGCCTTTTCAGTGGTGGTTCTCTTGTGCTTAGCAGGTGAAGAGCAATTGCCTCAGTTCATCCCAGTGGCTATTTGCTGGTATCACTCATGAATGTTTTCAATTGTGAGCCCTTTAGTTCCGGAAACCATTTTTTCATTTCCTTTGCTATGCGAACCACTTTGTGACATTTTCTGTTGAAAAGTGTAGTAGTAGTAGTAGTAGTAGTAGTAGTAGTAGTAGTAGTAGTAGTAGTAGTAATTTCCCTGTGCTCTGGTTCCTGGTCGCTATGCAGCTACTATTTTTACTTCAAAGTAAATACCAAACTTGGCATTTCACATCATGTCTAGTTTAACATCATTAAGCATCATGTCTAGTTTTGGTCCAGAAATTGGGCACCCTCCATTTGTCCCTTTTCAACAATTCTGATGGTGATCTATACTTTGACCACCTTTTCTACCAGGATGTCAATGGAAGAAAACATGAGCATTTCTGATCCTTGATTCTGTTTCTTTCAAAGAGATTCATAGACATAGACAATAAGTAACATCTGTATAAAGTTTGACTCTAACAACAGCACAATGCCCACATGGGCCATTATTAGTCAGAAGCCCTGATCCAGCAGGAGAGTTTGTGTCTAGAGCGGATGCTCATCTGTTCAACATCAAATTTAATGGATGCATCTGGAAGGGATGTTTGTTTCCATTTGGATTACACTCAACAAAGCATGACCACACTGCATTGAGACCCCCGTGTTCTTCAGTGGTGATGAAGAGCCTGGATGGTATTTTGATCACACATGGCAAGATATACTGGCAATAGATATGAAGGAAAAGCCAAGTTGTTATAATCTGCCAAACACTGCAAGGCATATTTGAATACATCAGGATTTCAAAAGAACAGTGTTTGGAGAATTGTGCCCTTTATCACGAAAATTATAAAGAAATAATGAATGTTTAGGAAAAAGACTGAGAATGCTGAAAAGCTGAGATGTGAATCTCCCCTAGGCTGCAATTTTAGTTTGAAATGCTGAATTAGTTACTTGACCTCTTGCACCTTACTGAATGTAGTTGGGGAAAAAAAAAACATTAGATAAAAGTTCAGTGTTACAGAACGGTACAGAGTAAATCACCAACAGCATAATTTAACCAGAAATAGGCATTTTTTTTAAAAGGCTAAAGCTGCTGAAAGCTGTGTTTGCATGTTTCCTCCCAGCCCCTTAGTCATCAATACTTGGCCCTTGAAAGCGATTATTGTCAAAGTTACTGATGGAAAAACACTCAGAAATAGCCATCTAGTAATTATGGTTTTAACGAACTGAATGCTGAACATGTCAAATCCAAACTCAATAAAGCAGCACTACAGCAGCAGTTGAAAGTCGGATTTATAGAAAGAAACAAAAGGTTTGCAGCAGTGTAGAACTAAGCGGATCCTGAATTGAAAATAGGACTCCAGTACTTGACACTGGGAGGAACGTAGCATGGATTGCAGTATCGAATGAGGATCCATATCTGAGGAAAGACTGACAAATGACAAAAGTGCAAATGACACGCTGAAGGGAAAAAGAAAAGCTTAAATGGACAGACTGGTTAAAACAGATTTGTCAGGGTTTTTTTGGGGGGGGGCGGGGAGGAACCACCTGCCAGAACCATCATGAGGATCATTTGATTAATATGCAGAGGCTTCTACCATGCCATTTCTGTTCGAATGAGCCATATGGCTGTTGAGGGTATCTTTCCTAGAAAAACATGCTGTGGGTATCAATTTTGACAAGTCATCATGGAAATATTTCCATAATGGAAATATTTTCAACTTCACGCCTGATTTACAAAGTCACTGCAGAGGGATTTCAGGTTAGAGTTTCTGTGAGTAAAACTAGATAAAGATCCTAAGTGATCCTTCAGATCCAAGATGCAGTAGCGTAGCCTGGTCAGGGCCAGGGGGGTGGTTGCCGTGCCCTGGGTGACACTCGCAAGGAGGAGCTGCAGCGGCAACTTTCTGCTCTATGACTGCTTTTTTGCAGCCGGAGTGACTGTGTCTGCAGCCATGGAGGGGTTTTGCACCATTTTCGATGCTTTAGTTGGTCCCTCTAGAGGAGCCTGCCCTCGCTCCTAGAAGGCTTTAAATTAAGCCTTCCGGGAGTGCAGGGGGCAGGGCTATGATGCAAAACATGTTATCGCCCTGCCCCCCGGGGCACGCTAGCAACGCCACTGCCAAGATGCCCTGCTATCTGTCAGTCACCAGTGTGTGTGTGTGTGTGTGTGTGTGTGTGTGTGTGTGTGTGTCTGTGTCTGTGTCTGTGTCTGTGTCTGTGTCTGTGTCTGTGTCTGTGTGTCTGTGTTTTCTTCCTCTCCATGGAACCCTCCTTCAACATTTGAGAGATATATCTCAGCTACTCAGCTATTTAGCCTTTGTTTAATAAGTTGGGATGTTTCCTGTGTCAAATGGTTGTGTTTTCTTTAGAATGGGATTTTCAAATGCATTTCCTGAAATAAAAAGCAAAAACAGGCTGCTATAAGGAGCATATTTATTGTTATCTGTGAATTAGGAATGTTGAATATTTCCCTGCTTCTGCAGCTGCTGCTGGAATTTTAGATTTGGGAGGCCTGTCTCTGATTAGTGTATTTATTTGTTTTTTTAAAACATGATTTAATGTTTTTTTATTATATTGTGATCTTGAGATGACTGGAAAGGCAGGATAAAAAGGAATGAAATCTGGAAGAAGTTAGTTTTAATGACCTACTACTCTATTTTTTATTCAAAAACATTTATATTTTGCCTTTCAAGACAAATATGTAGCAAGGTGGCTATTAAGCCATTTCCAGGTATTTAAAAATGTAAGATAGAATGGTGCGGGGTTGGGTTCTTTTTATCAACTGACATCTGTTAACTGAGCCATTTCAAACTCAGTGCCCTTGCAATTTCAGGCATATCTCTGTAAACCTGAAAACTAGAATAAAAAATAATACAGTAATCAGGATTTTGCCAGACAACTGTGGACTGCACACATGCATGCGAGGGCCAGTATGTTGCACATGAAGGGCTGTAGCTCATTGGTGCACCTTTTGCATCCAGAAGGGCCCAGGTTCAATCCCTGGCATCTCCAGAGAAGGTTTGGAAACCCTTGTCTGAAACCTTGGAGATTTGCTACCAATCAGCATGTAAAGAAATGGACCAGTAATCTGGCTCAGTAGAAGCCAGCTTCCAATGTCCACGAATTGAAACAGACTTTGGGCACAATCTAGCCAAAGTTCAGTAGTTGTGAGTCTTTGTGATTTCAGAAAACTGCAAACATTTTTAGAAATGAGAAACATTATCATTGGGGGAAAAAAAAACTAATTTTGGAGAAGACAGCCCCCAAACACAGACACAAAAGTGATTGCTCTTTTTTTTCCCCCAGTGATGATGAGTACAAGATGCAATGTCCATCCATCTAATTAATGAGGTGACAGATGGAAGGCAGAAAGGCAAGTCTCCTCTATTGTACACTAAACCTAGCCACTACCTTGGACAAATGTCAACTTCAGAAGCTGAATATAGCATTTCTGAAACTGAAAAGTTGTATTGAGCTACACTGCAGCTAGTTCTGTGGGGTGGAAGGGGATCGAATTAAATTATCGATTCTCTTCATGATAGTTGTTCATTTGGAAGTTTGTCTGTTTTGAAGAAATGACTGAATGAGCCTTCTGCCTCAAACCCTGCACATACCACAGATACACACATCCCTCATTTAAAATTGTACATGATTACACCTTACCTATGCAGCAGAGGCCTCTGCTATCGAGGAAGTTACCTGATGCAAAAGAGAAGATCCACTAGTTAAACAACAAAACCAGCTTTCTACTGACATAACCATTTCCATTTGAATCTGGGTAAGGTAAGGTAAACTGTACATTTGTTAGACTCATCAGATGCTGTTTGATGTTTTTGTATCAACTGCATGCCCTTTTCTATGTGAATGCAATACATGCCTTCATCATGACTCTTTCTGTTAAGACATGTCACGACTTCCTTTATAGCACCACTGCTGCAAAGCAAAGATTTCTTTTCCTTGACTGCTAAAGCAGTGCTAGAGCGTGTAGAAGGCATTTGTGCTACAAAAGAGTCTGTGAAAATAATTGACTCGATGAATAATGGATAGAATTTACTGAAAATACTGACCTAAATTTATGTTTCCATATTAAGAACATGGGGCGCATATAATAGCGCGTGGCTTTAAACAGTCTGTCAAGTTAGGTTAGGGAAAGATTGTCTTGCAATGATTAATTTAAAAAAATGTTATGCAAGAAAGCCTGCTCACGGTTAAGTGGCTTGTGCTGCACTAGCATTGTTTATCACACACAAAAAGCACTTTGTCATGCTCCTAAGGGTGGGTCTTCTCCGACGGATTTTGGAAAAAGAAGTGCTTTGTCAAATGGAGCAGCTACAGATAATACTTCCGTCTATGATGTTATCATAGCACAGTGGTTCCCAAACTGGGAGATGCGGCTCCCAGGGGAGCCACGGAAACCAGCCAGGGGAGCTGCGGAGTGCCACGGAATCCTCTCGGAAAACAGTGCAATTCCAATTGGCAGGCATCAACTTAATGTAATGGGGAGCCATGGCCAATGGTCGCCAATGTTCAAGAGAGTCGCAGGTCAAAAAAGTATGGGAAACACTCATAGCAGAAGGGAAATGCCTTTCCAAAATCAGGGAAGAGATTGCCCCTGACCAGTGAACTGTGAGGTTCAGAAATATGAATGCAATTTGAAGCTAGAGCATCTTGGATGGGGGAGACATGAGTTGAGAAGTTCCTGTTCCCTGATCCCTGTCCCTTGAAATAGAATCTCAGGAATGGAAAAAATCATTTCAAAACCAAGAAAGAGCTAGGTTATTGGCCACTACTCTGGCAGGGAAAGAACTCAGAACAGATTCTCAGATCAGATGACTGAAGGGGAGGAGAGTCCTTCAGAATGTTATATTAGTTTTTGGGAATAACTAGATCTTGAATGACAGTGTGGAAGTTACGGAAAGGCTGGTGTGAAAAGGCTCCATTGAGATACAACTGAAGGCTTTTTGTTGGTTTTTGAAATGGGGTCTTGGAGCGGGGTATGGTGAGGTCAGAGAAGGCGATTTTGCAGAGAAGGGACATCTTGTGAGAAATGCTGCCTGGTCTACTCTCCAGGTCAGTTGACATGTACAGGTTTATCACTCAATGATTTAACACTCAGTGACAACTGGCATCTGTGAAACATTCCCTGCAGATCAAACACCACGGAGAAAGCTTTCAGGTCACTTCGCAACACCTCAAATGCAAATTCAGGGGATGCAGTTCATGCATTTTAGGCTGGTCTGTATATGTGGGGATTAAAGTGGCAGAGTCTTCCTGAAAGCAGTCAAATCTGGACTGTAGCACTTCACACATCACATAAAGGGTATCATATTTGAATAGTCTCTTGTATTAAAAAAAACCCCTGCAAGTGAAAATCTAGCACATAAGGAGAAAGGTTCTAGTTCATCATCTTCCTGTTAGGCTGGTTTCCTACAGATAGGGTTGAATTTTGTAATGTAGGGGAGTATTTAAAAATGTGGTCCCTCACCTGCAGTCTGAAGACTTTAACTGGTCTAGAGTTAGTCTAGACATTCATTGTCAACAACTCATGCTACATATACAGGTGGGCCCCCATATCCACTGATTCGCTATCCATGGTTTCAGTTATCCACGGATCGTGGGGACCCCCCCAGGCTTTTACTTTTTCCCCAGTAAGCTTCGTTTCTTCCTTAAAGAAACAGGCGAAGCAGCCAGGCTGCTTATTACAGGCAAGTAGAACGAGACTAAGTACTAGAGAGGCTCTGCAGGGTTAACAGAAACCTTGCAGAGCTTCTCTAGGACTTAGTCTCATTCTGCTTGCCTGCAATGGAGACTGCTTCTCTGTTTGTTTTAAGGAAGAAACAAAGCTTGCTGAAAGAAAAATAAGAGCTGGGGGGGGGCAAGCATGCCTGCCTGCAGGGGAGGCAGGGTGGGTGGGGGCTCTCAGGAAACCATGGAGGGGGTGTTCGCTCTTATCCACGGTTTCAAGTATCCACAGAGGGGCCTGGAACATATCCCCAGCGGATATGGGGGCCCACCTGTATAGACTAGGCTTAAAGCTTGTGCCTTAACATAAGAATATACTGTATGTTTAAAAAGTAATTATCTATATGTATTTTTTGTTTTGTTTTTTTGTTGTAAGCCGCCTTGGGCCCCTTTGGGGAGAAAGGCGGAATAAAAATATTGTAAATAAATAAATATATGAAAAGTCTGCCTTGTGGATCAGGCCAAAGATCCATCTAGCTCAGCATCCTCTTACCCAAAGTGGTCCCACAAACTGCCTCTGGGAAGCTCACAAGCAGGACAGAAAGGCACTTTTCTCTTCCACCATTGCTCATACCCACAACAACTAGCATTCAGAGCTGGTATATTGACAGCACAATCCGATGCATGTCTACTCAGAAGTAAGCCCTTTTGAGTTCAGTGGGGCTTACTCCAAGGTAAGTAAATACAGGATTGCAGCCGGAGTGAGGTGATAGTGGACTATGCCAATTCAAACCACAAGTATGAGTGTGATGCCATTTTTGAATGTTCTTCATGTAAAAAAATTATACTATCTGCAAGTAGAAAACGTGCACGAGGGTGAAAGGTTCTAGGCAAATTATCTCACTGTTATACGCATTTTCTACTTGCAGAGACTTTTTACATTTTATTTTGGCACATGGGAATATTGAAAAGGTGGCACCCCGCACCTGAAGTGAGACAGTACATTCTACCACCTTAGGACTCTTACCACCCCATTTGACTACATATGCAGATCGGTACTCAATTATAAGTTTGAACTGGAATAGAGTTATGATGAGACTCTGAGGGACCAATCCTATATGGGGCGTTTGCAACAGCATATCTTGGGTTCTGTCACCATAAATGCCGCAGCGGTGCCATAAATGGTACGCAGCTGCCTTGCATGTCAGAGCCGCCAGAGCAAACAGTCAGCAGCTCCGTGTGCCCACCACTGATGGACCTGGCCTGGCCCATGCCAGAGCAGGTAAGGTGGCAGTGGGGGCGGGTCATGGGTGGATCAGAAAAGGTTTGGGGCTGGGAGGGGGAGGGTAGGGGATCGTTTGGGGGCTAGAGGGGGTGGATAGGATTGGATAAAGCTACCTACAGGTTCTCTTGAAAGGAAAAAAGCAACAGAACACAATCAAGGGTTCACCACAACCAAGGTATGTATACCTCTTGCAGGGAACATCCTCTCAGATCCAGATTGCATGGATTGGTTGGATGGGAGGGTTGGGAGCAGCACCAGAGGTGGATGGTACTGACTTTGACCAAGGGCTTGGACTAGACAGTCTTTTAGTCCTTCTTACTCTATGATTCTTCTATTGCATAATCCAAAACCCATCAACACTGATAGGAGAATTTCCAATTAATTCCACTAGACCCAGGCTCAGTGTTTGTGTTATCTCTCAGTTTCACACACCTTGGCTGGATTTCCTGTTCTGTCATAAATTTTCATGTGAAGAAAATATTGTTTCTTCTTCTTCAACAACTAAATGCATGCATTTACCACCTGTAGCCATAATAATTTATTTTAAAGGTTCACATTTTTGTTGCCTAACTCAAGGGAGAGGTAATGTGGGATGTTTATTGTAGAATTCAGCCAACGTACTAACTACCAACATTACCCTTTCTCAAATGTAGGGGGGAAAGCAGAATGTCATCCGGAAATGAAAAGTTATTGAACCATTCCGAGTAATTCCATGGGATAAGATGTGAACACTGATTTGATATGCAGCAGCAATGGGGGACTTTTGACACCGTTTTGATTTTGACGTTTTCTCCATCACTTGCAGGCAGAGTATAGGGTTTCATTAGGAATGAGAAAAAGGACAAAACTCCAGCCGCCTAGCATCACGCGAGTTTTAAGTACGTTTGAAAAGATACAGAAGATGTATTCTTCACAAGTCAGGGGATATTCTTTCCCAGATGCAAGCCATGGCTGCATAAACTAAGTGTGCATTGTGTTTTAAAGGGGAGACTGAGCACTGTATGAACACCCAATATTTTGGTTCTCTTTCAAAAATCTGAATTGGGACTGATTTGTGTGGGTGTGCCATAAACACACACACACACACACACACACACACACACACACACACACTGATCAGCTCAACCTAATTTGTGACCAGGTAATGGATTCTCAATTGTTCCACAGCTACTAAATGCTCCAGCGCCTTCACTACAGCAGTGCTATGAGAATTGCCTACCACTTCCCCAAGGTTCCATTTTGGAACAATGCCCTGTACCCAAACTCCTCTGTCCTGCAGCCCACAATTTTAGCCTGGGTCTGAATCTCTCAGTCGTCATAATGTCATGATGCTTCTCTCGCCAGAACGCCTGACTCCAACCCTGTGATCTGTCAGAAAACCCAGACCTTGATGCTCCACATTGCTCGCCTGCCCACTGCTTTAGTACAAGGTGTATGTGTAGCTCTCCTCATGCCAAATTTCACATAAGCTTGAGGCAACAGAAAACAGAGGTAAACCATTGGCTTGAGGCAAACCATTGCTCCCTGCAGAAGTACTGTACGTACAGCTGTTCTGATCTAGCATTTTGTTGCTCTTTCTTTGCAAGCCCCTGTCTGTGTATCCGCCTTTGCGAAAACTCCACGGCTGCAACTTCTCCCCAAGCAGGTTGCTAGATCCATGTTTGTATAAAAATATGATGGAAATCATGCAGTGAGAGGGTTGCCACACATCTGGAATCCACGGGGAAGAAAGTAGCGAGAAGGGGCTGTTTTCAGTGGACAAGGAGAGGGCTGGTTAGGTTTAATCATCTTCCCTGCTTCTCCACTTCAAATTGCATCCTCTCACAACTGTTTTTGTTGTGAGAAGCAGAGGTATTTGAGGGTTTGCTTGAAGCTCCCTCAGTTAAAGAAACCTTAGTCAATTAATCATATCAGTTTTAGTCAATTAATCTATTTATTACATTTGCATACATTTGCATGTGAATAATAGCAATAGTTCTGAAGCCTGAAGCATGCTTCCTTTGGTTTTGGACGATGCACCCCTGCGTCACAACAGGCATGATCTTAAAAGAGGCATTTCCCCCTCTGTCAGAGACAAGGTGAATGCCTTTTTAAAGGCAGTGCTCTTTGAAAGGCTTCAATGATCTATTTTTAAAATATGCGGCCCAATTGATCAGTCTTTTCAGTTAACTAACAGTTTTTAATCGATTAAGACCCCAATCCTCTTGGCGTGCATGCCAGGATCCTATCCCCCAAGTCAGCGTGGACTTTCCAAGACCTCAAGGAGGGTCTTTTTCAGTCCTGCTGCCTGTAAGTGGAGATGCTAGAGATCCTCTGCATGGTCTGCACTGAACTGTACTTCCCTCGGGGAAGGTTTACCACAAGAATAGCATCCTACATAAACTAGACTCTAGTTACTAGAGCACAAAGCCTGGGGCATGAACTTTTTATCTGTGTTGTTTCTTTTCCAGCAGTCATTTTATAAGCATAATAGCACACTCAGAAGTGCATTTATGAATCAATATATGTCCAGTTTTTAATGTTGAAATGTGTGGTTTGGCAAACCCCAGCTTTACATGTATCGATTGGCAATATTTCCAGGCTCGATTGTTTGCTGCCATCTCTCCACCACTGCACAACAGTTTGCGTGCTGCAGGGAGGCCTTGACTTGGTCTTCCTGCTGAACCCTCGAAGCAAGAGCCCTGTGCACCACAGAGGATGGGTCTGCTAGAGAGAGGGGAGCCTTCGCGGCAGTCAGCTCCCTTCATTTTTTTTCTCAGCCGTTGTAAACGGGGCAGCTTCTACGGTTGCACAACTTCATCCAAGCCTTTTCACAAAAGAATCTACATCCTGTTATTTAAAAAAAAAAAAACAATGCCAGTGTTAAAAGGCAAAGATGTGGCTCTGTAAAAACACTATTAGGCTTTCTTTCAATGCTTACCAAAAGCAAGTTAGGAACAGGGCTGTATCTCAGTGAAGGCCCCATGCAGAAGGCCCCAGATTCAGTCCGCAGCAGGGCAGGAAAGGCCCCCTGTTTGAAGCCCTGGAGAACCACTGCCAGTCAGGGAAGGTAAGATGGACTAAGGGTCTAACTCAGCATAAGGCAAATGCATAAATACAAGTGTAGGGCATTTCTAGATGCAATGGTTTACGGGGCCGAGGAGAGAGAAACTGTGTGGTTCTCATTGGATTACACAGATGCTTCTGACTCACCCAACAAGTGCTCCTCTTCCAAGAGACCTGCTGTTTTCCGGCACTCAATCCACTAACCGGAATTGCTGATAAACAGCATGATTCCTAACTAAGAACTGCAACTATTGTGGATGTTTTCCTTGGGTATGGTCCTTGTGCCAGCATGACGGGCACTTATGGTACTTGAGCTGGAGTAGCACAGGGAGTATTAAAGCCGTGAGTTGGAAAGTCTCCCAGTTCAAATCTTGCCTCTTTAGGCAAGTGATGTTCTCTCAGCCTTCCGAACACAGCCAATTGTTAGGCTAATGATACTGACCTACCTGAAAGGGTTACCAAGATAGTGTATATGAAGTGTGTTGACTCAACTAAAACCTTCTTAAATATAATTTCCTCTTTCCTATAGAAAAAGGAATTGCACACTATTCATCTTGCCTTGCCTATTTATTATCCACTGGGAGCAGGTCACACCAACTCGGACTGGACCTTGTACCCTTTTGACTGGCTCTTGTTTGCACTTGTGCCTTGCATAGTAATAGGAGTTATCTGCCTTTTGCCTTACTAGGTCCTCTGGCCTCATTCTGTAATAACATTCCCCTCACGCCACCTGCTCTGTGTGGTGTGACAGCAAATGTGTGTATCTCTGTCTCTCTCTCTGCCAACTGAGGGTAGCACTTCCTGCATCTGACAAAGTGTGATCTAGCCCACCAAAAACGTATGCCATAGTCAATGTGATGGTGTTTAAGTGTAAGAGGACTCTTTGTCGTTTTTGTCTGGAAATTGTTTGACTTCATGTAGGATATCTCCCTACCTTCCAGGAAAGATTCGTGCCTGCTTCCTGGTAATCATGGATCACCAGTTTCAGGAGACGTGCTGTCCTTGGCAGTCTCTGCTGAACTGTGCAGAAGAAGTTTTCAATCTCAAATACGGTTGAATAGAATACGACGAGTTGGTGACCGACCTTTAAGAGGAAAACTGTCACAAGTGTGATGGGAGGCATATTTAACCACACTGTGTCCTGAGGCAGCATGGGCATTCAAGATGGCACCCACTAGGAGGCAGTTGCACTTTGTAGCTCCAGCAGCAAAAATGCAAACACTTGGAAAAGGGAACATAAGGAAAGCCCTGCTGGATCACACCAAAGGCCCATCTAAAGCTGTAATCCTAAACACATTTACCTGGGAGTAAGTCTCATTGAAATCGATGGATTTACTTCTGAGTAGGCATGCATAGGATTGGGCTGCTTGTCCAGCATCCTGTTTCCCATGAAGGCCCACCAGATGCCTCTGGGAAGCTCACAAGCAGGAGAGAAAGGCAGACCTCTCTCCCACCATTGCTTCCCTGCAACTGGTATTCAGAGGCATACGAATGACTGGGGATTCTGACCCTTGGAATGGATCCCAAAATGAATGGCATTCATTTTGCAGAGGCGTAACAAGGGTGGAGCGAAGGCAACCTTTGGAACCTAAGGAGTCTAAGTCCTGGAAGCCTTTGAGCTTCGTCACATACTACCTGTGTTTTGCACAGAGGGGAAACAAGGGTGGAGCAGAGGCAAGTAGTTCTGTAAGACTCTGTTACACTGGAGTCAGCGGCCCCTCCCCCTTGCTGTTGGAGCCATTCTGGCAGCAAAGGCAACACGCAGGACACTCCCCTGTTGCTGCTGGAATGGCTCCAACAGCAAGGGGGGGGGCCTCTGACTCCAGTGTAACAGAGTCTTACAGAACTACTTGCCTCTGCTCCACCCTTGTTTCCCCTCTGTGCAAAACACAGGTAGTACGTGACGAAGCTCAAAGGATTCCAGGACTTAGACTCCTTAGGTTCCAAAGAAACACTCCCAGGTAAAATAGATATATGTTTATTTGTTTAGGCTATGCAAAAGCATAGTAGAATACTTAAAAGTTACATGCAGCATTAGCTGCAACAGAAAAGGCATAACACTTCAGATACAGAGATACAAACTCAAAATAATAAAGGAATAACTCCTCAGCTAATACATGTGTCCCTAACACTCACCAAGATGAGAAAGGATTGTCAGCCATCCCAGCGAGGATGGTCCAGGGCTGACTCGCCCGGTGTCAGAGGGCTAAAGCCAGGCCATAGGAGTAACAGACAGGAAGACTGTCTCCAACAAAGTCATGTCAAGGGCCGGCCGCCGTATCCTATCGAGTTCCCGGGCTGCCCCGGGGCAGCCCGGAAACAACGTGGGAGAAGGGGATGATCGTCTCCTTTCTCCGTGTAAGCAGCAGGAGGTCCTATGGGCCTCCTCGAATGTGTGCGAGCTCTAGAGCTTGCGCACATTACCGCCAACACAGCCGGTGTATCTGGGGTCTGGAGGGAGCTCAGGATACCGGGGATCTCGCCCCTGCCCCGACGGGCGTAAGTCTTACCTGTTCCGGCCGGCACAGGGCCAGGGAGACAGTGGAGTGAGCAGCGCCAGCCACAGTGCCGGCGCTGCTTGCTCACAGGGTGTCACGCAAGTGCTGCTGCCCCGGCACCATATCTACACAGGATTGCGCCGTGAATAGAGTAGGGAAAAAATGTAAGAAATAAAAATACATGGGGTTGTGAAACAACCATTTTTTAAGAGGGTTCCATTTATTTCGAGTTTAAGACTGTGTAGAATTTAAAAACAAAATCAAAGTCTCAATGTTTCACCCTCACTGTGTAGGGTATCTTCAGGATAATACAGGTGGGCCCCCATATCCACGGATCTGCTATGCACGGTTTCAGTTATCCACGGATTGCGGGGAAACCCCCCCCCCAGGCTTTTACTTTTTCCCCAGTAAGCTTTGTTTCTTCCTTAAACAAACAGGAGAAGCAGCCTCTGGCTGCTTATTGCAAGCAAGTAGAACAAGACTAAGTCCTAGAGTTAACAGAAACCTTGCAGAGCCTCTCTAGGACTCAGTCTTGTTCTACTTGCCTGCAATGGAGGCTGCTTCTCTGTTTGTTTTAAGGAAGAAACAAATCTTGCTGAAAGAAAAATAAGAGCGGGGGGGCACGCATGCCTGCCTGCAGGGTAGGCAGGGCGAGGGGCCCTCAGGAAACCATGGAGGGGGTGTTTGCTCCTATCCGTGGTTTCAACTATCCATGGAGGAGCCTGGAACATATCCCCAGCGGATATGGGGGGAGTACTGTAGATGGTTTCGATCTGGAGGTTGGATTTCAGTTAGTGAGGAGTACAGGCTGATTGGATTGCAGTTTTATTATTATTATTTTTAATTAAAGTCAGTGTATTCATACAGAATCTATCTCTGTAGTTTGTTCCATAGTTCCAAAAAACCATATTTTTTTTACTTGCACACAATTAATCCCTAATTTCGAGTAGAGACGAGCATATGGGACCATTTTATCATTCATGGTGGCCTTGTAAAGTGCCACAAAAATACTGGATAGGAATTAAGAAAAGAATATTTGAAATTGCAGGATATAAAGTTGCATTAATACCCGAATTATTTTTACTCACTTATGCTAATGCTGTGAAAAAGGACATCAGGGAAATGGAGTCATAAATGACAACTGCAAAGGATATTTGCAGGCAGAGTATCAGAAGCTGAACTTCATATCAATTGACTATATGTTATAATTATTATTATTGTTTAATTAACAGCTATAATTAAAATAAAATTAACAGCCCAATCCTATCCCTTGCCAGTCCATAGCATGTAGGGCCGCCAACAGAGTGTGTGCTGTATGCTATGGTGAGGCGACCAGATGGCCATATTTTATACTTACCTTTCCATAGACTGCCTGGCCCTCAATGTGTCTCCTCTGACCCACGCCAGCCCTTTTGCTGATGTAAGTCCGACGGAAGGCAGGGGCAGGTCCAGGCTGGGAAAGGGGGATAGAATCTGGCACATGCTGCTGCCTCTGAGATCCCCCCTCCCAATCCTGAACAACCCCCAATTTCTTCCTCTAGCTGCCTACGGCCCACTCCCGCTGCCACCGTATCTGCTCCAGTCCAGTCTGGGTGGGCCATTGACAGGCACAGAGCATCCAGCCATTTGTACCAGCATCTCCAGAGCGCCTGACAGCAGTGTGCCTTTCATACCACCAAAACTGGACTTACAGCAGCGTATTGTGGGATCTGCTGCCGTAGGCCCAGGACACGTTTGGGCTGTAACTTATATTCCTGCTAGAGAGGGGAAGCAAGATCACAGTCTTTTGTTTTTGAAAAGTGGCATTTGTTTGTGTCATATTGGAATAGAAAGACTGGCACAAATACTGACGGAAACAATATGTGTGCAATGCCATAAACATTTTAACATATAGTAGTTTAAAGTAAGACAAATATGTTTAAGATAAATCTAATGTATTAGTAAATGTATGTTAATCTGACCCATTGCCAATGGACCAGTGGTTAATTTTATGGAGTTTTCCTTTTTTCTTTATTCTCCTATACTAGATAGGCTATCCTTATTTTTCTTAGACACTATTGAGGTAACAATATATGTAAGGTGATCAAATAAGTCCAAGCTATGTGAGGTAAATATTTTAATATAAGCACTGTTTGAATATAGACATATATACAATACATATATATTGTTAGTTGCTAATCAACAATCTTACAGAGCAACCCTATACCTCAGAAATGCTGTTCTGTACTGTGTAGGATATGGTGTACACCCTCTGACACCTGCACAATTGCAGCTGCACCAGTGGCAACCAAGCCCCACAGTCATCACCCAGTTCCACCAGTGGATGCCTCACAGACATTGGCCACCTCCAGCACAACGTCAGCCAGCGTAAACTCCACAATGGAGAGGAAACATTGGCAGGATGGAGAGGAGCAGGCATATGCCATATCCTGAACCCCCGTCAGATGATGAGTACACTCCAAACATTGGCACAAGACTACGCCAACATCACAGCTGGCATAGGAACCAAGAAAGAACCCATAGAAAACAAAGAGGAGGGGGAAAACACCAGGAATGGTCAACTTCTCCCACCCACCTTTGCCCCATGCTGCAGAGCATAGGATACAGACTACACTCTGCAGTCAATCAGAATATGCGCACGCATGCACACACACGCACACACGCAAGTACTAGTTCCCTGCCAGGGAGACCAGAGTTAGATGAACAGGATGCATGGCATGGAGCTGTACCTCTGTGGCCTCCTGTCATGCAAACTTAGAGCATACACTCATGGGAACTGTGGTGATGGGAACCATGGAGAAAGTGTGTTTTACACTCCAAGGGAGCAAGCTGGCCAGTGTCATTCCCATTTCTCTTTCTGCTTTTGTCTTAATAAACTCTTGTTGTTTTTACAAGACACTTGTTTGCTTCTTTCGGACCAGAGCTAAGAATTGAGGCCCCTCATCCCTTACACATTGCTCAGGGCTAACACTCCAAAGGGCAAGTATGGGTGCTAAGGAGTTGGGGTTGGTCTAGTCAGTGGGCTTGGCTTCCTGGGTCACTCCTCTGGCAACCAGTTCCTGAGTTGAGGGAACCTTGGCAAGTGACAAGCTGGGAGGGAGGGTGAGGAAGGGCATCCCCATTTTCCTGGACTGGTGGCAGCGTCTACGTTTTTGTTCAGGTGGCTTTTTTGTTCAGGTACTGAGGGTGCATGGGAAGGTGAAGTGCATGGACCACAGGCCTTGCTTCTCCCACCTCATCAGTGTGCTGGGTGGCTGCAGTGGCGGTGGCTGCAGTGGCTTCACTGGATTGCCACTCCCACCTCATCAGTGCGCTGGGTGGCTGCAGTGGCGGTGGCTGCAGTGGCTTCACTGGATTGCCCAGGGGTACCAGTGGGTGGTGCAGTGGGTTAAACCGCTGAACCATGAGCTGTCGATCGAAAGGTCGGCAGTTCGAATCCGCGACGGGGTGAGCTCTCGTTGCTTGGCCAGCTCCTGCCAACCTAGCAGTTCCAAAGCATGTCAATGCGAGTAGATAAATAGGTACTGCTTGCGGGAAGGTAAACAGCGCTCCGTGTTCCAGCCGCATGCTACGTGCTGCGGCAAGGAGAGTCATGCCGGCCACATGACCATGGAGGCGTCTTCGGACAACGCTGGCTCTTTGGCTTTGAAATGGGGATGAGGACCACACCTTAGAGTCGGACATGACTGGACTTAATTGTCAGGGGTCCCCTTTACCTTTACCTACTTAAAAATTAGACATACATCTACACACACACACACACACACACACACACACACACACACAAGTATGCATGAACAGGCCCTCTGACATGAGTGTAGCCATCCCAGAATCACAGGTGCTGTGCTGTGTGCCTCTGGTCTCTTTTTCAGTTAGCAAGGTGAGAAATTGTGCAGGATTAGTGTGATCTGTGGGTGGTTTGCAATACATGCCTAGCTATCAATTTGTCCACCCAAGCGGAACAGAAAGACTTCAGATACAACTGTAGTAGTCCCACCCTGTTCATACATTTGATAACCTTTATTCCCCTGTGCACAAGAACAAAGGGTGGAGTATGCGTACTGTCACTTGTTGCCGATGTAGGTGGGTGTAGCTATTTGAGTTTCATGGAACAAATGGCATTGAGACAATACAATCTTTTCTTTCTTTTTCTTCTGGTTTTGTAACACTGTTTACCCAACATGCTCCTATTGTTGCAGCTTTTGTAACAGATAACGTCCTCGCTTTTTGCTGATAAAGCATGAGATTTTCTTTTCATATAAGAGAAATGGTGCGCTGCTTCTATCCAATGATTACGGCTTTCCACAAATGCACTGAAAAGGTATTTGGGGACTCTGAGAACACTATTAAAATGTAGTTAGCAACACAAGATATGACCAATCTGTCCAAAGGACAGAACTGGTTATTACAATTGGCAGGCTCCTTCTGCAACGACTCCTATTAAGAGATGGAACATCGGTGGACACAGAAGCCATGTTCCTGACCAATTTCCCATTGAGTTAGAAATGAAATTTGAAGCGGAAGAGGGGGAAAACGGCATCCACAATTGTGACCCTTTTGCTCACTTCCTCGGAGGAGAAGCTCATGCATTTTAATGCCAGGAGGCACTATTTCTCTCACCCATTTTGCCCTTTTGCGTATCTTGAGCCACAGATTCTTACTCAGCAATTTCTACATCAGTTCCTCGCTGAACAGAAGCCATTAGAATGACAACCAGCCATAGTTCAAAGATTCTGGGTAGCGGAAAAATCCATTCTCTCTCTCTCTCTCTCCGTAAAAGCTACTCTGCATTTTTCCCTGCCGTTAATTAACCTCGGAATTTTTTGAAATAAATATGTCTGGGGTGACTGTTTCCCTTCCACTTTTCAGCCAAATCATTCACTCCTTTGCTTCCCATGCCAGATTTTGACAGCCTAAAGGTAGACTCAGGTGCCCACCTCAATCTCTGGAAAAGTCATTGAAACCGTCCTGCTAATGAATCTTCAGCCAGAATATTCCATAGAGAGTATATATTGAACATATTGGATTTGTTTCATGCTTAAAATGAAGATTGTTTTCACTCCTTAAAAACAAGTCTAACTTTCTGCAACTCAATTTTCCCTCCTAAAGGCCCAGCACTTAATTGTGTTACTTATTTATTTACTAATAATTGTTTTTTTTACTACAGCTGTTAGCCAAGAGTGGTTCCCAAAAGAGATATATATTAGGGATATATCGAGGTGCTTATGGTGGTCTCTACTGGCCTCCAGTAGTTGATGGCTACTGGTCCAGGATTTGGGCTCTTCCTTAAAGAGAGGAGGTGGAAGAGGCTGCTTATGGATCTGTTCAGGGGCTGGCCATTCTATAGAGACACCCCCTCTGATTACACTGGTCTACAAAAACACACACACACACACACACACACACACACACATTTTTTTCTGGTCTGGACTTTTGCAGCTGTTTTAGACTAATTTCAGGGTGCTAATTCCAAATCTGGCATCAGTTTTTGTCTATCACATCTCGTTTTTATGCTATCGGCATACTACATTTTCATTGATTTTACCCGAAATTAACTCTTCGTCACTTATGACTGCAAGATCATTGCATATCTCTCTCTCTCTCTCTCCCTCTCCCTCTCCCTCTCTCTCTCTCTTTCACACACACACACACACACACACACACACGAGTTAAATAAGACATTTTTCACATTTAAAATTGTGTTAGTACTTTTTTACTCAACGATTAATTACCTAATTAATTAATTGATTAATCCAATTAATTAGCAGTTAATTAGCAGGGGGAACTTCAGAAAATTGGACCGTGATAAGGGGGAACCTGGTCAACACACCTCTTCTAGCATAAGGTATTCCAATGGTTTTAAGGTAATTTTGGGGCGCTGATTCCAAATCTGGCATCAGGTTTGGCATCATGAAAATGGGGTATGCCGATAGCATAAAAACGAGATGTGATAGAGCAAATCTGAGATCAGATTTGGAATCAGCACCCTGAAATTAGTCTAAAACAGCTGCAAAAGTCCAGGTCAGAAAAAAATGTTGTAGACCAGTTGCTGTTTTTCATTGATTTTATCAAATGCAATATTTGATATCTCAAAAACCTGATGTGATAGACCAGGGGTGCACAACTTGGAAGTAGGTAGGGGCCAAAATGAATACACTAAACTTCTTCGGGGCCGCACGGGGGGGGCATGTCAAGGAACCGTGATGTCACTTCCTCAGGAAGTGACATCACGGGGTGTGTCCATGAGCCGGAAAATATCCAGAAAAGCAACATATTAATAAATAAATAAAGATATTTACAGAATTAAAAATTCGGATTTGCCCTCCCGCCGCGAATCCGAGCCTCCTCCTCACATGGAGCAGCGCCAGCGCCAACGGGACAAGCCCCAAAACCTCTGCGCCCGTTGGCACACAAGAGGAGACGTGGCTCTTCTAGCTCCTGGCCAAATGCCAGGAGATTCCAGCTGATTGGCGGCGTTCAAATGCCGCAACGGCCTCAAAGCCTCCGGGCCAATGGGATCGCAAGGCTCAGTGACTTCGTCCTTCTCGCTCGGCGACCTGAGCAAGAAGGCTGCACAGCTACGCGGCTGGAGCGAAGACATCGGAGATCCCTCGGTGCTCTCTTCGTAAGCAACACGCACCAAGGGATCCCCAATTTCTTCGGGGGCCACCGGAAATCCTTCGGAGGGCCGCAAGCGGCCCTGGGGCCGCATGTTGTGCACCCCTGTGATAGACAAAAACTGATGCCAGATTTGGAATCAGCGCTTCAAAATTACCTTAAAACCATTGGAATACCTTATGTCAGAAAAAGTGTGTTGACCAGTGTTATCAGACCTGTATGGCATAGTTATAGCTGTATCCAGTAATAGATAGGTTTTCACCAGTTATGTGAACTTAATATGACTTACAGCCCAATCCTAACCAACTTTCCAGCGCCGATGCAGCTGTGCCAACGGGGCACATGCTGTATCCTGCGGTGGGGGGGGCAGTCACAGAAGCCTCCTCAAGGTAAGGAAATGTTTGTCCCCTTACCTCGGGGCTTCACTGTGGCTGCATCGGTGCTGGAAAGCTGGTTAGGATTGGGCTGTAAATAACCCATAATGTGAAGCAGAATCATTGTGGAGTGAAATCCCAAGGTCACCCAAGGAAAGCGTCAACTCTTGAGCAGCAATTCAGCTTCACTTATGCTAACCTTCAGTTTGGTTGTTTTCTGCAGTGTTTGGCTTTTTTTGCGGCTAGATGCAAAATTAAATTATTGGATGCTGTACTATCTGCTACTTGCATTTGTCCTATAAAGCACTGGGAGAAGGACATTGCTCTGTCAGTGGACTGATTCTGTCTAGCAAATCACCTATGAGAGAACAATTTTTAAAACGTTTTTGTAAAAATATTTATCTCAGAATTATGTTAGAGCAACCAGTGTCCGCTCTGAAACTATATTATCCTATGCATGTCAACTCAGAAGTAAGCCCCACTGAATTCAATAGGACTTACTCTCAGGTAAGCACGCATACGATTGCAGCCTGACAATCTATTTGCCATCCTAGTTTGCCTGCTCTCGATTGGGGAGGGCATGTAGAAAAGGTTTCTATAATAACATAGTGCCCGTTTTTAACACCTCTTTTGTTTATGCTATGTGAACTGTTTTTAATTCTTGCAATTACAATACAGTTGCAGTCAAAGTGTATTGCAAAGCTCTTCTATGCGTGTAGTACTTCAAAACACACCAGTATTGGAAGCAGAGTGTTCACAAAGAACGAGCTGTTTCCCACATGGGTCTGGCTTGGAGACAGCACACTGGGGCCTCACGCTGGCTTATTACTCAACACTCATGTTCCCACTGTTGTTCTTTGCTCCCAGGAACAGTCCTGCTGACAAGATGAGTGGCTGTTCAGCCAGTGCCCCTTGGTGGGCTCCAAAGAATCATTTGCAAAACCACTGGAGTACAACATGCTGCTTTTCCACCTCCAAAGGGCAGCAGCAGCCTTCATCTCTCTGTGAACTGAAAGGAGAGTTGATCCAGATCTAAACCCACAGACTCCCTTTAAGCTAGCCTTAGCAATTCAGCTTTTCCTTTTTGTTTCGGAAAACAACAACAACAGTTGACCGTAGGTAATAGCTACTTGATCCCTCTCAGTTAGCGAGACTTGGAGCTGCTTGATCTTCATCTACTCCACAACTGTGTCGCCTATAAAAACTCACACCAGGATAGTCTGGCTGCCAAAGACGAACAGCGTGAGCCTGTGCATGTTTACACAGAGGTAAGTCCTATTGTATTCAATGGTGCTTACTCTCAGATAAATGTGTATAGGATTGCAGCCTGATTCACACTATCGTCTCAATGAAGGAACGTGTGTAATCAGTCAAGCCCTCTTTGAATTGAATTGACTTAATCCCGCCCCCGAAGCCTGCATAGACTGTAAAGACAGGAGATCTCTTAGACTTGACCCCATGCTCAGCCAGTCTCAGGCACAACACCCAGTGAAATACTTCACTGCACCAGTTCTGTTCCGTGTTATCTGGGGGTGACTGACTGCTCTTCCCTGAAGCTGTCAGGAGCAGTAGGGAAAATGCCCATCTGTCCGCTTAGGGAAGAGTAGTCATCAGTAGAGAGCTAGAAGCAGAGCTGTTGTGATAAGCTACTTCCAGGAGTATGGCGCAAGGAAAGGGGGGGGGGGACACAGTGTCTAGCCATCATCGCTGACTTGTGCCACCAGGGAATACTTCCTGAAATCCTGTTTCAAGTCCCAGTACAGGGACTGAATGAGTGTGTGTCCTCATTCAGACAGCAGCAAGTCATTTGGCTATAATAGAGCTAACTCCCAGGAATATGCTTGATATTTGTTATCCAAACATTTACATTGTCACCTATTATCTGAAGCTGATAATTAAAACTAGGGATATGAAAATCCCATAGAAACAGCGTGTCTAAAATGCAATGTGTCCAAAGCAATGGGGACAACACATCTGGGAGCTCGGTGGGCAGGGAGGGCAGAGGGGGAGGATCAGCACGGCACATGGCAGGATTTAAAAGCCCAGTCACAGGCTAATGATAGGGAGGACGGAAACAGCCGGGTGCAGGGTAGAGGGTGTTCAGTGGGTGGTTACCCAAAGGTAGGGAGCCTCCTACCAAGCCCTGTGATGCCAATGAAGTCTGCACTGTGAAAGGGGACCTGGGTGCAGCTTAATCCCCTCCCCACAATACGCTGAAGCTGAGGGTAGGAAAAAGGCAACCCCATCGCTTCGCACTCCTGACGTGTGATGTCGCTCCAAAACTCTGGGCCTCACTCATACATCTATTTCAAAACACTATCGTTTTTCCCTTGAATTCGACTTGTAGTGCAATTTGTCCACAGTTTAATGAAAACAAAACAAATACTGTACAGTACTTTAATACTGAATCTGCAGAACAAGAGCGTTACATGGATATTTCTGACAAACCACGCCATCCAGGTAAGCCAGGGGAAGGAGGCTACCATGGAGAGGGATGACGCCTCAACCAGGATTGCTGCATCTCCTCCAGCCCCCTCTAATCCCTCCTCCAAGGTGAAAGAAAGGTGTGCAGAGAGAAAGGTGGTCACAGAGTGTCTCCTCTCACTCCCTCTCTCTCCTCCCATTGCAACATGGAGAAATGGTGTTGTTGTTGTTGTTTCAGCCTTAGTACCTGTCCTTCCAGGGAACAGTCAGGGTTGATTTCATTTAGGATTGACTGATTTGATCTCCTAGCAGTCCAAGGGACTCTCAGGAGTCTTCTCCAGCACCACAGTTCGAAAGCATCTATTCTTTGGCGCTCAGCCTTCCTTATGGTCCAACTCTCGCAACCATACATTGCTGCCACCTTGAAATGGTGTACAGTATTCTAAATGAAATCAACCCTGACTGTTCTCTGGAAGGACAGGTACTGAGGCTGAAACTCAAATATTTTGGCCACCTAATGCGAAGAGATGACTCTCTGGAGAAGACTCTGATGCTGGGAAAGATTGAAGGCAAAAGGAGAAGGGGAAGGCAAAGGATGAGATGGTTAGACAGCATCACCGATGCAACGAACATGAAAATGAGCGAACTCAGGAAGATAGTGGAGGACAGGAAGGCCTGGCGGGATATGGTTCATGGGATCACGAAGAGTCGGACACGACTTAACGACTGAACAACAACAACAACAACTAGCTTAACAACTTTTCCTATCCCATAAACAAAGGACACTAACAGCACAATCCTGTATAACGTTGCAACGGTGTAACAGTAGATACACCGGTGTAAGTGCACTTACACCAGTGCATCTGCTGTTACACCGGTGCAAAGTTACACAGGATTGTGCTGTCAGGCTGAAATCCTACCCATACTTACCTGGGAGTAAACCCCATTGGCTATAATGGGACTTACTTCTGAGTAGACATGCATAGGATTGGGCTCTAAGAGCCCAATTCTATCCTTTCCCCCTCCCTGCTGGTGCAACCACACCAAAAATAGGTGTGCTGTATCCAATGGGGGGAGCCAGTGGGTGGCGCAGTGGGTTAAACCACTGAACCATGAGCTGTCGATCGAAAGGTCGGCAGTTCGAATCCGTGCGACAGCTCCTGCCAACCTAGCAGTTCAAAAGCAAGAAATTGCAAGTAGATTAATAGGAACCGCGTCAGCGGGATGGTAACAGCGTTCCATGCGCCTCGGTGTTGAGTCATGCCGGCCACATGACCATGGAAACGTCTTCGGACAGCGCTGGCTCTTTGGCTTTGAAACGGAGATGAGCACCGCTCCCTAGAGTCGGACACGACTGGACTTAATTGTCAAGGGATACCTTTACCTTTACTATCCAATGGGGGAGGGAGACTTCAGAGGGGAAAGGGGATTTCCCCTTTCTCCTGTGTAAGCCTCCCGTTCTGCAATAGGTCTCCTCGGACCTTTGCCAGCAATTTCTCTAGTGCACATCTGAGGAGAGAAACGGGGCAGGGAGGCTACAGAAAAGGGGATAGGGTCCAGCACATGCCATCACTGCCAGATCCACCCCCTCCCACAGCCTACCCATCCCCATTCCTCCCCTTACCCTCTCAGTTTCGTCCCGCACCACCCCTGTTCCAACTTCCACCCTCCTCCCACCCCTCCCGCCTTCCCTGCCATCTTCCATGCCTTGGTGGGCCTCTGTAGGTCCGGCAACACACACAGGAAGGCCCAGGTCTGTTTTTTTACAGTCTTTTTTGGCAGCAAGCACTGGCGGAACATGTGTTCTGCCAGCCCTCACAGCCTATAGGATTGGGCTGTCGCTCAAGAACTGCTAATGATGACTTAGCACACTGGACCATCTGTTGCAGTTGCTCTCTCTTCCATTGCTAAGTAGTATTTAATGCATGAATTCATTACATTTCTATCCCATTTTTCTTCCCTCAAGACAGCATAAATGAAGATTCCCAGTTGTCCTCTCCAGGCACTGACCAGACCCAGTCCTGCTTAGCGTTAGCAAGGTGGTGGCTGTATCATGAGCCTTCAGACCATGCCCATGTACTATTCCCACATTTCTCCAGTCTCTCCATATGCTATCAGGGAGCATATTATGACATGCACAGAAGCAAGGATGTCGCAACGTACTCTGCTATGCTATCATGAACATCCAGCAGGAGCCTCCAGCAGGAGCTGTCCCAAACAGGAAACTAGCAGTGGGCAAGCTTCCCTGGGCTTAATTTGGCATGAGCTTACCTAAAACAAGCTGTAAGTTCCTGTAGCCTATTCACCCATGCTGTCACTTCCTGCTCTGAGTGCTGCTCCTGGTGGTGAGTAGCCTGACCATAGCTGGTGGTTGTTGTCGTTCAGTCGTTAAGTCGTGTCCGACCCTTCGTGATCCCATGAACCATATCCCACCAGGCCTTCCTGTCCTCCACTTTGCACTGCCTCCCTCTGATTTTTAAGCAATATTGAACACCATCTCTACCAGTTGGGGAGTGGGTGACATGCTTGCACATCCCCTTGTCACCATTTTCATGGCGGCAACAATGCTGACCTCTGTCATCACCATTCCCTGCCCTAGCTGACAGCTCCTGCTCAGACCAAACATGCTGTTCCATGGGAAAACACATCCATGAGTCACATCATGGGAGGTGGGACCACACATTCACCGCAATCCAGGACATTCTTTGTGACAAAAGACACACTATTCTCTCTTCCATTGCTAATCATTCTCCAGCAGACTTCCTGCGTTTGCATGTATCCCTGCAGCACTTGCCAGCTGAAAGGGGTGGGAGGTTCCCCTGAGGGTTTGTTCTTCTGAGGGCAGTAAATTAGCGGCGTAGCTAGAGGGGGCGGCGCTGTATGTAGCACAAGATGCTGCAACACGTGCGTGCCATCAGAGCCATTCTGGGGAGCTGTGTATTGCAGTCGCTCCCCGGAATGGCTACAATGGCAAGTGGGAGGGGCCGTCTGTTGCAGCGTCTTGTGCTACGTACAGCACCATTGCCCCAGCCGCCACAATGGGGCTACTTGGTCTTTGTCGGCTCTTTAGCCAGCAAACTAAGCAGCCCCGTGTCAGCAGAAAGGGCCTGGGAGGGGGGGATGCGGCATCCTCAATCCATCCTCCCTCCTGGGCCCAATCCGCTCACATCCCTTCCCACTCCATTATGCTTCCTCCTGCCCCCCCCCTGCCTTCCCCTAGCCCCTGCGCTGCTCGCTTACCGGTTCCACGGTGTAGTCCACTGGGTTCTTCAGTACCAGTGCCGCCTATGTGCCTTAGTGGTGCTGTGCCCGCCTAAGCCTTCAATAGAATTGTGCCGTTACAGTACAGTCCTGTGCGTGTCTATTCAGAAAGAAATCCCAATGAGTTCAATAGGACTTACTCCTATTGTAAGTGTGTATGGGACTGCAGCTTTAGAAATGCTTAAATTTGGATGGATTATGCCGTACGCAATTAGTTTTACTCCATGTAATCTAACCAACCATGAAGCAGAAGGCATTTGGGCAACTTTGAATCAGGATCTATCTAATGAAAAAGAGTTGGTTGTTTATGTCCCAAACAGAATTTCTCATATCTAATATATCTTTCATAGACAATTTTTTTTCCATCTTGCCTTTTATATAAAGAAAGCAAAAGAAAACGAGAAGCAAACAGGTCAATCCAGTTAAATTAAAATATGAGGATGTAAGATGTGATCTCTTGGCATACTTTTAAAGGGAAATTCTTTGGAAATCTGTGATTCTTACTATAAGGCAAACATATTAAGGAAAGGGGTCCTGTTTCCAATGAAATCAATGTGACAACAATGAGTAAAATCACATATTTTAGCTTAATTGGATTGTTTGTTGGATTACTGATGCCACACTTGGCTTCCATCTTTGAAAATCTGTGTTAAAAATCCTGCACTGCAGCATAGTACAATGGGGACAAAACAGATGATGTGGGGGATCTGTAACCAGACTGCCTAATGCTTTCATTTTTACCTGACAGCAACCAGAGAAAGCTCCACATTTGATCTGAATTTAACCCTTTCTTCCCTGCCATTTTCTTAATGTAAATTACATGCCCTCTCCCCACAGCTACTATTAGCACTGCAGTGGAAAAATTCTGCATGTTTTCTGATGCACAGTCAATAGCAGACTAGGGACAAGATTGACACCAGAAATTGGCATGGGGAGAGTATTAAAAAAAAAACCTTCACCTAATGCCTCCAGAGTCCACCATGATCAGATTCAGTGCCTCTCCTTCCCACTGCTATCAGATAAAAATTAGAAATTTGCAAAATCCAATCACAGTTCAACAGATTCTGCTTTGGCCCCATCGTTTTCACAGCACAGACACAAATAATAATAATAATTAAAAACATCACACAGGTTCACATGCACCTTCCAAAAATGCAATTTGGGGGAGAAAAAGAAGTGAAAAGAAGGCAGGAAAAAATGTCAATCAGTGTATCATGGTCTCTAGCAATACTGCTGGAAAATGTTGTGAAATTAAGCTGAAGTTGAAAAAGGTTTTATATATTGATATAAATGCGTCACTTCTCAAGCTCTCCATAGAATCATGAGTCAGATAATTATTGTACAACATGAGGGCATTTTCCTAGTTTCTATTTGCTTTGGAATAGGCTGCCCTAACTGGTTTCCGAAAATGACTAGTTTTCATGTTGTACACGGCAATTAGACACCTTATATGTTATCTTTCATTCTCAAGACCCAGAATTAACTTTTAAAATAATAATGTACAATTAAAGGGATCCTGAGCAGTTGGGTGCTGTCCACACATTGGTATTATGAACCTATAAATTTAACATCTACAGTATATCAGCTTGGGAAGAAAAAAGTACCCAAAAAAGTACCCACTTCTTATAGTACCCAAAAATATGAGTAATTTTTTCTGCACAAGCCCTGTTGAAATACATGTAACTTCTAGAAGTACACCAATGTGCTTCCCTATGTCCCCCCATTTCTTAAAAGAAGTGTTGTTCATGAAGAGTTGCTGAGCAAACCCACCATCAGTGCAAATCTATGCAAGTCTAGTCAGAAATAAGTCCCACTATATTTAGTGGGGCTTACTCTCAGGTAAGTGTTCATAAGATTGCAGCCTGTGAGTGGCAAAAGGTTCTCTTCAGAAGACCTGTATTCAGCAAAACGCCTGCTAATACTTGATATCACTGAGAGAGGGGAATTTCTTTGTCCAAGGTGGAAAGATCTATCGATTATGTATGTATGTATGATAAATCCTGCAGAATAATCTTGGGAAGCTCCTACCAGAATGATCTTCAAGGCAATGCACCAACAGAAGTTCCTTTTTGAAAATGACCGTATATACTGTACAGTATTTATTATTTTGAAGGTATAAGGTAATTTACAATTGACATTTAAAGCAATACATTTGGCCAGAAAAAAAAATGAATTAAAGTACCCTGTCATAGCATGCCAAAGAGATCTGAAACCAACTTGCAAGTCTCTTTTCTCCTCCTCCTCCTCCTCCTCCTCCTCCTCCTCCCAAGGCAGTTGTTCTGTCCACTGTGAGGAGGGAAGGGCACAGAATCTCTATAACTCTTCAAGTCCTGTTTTGCATCAGAAAATACTAAAATGAGAAGTCACAGAGTCGAGAGGGGCCAAAATGCCACAAAAGAGAAAGAAATGTATTTTTTATAAAAGTAACCTCTTGTTAGCATGTTCTGTTACTGTATATGCGAAATAGTTGCTGTAGTGGTAGACACTGCTAAATAGACAATTTACATGTTTTCTGCTTTGTTCAATGTGAAGCGGAAGTCGAAAGGTATTTGTGGGTTTGGGGGTAAAGAATTTCCTCCTCGAGGACTTTTTGAAAGACAGGAGACCGTTTACATGAGGCAGCAGAGAGAGCTGAGTTGCTGGTCTTCCCTGAGTGTTAATGGTTAAAATGCTGCTCTTGATCTCAGGAGACTGGGATTAATATCCTTTTCACCATAGGCTGTTGAATGGCTCTGGGCAAATCCAATTAGTCTTTGTTCCTCAGTTCACCATCTGTAAAATGGAGATAATAGTACTCACCTACTTCACAAAGGTGCTGTGAGGATAAATATCTGGAAGCCTGGGAGACATTCAGATACCACAAAGACTGGCAAAATATAAATGTCAGGTGGACAATCCGTCCAAACAAACAAACAAAAAAGAGAGGCTTCTAATCGAGAGAGAGAGAGAGAGAGAGAGAGAGAGAGAGAGAGAGAGAGAGAGAGAGAGAGAGAGAGCGCTGAAGGACAGTGAAGTGAGCCTCTCTGATTTATCAACATAAGAAACCTGCTTTCTTCATGGGTCACATTTAAGACATGGGGATCTACAGTTTTAATATAGGAGAACACTGCTTACGAAAGAATAGGCCCTTTTGATTACTTTTTCAGTTCCCAGAGCAGCAAAATCATGAGGGGCATTATAAGCTGGAAGAGGCAGCGCCCAAGGAAATGAAAAACATATTAGAATTGTTATTATCATGCTTACAATAGAAGTGGTGCAAAGCAAATAAGGGGCCTGGGAGGGCTTTCCTTCCTCCACCCCTCCCCTATCTGGCATTATATCTTTTGAACAAAACCAACGTGTAGACAACAGAAGCTGCTGCCTCTAATAACAAAAATGCTGCCTGAAATGAAATTCTTGACATTCCAATCACTCTCCTTATGTCGCAAAGCCATTTTTCATATAAAATGCATTTTGGAGGTGGCTCTAATGAATGTTTTACACTGACTCATCTACTATATTTTCACAGTGAAGGGAGCATTTAAATAGCCGTAAAAATGGTGCCATTTTAGAGAGATTCCTGGGGAGAGAAGAAAAAAAGATCCACCCAAGTCAGACTGATTGGAAAGAGCAGAGACGACTTGTTATCATAAGGGACGCTGTCATGTATCTAGAGTGCAGTACAGCTGCAGTGGGCTGAGGGTACCTACATCACAGGCTTCAGCTGGACAGACATCACCAGGAAACCTGGGAACGTACGCAGCAGATCGATGTGTGAGTAGTATGGAGGGGTCCAGGGACATCTCAGCACTCTCACCAGGATTCATTCAGGAAAGCCTCGGTGGTTAAGCTGATATAAAGCGGATGGATGTTTTTAGTCCAGATATGTCCAAAGAGCTTCAGACCTCCGTTAATTCATCCCATCATCATTTGGAAGGTGGGTTCTAAAAGAAAGATTATCCAGTCCACTTGTGAGTGGGTGAGAAATGACCCTCATTCATTCCCTTCACCTTGCTACAGCACTTGTTCATTCTCTTTTAGGAGAATTCGACTAAGAGTTGTTGTTTTATTGCTGCAGACCACGAACAGAGAGTTTCCCCCTTTAAAAATAAATAAATGATTAAAAACTAAACTGCAAGAATTACCCATCAGGAATCCTGCTCCTGAAAGGTTTTCTGTTTTAATTTTCATGAACACGCATTGTCATATAATCCTGCTCCAAATTACTGAATCCCATTTCAGAGAGGGGGTGAGAAAAGAAAAGAGAGAGAAGCTCCATTAGCCGGAAATTTCATTATACACTTTGAAAGATACACTTTGACACTTTGACAGTGTAAAAGAAAAATACCATCCCATCATTACAACTTTTTAACACAAGATAAAGTTTGTTGAGAAAGTATGTTAAACCCAAAATATGTACATTAAACTGCCAAATTTGACCCCTTGATAATGAAGACAACTATTTCATACATTTTATTTGGCCATGTCTGAAAATATATCAAGGCTGAAGAAATTACTAGATTCGTGTTCTATTAGAGAAAAAGGAGAATGCAGTATGAATGATGGCTATTCACATTTATATACTCTATTTCTGTATTTATATATACTGCCTTTCTTCATCATCAGATTTCTCATCAGATGTTTATTCAATGCGATTTGCATAGGCCTAGAACTGATAAAAGACTTTACAATATTGTTCTATTCATATATAGAATCTCCCATTCTTCAGATGTTTCCCTTCCACGATGTAGTTATCCTCTGGCAGCACAGCTCTACAGAAGACAATACTCTACTCCAGCTTCTCAAATCCAGCGGGGCCGTAACCCACCTCTGTCTTCTGACAATGGGTCACGACCCACTGCCTGAAGCCACTCCCACATTGCTCCAGGCCGGGACGGCCTCTGGAGGCCTCAGAAAGGCTTCCCGATGCGACCAGAAGTTGTGTTGGCAAAACTGGAAGTGACCTCCGGGTCACTTCTAGAGGCCTTCTGAGGCCCGTGGAGGCCTCCAGGGGCCATCCTTGGGCTGGAGTGACATGGGAGCAGCTGCCTAAGGCAGGTCGGCCCCAGACGTAGCATCCAGTTGCTTCCACTTTGGAGCCAAACGGAGGCAGGCGGGAGGGCCCAACTGGAGACCCAGCTCTGCCCACAGATTGAGAAACCCAGCTCTCCTCTACAGAATACAATAGCATTAAATCACAGTGCAGTGATTATTCAGTAATGCAGCCAGGTCGAATCTTACATGAGGGTTAGGTTCTGAAGTCAGTGTGTAAGGGAAAAATCACCTGTAGTCAAAACTAAATCTGAAAAATACATACAGGTGGACCCCCATATCCGCTGGAGATATGTTCCAGGCCCCTCCATGGATACTTGAAACCGTGGATAAGAGTGAACACCCCCTCCATAGTTTCCTGAGGCCCCCACCCCACCCCTGCCTCCCCTGCAGGCAGGCATGCTTGCCCCACCCAGCTCTTATTTTTCTTTCAGCAAGCTTTGTTTCTTCCTTAAAACAGAGAAGCAGCCTCCATTGCAGGCAAGTAGAACGAGACTAAGTCCTAGAGAGGCTCTGCAAGGTTTCTGTTAACATACGGGAGACATACGGGAACTGAGACAACTAAGGGAACAGCAGGTGTATTCTTTCTTTCTTTCTTTCTTTCTTTCTTTCTTTCTTTCTTTCTTTCTTTCTTTCTTTATTCAAGGCATATATGTAGTGAGTGGAATGGTGGGAGGAATCACCCACACTATTTAAGATGTTTTTCTCTCACTCTCTCTTTTTTTTGCCAACCACACACCGTGCACACTACTTGAATTTGCATAAGTTAAAAGGTGTGTATGATGCAACCTAGCTGTACTGCTAGTCACTGAATGCAAGAAAGACAGACTCTCCAATTTGCAGAAGGTATTTTAAACTTTAAAAGAACGGTTTAAACTTTTTTTTTTAAGTTGGCAACTGTCACCATGACAACCTCTAGTCAGAGGCGTTCTAACATGGGGGGAGCTGGTGTGCTCCACCCCAAGTGCCGAGTGGGCGCGGGGGCGCGGCAGCCGGGCTCGGGGCTGCGCAGAGCGGCGCGGCAGCGGAGCCCCGCGTCCCCGGCCTCCGGAGGCTCTGCTCCGGAAGCCGGGGATAAGCCCTCCAAAGCGACCGCCCAGTTCGGCAGTCGAGGGCTTTCTGAGAGGTTCGAACGCGACGCCGGCTTTTATAGGGTCTGCGCATGCGCAAAACCTTTCTGAGGGCAAACGGGCTGCGTCGCGTTCGGACCTCTCAGAAAGCCCTCGACTGCCGAACTGGGCGGTCGCTTTGGAGGGCTTGTCCTCAGTCTCCGGAGCGGAGCCTCCGGAGGCTGGGGACACGGCGAGTGGGCGCTCAGCCCTGAGCCCGGCTGCTTGTGGGGGTGCTCCAACCCCACCCCCCCAGGCGCCGGGAGGGCTGGGAACGCCACTGCCTCTAGTATATGAAATTGGATCTGAAGACTTAAATTAGCAGACCAGCATGACTAGTAATCATTTCTATAGCATTTCCCCCTATGTAAAGTACTTTACAGCGCAATCCTATCCAACTTACACCACCGATATAACCAGCGGTGCAGCGAGAACGGGAGCCCCCAAAACGGAAAGGGGATTCAATCCCCTTTCCGTTTTGGGGCCTCCTGTTCTCGCTGTACCACTGGTGGTGTAAGTTGGATAGGATTGCACTGATAGACATGTAGTCATTATAACTTCAAAATCGTCAATGATGCAGACAGATATTCCTGAAGGAGATGGATTATCTGGATTTGGCTTCTGACCTTGTTTTGGGACTGCTTGAATCTGTACAAGAGCTGCTTCCTGGAGAAGGCAGACCTGGTCACAGACATTCATGTCTGAGCAACATTCCAATTTGACTACTGTAATGTGCAGGACTGCCTTTGAACAGGATCCAGAAACTTCAACTGGTTCAGGGTGCAATGGCCAGATTGTTATCTGGTGTGGGTCAAATGGAGCAGATAACGCTAGTCCTGTGTCATCTGGTTTGGTTACCAATTCAAAGTCCTTGTTTTGATTGATGTAACAACATAAGAAGAGCCCTGCTGGATCAGGCCAAAGGCCCATCTAGTCCAGCTTCCTGTATCACACAGTGGCCCCATCAGATGCCTCAGGGAGCACACAGCCAACAAGATAACCTGTTTCCTGCTGCCACTCCCTTGCACCTGGCACAGAGAAAACCTACTTCTAAAACCAGAAGGTTGCTTATGGCTTGTAACCTGTGATGGTATTTTCCTCCATAAATCTATCCAAACCCCTTTTAAAGGCATCTAGGCCAGGTACCATCACCACATCCTGTGGCAAAAGCCTCAGTGGCCTGGAGTCTGGATACTTTAAGGACCACCTTCTCTCATTGACGCAGTTGATCTGTGCACTCAGATCAACTTAAGGAGCCCTGTTTTGTGCCATTGTTCCCCTCCTTCTCTCCACCACCTGAGGTTTAGTGGGTGAGAACATGGGTGTCGACAGGGGGAAGCGCGGGGGGTGGGCCGCCGGGGGGTGTCGCGCGCATAGGGGTGACGCGCGACCCCCCCACTTACAGGTTGCCGGTGGAGCTGGGCCTGCCCACCCGCCCTCGCGTCCGTTTGGCTCTGAATTGAGCCGAAAATGGCGCAGGGGTGTGTGTGTTCCGGGCATGCGCGTGACGTCACACACAGGGGCGGGGCCGCGTCGTTAAGGGTGATGCGCACGCCCCGCTCCCCGGTGACGCGCGTCCTGGTGACGCGCCTGGGTGAGAAGGCATACCAGATAGGACTTTTTCAGGGGTGGCACCAAGGATCTGAAATATCATTACCAGATAGGTTTGCCTGGCTCCTTCACTACACTTCAATGAGTAGCGAATACATTTTTTTAATAGGCATTTGGGTTGGAGAAAATTGACATTCTGTCTTTGCCCCACTGATATTTCATGTTTTTCACATTTTGGTTTTCTATGCCTGTGTTTGTCTTTTTTAATGAATGTTTTAATACCCATTGGTTTTTTTTTTTGCATGATATATTTAATTTTTATTAATAAACTACCAAACAAAACAAAACAAAACAATACAACATACTACGAAAGATTACAGCAAGCGCGAAGCAATAAATCCTACTTGTATACTATTATATATTTTCTACTTATACTATCTAACTAAGCCTATATCTCTACGATACTATTCATTAAATTCACACTTCATCACTTCTTCTCTCTCTCTCTCTCTTAAAGAATCTATAAGTGGTATCTAAACATTCACAAAAAGATTAACTTTTCCTTTATCATCTAAAATCTTAATTCATACTTCAAATATTTTAATATATAAAACCACCCCATTTTTCTCCAAATGTATTAAAATAAAAACCTTCCAAACTTTTCTGTTTTTTTAAAAAAAATCTATATCCCCTTTTTATATAAAATTCTTAAAAACAAATCACATCTTATTTAAGTCTTTTCAGATAATAAAACATTATTTTTCTTTTATTCACAAAAGGGTTAACTAACTTTTCCTTTATCATCTAAAAGTCTTAACTTCCCCTTCAAAATCAAAATTTTTCCATCACTCTTTATATAAGTTTCTTAAAAAACAATCATCTTTTTATATAACATTAACTCCAATAATATTCCCCACAAAAAAATAAAAAATTATAATCCCTTTTTAATTTTAATGTTTTAATACCCATTGTTATTGCTAGTTGCTCTGAGGATCTTTGGACTAAAATGGGGGTTTGAAGTATTTGCATAAATATTAAATTTGGAGCCAAGAATGAATTTGTTCTCCCACCCTAAATGGAAGAGGTGGGAATGCAGAGGCATTTCTAAGTACTGCTGACAGTATCAAGGATGCTTTAGGGATTGGCCAGCCCAGAATGGGAGGGGGTGGGGATATATTGGCGCTGAGTTGCGCCGATATCCTGAGCCCCGTCACAGCCCAGGCCGGCCTTACACGGCCTCCCCGGTTGTGTGCCAGCTCCAGAGCTGGCGCATATCCGAGGAGGCCCATTGTAGCCCATGCCACTTACACCAGAGGAAGGGGCCTTGGATGCAGCAGCCGGCCCTTTAAGCCTGCAGCGCATAGTTGAGCAGGATTGGGCTGCCTGAGTTACTGAGGCTGAAATCCTATCCACGCTTACCTGGGAGTAAGCTCCATTGACTACAGTGGGACTTCTGAGTAGACATGCATAGGCTTGTCCTCACAGTTATCTTCAAAAGGAAGCTACCTACTCCAACTATTTAATGACAAGTTGGGAAAGCCCCAAGGCTGCTCCATTCACTTCAGTGGAAGGGGAAGATCTATGTGCATCTATTTACCTACACAGGTCACATGTTTGTGTAACTCAAGAACAAGGGCTCCATATGCAAATCACATGTGGGATTCAGGATCCAGGGAAATGTAACTAGATATTTCCCTTGTTCCCATGTCATTTCCCAGAAGTAAAGAAATCCACTGATATTAGAATGTTGTTGTTGTTCAGTCGTTAAGTCGTGTCCGACCCTTCGTGATCCCATGAACCATAGCCCGCCAGGCCTTCCTGTCCTCCACTATCTTCCTGAGTTTGCTCATTTTCATGTTCGTTGCATCGGTGGATATTAGAATAGTCTGCTGTAAATTTAATTAAGGGTTGATTTTTTTTATTTTGGCTTATTACACACACACCACACACACACACACACACACACACACAAGCTTTCAGTTCAGGCAGTTTGACATGAACATTAAAATTCCTCTCCTTTAATCTACCGTACTTATTCCCTTAGGAAAATCAGTTCAGTTCCATATACCTTAAACAATGTCTCACCTGTCCCTCCTAGGGAGGAAAATGCTTAGAATCTGAAATCTTATTGAACACACACACACACACACACACACACACACACACACACACACACACACACACACACACACACACGTCTTGTTTCTCTAAGCTTATGCACAATATTCCTTCCCAGCCTCAAGCAGTGGATTCATTACAAGAGTTCTAGTTTGGAACAAAAATGTGATAGGCAGCAGAGTCTTTCAAAGTTAGAAAGATAATGACTGCTGATTGTCCTCAATACTTTAAACACATACCGGTATATGCAATCAAGGGTAGACGTTAGAACCAAAGTACCACCATTTAAAACTAGACTCTTTGCTCACTATTGAGTACCTGAGATCATAAGCATCTGCTGATTTCTCTGTTTATGTTTTGTTTCAACAACATTTTGCAAGGTTGAGCAAGGATATAGTAAGTATGGGTGTGTGTGGGTATCAGGCTAGACCAGACATATGCTTTCTGACCACAGAAATATATTTTCCAACCACAGGGAGATCTGAAGAAGGCAGATAATAGAGGAACCAGTAAGTACAGTAGAAAGGCTTCGAGTTGTTGCAAAAGCTCCTTGTAAACCCTGATCGGACGTCACAATGTGTCTGATCATGAAAAGTTCCTTGTAAACCAGATTGGATCTTTGTTCAGCCCTTCTGAGGGCAAGGCTTCGAGCAGCATTGTGTGCATGCCGCTCGAAGCCTTGCCCGGCCTATTCAGAAGTGGTCGAGCCGCCGAGGAAGACGTGGCTCGGCTTGCCGGTTCCGGAAATGACGCGCCGGGATGGGATGAGTGCACTGGGGGTTGATGCGCCAGGACTCCCAGCGCATCAACCCCACAGCACATCACCCCCTCCGCCCGCCTCCCGGCGCGTCACCCCATGCGTCCCGCCCCCCCGCCACGCTGCTGTGACGCCACTGGTGACAAGGCTAGAGGAGCCCAATGAGAGAGTTTTACAATGGAAGGCACCTCCCTGAGGTTTTGAAAGGCCAGGAATGAAAGAAACTCAGACAGCTGGGTCTCTCCCGTCCCGGGAGAGTGACTCTACTCAATCATGCAAATTTTGGCTAGCCTGGTGAATGACTACTAGTGTGGTGTGCGTGATCGCTTAGTGGCTTCACTAAAACTCAATAAGTTGGCCTGTCTTTTTTCCCCTTTCAGGTGAAAAGGTGATGGACCTTTTGGCTGGAGAACCTGATCAACCATCCATCCTCGCTCTTCAAATAGGACCTGGGCCTGTTTCGGATGTAAACACAGAGTGACACCAGGTTTCAAGCTCAAAATCGTCAGAAGAGGATAAACTAAGAATAGATTTTAAAAAAGGAAAAGTACAGTCAATACACTGTTTACACAATGGAACCTTTTTGAAAGACAATGGCAACAAATTTTTATTCCACTCAGTAGGGCCTGCTATACACAATCCTAAAACATTACATTCATTGGAAGCAACACGTCACCACCCAAACCTGCGCTATCATCAAACCCCTTTTGAGATAAAATTCTTCCGCCAGTTTAAGACATTCCCTTTAAAGAAAGACGCACTTTGAGCCAGTGAGGGTGGCTCACACACCGGAGTGATGCACGCACTCCCTGCTAGACTAGTAATCTCATGTGGAAGGCAGCTGTGTGAAAAATTAGGAGGGAAAAAACCCACCTCTGCATGCCTCCATCAGTGAGATCTGCACTTGGTTCCTGACGACAGATTGAGAACTGAGTGCAAAGCACCGAACAAACAGTTTGCACAGCCAGCTTTGATCGCACTGGAAAGGCTTCAACATAAAAAGAGCCTTTTTGGATCAGACCAAGGCTCCATTTGGTCCATTATTTCTAACAGGGACCATTCAAATGCCTCTGAAAAGCTAACAATCAGGACACAATGACAGCAGCTCTATCGAGTTGCTTGACTCCTGTATCTTATATGCCAATAAAGGTTCTGAAATCTGAAATCTGACTCCTGTAGTATCTAGTATTCAGAGGTATGTTGCTGCTGAATCTGGAGGATCCACTTAGCTTTCCTGATTAACAGTAACCAATAGACCCAACTTACATGGATTTCTCGGATCCTTTTAAAAATCCATCTATCCATCACCACATCTTGGAGCGGTCAATTCCAGGGATTGGACTGGATCCAGGCCCTTCTCCTTTTTGTGGTCCCCTTCCGAACAGATCACATTGAGGCTGTCAAACTGGCAAACAGACCATGTGTAGCCTGCTGCTGCTGTGCATGTGAACAATTGTGGCTAGACAGTCTAAAAACAGTTGTCAAACCACAGAACTTGCAAGTTTGACATTGAAGACATGATCAGCGAAAATGAATGGTAATGAAAGATCTGAATCAAACAGCAATGAGGGCCACAGAAAAATCTTCACAGAGATAGAGTGGCCAGTAACAAACCAAGGTATGCTAATGTTGCATGCATCCTTGATTGCCTCATTGGTTTTTTTTTTAAAAAAATTATTCTGTCACCTCATGAGCCTATTTAATATTGCATCTCTTTTTGGCACATTCAAGAATATTATCAAGTTTCTCAACACAGTCTTATTTTTTCCTCTTAAACAGATAATGGAGGACTACTCTTACTGAATTACAACTTCCTAATACCAGCCAGGGTGTGCCATAGACAGATTTATAAATGCCAAAAGGGCACGAAATGTCAAACTCATGAAATTTGCAAATGGATGATGCTTGTGCAGTATTGTGAGCATAACGTTTGCCATCCAAATTGCTACCAAAACCCTTTAGCCTTTGACATTTTGAGTAAAAGTTGTCAACTGTTCCGTTATTACCAAACTTGAAAGCAATCCACTGGAACAAATGGATTAAACAGTATTTAAATAGCATTTTGGCGAGTGCAGATAGAAGCCAGTCATTTGCATCTGAATGTCACAACTATCCAATATTTTCTTTTTTAATTCAGGGTATTTTTAGTAGTAAATATTATGCTGTGCCAGCTCTAAAAAGTAAGCCACGTTGGCCTGCATCATTCCTTTCTATTGATACAATAGAAATGTCGTTGTCCAGTAAGTAGTATTTTGGTCAGGGCAAAAGTTATTGCCTGTAATTTGTTGTTATGGGACTCTAGAAATCATCTCCAGTTCTTGCTCATTCGTAACTAAAACGTGGTCTACGCATACAACAATATGAAGTGGAAACAAGGTGGCAGAGAAGTGTGGTGATAAGAGTAGACACTACTACTTCAGACTGTGGGTAAAAGGATCTCATATAGTATATAGTATTAGCAAGTATATAGCTTGAAATCATCTCATTTTCATCATTTGATGTTCCCTTCTCCAAGTAGGAAAGTAGCACAGCAGGAAGCATGCTGGGCTAGAATCTCTCTCTGGTATGCCAGGGGATTTTTTTTGATGGTCTTCAGGTTTTTACCAACAGGACCATCAAAAAGCAGGAATCACCCACCTGCAGTTCAAATCGGCAGTTCACTCTCCCATCCTAGATTCTTACCACATCATCAGTGCATTAGGAGACTCAAAGGCCTTGTCTAACCATGCAGTAGTAGTAGGAGATAGGTTCCAAGGTGCTAGAATGGACAGTAGCATTTCAGACTGCAGGTGGGGGAATCACATTTTTGACACTCACCTATATAAAACAAAATCCTCTGCAACCAGAAAAACTAGCAGACCACTGAGTGAGCTGGGCTCAATTATTTATCCCTGGTATGCAGGGATTTTTTTTTCATTCAAAAGTGGACCTCTCCAACTGCAATCTGAAGTGGTACAATCCACTCTATCTTCTTAGTCCAGTGCTTCCCAAACTGGGAGACACGACTCCCAGGGTAGCCACGGAAACCAGCCAGGGAAGCCATGGAGTGCCACAGAAAAATCCTCTCGGAAAACAGTGCAATGCCAATTGGCAGGCATCATCACAGATGATGGGGAGCCACGGCCAACGGTCACCAGTGGTTGAGGGAGCCACAGGTCAAAAAAGTTTGGGAAACACTGTTACTTTCTGCGCAATCCAGATGAACTCGAGGGTGACGGAACGAGCGTTCCATTGCCCGAAGCCGTTGCAAATGTGCCGTAAAGCATGTTTGCGATGACTCTCGAGCAAGGGAGGCCGGCGCAGAGGCCGGCCTCTCTTGCTCCAACGATGGAGCACCCCACCGGACGCCGGACCAGGTAGGTCAGGATCCGGCAGGTGGGAGGGTGGATCGGCGGTAGAGGGAGGAGGCCCATTAGCCTAGCCAGCCTGGGAGGGGGGATGGCTTCGGCTATATCCCAGACCTTGCTGGGCAGCTGAGCTGTTACACGGCCCCCTCCTACTTCCACCAGCAATTTTGCTGGCAGAAATCTGAAGAGGCCGATCGAACCAGCCGCCATTTACACCCGGGGAAGGGGACGAGCGTTCCCTTCTCCGAGTAGTCCTCCATTCCGGCAGCAGCCTAGCTGCCAGGGAACAGGACCCGGTGGGTGGCCCATGGGCCGCCTGCCGGATCCTTACGTAAGATTGCGCAAGGATCCTACATGTTAGTCTGTTGCATGTATGAACTGTTAGTCTGATGCATGTATGAACCAGGCTTCAGTGTTCAGCTTTGGTGGGCTGGAACAGGGGTGGCCTCAAGGGTTGACCAAGTCATGCATTGGCTGAAGACCCACACCCGTGTGGTTGGGCTGAACCTGAAGCCTCTGTTCCAGTTGCCCAATGTGCCGTCAGGAGGTGGGGGGCTCAGTGCAGTGCTTTGCCCCAGGGCCCCTCTGGCCTAGTGCAGGCACCAGACTGGAAGAACAGAGGACACAAGACTGAAAGCAGATGCCATTGAATCAGGCAGTCATTCAAACCGCTGCTCTCCTCCTGCAGTTAGCAGCAATATGGTACTACTGCATCCAGCATAGCTTGGCTCTCTGGCTCTGCTGGCTGGTCAAGCTGCTGGCAGGACACAGATGATGACAGTTTGGTCAGAGAAACTGCCTTGGGAATGAGAGGCACCAGCATCCATAGCCATCGATCCGTGGTGTCTGAAAGAGGACCATAAATAACTGCATATCCTTTAAGTGTCATTTGAGTATATAGACATGAAAACTGCCAGGCTCACTGGCATAACAAAGTGTAATTGAATCATGTAGCAATTAGAAGAGCTTCACCACTGCATCTGTGTACTCAGCTGTGTTTATATTTTTTTTCGTCTCTTCTTTGTACACTTGACTTATTTTACAAATAAGATAAACTTCATTTATGGAGCTTGAAATCATCTCATTTTCATCATTAAAAAGATTTGGTTAGACTCCCAAAGCAGTTTTAAGCAGCAGATCATTCAAAACAAACACAGCAAGGAAAAACAACAACAACACCTAGTTTGGTTTGTATTTTTCCTGACATATTTTTCCTCCAACTCCTCCAGTGCTTTAGGTAAAGCTGAAGTTTTATTTTCTGTCATATTATTGGTCTAACAATAAAATGGGTTAAGTAAGGACAAAACTCTCCCCTGCATGCTTGTGGGCTGGTGTCCTGGGGAGGAGAGGGGCTCTGTATGGGAGGAATGCCCCACCCGCTTCCTGCCCCCTCCACTCTGAGGACTGGTCAATTCACACCAAGTGCCATTTTTAAACTTCTTTCCCAGAGGTGGCTCCACCACCATTCACCTCAGCATCAGCCACACCCACCACCATCTTCCTCAGTCACCATGTTTTGTAAGGTGTCCAGCGGAAGGAGCTCTCTGCTCCCAGCATCCTCTCCTCCAGGCCACATCCCAAGAAAAAGAGGTGGTGGCATCAGCTCTTTTCCTGAGCCCTTTTCTGAGAACATTCAGGAAACAGTAAGGCCGTAATGGTGGTGCTGGAGGACAAAGAGGTCAAACCCCTCTTAACCCCCCTCTTGTGTGCTCCCAGGAGAGCACATGAGAACAGGATGGGGCAGCTGGGTTACAGCTGGCAGGCAGGTGATGGTCCATGAGAGCTGATGGCAACTGCAGAGCATCCCCCACCAACTTGCCACCTCCCCATGCGTACTATGGAAGGAAAGGATTCAGCTGGTCTCATGACTGGGTTGCCCTTGTTTTTGTCTTTTGTGACCATAGCATGGGAAGAAAAGAACAACAGCTACAAAACAACAGAAATGGGCCAGTTCCTCACGTCCAACTCTCAGTAACACTGAATGAGTCTAGCATCATATTCCTAGATATTCTTAGCAGAATGAAGGTGGAAGACTATGAAGAAGGAGTGGGCTCAATTTTCAGTGGGGCTTATTAAGACTTTGGCGGTATAGTAGACAAGCTGCAGTTGGCAGAACAGCTGGGGTCGGGGCAAAGAGTGTTGGCTGGTTCCTCTGAAAGTGGGGATGCTGTAAATCCTTCCACCCTGCCAATGTGAAAAGACAGAGCATGAAAGAGCAAGAGCTGGAAAGAAGTAGAGCCTGGCAGGTCAGGATGCAGGAGCTAGAGATGAAGCCCACAGAAAACGTATTCATCTACCATATACAGCCACTGGATGTGCTTACAAGTTCTCTGTCACCAAGCAACCCATTCACATATGATATCAGGCCAGCACAGATTGTCCTACCACAATCTAGATTACAAATGTGCATGTGAGCCCCAACTGAGATCTTAACAGCAACAGAGCCAACTGTTGTGTTGGGCACAGCAAGGCAAACCCAGTTCCTCATTCTGAAATGTGAGGAGATACCAAAGACACTGGTGACACCATGGAAGCAGTCACAGTGCCTCCATCTGCCCCTCAGACTCAGATGGGGGCAGCTAGGAGATTCTCACACAAGCTTGGGATGTCAAGCCCTTTATGGGCACATAGGAGCTAATGCTGGGGTGGGAGGAGGAGAGAATGAACAGCTGACTTTTGGCAAGGGCGATAATAACCAATGTAACCCAAAACAAGGGGAAAGGTGCCAAGGTCTTCAGTTACGCTCACATAGGCTGGATAAATCCATGATCAGGTTCTGTCAAAGAGAGAACGTTCCTAGATACACGAAATAATTGTGTCCTACAACAGTTGGCATTGGAACCAACCAGGGGCTAGGTGACCCTAGAGTTAATCCTATGTGGTGGCCAGGACCTAGTGTGAGATGGAGTGTTGTTGAACCACTAGGGAGTGACCATAATGCAACCCACATATATACCATATAATTGGAAAGGTTCCAAGGAAGTCCATCACAGACACATTTGAGTTCAAAAGAAAGGACTTCTCAAAAATGAGGCTACTCGTAAAAAAAAAAAAAAAGAAGGTGAAAGGGAAAGTCAAGGGGGCTCAAATTGTTTTTTCCCCTCCGTAACACAAAGGAACTTTGCCAGCTTTGATTTGTGCCTCTGTATTCATCGCTTACCTGAATGCTTTTCAAATACCTTTTCAAATGCTTTTCAAATACTGAATGCTTTTTCAAGGGGGTCAGACGGCGTGGAGATCATTTAAAGCTGCAATAACAGAAGCTCAGCCAGAACATATACCACAAAGTTGGAAAGGCTTCATCAGGAGTTCCCAGTATGTCTCACAAGTGGAGTCAAGGAAGCCTTTCCTTCAGAACATGGATGTCTTGCACAAATGAGAACAAAAAGGAACACAACTCAAGCAAAATAAATATAAGTTGACAATAAGGGATTTGGGGAAAAAAAGAATATGAGGGACATATGGCTAAAAACATCAGGGCAACTAATATTTTTTAATACATCAAAAGTAGGAGGTCTGCAAGGAAGGCAGGTGTACAAGGGAATAAAAAGGAAGTTCATAAAGGATATGGAGATTTCAGAGAAACTGAATGAATTATTTGTATCTGTCTCCACTACAGAAGATGTAGGACAGATATCTGTGCCTGAACTGACCTTCTCCAGGAGGGAGTCTGAAGATCTGAGTCAAATAGAAGTGACAAGAGAGGAAGTTCTAGACTGTATTAACATTAAAGATTAATGAATCACCCGGTCCTGAAGGCATCCCAAGGCTTCTTAAAGGAACTACAATAGAAACTTGCTCATCTTCTAACAGAAATATTTAACTGGTTCTTTAAACCAGCCTCTGTGCCATTGGACTGGAAGATAGACAATGCAATGCAAATATTTTTTAAAAAGATACAGGACAAATCTGGGAAATTACAGGTTGGTCAGCTTAATGTCTGTTCCAGGTACCCTGGTGGAAAGCAGTGTTAAAGTATAGAATTATGAAGCACATAAAAGAATGGGATCCCAATCCTATGCTGGCCTTCACCGTAAAGCATGGTGCGACAGTATGGAGGCCTGTCCCACCGATGTGGAGGCCAGCCCTGGCAGGCCTCCACGGGTGAAGGAGCTACACCCACCGGAGGCAGGTGAAGCACTGACTGGCTAGGAGGCGGGGAGGAGGGCGGATCAGGCCCGGGAGGGGGGTGGGCTTGGCGGAGGAGGCCTCCGCTGAATCCTATCCTAGTCCCATGCCTGAAAGGGTTTTTCAGGACCTATTCCGGTCCCATACACGGGGCTTCTCGGAGCTGTGCCAGCCGTTTTGCTGGCATGCCTCTGAGTAGCCCCATAGGGGCTACTGGGGCTTGACACGGGGGAGGGAGACGATCGTCGCCTTACCTCACAGAGGCCTCCGGCCTTGTGCTGGATGCAGTGGAGCCTGCCCCGGTGCTGCTGCATCCAAGTCCGGGGCTTTGAATAGGATTGGGCTTTGAGTCTTGCTAGAGAAGGATCAGCATGGTTTCTGCAAAGGTAAGTCCTTGCTAACCTTTCTAGAGCTCTTTGAGAGTGTCAACAGATATGTGGATAGAAGCGATTCAGTTGACATTGTATGCTTGGACTTTTAAAAAGCTTTTGACAAAGTCAGTCACCAAAGGCTTACTTTTTTATCTTACTTTTTATCTGTCAAAATGGTGGACACTTTTGCTAGAAATAATGAAGATGGATTGCCATGTCTATTTTTAGGTATTTGAAAAGCATGCAGGTAAGTGATGAATAGAGAGGTACAAATCAAAGCTGACAGTTCCTTTGTGTTATGGAGGGGAAAAACAATTTGTCATGATGGTATATAAAAACAATCATCGTTTTACTGACAACTGTGTAACAAGCATAAAACTAAAGATATGTAGGGTTCTTCTAATGTGGCATTGGAGCTCAAGGGAGATCGTGCCATTTTGAGCAGGAATGCCATGTTCTACGTGCGTGTGGTCTCTGTTATGCAGCATCTATTCAACTGAGTTGTTCTAACACAAAGAATTCTGCTCTAAGGAAGAAATGTGGAAAGTCTCATGTTGCTGAAAAATAAAACAGGACATCTGCCTCCCCGTCATCCCTCTGTTCTGCTAGAAAAGGCAACATCATCCTGGGTTTGCTGGACCACTTTGTTCGGCTGCCAAGAACATGTCTTTCCAACAACCATTGTTTGCCCCTCAGGCATATGCTTCTTTAGTCCAGGCCATTCAAGGGAGCTCCTCTTATGTTGCCTTCATCTTTACTTTATCATGTAAGTTATTGTTCTGTTGCCATAAATATAACTCTTGCCTTGACTCTAAGACTGGCAGCATCAAGGAAGAAGAGCTTAAGAGGGTGTGTACCAGATCTTGCACTGGCACAATGGTATCTTGCACTGACATCACAATGATGATGTCACACTAACAGGCACAGAGACTCCATCCAGCATTAGACTTGGCTTAGTTACAACCAGCCTGCCCTTCCCCTCCTTGATGTAACCCCAAGAGATACAGTGATATGATATATATATAGAGAAGAGAATGTCCCCTTGGGCCAATATTTTTGTGATTATGGCAGTGACAGTTGACAATTTGGATTGTCACAGGAATGATCACAACACTAACTTCAGTCACCATGTCTTCAGTGTATGTTGACCTCCTACCTGAATATCAAATGCCCATTTGCTTCACAAGATCCAGACCCTTCCAAGTCGGTCTTGGAGCATTTTGCAAACAGCTGTACTACTGTTGAACATACTCTTGATAGTTGGAATAAATTCAAATTAAATAATGAATTTTTGTTAGATGCCTTTTATTTATTATTATTAACAACAACAACAACAACAACAACAACAACAGTATTTATATACTTTTATAAACCTTTTAAACCCTGTTTTGGAAACATGGGCTGTTGTGGTTGTATTAAATTGAAGGAATCAGTTCTTTTATGCAGCTGGAAGGCTGAATCTGGATAACCTGAAAACATCTAAGCATACAGACATAAATAAACCTACTCTTCCAATAGTATCTTTAGCCTTTTTTTTAAAAAAAAAAAGAAAATCAAGGAGACTCTCCTTTCAGAATTTTATTAGCTGATGATGGGGAGCATTTTTCTTTTTCAAAGTGTTCAGCTTTATAACCATCCATTGTATAGTATCAGTGGCGTCGCTGGAGGTGGGGTGGAACGCTAAGTTCCACACTGCGCTGACTCTCCGTTACTCACCGGCACGAAGCGGCCACGCCCTCTTGCCTTCGGAGCCATTCAGTGGGGAGAAGGCAACGCGCAGGGAGTCTCCTGCACGTTGCCTTCGCCGCACTGAATGGCTCCGAAGGTGAGGGGGCTTGGCCGCTTCGTGCCAGTGAGTAACGGAGGGTCAGTGCGGTGTGGAACTTAACGTTCCACCCCACCTCCAGCGACGCTACTATATAGTATAACGACAAGTCAGTATTCAAAAGTAAAAGGAACCATTAGATATTTGTTAGCGGGCATCCCTATCCTGCCTGAGATGCACCGGCTGGCCTAAGGGGCCAGCTGCTACATCCTAGTCAGGAACTGGACTGTGCCAGCGCAGCTGGGGCTCACCTTGGGAGAAGGGGACATTCATCCCCTTCCCCCGGTGTAAGTGCCGCATGCCCCAATGGGCCTCCTCAAATGAACGCCAGCTCTGGAGAGGGCGCACGTCCGGGGAGGCTGTGTAAGACCGGCTCGGGAAGGGGACAGGGATATAGCAGAGCACTCCACCAATATCCCCGCCCACTCCTGGGCCCAGCTGACCAATGGCCTCCTCCCCTGCCACCCTGGCCCACCATCCCACCGCCCGGTGCAGACCTTACCTGCATCAGCTGGCGCAGCAATCAGAGGCCATCGGAACTCTGAGTCTGAGGGTGTCATAAACGTGCTTTAGGGCACATTTTGTTTGTGGCCGACCCCCTAGGCCGACCCCCTAGGCCAACGGAGCACCTGCTTCTCTCCCTCCCCCATTTTATCCTCAAGGTTCAACCTCAAGGTTTATCCTCAAGGTTATCCACAACCTTCAGAACCTCAAGGTTCACTCCCTCCCCCATTTTATCCTCACAACAACTCTGTGATGTACTGTAGGTGAGTGAGTGAGAGAGAGAGAGAGAGAGAGAGAGAGAGAGAGAGAGAGAGAGAGAGAGAGAGAGAGAGAGAGAGAGAGAGAGAGCAGCCTAAGGTCACCCACTGAGCTTCATGGCATAGTGGCAAATTTAAGCCAGGTCCTCCACCTCCTACACCACCATCCTGTGCATGTGTGCTGACATAAGTGCCAATTGCTCAATGGGGCTTACTCCCAGCAGGACAGTGTTCATAGGATTGCAAGCTTAGTCTGACAGTTTTATCACTATACCATGCTGATTCACCTAAGGCTGCAATGCTAAGCACATATTCTTGAAAATAACATCCTCAATAGAGCTTATTTTCAAGTAATGGATTTAGGATTCATTTTAATCTCCTTAAAATATGCAAGAATTTCCTGAGCTGCAGGTTTTTGAAAAATAGGATATTCTCCCTGGTGCATATGCGTTAATAATGCTTACTAAGTGCAGGGAATATCCCCTTTTGACTCTGTTCTCCAGGGCTGGAGACAACAGTCAGTAACGACTGACTCCAATGACTAAAGAACCAGAGGACACTAGGTGGGGCTGCCCCCTGATTGTGCACAAAGGGAAATCAAGGCAGAGATAGGCAGATCAGCAGGGGGAGACATATTAAGTAACTCAGGCGCATGGTGGCGACTTTAATTATAACTGCTGTGGAGAGTATTAGAGAAATGAAACATGGAGCGGGAAACATTATTGTAATTATGTGTATTTCTAGTATTTAACATTTGTATCGTGCTTTTAAGTGTGCAGAGCCCTTCCCATTATATTCTCTTGATGCAATCTTTACAACAACTCTGTAAGGTAAATATTATTATCCCTACATTGCAGCTGAGCTTGCTTAAGACCACCATCATGATAGAGGTGAAATTTAAACCGGGGAAGTCTTGATGATACATAGCTCAGTCTCTAGGGCTCTAGGGCTGCAATCCCAAACACCTTTAGTAGAGAGTAAGCCCTGTTGAACACAGTGAGACATACTTCTTTGGAAAACAATTGGAAGACTGCATTCATTATAGTCTTTGGCGAATTCCTACTGCCATTCAAGGTAATCAAAAACATACCCTTTATTTCAATTTGTCATTGTGGACCTTGAGCACCACTTTCCCTCTTATAGTAGGTTAAATACACTGTATATCTACCGAAGTGGGATGAATGAGAATAATGCCAAGATTAATAAGGAATTATCATATATCATCAGCTCGTTACATCCATTTTTCATAAGTAATTCCTGTGGGACAAGTTTCTCAGTTTAGCATACTCACCCTGACATTTTATGTTTACAGCATATTTCCCTGTGAAATTAATTGCACATCATCAAACAAAATAAACTCTGACATTCTTGTACAGAATGAATTAATCTTATTTATTTTAGTGTTATAATTTGCATCCTCTCTTTCCACCAAGCCCGAACACGCTTCCAAATGTTTTACATTGACTTTCACAGTGGTCAGTCGAAGTAATCCAATATGAAAACTGTTTGCATGAGGAAGACCCTTTGAAGTCTTCCCCATGGCCGATTAGCAGTTTCATATGATCGTAGAGGGTTTTGCATGCATGCGGAGCAATGGATTGGGTGTCTTAAATATAATCAAAACCAATGGACTGTAAAGCAAAATCAATGCTAACCCAATCCTAACCAAACTTCCATCACCAATGCAGCCACAATGCAACCCCAAGAGGTAAGGAACAAACAATCCCTTATCTTGAGGAGGCCTCTGTAACTGCCCCCACTGCAGGATGCAGCACACACCCCATCGGCACGGCTGCATCAGCACTGGACAGTTGGATAGGATGGGGCCCTTAATTTCCACAGGTAGCTGTGAACCCTAACGGAATAATGGTTTAGAACATGTGTTTAGAGGAAGGAGAGCACTTTCATGTGGTCCTGAAATTAAAGAAGTCTGTCTCAGCACCGGATATAAAATAAAATACTTACAGCCAGTGGCGTCCCTAGCCCTAAACCTATAGGGGACCCCTCGTCGAATTGGCGCCCGCTCCCCACCCCTTGGCGCCGCCAAAGGCAGGGCCGCGATTGGGGGGGGGCGCCAAATTCGACATTTATTTAATTAATCCCCCCGGGTGCCGCTTCTCCCCCCCCCCTGGGCTTTTCCCGTTCCGCACTTACCTTTCAGCTTCTGGGAATCCCGGCGGCAGCCTCGCATGACCGCGTTTCACCTTACCCGGCCGGTGGCTGTTTCTGCGCATGTGCAGAAACAGCCGGGTTGAAAAGGAGCCTCGGCGCACATGCGCAGAAACAGCCGCCGGCCGGGTAAGGTGAAACGTGGTCGCGCGAGACCGGCAGGGTGAGAGCAGGGCCGCCGGTCGACTCGGACTCGGAGCCCGAGCCCGAGTCCGAGTCGGCCGAGTCTGACTCGGGCGACTCGGACTCGGTTCGACTCGGACTCGTCGGCGCCCCCCGAAGCTGGCGCTGAGGGCCCTGAGCCCCACCTAATTACACTACTGCTTACAGCACGATCCTACCCAACTATCCGGCGGGTGGCCCTGGGCTGCCCGCCGGATCCTATTCCTGTTCCGGGCCTCTCTGCAGCGGTCTGGAGGCCTACTCAGGGGAAGGGGACATTGGGCCTCCTCGGATTTCCGCCAGCTATTTAGTTGGAGGAGGCCATATAACGGCCACACCGGTCGGCCGGGGACGGGGATGGCAGACGCCATCCCCGTCCCCTCCCGGGCTGACATGGCCAATGGCCCCCCTCCCTCGCCGCCCGGACCGCCCATGCGTCCGCCGGGGATCACTTCCCTGGTGGCTGCATGGAGATCTGGCGGCAGAGTAAGGGCTGCCGGCCTAGCGCTGGAGTCCTTTACACTAGAGTCATCGCGAACATGCCTTATGGCACATTTGTGACAGCTTAGGGTGGTGGCTTGCTCACTCCGCTGTCCTATAGTTGGGCAGGGTTGCGCTGCCTGGGTTAAGCTACATTTCCTTTTAAGCCCATTATTAGGGTTGATGGGCTTGTTCTGACTCAGTAAATAGCAGTAGTGGGTGTGGGTGAGGGTGGGTGGGTAATCTGGTTTGGGACCATATGGGGAAGGAGCTTTAACTCTGTGCCCCACCATGGTCCTGATCTGAATTGCTCCCACCATAGCTGCTATTTGCCCTGGGAGGAAAGGGCCTTTGGTGCTAATGGGACAGCAACAGCAACTGAAAGGTATCTGTTTGTGATCCAAGTCAGGACCATGATGGGGCAAAGGGTTCAATCCCCCCTTCAAAGCTGGCAGAAGTTGGATCCCTCACATCACAGTTCTAGTTCAGATTGCCTTTTCTCCCAGCTTCTATTTACTGATTTAAAAAAAAACACCCACCAAGCTCATTAGCCCTAATAACAGGCTGAACATAACATGTGGTTTAGCCATGAGCAGCACTACCAACTCTAAGCCATAGTTTAAGCAAAGAAAGATTAGGGGAAAGAAGATATGCAGTGTTAATGCTGAAAATGTTACGATTACCAACCCCAGTAGAATTTTTTTGTTTCACATAAAACAACAGCCTACAAGTCATTCGTGAAAATATTCGTAACTAGGATTGTAAACTAGAAATGCCAAAGATGGAGACTTGGGAGTCATAATTTCAGTGAGTGAGTTTAAAATGCTATAGATACCCTTCACTGCTAATGGATCTTCATTTCTTTGTTCATTTGCTATGTGACATTTACTTCACACAATGGCCACATTAAGGCTGTATTTCTTCCACAGTCTTATGCGTATTCCACAATTCCATCATGGAAGGCTGCCTGCTCACCTGGCCCTTAGGATCATAAACGTTGCCACTTGACTGGCACTGACTGAGCCGAAGAGCTTGTGTGTGTGTGTGTGTGTGTGTGTGTGTGTGTGTGTGTGTGTAAAAAAGCAACATAGTGAGGGATATGTGTGGACAACTGGAGAAATTGTCTACCCAATGAGAAGTCCATGTCCAGTTTCAATGGAGCATGAATCAAAGTAACAATACAGAAATCCACTTATCCCTATGATCTAAAGAGCTAGTTTGAGTAACCCCAAAGAGTTGCTCATATCCAATGAGAGTTTTTCTCCTTTGAAAAGCATCCCCTCCACACTATATCACAACATATGCTTCATAGTTTTCACAGTTTCGAAAACAGTTTGTCATTGAGGACTGGGCTGTTGCGAATTCTGACATTGCGAAATGGCACTGCCAGTGGAGTGCACAGTTCTCTGTTGGTGACCGTTTTGGGAGCGCAAGGCAGCGCTGCAAGGTGGCAGCGCAAGGCAGCACAAGGAGGCAGCCATCATCCCAGTCCATCATCAGAGTTGCCTACACCCACTGGAGCAGGTAAGGCAGCGGCAGAGGCGAGATGGGGGTGAAACGGGGAAGAGAGGGGGCGAATTGGGGGGCTGGGGAGGCTGTGGGAGGTCCTGTGGTGATGGTGCATGCTAGATCCTATCCCCCTATTCTGCAGCCTCCCTGCCCCCTTTCTCTCTTCAGACAGGCGCCAGCGATTTCTCTGGTGCAGGTCTGAGGAGACCCATTGCGGAGAGGAAGGCTTACAGAGGTGTAAGGAGATTTAAATCCCCTTTTCCCTCTGAAGCATCCTAACCCCCCCCCCCCACTGGATACAACGCTCCCGTTTTTGGCATGGCTGCACCAGTGGGGGAGGGAGGATAGAATTGGGCTCCAAGTTTCCCAAGTCGAAAGCCTCATGGAATATGCAAAGCTATTTTTCATGACCTTGGTCATTGTTCTGAGAATTCTACAGTTAGCTTCTGGCAGGGAGACCAGATGCATAGGATGGCATGATGCCAATGCATTTAATACTTGTGTAGATGAGATGTTTCAACAGGTGCACATTTTTTTCGTCATTCTTGCTGCACCTGATGCTCTTCTATGCAATTCTGAATGGTACAAGAGGATTCTTTGTCCTCTTCTATATCGAGTCACTCAAATGCTTGTCACAGAGTGTTCTAACTATTACGAAGGTATTTCCAGACAGGAAACCAAAAAAGGAAAACGTTAGTGCAGATGGAAAAACGATGTGTATTAAATCCAGATATATAATGTATAAAATGATGAATATGAGGGTGTTGGTCCATTCTCTTAATCATATGTGGGTATTCTTCAGTTCTGAGGGGAAAAAAATCTTAAATAACTCAACCAATAAAGCTTTTTTTTATTTTTAATCCTTATCAGGTGCTTTCTTTCCTCCCTATCCAAATGATTAAGTTTAGCAACAAGGCTGACAAGGGAAAAAATGAACGGAAATTAAAAGCTGTAGAATTCTTATCCTGCTTTCTTATCTCTTGTGCCCTTCTTTTTTTTTATCAGGGTTTGTATCCTTTGGCGCTGCAACCATGGACAACTGTTACGTGATGATGCTGTGGGTTCTCCTCCTGTTCTCTGCAATGAACTGCATCAAAGGCGAGATGTCTCCCAAATGGAGATTTCCTCTGCATCTCTTATGAAGCCCAGATTGCCAGAGACTCGGAAGATACTGTTTATCCTTTGGCTACGAGGTTTGCCCCTCATATCATGCTAATGTACAGCCTAAACAAATCCAGAGCAGAGGCATGTAACTTTTAGGCAATCAAATGTCAATATTGGTATCTTGTATAGTTAGACAGCATCACCGATGCAACGAACATGAAAATGAGCAAACTCAGGAAGATAGTGGAAGATAGGAAGGCCTGGCGGGATATGGTTCATGGGATCACGAAGGGTCGGACACGACTTAATGACTGAACAAAAATAGTTTGTAGAGTTTCCTAAATGCCTGTACACTCAGGCAGTACTTTTCTTCTTCACTTTCATAATATCAGAAACTGGGTCACTACCAAAGGATGAAGCCCAACAATGTATTTTAGGAGCGAGGAGCCAGTGTAGCACAGCACAGTAGTGAGAAGACTGAGCTGTGAATCAAATCTTCCCCAATTTGAATCTTCTTTCCATCATAAGCTCAGTAGTTTGACTTGGTCAAGCCACTCTCTCTCAGCTCCTGTTCCAAAAGAATATTTGGATAATATTTATAGTGCAATCCTGTCCAAGTAAAGACCGGTGGAGTGACCGCTCTACTGGTCTAGGATGTCGCAAACATGCCATCAGGCATGTTTGCAGCACCCGGAGAGTAAGCAGTACTGGCACTAAGACCGGCACCACTCTCTCCAATCTGAGAACAGCGCTGTGGCCACTGGGGAAGGTAAAGTCCCTGTGGCATGGCTGGGTCTCGAACAGGGTAAGGGGACAAATGTCTCCTTACTCTGTGGAAACCTCCAGCAGCCTCCTGTTCAGCACAGGATACTGCGCAGCATGCTTTTGAATGCTGCGGCGGTGCTGGACAGGATTGTGCTGTTGGGCTGCAGTCTCATTACTTCTGAGTAGACATGCATAGCATTGCACTGTGACTCATCTTACAGGTTTGTTGAAAGAATTACAAGATAATTCACATGAAGTGCTTTGAGCACTTGAAAGCACTAGACTAAGGATTGCTAAGGGTTGCTATCAAAGGATACATCTCTTGATTGCAAGCAAAGAAGGCCCTGCTACATTAAATGTCATTAACTGGGCAAGGCAGACATATCTGATCCATCGGTCAAAGTAAGACAAGGCTCCTATATGCTGCTGGCCCTACTGAAATGAATGGGAGCTGCTCAAAAGCACACATTAGCAATGAGATGGGAATGCAATTCAGATTTACCATCCCTGCTTTTGGATCAGCTTTTTGGTCAGCCTTGTATGCAAATACACAAGGACTTAACCAGTAGAACATGAAGGACTTATCAACAGAGCAGTTATGCAATGGAATAAGAGGAATGGATGGGTATATTTCTCTGTTCCCGTTCTGTCCAAAGTTCAGTTTACTTTGATTTCCATTTGGCTCTCTTCTACTAAAAATCCCTGGATATTTTTCCTTCAGGTGAAAAAAAATATATCTATATTTAGATTTCTTTTTAAAGTATTGTCATGTATTTCCTTCCCAAACAGCTGATGAAATGATATATGCAAGATGCTCACTTAAATACATATTCTTTCATAAAAAGATGGAACATATAGAATCCATACATATATATGTCCATGTCTTACAACATTTGATTTGCTGGGGAGTGAGGTGGGTCCCTATGTTCTACCATGACTTTAGCGAAGAGAGGAATTAACTAACATCCCTAGTGCTATTTTACTGCAGTGGGAAGATAACATATCTGATTGCTTTCCTGTGACAAAAATATTCTGCCCTTGGAAAATTAGCACATCAGAAAGAGAGTTCTATCCTGTCCTGATGTGACTTGCTAGACTTGCTAAACTAGACTTGCTAGTTTTTGTTTTTAATTTTAAGCAATCAGGGCATATAGCTGGTCTCATCATGGGTTCTGCTTGCTGGGAGACTGGAGGTTCTGAGATGTTGTTGGAGCATCTAACCTTTTAACCAGGGAATTTTAGGACTTTATATTTTAGACGTTTAGTTTTCTGGATTCCTAGCAAGTCTGTGAGGATTTTAGACGTTTTAGCATTTGCAGCGCAAATCCAGTGCAGCACCCTGGCCACCCGCTGGATGCTGAGCCCTCAGAAAGTCTGCCGCCGGGCCGGAGGTCTACTTGGGGAAGGGGACGCTCGTCCCCTTCACCGGGTGTAACGCCAGGCTGGCCCAATCGGCCTCCTTGGATTTCTGCCAGCTAAATAGCTGGCGGAAGTAGAGGAGGCTGTGTAACGGCCTAGCTGGCCCAGTGGGGACAGGGATATGGCTGAGGCCATCCCCCGCCCCCTCCACAGCTGGCTAGGCCAAGGGCCCCCCTCCCTCGCCCGCCAAAATGCCACCACACCCGCCGGATCCTGGCTTATCTCATCCGGCGGCTGCACGGGTGCTCCGGCGACGGAGCAAGGGAGGCTTTCCTCTGCGCCAGCCTTCCTTGCTCCTGAGTCGTCACGAACGGGCTTTATGGCACGTTTGAGACGTCTCCCGGCAACAGAACGCTCGTTCCGTCACTGGCTTTTCAGTCAGGATTGTGCCCTTGGTCTTTTAACTGGCAGTTTTTAGGAATTAGATGTTTTAAAGCAGAGGTTCTCAACCTGTGGTACGCTTACCCCCAGGGGTACGTGAACCAACGGGCGGGGGGTACGCGGCTTGCTGTGTCTTATCAGCTGCAATCAGCTGTAAGTCAGCATCAGCTTTTAGTTTTTTTAAATTTAAACTCCTGACTCACAGCTGAATTACAGCTGATAAGGCACAGACTTGTAACTCCGATATAAAAAAAAACCTCTGCCAAATCTCTACATAAAGAGATATCTAGCATTTACATCCAAGTTAGGGTGAGTAAGTTATCTGACTAAATAGCCCCTAATTTATTACTAAAAAGAGAAACTTCATTGACAGTGAACATAAGAGATTCTTGTGCAACACAACCACCCCTTTTATTTCAGCCCTTTTATTCTAATCCTTTGAAAAAGCTTGTCAAAGTTATGGGTGAAACATTAGGAGCTAGATCATATAAGAACAGACCATGGTCACGATACCAGGATAATTTTAATGATAGAACTAATCAGGACATTTGTTTAAATAGAGAAGCAGGGCCTGCCCATGACCTCTTTGGCATGCCAAATGCTGCCACCCGTACTTGAGGATGTGCCAGCCTCTGCTCCTCCTACTCTCCAATGTTCTGGGTCAGCACTCTCTTCCCCTCCCCATTTCCTCTTCCTCCAGACCTCCTCTTCCTTTTCCAATCCAGGGGGTGGAAGGAGAATGAAGGGCAGTGGAGGCAACTAGGTGGACAGAAATGGGTGCCCCCCCCCAATCTGCTGCCTGAGGCAACCGCTTCAGTTGGACTCATGGATGGCCTGACCTTATAGGGAAGCATTCAATCAATCAATTCCTCACCTACAGTTTGAAGATGTACAATCTCAGGAATTTCTGCACCATGTGATTGGTCTGCATACATAAAAATAGGCTCTTAGTTGTGGTTAGTTTCTGGCAGACTGCATCCGATGAAGGAGACCCTACAGACAGTGGTGTCACCTGAGTGTGGTGTTTTTAAACTACTATCATATTTGAGAGCTCATCAAGTTCGTTCACACATCCCACCTACTCACCCTTGCTTGCCCAGGATTAGCCAACCTATATTAAATTCTCACTTTCAAATGCAGGTTAATTAGCTTGGTTGCAAGGTGAACCTTCAGTTGGGTATTCTGTTTTCTCTGACACAAAATCAATCAGTTTCAAGTAGAGATGCTTCTGAAAATCCCTTCCTCTGAATTTCCCCCTGAACTTAGCAGATATAGTTTATCTTATATTGAAACAGTACAGATGCATTTCATTTTTTGCAGTTCTTCTGCCTTAGACCTCTAGAATTTGAAAAGACTGCTGAGTCTGCTTTTGCTGCATTTTTCTTCCATTCATTGCCATTTCTCCTCCAGCCAAGCCATGTGCATGAGCAATAGCGTGCAGTAAAATATTACACCTGTTTGTTTTTGAGCACATAATCAGTGTATGAACAACTGAGCCACATCCCTTTGCCCCTTCCAACGTACCCAACCTTCCAATTTATCAACTTGCTAGTGCTTCTCTAGTTGGAGATGTTTAAAGCCTGCTCTGACTTGCTAGTACTCATCTAGATCCCATCTCAAGTCCTTCCTAGCAACATTGGTCACATGAGATCACGTTATGGCCACTTTCGCAGGCTGGCCAAGGCCATAAAAGTTGTCCCTTGTAGACTCAGGCACTACTTCCAGTTACCTATTCATGAGGACAGGTGGCTCGAGGGTATGACTTTGGTCTGTTTTGGATGATGATGAAGGGCCCCCCTTGGAGAAGAAGGTCTGCAGCTTAGTGCTGTTCCTTGTCCCAGCATTGTTCCTGGATTTCCAGGTGTTAGCTGTGGCCAGGAGAGCTTCTGCCCAGGTTTGGCTTGTGCGCCAGCTGCACTGTTCCTAAGAAAAAACAGACTTGAAGACCATTATGTAGGCTTCAATCACATCAAGATTACACTGCTGTAATGCACTCTACACAGGGGCTTGCCTCTGAAAACCGTCCAGAAACCGCAGCTAGTACACAATGCACTACTAGGCAGACTGTTAGCTGCGGTCACTTTTGTGGAGTATGTGACTCCTCTTTAACATCACTTGCACTGGCTACTGGTTCATTTCCGGGTGCAATTCAAAGTGCTTGGTTACCAATTCTAAGGTTCCAAATGACTTGGAACTACAGGTATGTTATTCAAAGTCCCATCTGAGGGATTATGGCTGGCAGGTACACTTGTGAGGGCTCTCTCAATGGTGGCTCCTCCTCTTTGGAACTCCTGCCTTGGGAGATCTGCTTGGACCCCTTTCCAAGAGCATCCTGTAATAGCAATTGTATTGGGAAGCAATTCATCTAGCAGCTGTCAAACTGCGAATGCCTTGAGAAAGCTCCACGCAAGGAGTGAAACGTTGGCTTAAGAAATAAGGATTCCTTGCCTGTTGGTATGAGTCTGTGTATGTATTAACTCTTGGTGCACTTTAAGTTTTTAAATTTTTTAATTTTTTTTAAAAAAAACTCATTGAACTACAACTGCGGTTTTAAGGATTTTATTTCTTCGTATTAAATTGTATAAATGGCTATGGAACCCATATTTCCCAATACAATTGCAATCGTATCTAGTCATGAAAATCTCCACGTAACATTCATCCTGTAATAGTCACTTGAATTAGCTCTTTCTGTTCCAGCAAGCTTTGAGTCTGGGGGATGGTCGATTTTCTTGGCTGTCTTCTTGAAGTTATATTTTTTCTTTGCTGGTTTTCTTTTTCTGCTGCTTGTTCTTTCTGTCTTTATTATGTTAATTCTAAATGTAATAGGTAAATTATAATTAAAATATTAAGTATTGTTTATTTAACATTGTTTATATATAACCAGCTTGAATGGCTCTTATTTTCAGTCAGAAAGGCAGGCTATTACTGTATTTTTCTTAATAAATATTCATAGTTCTTCACTATAAGACAGTGATAAACAAGTACCAGATGATGGCCCAGATCCATTCCAGTGAAAAAAATCTTCATTTTGCCCACTAATCATCTTTGTCCTTTCAGTGAGCACCTTTTAGGACATGAGCTGACATTCACAGCTAACTTTTGACTGAAATACAGGAACTCACTTTATATGCACTTTCCCTCCCAAGACAGCCTGCAACACACACAATGGTCTACATATTGAACTGTATTTTATTATGTCAGATATATTTACGACAGATTCTGTAAGCTGCTTAGACTTCTTGCAAAATAAGTTGTTTTAAAATAATAGAGAATAATGTATCCATGATGCTTTGAAAATTGATATTTATTCAAGAAAAGTCCTTGTTGTGACTAACAGAGCTTACATATCATTCTAATGGCCAAAGGTTTATTGATTACAAAAACACCACAGATGTTTGGAAGTAAATTATGAATTGAAGATATCAATAATGGAGACAGAGAGGACCAAACAAATCCAAATACATCACAACACAAAATGACCAACTTCCCAACACTTACATCGACCAGTGGCAAAGCTGCTTGAGAAGATAGTTACACATATGAAAAATGCAAAAGGCAATTGTCAATTGTCTCAGAACACTTTGCTTCATGGGAATTAAAAAAAAAGTCTACTTCTGTTAATTGAGATTTAAAACAAAATAAGTATCATCCAAGTTGTTGGGGGAACACAATGAAGCAGTGGAATCATTAGCCAACGAAAAACCCATTTCATAACAATGGACAAACCCATTAACACCAAGGCACAGACAGAACATGTTTCATGAGTAAACAAGTAGCATTACATTCATGGCAAAACAACCATAGAGGAGGAGGAGGAGAAGAAGAAGAAAGCACCCTTGTTGTACTCCCAAGGGAGTGTTGGCCTTATGTTTCTCAAAAACAGCCACCCCCTTATCCTACCTTATGCTTCATGATAGTCCCCTCACTTTTGCAAGCAATGTGATATGGCATGGGGGCCATTCCAAAGAGAAAAAAGGTTTTGCTAAGCATGGACATGGTGTTGGCTACATATAAAATACTACTTTGGATCTTGGCCACTAAAAACTGTAAGAACATAGGGCATAGCTTCTTTCATGTGAAACAATTTCCAGTAACTTCCATAGCCCTGGGCACAGGACATAACTGTAATATGATGAATACAGGGACAGATGGGAGGAGGGAGCAGAATTATACCAGCTGACCATCTTTTGAGGTTTCAGTGGAAAGTCTAAATACTGCAAAAGGCTGGGTCCCCAACAGACCCTACACTAGTTCTGTCCAGACCTTCTGCTGAACATGCAGAAGTTGGGAACAGGGGAAACAGTTGTGATATCACTCCCTTGTGTCCACACATTCATATCTTATAGATATATTGGGAGAACAGGGTTAATATGGTGACGTAATGCCTGCATCAGTTCTGACATCCTGAAAACAATAATCATGGTGATGAAGCAAGTTGAAAGCAAATCCCAAGATACAAAGTATTTATGCCTTCCTTGTACAGCAAATCCTTCACTTGATGATAAGCTAATACTTCAATATTTGACAATCTATCAAATCGGCATGGCATAGATAATGAGCCAAACTATTTAAGAAACAGTCTGCAGCGATTCAACTTTATCGTTATGTTAATAAGAATGACTGGAGTGTAATAATATAACATTTCTTTGAAATTTTGCTCCTGGAAGGCAATAAAAACCCTGCTGTGACCCAAGGTAAATCATGCTTTTAAATATTTATTGCAAATGTTACACATAAATAATTATTCATGTAAACCTGTCATGTGTGTTTTAAACACTTTATCCTTTGAAATTTTTTAGATAATGGAAATTCTTTCTTCAGATCTCGTAGTGATAATGAAAGAAAAGGTGTCAAATAGCAGTTGGGTTGATGGGGTTTATTTGTTTTGTTTTGGCAAATGTGAGCTGTTATTTGCTGACATGAAGTTTTGAAAAAAAAATTACACTATCAAAGTTATGTTCTTAGCAAAAAAAAAAGAATCTATTTTGTTGTCAGGAATCATTTTTGTTAACATTCCCCAATTTGGGGGCAAATAAAGTTTAGCCAAGAAGAAGGTATCAGAATTTTAAAAACATTCTAGACACTTCAACATTGTTATGCAACCAAAAAGGCAAACATGGAAACAGGATACTGAGGTCGCAATCCTGCACAAGTATCAAACGGCAGAGCAAGCGCTCCACCATTCGAAGCCATTGCAACCATGCTATAAAGCACTTTGCGACAACTCGTGAGTAAGGGCAGCCGGCGAGGAGGCAGAGGCAGTGTCAAGATCATGAGAAGTAATCATTTCACTCTATACTGCACATTACTTGGAATATTGAGTCCGGTTTTGGGCACCACGTTTTGAGAAGAACATTGATTAGCAGGAGTGGGTTTCAGAGAACAGCAATGAAAATGTTGAGGGATCTGGTAACCACGTTCAATGTAGAAACGTTAAAAGAGCTTGGTATGTTTAGACTGGAGAAGAGAAGACTAAGAGGGTATATATGGTTGCCATCTTCAAGTATCTGAAGGGCTTTCACACAGGAGAAGGTGAGGACTTGTTCTCTGTGGCTCCTGAGAGCAAGATCAGAACCAGTGGGTTAAAACTGGTGGGTTAAAACCAGTGGGTTAAACCAGTGATCAGAACCAGTGGGTTAAAGCAGGGAAGTAGATTTAGGCTAGACAGGAGGAAGAAATTCCTAACTGCAAGAACTGCCTGGCCACGGAGTGCCACGGAATCCTCTTGGAAAACAGTGCAATGCCAATTGGCAGGCATCCACATAAGGTAATGGGAGCCACGGCCAATGGTCAACCTCCCTCATGCAGTTGTGGGCTCTCCCGCATTGGAGGTTTTAAAGCAGAGGCTGAATTGCCACCTGCAAGGGATACTGTAGTCGCTTGTGCTGAGCAGGGGTTGGACTAGATGATCTCCAAGGTATCCTTCCAACTCTAGTATTCTATGGTTCTGTAAAATAAAATGCTTGTCCAGCAACAGGACATGGGTTCTTGTCTGGGAGGTATAGCAGTCATTTCTATTCCATTGATTACTATAGACCAGTGGTTCCCAAACTGGGAGGCCGACGAAACCAGCCAGGGGAGCCGCAGAGTGCCACGGAATCCTCTCAGAAAACAGTGCAGTGCCAACTGGCAGGTATCAACATAATGTAAGGGGGAGTTGCGGCCAATGGTCAAGGGAGACGCAGGTCGAAAAGGTTTGGGAAACACTGCACTAGACCATAAATGCCTCACAGGATCATGTCAACTGAACTAAAGTCTCATTGCTCTTAATAGGCACGTTTTGTTAGAGACGGAGGATGGAAGACAGAGGATGGAAGACTAGCTTTTAAGCCACCATGCTGAGCTGTATGCCAGATACAGAAGACGAAGTAAGCTAAAAAAGCAAGTCTAGTTAATATCCATGATCCCATGCGCTCTGGGCAGCCAAGGAGGAGCCCACTTTGTCACAGAATGCAGCCATAGCAACTAAAGTACGAAGCAAGTAAATAACGTGGCCAAATATTAGTTCCGATAACAAGTTGCTTATCAGGTCCCATCACGCTGTTATGAAAAGCTGGAGTGCTTCTGGAATTGAAATGTGATTTTTTTATTTGCCAGATAAACACATATCATTAAAGATGTATGCATTTTTTAAGTGTCATTTGCACTTATGAGAAATCTACTTATTTATTCATCACTTTGTTTGAGTCTCATTTCCTTTCCCCCTTGTGTTTGGAAAGGACCTGCCATGCAGTAGATGTAATTGAACAACTGCAATTGATAACAATTGAAATAATAGAAGCCATTCAAAATTAAATGATGTTCAAGAATCTCTTTCTCGGTTGTGTTTAATGAGCTGACACATAGGTAACAGCAGTTCCCCCCCCCCCACAGCTGTTTTTGATAACACTCCTATAATATCTGTAAGACCAACATGGGTGGAGGGCCAATTAAGTGGTCCTTTCCCATGAGACATTGTCCAGCTCAAATGTAAACCAAGTGCATATGGTGAGAGAGAGAGAGAGAGATGGAATAACATGTCTGTAATGAAGTGTTTGACAGCAAACAATTTTTATTTTATTTTATTTTTATTTTTCACATTTTTATACTACCCTTCCTCCAAGGAGCTCAGAGTGGTGTACATATTTCCTCCCCTCCTTTTTGTCCTCACAACAACCCTGTGAGGTAGGTGGGGCTGAGAGATAGTGATTGGCCCAAGGTCACCCAGGAAGCTTCGTGGCTGAGCGGGGATTTGAACGTGGATCTTCCAGGTTTAAGTCCGACTCCCAAACCACTACACCATCCTGGCTCACACTTTTCCCCAGACTAATAGTAAAAATCGCAGTCATTTTGTACTTTATCGTTTCTGGTATTAAGATTTAATCCCAAGAAACTTTTGCCCATTGTGGTTGTAAGCCTATACTTCACCTGGGGCTGTAGTATAAAACAGCCTTCCACAAGGCTCTGCAATGGCAATACTACCCATCAGAATTCTTGCTATGCCTAGCTCACATAATAAGTTCTTACTTCCCCCCCCCCGCTTAATTAACCCCCTTTCACCCCAATTCTGCACACATAATCCCTGCAGCAGTTTAGAACCCTCATTTGTAAGTATGCACTGAAACTGGGGGGGGGGGGAAGGCCCCACCTGTTTTGACTGTGAAGGAGAAAGGGTCATTAAAGTGCATTAATTAAGGGGCAATTAATGCAGGTTAAGTCGTCTTGAAGACGAGCCTCCCTCCAGGTTTCCCAGCTCACCTTAGTTCACCTTGGCTCCCTTCATTTACTGCTCCCCTTGCTGTGCAGCTCATTATCCTTGACTTCCTCTTACCCAGGGCCACAGTTTTTATCTACTTTGGACTGACAGGATACTTTTAAAGTGATTCACTAGGCATTCATAATAAGCTCACACAGTTCCTAGTATTCCTTAAAGCTACAGGCAAGTGCTGCACTGATGGAGAAAAATGCCATATAATATATCACCAAAAGGTGATATCACCACACTTACAAATTGGTATGTTGTGATCTAGAAAGAAAGGCAACCTGAGAAGCAGGATTAAAAAAAAATCCTCACGTTTATAAATTTGTGACTAGTGTGGAAAAAGTGAAAAGAATAAAGTTGGGATAATCTGGTACTGTTAAGTGGTAGTGTGTTGAGGACACTAAACATATAATTAATGTTCAGAATTTGCTGCCATAAGATGCAGGGTTGGCCACCTCTACTTGAGATGCTTTTTACAAAAGGGTTCGAATGATAAAGCCTCGGAGGACAGTGGCGACTGGAATGGCTTAGGGCTTTATATATCATGGAGAAACGGAAAAAACAAGTGACTCATGCTTTCCGTTCTGTATGCATCATTTTGTAATTCTGATTCAAGTTCATATTTCACATCTCCTCCCAGGGTCAGATGTAGAAGCTCCCAATGTGGGCACATTTTATGCATCTGCCTGGGGCAGGAGAGATGCAGAAGATGCACTTCAAATATTACAAAATACATGTAGGGCTTTCCCTTAGCATTATGTACTATCTGAAGCTGACCTCTATGAGAGCTGAAAAAGACCCCCTATTTGAAAGGTGGTACACTTCTGCTTACCAGATATTACTAAAAAGCAACTGTAAGCTGCCTTGCTGCAGTCATTTTATAGCAAAAAGTGAGGTTGAAATATTATAAGACATACATATTACAAACAGCCATGTGCAAGAAAAGCCTAATGGCTTTTGGCTCTTCAGTTTGGGGCTCTTCAGTCTAGAAAAAAGGCACCTGAGGGGGGACATGATTGAGACATAAAATTATGCATAGGATGGATAGCAGAGGCGTCGTTAGGAGGGGCTGGGGGCTGTGGGCCCCAAACTGCGGGGCGCGAAGCGGCAGGGGTATGAGTACTTGCCGCTGGATCTGACGCTTTTTCCTCTTTGTGCAGCCGTCCTTGCTGTAAGATTTGCTCTCCCAGGTGCCGTTTGGCTCCAAAAAGGGGCTGAAAAGTGCCAGGGGGGTGTTTCCACACCGTGTGCGAAAATGACATCTCCCCCCCCAGGGGGCGGGGCGTGTGGTGTCTAAAAACAAAATCCACATGAAATAAGATTAGAAATACAGTAAATTACAAATGCAAACTGTAAAGTGCAAATTAGAAATACAGTAGCATGAACTCTAGTCATGCTGCTACATTTTGTTTCTGGGTGGGCGTGCTACTGCTCAGTCACAACTAGGCTAGAAGTCTAGATTTCTCCATTGACTTCTAGGGGCAGCTCTCATTTCCACGCTGAGAGTGAAAAAGGTCTACTGAAACTGTAAGTTAAATCTCTGTGTTTGTTACTCTTGCCATTTTCTATCGCTATGAACCTAACAGATAGGTATTCACAGAGGAAGGCTTAGTACAGGGCCCAACCAGACTATGGGCGCAATCCTGGAAATAAAGCCAGCGACGGAACGAGTGTTCCGTCACTGGAAGACATCGCGAACATGCCGTAAAGCACGTTCGCGATTACTCCGAAGTAAGGAAGGCCGGCCTCCCTCACTCCAGTGCCGGAACTCCACGCAGATGGCAGCGGAAGGTAAGCGCTCTGTCGCCAGCCGCGTGGGCAAAGGAGGGGGACCATTGAGCTAGTTGGCCCAAGAGGGGGCGGGGGATGGCGTCGGCCATATCTCCATCCCTGCCTGGCTGGCTATGCTGTTACATGGCCTCCTCTACTTCGAGGAGTAGAGGCTAATCCGAGGAGGCTGATAGGGCTGGTCCGGGTTTACACTCGGGGAAGGGGATGAGTGTCCCCTTTCCCCGAGTAGACCTCCGGCCCGGCGTGCACCGGGCAACCTGTGCAAAGGATCCAGCAGGCGGCCCTGGGCTGCCGGCCAGAACCTTAGTCAGGATTGATCTGACAAGATTGTTAAGTCCTTATGTTCTCCAATTGTTGTTTCAGGGCATTTTTACCCAAGGGTGTATATATGCAACAGGAGTTAAATGCACACACCTGTGGGCTGGGAAAAAGGTTTTTTTTCTTAAATGACCTCCTCCATAAAGAAGGCAACACACTTTTCCCAAATTGTATCTGCAAGTGCAAATAAATCAAACTTATTAACAAATACTAGTGCTCTTTGCAACATCTCCCTGTTGTCGATCTTAGGCCTATATTTTTCTATACAATCTTATGATTACGATGACTGCCTTGTCCCCAATGCTGATTATAAAGATAAAGGAAGAAACTTTATAAAGATAAAGGAAGAAGCATTAGCCATAATTTTCTAGGACTTTTCAAAAAAGAAAGGACATTTTGAAGAACAAACCTGATTTCACTTTAATTTGAGATTTGGAGATCAAACAAATTCAGAAAAATAAATTCAAATGAGCAAATGTCAATTGCCCCCAAGCTATTCATAGGTTACATATGAGGAATGTGAATTGCAAAGTTATTTGGGTGCATTACATTGAAAGTTATGGACATTTTATATTACTGACCCCCCAAATATGGCAGGATTTGCAATCCTGTTCATAACTTAAATTCAAATTGGTACATTTGTCAACACTTCTTAGACTGAAATTTCAGAATTTGTTACTTGCCACGTTTTCTCATTTGCTGGAGGTTATGAAGCACAAAAGGTCAGAGGCATATCAGGAGCGGATGCTGCCTGGAGCACCGCTCCTGATACGCCGCCCCTTTGGGGCGCCGCCTCCTCCTGTAGGGGGTGGCCCCACTCCGGGGAGGCGGCCCCGCTCTGGGGGGGGACGGCCCGGCTTACCAGGGCACTCCGAGGCCTTCTCCCCTGGCCTCAGAGCTGGAGAAAGCCCAGGAGCGTCCACCACGACCGGTGGACAGGGCTTTCTGAAGGCGGAGCGCTAGTTAGCCTTTTTTGCACATGCGCAATGTAAACATAACGTAAATGTTTTGCGCATGTGCAAAAAAGGCTAACTAGCGCTCCGCCTTCAGAAAGCCCTGTCCACCGGTCGTGGTGGATGCTCCTGGGCTTTCTCCGGCTCCGAGGCCGGGGAGAAGGCCTTGGAGTGCCCGCCCGCATCACCGGACAGACGGGCGGGCAGGCGAGCGAGTGAGCGAGCGCTCACTCGCTCAGTGGAAAGACTGGGGCGAGCGGAGCAGCGCCGCCCGGCGCCGCGGTGCTGCCCGGTGCCGCGGTGCCGCCTGGAGCTGCTGCTCCGTTCGCTCCAGTCTTTCCACGCCTCTGCAAAAGGTACACATAGTATGTGAGCTACAGAAAGAATGTCATTTCATCTAGTACTGTATTTTCCTTCAGAACTGCCTAACGATAATGAATGTTGCTGTTTTTCCAAGTCCTTCTGTGCATTCTTTAGGGTTTTGCTCAAATAGCCCTCCCACAATTTAATACATGCTCACTGTATCTGAGCACCTTCTGTGATTATTCCACTATACCTTATACACAATAACTTTTGGCATGTTTATTCCTTTGCTTCCCAATGTTGCACTGCCAAAATGAACCCTTTTCGGCTCATCGTGCTTGCATTGTAAAAACTTGATTCTTAGAACTTCAGACAAGTTTTTGAAAGCAAATCAAAATAGAGTTTGTTCCCTATTGTGTAGCAATTTAGAAAGGTTATTTTCTGTGTACCATGAACAATACACAGTGCTGTTCTTGTTAAAAAAAAAAGTGCACCGTCTTTCAAAACTGTCTTGTCTCATTCGAAACTTTTGTTTCTATAGTAACACCATCCGTTTTCATAAAAGTATGGCGTTCACACTCCATTCTTGAAGAGATAAGTTACACATTTGTGTCTTGTAGACAAAACTAAACTTGATAGAGGGCTAAGAAAGAGAAACGTTGTTGAAATACCAAACACCTACAAAATGTTGGCTGATAATTCTCACATGAAATCAAAATTTTCCATTTCTAGTTCAATGAAGTTGTTCAGGGGATAAGCGTCTCCTACAAAAGTTAGGCATGACTTCAGGGCAAATTGTTCACCCATACCTATTTTGGCCAATCCAGACAAAAGGGGCATGAGGAGGTTCATTGATGGAGTGTCAGCAGTAGAAAGATACTGGCAGTTCCATCGAAAATTGCAGTTTTGTCAAAAATATTACTCTTCTTTCTACCTTACCGCATATTCCCTGTATAGTGCTTTTGCTTAAATGAATTCTTCCCTTGAAAGCTATTGAGCATACTACCACAGTGATTTACAGTAGTGTTTATGACTTTGGTGAAGGCTATAAGAAAAATTTCTGATAGCACAATTCCTCTGACAAACATTGAGTTGTGTGAGTGGATTCAGAAACCACAAGTCCTGTGGTAACCTTGAAAGCTCTCTCTGTGCTGCCTGCTGCATGTGGGAGAGTGGTCGCCTATAGCTTTCAACCATACAGTTACCGTAAGTCCAACTTTTTTTCTAGAATTCTAAACAACGGTCTGAGGTCTTGTAAAGCTTAACCAAATGGTTGGAGGAGGCCATCTCCCGCAACAATTATCGGTGCCGTACAGAAGTTAAGCAGTTACCAAATGGCTCTCCGTCATCATTATGCTCCCTTTGTCCTAGTCTAGTTAGTTTGCTACTCACAATCTCCTTAGCAAAAAAGTCAGGTGGATGAGAATTCCAGCTGTACGTTTTTTCCACAGATAGTCTTTGAAGTACAGCTTGAAGTCCTCACTTAAAGTTGTCGATAGGTTCTTCTTGGAAACTGTGACTTTAAGTGAAACGACTTATCATGAAACCAATTTTACCATATAGGCTAATTGATAAAGATAAATGTTCCTATGGCATTTTCCTATCAACTTTAAAATGAAACGATTTTAAACGAAACAACTGAGGACTTGCTGTATCCCAAAAGCATTCCCAAAGAAGAAGGTCACATGAGAACTGTCATTGAAGCTGAGCTGCAATGCCTCCCCCCTCCCAATTCTGCAATACTGTTCACAGTCTGTGAAGAAAGAGCTCTCCCTTAGAGAGATTTTTCAAAGTCCTGAAAATAGGGGTGGAGTATTTATAAGCAGCAGCACCAGTGGGAGTCGCTGCTGCTGCTGCTCAACACCATTTCCCCCCTTATCTCTTCTTCCCCTTATGTAATACCAGAGAGAGGGGTAACTGAAGCAATGCCCTCTTTCAGATTTCATGATACTCTATTCAGCAGCCAAAGAGATTTGGTTACATTATGATGTACAAAGCCAAATTAGAGGGAGAACAATGCTTCCTCCTACTCTTATGGGATTGTGTAAAAAAAAAATAGGGCAGTTTTCGGGAGCTTAGTCACCATCACCAGGACCGCAAAAAGGTGAGAGAGGGCTTTGCGAAACATGTCCCCTGAAGCCCGTTTTTGAACTGAAAAATTCACTCTACAACATTAAATGTCATTCACTTTATCTTGAAATGGATGATGCCAGGCCTCACTAGCCTTGCGTCGCATTTGCTTCACCCCTCTCCCCTTCAGCTAGTCCAGGGGTGGCCAACCTTCCACCATTAGGGCCTCTGCATTCGTAAGAGTTGTGTAGAAGACAGAAACTTGGCAGCTGCAAGTGCTGATGGTGTTGCTAAAGCAGCTGCACCTGCTGAAATGCCCTCACCTATGCAACCATTTAAAGGGCTAGCATTCATGTTGAAAGGTTGGCCGCCACTGAGCTAGGCAGAGGAGGGAATTTCCCGGTGCCTGATTGGCTGAGAAGCTGCTGGGGTGTGGCACCGAGGCATTTGCTCCGTTGCATTTGGATTTTGAGCCCCTCCCACCCTCCCCTTGGTACAGTCTGAGATTAGCAGTTTGCCCGTTTGGGTGCTGGGTTGGACTTTTTGCTGCCAGCCTGATTTGCCTTGGCTGGCATTTTTTTCGCCTACGCCAGACTGGCTGAGGTGTGGGGCAGTTTCAGCTCCCCCCCTTGTGTTATTTGTGTTTTCCTAGGTCACTTTGGCAGGTGGCGTTCAGGCCGGGTAGACAGGTATCCTATCTTTGGCGTACATCCTGAGGTCAGCAAGGTCAGGGGGGAAGCCAGGACCGCTCACAAGATGCTTGTCCGGATAAGTGAGGCTGCCTGGCTGGCACGCTCCTTGGCTGGAATAGGCAAGGATCACCACAAGGCTTGGCCGTGGGAGTCTGCGCTGTCCAGCTGCCTTGACCCCCTTTGAGGGTTGGCCGTGATAAGCTCCTTCAGTCCACGATTGGGGGTAGCTTGGAGTCAGGTTGTGATACCTGTTCTTGATCTGAGGGGAGGTAGACGGTTCCTTCCACCTAGATGCCTGCATGCTGGGGGGTTGAGCTCAGGTTTCCTCCTTGCTGCAGTCGTAGATATTCATTAATTCTTAATAAAGTGACCATCTACCCAAACCTCTGCTTTTTGTCTTTATTGGGGGGGGGTGCACATGTAAAAGAGTACCGGTATATGGCTGGATTGGCAATGTTGCTTTCAGGTGAGAATTGGGTAGATAATATAAAAGTTAACTCCCTTGCTCTATGTTGCCAAGGTCCTTGGAAGCACCATCTGAAAAATGAGGAAACAGAAATAAGGAGGCCTTTTCCTCCCGGGAAATGCAAACAACAATCATAATTGCAGTTTTGGACCTCCTGCCAAAGAAATGCGATGGAGGCTTGTCACAACTGGATATAGCCAGCATTCTTTTCGAGTCTCTACTGCCATCGCTTCTGCGCATCACCCATCACCAGCTCATGTCGCAGATGTCACTTTCTTCAGCTTTTGGCTTCATTGACTTCAAAGAAGCCCCTGCAGGCACCTCCTATATAAAACACTTTTTTAAAAAAAAAAATGAGTATTTCCTTTCAATTTTCTGCCAGCCACATGGGCCACTGCCAGTTATATTTGACAGATTTTTGAATGGTTTTCCTTCCATCATTAATTTTTTAGCATGATGCTGAAATTTTTTTTCAGGTCCCCTAACAGCAAATATCCACACTAGCACACCAACAGTGCAATCCTGTGCATGTTTACCCAGAAGAATGTTTTATTGCGTTAAATGGGGCTGACTTCCAGGAAAGTGTGCATAAGATTGTAGCCTAAATAGTGTTTCTATTTCATGATCCCTATTCAGACAAAATCTTTGTGTGATCGAGTTATTGTTTGAGGGGACAGCCGGATCACACCCCCATCCACGTTCTCCACATTCACTGCCACCAAGCCCACCAGTCACGCTTCTCCCGGGTAACTGCATGTTCAGTGCTTGTCTGCACTGGGCAGTGGGGAACATGAGATGGGAAGCATTTTTCATCCTTGGGAAAGTAACAGCTTGAGGCACAATTCAAAGTAATGATCATAAATAATTGTACTTTCTGCACCTATAGATGGTGCCTGACTAACCTGTTAAAGAAGCAGTATAGCAGAATATAAAAATAGTGAAGATGGATAAAACAAATATAAAGCAACATTTGAAATACTACAAACATTGTAGCTAGCTAATGGGCTGGCATGCCATTTTTACACATAAAGGTGTTGGGGGTGAAGGTGCGGAAAGATTGGACTAGGTTTTGGATTTAGGATTGGGTTAGATTTTGTAATACCTGGTGCTACATGAAGAAGCCTAGAGCTTTCATACTCCCTCTTCTCCCCTAGTGTGCTCCAATTCAGTTAGTTATGTAGTTTGTTCCTGCATCTGAATCAGCAAACTACGGATTGTGCTTCTCCTCTAAACCAAGATTAGGAATCATTTAAAGCTGGTCAGAGGGCAAGAACAATTCATAGCTGCTAGTTTGAATTTAAGAGCAAGCTATGATTTCTGCTAAAGAGGACATAACTCATTGACCTTGAGCAATAAATGTTCATTGCCATCCCCCAGGTAAAGCCCCAGCTGCCCCGATAGGCTACTCGGATATGCCCCAGCTATTTTGCTGGCACAAATCCAAGAGCCCCGTTTAACGGCCGCCAAGCTCAGGAAGGGGGATAGAATATGGCAGAGAAGGCTGCCGCCAATCCCTCCCCCTTCCCTGGCCCAGCCAGGCTGACCAATCCCACCCACCCCTGGAATGCCCCATTCCGCCCTCCCCTGCCCCTCTGCCACCCGGCGGGGAACTCACTCTTTGGGCTCCACTGGACGGGGAAAGCAGTGCCAGCCGCTGCTCCAGTGCAGCCTCCTTGCCGGGTGACATAAACATGCCTTATGGCATGTTTGCAAACGCAAGAGCGGTGGAGTGGTACTCTGCCAGTCTAAAATGTAGACAGGATTGGGCTGTTAATGATCCAACCACTGAATCTGAGAAAGTTGAAGTCTGCGAATGTGTTGGAGGGAATCAGGCATAAGAAGACAGATGGCACCAGAGGCGTGGAAAGACTGGAGCAAGTGGAACAGCGGCTCCAGGCGGCTCCTCAGCCCCGGGCGGCGCTGCTCTGCTCGCTCCAGTCTTTCCATGGAGCGTCCACCTCGACCGGTGGCCAGGGCTTTCTGAAGGCCGACTGCCGCGCTGCGCTGTTTATCTTTGTTTTGAGATGCGTGGCGCGGCAGTCGGCCTTCAGAAAGCCCTGGCCACCGGTCGAGGTGGATGCTCCGGGGCTTTCTCTGGCTCCGAGGCCGGGGCAGAAGGCCTCGGAGCGCCGCCCCCTCCCGGAGCGCCGCCCCCTCCCGGAGCGCCGCGTCCCACGGGGCGGCACAGCAGCAACTGCTCCAGGCAGCACTTGCTGCTGATACGCCTCTGGATGGCACTATCTTCCCAGGAATTCTTGACATTCTGTACGTCTCAGGAAACCCTTTGAGAAGCAAATGAAAAATAAATAGTATAAAAGCTTAATACTATTTCATCAACTTGAATGGATTCAGTATCTGTTTTGTGTTTGTGCGTCTTTAATAAATTAAACTAACATGGTTCCTTTTTAATCATAGGAGAACCATTGGCTCCTTCAACAAATATGTTATTCCTCTTTCGAAAGGGGAGGGAGACATCCCCTTCCTGTTATACTCTTTAATTACAAAGGTAATCTTGGCCAATTGGAATCAACTTGAGAGCTGGTCTGTAGATTATGTTCACCGCATGAGACCAGTCAAGCTCTGCATATTGGAAATTGCGAAGGTTCCCATGCCAACAGGCAGAGCGAGCTGGAGGGCATCTCAGTCAAACATGCAGGGAAGTAAGAACTGTTGGCCAGTGCATTGTTTATCTCCACTTATCTCTTTATCATAGAGATAAGTGGAGAAAAACAATGGTGGAAGGAAGGAAGCCAGCCAGCTAGTAGCTCCTTCTTCTCTGCAAGCGTGACAGCTATCTTTTTCTATAGACCGAGAGCCTTCAAAACTCAAAGCCAGAGCCAGGCTGCTCTCATGTAATGAGCACAACATGTAGCCTACTTCTCAACAGCATGCAAGGTTTCTGACCATTTTTTTTAATAATAAAATATTTTCTCCAAATATTAGTACACTCTTCCTTCATTATCTGTACCTAACTGGTTCCTGAAAATGACCCTTGTAGTGACAAACCGGATGAGTGCAATTATTACATTAATTTCTGTGCACAGAAGGAAGTTTAATATAAAAATAAACATTGTATCCCCAACTGTACTAAAAGCATCTCCTACTTGACAGATACTAGACGTCTTCTAACAAGTTTTTTAAATTCATTTTTGTTTGTGTTATCTCAGGGAAGCACAAATGTTTTGAAGGCCAAGCTAAAAGTCTTTCAGTCGAGAAATAACTATGGAGAGAAATTAATTCTTTTGAATTCAAGTTAGTGAAAGGTTGTTACAAATTGCATTCAGTGAAAAGTCAAGAAATTGCAGAGTGACCAGGAAGGAAAGGAAAGCCAAAGCAAAATTAGGAAAAAAATAATAATCAACAAGTAGTTAAGGATTGACAACAAGGAGACAACTAATGTACACTTTAAGCGATTCAGGCAGAATTCCTTTAGTGCCTGTCCAGCCAGAATAGAGATGTGATTACAAAAGTCAGCAATTGATGGAAGTGTAAATTAGTTCTTTAGACAGAAGGAGACAGTCTTGAAGAATGAGATCATTGAAGATACTGAGTTACTAATGAGATACATGGGGCTAAAGGAATAATAAAATGAAATGTGGTAGGCTGGGTGGAATATCTTGTGCACGAGGTGAACTATCTCCATCCAGTCATACATGCCGGTCGCATCCTTTTTCAGGCGCCGCCACCTTGAATCTCGTGAAAGATGGCGGCACCCAAAAAGGTAAGTTTTACATTTACAAAGCAGCAGTGGCAGAGGCCCGGAAAGCCTGGGATTGACCCGGGACCAGAGCCCGGAAACCGGGGCGGTCCCAGGTTTTTCCGGACAGATGGCAAGCCTAGTTCTCAATGTTCTCCCCACAAGGTGGGAAGAACTCTGAGTATTTGCAGGGGCAAGGACAACGGCGATGATCCTGGGTATTGCTGCCACCAGGAAAAAAATGATTTTGCCAATCAGGAAAAAAAGATTTTTCCCATTTACCAGGGTCCAGCAGCCCTCTGGTTGGTCCGGGGAGACCTGTGGCTCCCTCTGCAGTCCTCCCCAAGTTTTCGGTCACCACAGAGCAGCAATTATGACCACTTCTGGTTTTCATCTGAAACTGGAAGTGGTCATAATCACTGCAGAGCGGCGATCTAACGCTCAGGAAGGCCCATGGAGGGGGCCATGGGCATTATCCAGAGGGGTGCAGGACCCCTGGAAAGTGAAAAAAAACCCATTTTTTCCCAGCAGCGGTGATCCCAGGGATATTTATTAAGGTGGCAGGGGACAGCATGAGGTTCTCCTGGTGGGTCGCGACCCACCAGTTTAAGAAATGATGCTATAGAATATGCAAGTGTTCCAGAACCTATGACCAAAACACATGATTGTTCTCCAGAATGCTTCTTGATGAACTCTTTGATTATAATGGACTGGTCTTCTAGTTTAAAGAAACTTAATCCTGTTACTTTCTTCTCTACTAAAATGCCCTTGTGGAAGCTATGAAGGCCAGTATAAAAGCTTTGTTGACATTAAATATTTTTTTCTCTGAGATCTGAAACTGAAGGGCTACCAAGAGGGAGAAAACCTCAGCAAACACTCAGTGGCTTCTTTCTAAGTGTTAGAGCTAAGTAAACAGCATTGAAGTATGCTGTTAAATTTCCAGCAGGTAACTAACTGTGCTTAGAAAACTGCTTGATTCTTTAAATCTGTCGGCTTTCTTTGATGAGTGCCATTGTATCAGCAATAATCCTTATTGCTGTGAATTTGTTGTACGGTGGAAGCTCTGAGGCCAGCAAATTTTATTAACTAAGCTTTCAGTGCAACCATTTGCAGCTAAAAAACTAGAAACTGGTCAAGTAACATCACTTTCCCCCAAAGTCCTTTCTGATGTCCATTCGGAGAGCTATTTTTTCCCAAGTAAGTTGATACAACCTAATTCAGTTTCTCTCCAAGAATGGCATCAAGCTTTAATGCCTTGGAATTTGGAAATCCAGATCTCTCTATTGCTCTCTAGTAGGTAGAACTGACCTTGTGGTGTGATGCCATAATGTTTTCCGTGCCCATGCTCCATAATTTTGGCTGTCAATGGTGGATGGTAGGGAAACACAGAACATTGTGATCTCAAGACAGGTTCCCCTAGGATTACAGAGGGGGAGGAGGAATTAGACATGCAGGGGCCATTTTCAGCAGTAACTGTGCATTTACTGGGGCATCTAGTTTGGCCCCAAGGGTGAAATTAGTAACAATAAATTAACAGCCTTTCTATTTAAGGTCTCCAGGTAAAAATACTAACTGTATTCTTTAGCACATACAAAGATATATACAGTACAGTAATGCCTTGCAAGACGAAATTAATTCGTTCCGCGAGTCGTTTCGTTTTACGAAAATTTTGTCTTGCTAAGCGCGGTTTCCCATAGGAATGCATTGAAATTTAATTAATGCGTTCCTATGGGCAAAAAAAGACAGAACAAAGTCAAATTTGGTTTACAAAGTGTTTATTAAGTGCTCTTTAAAGGCATACATACTGTACAGAGGATGGACATACTGTACGGAGGATTTCAAAAATTTCAAGCACAAAACTTCAACTTTTTAAATATGACAGAAAAACATTTAAAGATCAGCAAACATGAGGCAGGACCATCTGATTTGAGGCTCAACACTGTCTCCACATCACTTGGACAACACTGGACAACTTGGAGAAGGCTTCAAGGCTTGACTTCAAGGCTTCTAGGAGGACGAGGAGGAGGAAGAATGCAACTGGGCACCACTGGTAGAAGCAGCAGATTCCTCTTCCATTCTTTGCTTCTTCATGATGAACCTCTCCAAGGTCTGGTGCTTCAGCCGCCTTTTCAGCACCCCTCTGAAAGAGGACATGATCCTTGTATCAAACGTGTTCGCAAGGTCATGTTTCATCGCAGTTGAAAACCTGCTGTGGAAGGTAGCCCTGTGTAGTCACGACCTCCAGGAACTCCGCGGCAAAGTCCTCAGCCGCAGGAATATCGGAACTGGCAGCCTCTCCATGCCTGACCACGCTGTGGATTCCAGATCTGGTTTTGAATCTTTCAAACCAGCCTCTGCTTGCCTTAAAGACTTCTGGCTCGGCTGAGGTTCCTGGCTCTTGCTGTACGAGGTCTGCGTGCAAGGCCTTGGCCTTCTCACAAATGACAGCCTCAGTCACTGTGTCCCCTGCACGCTGCTTCTCTTCCATCCAGATGAGCAGCAACTTCTCCACCTCCTCCAGAACAGCTGGCCGGTTCTTCATGATCCTGGTGACTCCCTTGGCTACATCTGCCGCAAGGATCTTCTCCCTCATCTTCAGGATGGTCGCGATGGTGGATGGATTCCTCCCGTACTCCCTGGCGAGGTCTGTCACTCGCATGCCTCCGTCATGCTTCCGGATGATCTCCTTCTTCATTTCTAGTGTAATCTTCTCCTTTGTCCTCTTCCCGGCCTCTGCAGGAGCAGCCTTCTTGGGACCCATGTCAGCACAGTTGCTATGTTCGCAAAAACAAAAGGCAGTGCTTCACATCCGCTTCACACACACCAAACGGTGGCAAAAAAGTTCTGAAAAGCTTCCAAAAAGCTTCCAAAAAAGGCTTGCTAGGAGTTGGTGAACTGCTCAGAACAGTTGAACAAAGACAGGGTTCGCCCACAGCACAGGCCACAGTTGCTCCTCGAAGTCAACCCTGGAACTGCACGTGGAGAAGTGAGTCCAGGCTGCATTGGGGAGGCTTTTTAAACCTCCAGGCACAATGCATCCTGGGTATTAATGGTTGTGCGATTTAAAACAAACCAAAACAAAAAAAAATATGGGAAAAAATTCGTCTTGCGAAGCACGGCCATAGAAAAATTTGTCTTGTGAGTCACCCAAAAAATCGCAAAACGCTTTCGTCTTGTGAGTTTTTCATTGCACGAGGCGTTCGTCTTGCGAGGCATCACTGTATTTGCTTTTCTGTAGTATAACAACAAGTATATTATTTAAATTAGACATGTTTACAGTCATAAGTGAAGATTTTTTTATAGCAATGCAAGTACACAGACACGTGTGTGTGTGTGTGTGTGTGTGTGTGTGTGTGTGTGTGTGTGTGTGTGTGTCTGTGTGTGTGTCTGTGTCTGTGTCTGTGTCTGCATGTTTGTGTTTGTGTGTGTGAATGATATATAAATTTTATCTTACATAGCCTACAAAGCAAATCTTCCTTTTGGCGTGGTAATGCTTCCCTGTATATGATTCATGATGTTTTGTTTATTTAATCACCTGAGGGGAATACAGCAGATGTGAGCTTCACAAAACTGATATTCAGCTTTCAGTGATAAGGATGAAGATGCTGCATTCATGACCTTAATTGGTAATACACAAAATACAAGATCACACATACCACACAGGAATATAAATTGGTCTCTTCTTTCAAACTCTTTAGGATAAACCAGCCAAACACATGGTCAGAAGTCTGAGAGAAATTCTGCCTCCTTTCCACTACTTAGTGTGCAAGACCTAGCTAGGGTCTGTGCAATTAATAAGGGCAGAAGAAGATGGGGGTAGAGTGAATTCTGTGTGCTGACGTATTTTGATGGGATGAGCAGGATTGGGTGGTTCTAAGAAGCTGACATTTGGATGCCAGATTATTTTGTAGCTTTCTAGGGATAGGGAAATGACTCCAGAGTAGCCCACCTGTTGCTGTATTCCAGATAAATAATGCATGTTTCATGGTCATCCTTTCATTCCTCAAGAGTTGCTATTCCTCTGATGTCCTTAAAAGCATAGTTCTTCACGACAGATAACACTTTCAGGCAAAAATTATGCTGGGTGCTGTCTTCTCTGGTGTTTGCGGATGTGAGGTAGCTATCATGAGAAGACAGCAACAGACAGAAGGCAGGCCATGCTTAGCAGAATGTTAGCATACATACAGCAATGACAGGCAAAGTTCTTTGCTTTTAACGTATGATGTATGTTCTATGAAACACACCGATTTTGCCTCAGGACCGATAATGTTCCATTGGGAGGCACAGATATGTAAACCGTTTCTCAAAGGGAAGATGTTTTATAAATACCAGTGATCTTTACATCTCGGGGGGGAGGGGAAGGAATATTTGTTTATAACCTTAAACATCTATTCTTCTTATTGAACATAAGAAGCATGTCTGTACTGCATAAGCTGGAAAATGAGGCAATCGTAGCATTAGATAATTGAATTCATAATGGAAATTCTGCTGTAATGCATTCTCACACTAGCGTCACTGCAGGGGGGCGGAGCTCCAAGTTCCATCGGGCTCTGACCCTCTGTTACACGATGGGAGAAAGCGGTCCCACTCCCTCGCCTTTGGAGCCATTCCGGCCGACGAAAGCACTTGCTTTCTCCCGTCGTGTAACAGAGGGTTAGAGCCTGATGGAACTTGGAGCTCCGTCCCCCCGGACGCTAGTGCATTCTCATTCTGGCTGCTCTCATTGCTGTCCTGTGGCTTTTATTGAGTGATGATACTGGATTATATCAAAATGCTTTATGCAGTGTTGTGACATCATTGTCGTCATCATCATCATAGTCATTAATAGTAGTAGTAGTAGTAGTGGTAGTAGTAGTAGTAGTAATCATAAACCCTATATTAAGCATTTTGGCATGATTTAGTGACAATATAATTGAATTTATATACTGCCTTACCATGAAATGTCCAAAGCAGTATAAAAAGTATAACAAACAGAATAAATGAAAACAAGATTTAAAGGATCAACTACACAACCCAAGACACATTTTGGTGCCTTAAAAGTTAGACCTATTCTTGGTTATATTTGGGGCATTGATTCCAAAAATGGGGAGGGGTTTTTTTTTTTCTCATCCAAGATTGGTGTGGTGGCCCTTGAGCCTTGAAGTCCTCTCAAGGACTATTGCCTTGCCGTGCAGAGCAGAGCAGCTTGTCAGGACAATAAAGAGGGGAGGAAAAAGCCCTCTCCACTACTGCTGTTGCTGTCCTGCCTCTGAACTAGTAAGTAAAAGGCAGGGGGGTATGTTTGGGGTGGCAGGGCCAACTTTGGGAAAAAGAAATTAGATCTTTTCCTATTTTACCCCAATGAGTGCTTTGAGCAACACCTGAAAGAAAATAGTTTTTTTTAAAAAAGGGCTTCCCCCAGTTTTTCTGGAATTTTTTTCTGGAAATTAGACAGGTGAAACTATTTTTTAAAACAATTTTCAGAGTTCTAGGGTCACTCCACTGAACCCCCAGAAGAGCAAAGATCACTGTTTTTAGGGGAAATAAGGTGCAGGAATTGGTTGCAGGGTACCCCCTCCTCATTGAAATTAGAAATGAAACTTTGGCTTTTTTTTTCATGGCCAGGGCCCTCGTTTTTGAATCCATTTTATTTGGAGCACCTCAGGTGCAGGTGATCAGCTGTACACAGCTGTAAGCAGGAGCAACACCAGGCGTTGCTCAAAGCACTCATTGGGGTTATATGGGTAACAGAATAGACCTATGCAGCCATTTTCATCATATTGCATCATTTCCTATACTTTGTGAGTGGATTTCTGGCTTTTTTCTCATGGCCAGGGCCCTGGCTTTTGAATCCACTTTGTTTCCAACACCTCAGGTGCAGGTGATCAGTTTTACAGAGCTGTAAGTAGGAGCAACACAAGGCGTTGCTCAAAACGCTCAAGGCGTTGCTCAAACAACTAATTGGTCCTTAGAGGGTAATCTAATGTTGTTCCTACAAATTGGCTGTTTGTTTCTGGGGTTTTTTATTCCCCCCTCAGGCTGAGCCTTGCAGGGGGTGAAGGTTGGGGTACTAAGAATTCTGTCTCCAGCCTCAAACTGACTGTTTGCAGGGACCTGCCAGGTTGCTGTGTTATACTGATTTTCAGCAGGATTTTTGCAGGCAGCTCAATGTAGATGTTGAATGAATGAATAGATACCTTTATTGGCATAAACACATCAAAAAATTAGAACAACCAAAAATCCCCCAACACATCCAATGACAACAACCACAATCCAGCAAAAAATTCTCCCCAAACTGTCCCACTATGAATCTATACCAATGCAGATGTTTATTTCTAGGGGTTTTTTTCTTTCCCCCTTCATCAGGCTGAGCCTATCAGGGCAGGGGTGAAGGCTGGGCTACTCAGAATTATGTCTCCAGCCTCAACTGAGTGTTTGCAAGAACCTGGCAGGTAGCTGTCATTATATACTGATTTTTAGCTGGATTGTTGCAGGGAGCTCAGTTTAGCTGCTTATTTCGGGGGGGGGGTTCTCCCCCCCCAGGCTGAGCCCTGGGCATGCTGAGGACAGGGGGTGAAGGTTGGAGTAATCAGAATTCTGTCTCCAGCCTTATGCAGCTACTGCAAGGTGCCTGTTGCTTTTGAGTTACAAATTTGGTTTGCTAAGATATATATCACTGTAAAACATAGTATTTTTCCACTGACATTCTTCTATTAAGAAGTGCATTCAAAGGTCAGGAACTAGCCTGCAGCTAAATGGGGAACAGCTGCCTCTCTGTATAACTGATTGCTGCCATTACGTTGATGGCTGAGGCATTTAAATACCTGTCTCTTAAAAAAATTAAAGGGCGAGAACCAAGACAATCTTGCAAAAACTAACTCTAAGAGCAATTTAAAAAAAAAACTCTTGCAGTCAGGGACTTGTAACTTGAGGTGCACTGTGCTGAGACATACCCCTACAGAACCCTAAAGCACAGAAGTTGTGTGTACAACACAACTATTTTTTAGCGTTTTGGGGCTGAACTCACAAGTAAAGCTGCAGCATTTCAAGGATTTGAAGGGTCATACAAAAAAACTCTTGAAGTCAGGGACTTGTAACTTGGGGAACACTGTGCTGGGACATCCCCCTACACAATCCTAAAGCACAGAAGCTGTGTGCACAACACAACTATGTGTTTGTTTGAGATCTTGTGTTGTCAGGTCTATGCTTTACATAGGAATGAATGGACAAATTTGTTATGCCTTAAACCCCAATGAGTGGTGAATGCAACGCCTATGCTACAGATATATGGAACACCTGGGAATTTTTTTGCAGGTGGTTATCTCTCTTTGGGGGTCCCTTAAACATGTGGAACACACTGACATTTGGGAATTCTGGGAAAATCTGACCTTGGGGGCAAAAGGGTTTAAGAGGGGACTGCTCATCATTTGTCGTTTGGAAGCCTGGCGCATGGGGAAAGTTGAGCAATCCTAGCCTGTCAATCCATTGTGGAAAAGGTCAATAATTCCAGCTGGCTCAGAGCTGAGCATCCTTTGTTCTCTGTATATAGTATAAAAGATTGCTTGCTTTATATCTGCTGCATTAAAACCCATTGTTTCCCTTTTTGGCAGCTAAAGCTAATTTTGAGGATCAAGTACTTTGTTTTTCCAAACCACCTGAACTGCATGTATGCTTATTGCAGGCAGGCTCAAGCTGATGCAGTCCCAGGGTACTGTAATGTATGCTGGCACAAATTCTGTGGTCACTTGTTGTTCCGCTTCATTCTTTTTTATGATTCCCTGTATTCCCTCTATGAGGATTCTGTGTCACCTGGGAGCTTCAATTTACTGCTAGTTAACAAGTGTAGCTTATTCATTCATTTAGAAAAACAAATGGAAGCAGTTATTGTCTCTTGCTAAATCAGCAATGCTTCACAACCGTGCGTGGACATTTCTAATGAACCATGTAACATGGAAAAGGTCTGTTCAACTTTAGCAGCTTTAAATTTTTTGCAGCAAAATGCGTCATGAATATACTGGTGTTTTCCACAGCAAATTTGAACAAGAAGAACATCCATGTCATTATGTCTTTATACAGCCACGTACACCTGTCTGTGAGCCAATCAGCGTTTGCGAGCATTGGCACACAGCTGTGTCAAAATGTGCACCTGTCATTCATACTTTGTGTGTTTGCTATGAAAACCAGTGTGCCTGTGGCAAACATGGCTGCCAGTTTTGCCACGTAAAGTACAAAGCTGTCCTCTGGAGCCAAATTATATGTTACTTGAATGTGAGCGCATCTCTGTCTCTTTAAAGTGTTTGCAAATAGCAGCTTTGGGGGAGAAAAAATGTGTATTGGAACAGAATGTAGCACAAGAGAAAAGTAGAGTCCTTTTTCCCCTTGCTCTGTTCTCCAGATAAAAATTGCCTCCCCCATCTGCTATTTGCCCTGTTAGTAAAAAAATATATGCAGACCCTGTCACTTAAGTAAGTCATTTGTCTTCATATTGTTTCATTTCTCATGGGAAGACTTTGATACTAGTTTCTTGATGAAAGGAGGCTCATCATTAGGACAACATTTGAGAACCAAAGCTATACTGAACTATGTACAGGTCATTCAAGAAAGGTTTTCTACTGGAGTTATGTTTTACTAAATGTGGAGCTGCCTTGTACAAAGTAAAATTGTTAGTAACCTATACTATACTGAGTCTCAAGTGGAGGTAGTTGTAGTCCAGTTACCTGGGATCTCTTTAACTGGAGATGTAAGAATTTGAACTTTAGACCTTCTATGTGCAAAAGATGTACTTTCTGCCACTGAACTCTGGCCCCTTTCAGAAGTTCTGCATTAGCTTCTCTTTACACATTGACTGGAGATGTTTTCCTCTGAGCAGCTGAAAAAACAGTGGCACTAGAGTTAGAGATCACATCAGCATTACTTCACAACCATTGTTTGGACTTTCCAAATGAAAAGCTCAGAGAACAACTAGCGTACAGCACAATCCTATGTGTCTCTATTCAGAAGTAAGTCTTACTGTGTTCAATGGGGTTTACTCCCAGGAACGTGTGTATAGGATCGCAGCCTAAGAGTGTATAATATGTCCTGCTTTGTGTATGTTTTTTTAAGGCAAGAGAACCCAACTTTTTGGTGTTATTTGAATACTGGGATAGACAACCACATTGACTGTGCAGTGGGTTAAACCACTGAACCATGAGCTGTTGATCAAAAAGGTCGGCAGTTCGAATCCGTGCGACGGCTTCTGCCAACCTAGCAGTTTGAAAGCAAGAAATTGCAAGTAGATTACTAAGTACCGCGTCAGCAGGACGGTAACAGCGTTCCATGCGCCTCGGTGTTGAGTCATGCCGGCCACATGACCATGGAAACGTCTTCGGACAGCACTGGCTCTTCGGCTTTGAAACGGAGATGAGCACCGCTCCCTAGAGTCGGACATGACTGGACTTAATTGTCAAGGGATACCTTTACCTTTACCTTTATGATTACTGAACATCCATAATGCTCCATTCTACCAAGCTGGGCTCTGTGCTGTCCTGCCAGTTTGCCAGGTGCCCACTAAACCCTGCATCTGCCGAGTTCTGGGTGACACTTGTAGTCGTCATTATACATCATTCCCTTTTTCCAAACTCCCTAGCAACAGTTTTGCTAAATGCCCTACTTCTGACCCCTGCTATTTTCCAGCAAACATTTGCATCAGCTCCCACTGGTGTGTTGATATCCCAATGGCCTTTAATGTGTTTTCTCTGTCAACTAATGTATTCACACACTAAGTCAGCTTTTAATTGATTTTATTTTGGAATTTGGATTCCTCCCATTCACCAACGTGTGCGTAGGTCAATTTTGAACTCCTGGTGGTGAAGCTGCCGGTAAGCCATGTATCACCTAGAACAGTGGTTCTCAAACCTTTTAGCACTGGGACCCACTTTTTAAATTGACACTCCATCGGGACCCACCTAGCTTCACGAGACTTTAAAAAAGGTGGTCTAGAAAGAAATAATATATTTATTTATTTATTTGTTTATTTTCAAGTAATATTTTCTTTTTTTATTTGCAAAAAACGCAATCTATTTCTCGTAATGAGGTAGCCCTAATGAATAGCCTCAAGGCTTGAGGGGCTTAGTTATGTGACCCAGCCTTCACCTGTCCCCACTACCTGTCATTGACAGAAAACACACGCCATAAAAAAAAATTTATCTCTCTATATTTACACAAGCTTGCACACTACAGGAGCTCAGCTGTTTGCAGGGCAATTAGCAGCTATCTGATTTTTGAATAGCCTCAGGGCTTGTGGCAAGTACTTATCTGCTCTTTCTATCACCCGGGACCCACCAGAAATCTAAGGTCACGACACACGAAGTGGGTCCCGACCCACAGTTTGAGATATACTGACCTAGCAGAAGCAAACTGGCCCTAGACTGACAACGCTTCTAACTGTTTCACCCAGCTTGCGGGATGGCGTACCACCTGCACCTATACAGTGCAGGCAAGATATTTTTTAAACAGAGCCATTTCAGTAACACAGCAACTGTTATCTTGTTAGCAGTAATTCCCTTTTCTGTGACTGAACAAGAAAGGATTATTCCCTGGTGGGGCTATCCTGCAGGCTGCACCTGTTCGTGCTTTTGTAGTTATAATGACTCAGTCACCGACTCCATGGGCATTTTTCCTCAGAACTGCTGGCCACCTTAGAGAGGCCGCTAGAGGGAGAGACACTGTCATAATGCTTCATCTCACTCAACGAGAGAGAGAAAGCTGCTGTTGAATGAAACTCAGCGTCTAGAAAATGGAGAATGGCTTATGTAGTGGGAGTTCTCAAACCGGATCTTGGGCAGAATATCTAAGGGATGATTTATTCACCACTCGGACAGCTACTACCATTCCGTATCACCAGCACAAGGTTGTGCTGCTGCCGTGGATGTAGCTCCAACCACATGGGAAGCTCCATCACTCAGGGCCCAATCCTATCTAACTTTCCAGCACCGATGCAGCCACAATACAGCCTGTAGGCAAGGGAACAAATGTTGGCACAGCTGCATCAGTGCTGGAAAGTTGGAAAGGATTCGGCCCTCAACCAGCTTCTCAGATCGTGTTGCTGAGCCAGCTTGTTTCATTTTTCAAGCGTTGGCAGCGATATCATTAGTCAGTATATCAGCTGAGCCTAAAGTGTACGCTCTTTTGAGTGAACTTCATTGATTTCGGTTTGGGATGTAAATGAGAAGCCTGGGCAACCTGACCAACAGATGTGCAATACTTGCTGCAGTACTAACACAAGGCTGCAATCTATACACACACTTTCCTGGGTAAAAGTCACACTCAACACAATAGGGCTTACTTCTGAATAGACATGCAGAGGATCACACTGCATGTGACTTGCACAGCTCTATCAGCGACAATGCTGCTCTTCTGACGGGTTAGTTTTCCCTGAAAAGGCTTGCCTTTTCAGTCGGAAAAACTCTACGACAGTAAGTTAGTCAAAGCTTCCGATTACAGTACTGAACATGGGGTTTAAACAAGGATCAGCTCTCCCTGCCCACTGCCTTTGTTTTTCAGCATTCTAATTAGCCATACCAGGCAGTGCTGATTGCGTCCTCCCAAGCAGGTCAAATGAGTGCAGCAACTTGTATTTAATTAACCCTGGCTATGTTAATTTCTCTCTCTTTTCAGCTAATTGTGGGGACGTAATCATGCGACTGAACAATGCCTGTAGGGTCTCTTTTCTAGAGCGTAAGCACAGTTTACTCTCACTTTGTCTTCCTCGCACACACTTCCTGGAAGATCGGTGATGGAATCATTTCTTGTAGAGATCAACACTGACCTGAGAGGAGTCCTGGGGCTAATTACCTCCCTCGTCTTCCCAGGGGCTATTAACCTCCCTGTTCCCTGAGGGGAAGAAACAAAAAGGGAGTCTGGGCAAGGAAGGCTCATACTATCAGCTCCAGAAAGGAGCAGCACTGACCTGTGACACTGTTGTTTCAGCTCATGTAATCACATCATTTTTTGTTGGTGGGCAACAGTGCCAGGCTCAAACTACAAAAAGCATCTTACGACTCTGCTTGACTGCTTTAGCATGCATCCAGCTCTGGTGCAGTGCGAAGACCAATCAGTTCCGTGGCCATGCCATTGGGATTGGAGGCGAGTGCTGCGAAGGCACTCCTCTCCGGTAACACACTTATAGATTCTGAGAATTACATTGCCAAGTGACTGACAACAACAGGTGATTTAATAGGGGTGGGGAAATAGGGAAGCTTGCAGTTTATATTCCGACTGTGGAATATAAAACAGAATCCTGTTGAAAATCTCCTAAAGAAAATCTCTAAATGGGCTTCTGTGATTGCCAGCTCAGTGGTAGGCTTCACACATTCAGCAGTCTATTAGCCCCTCGTTTTCCAGGGCTTTCCTAGTGCAGCCTTTGCAACAATCACCCCAGAATGACCTTTGCTTCTTCTCAGCTTCCACTCCCAACTCTTCACCACTGGGCCTTCACCAGCCCTCACAGACCAGCTCCAAGGCTGGCTGTAGTCATCTCTTGGTGACTCTCATCCCTTGAGCGAGTCCTCTCCTTTCCTTTCCAGATCAAAGCCACTCGTCACAGCAGGGGCTGTTGGGAAATGTAGTCCCTAGACTCCACAGTCCCATTCTAAATGAGTAACTAGAATGTCCCAGAAGGAACATGTACGCATTACCACACACATGTGCAGAGGCATTGCTCATTTGCTTATGTTTATTTAAAAGCAGGCAAACTGCATATTTCTCAAGTGTTGGCAGCGATGTCATTAGTCAGTATATGAGCTGAGCCTAAAATGTATGCTCTTTTGACTTCTGCCCAATGACTTACTGTAGACTAGGCCTGATACAGAAAAAGATGGTCACCAAACAATCAACCTCTTCAGTTGTTTCCCCACCCTAAGCCTTCTGCAAACACCTGCAGGGGAGTGAGAGTACACTGGCTAGCCACACCATGCCCTGTTGCGTGGCTAGTCACACACCTTCAGCGTCAAGAGTGTGTGGTTAAACTAATTATAGTAAAAGGCCAAATCTTTGACTGTGCATCTGTAGTTCATACTAAATTTACTGAAAAAAGGTTCCATCCTTTATTTGCTAGGCAAAGAAGTACACATGATTTGTTTTAGGATCCATAATGATTTTTAGCTATGTCTGCATGGGCAGGTAGGTGTGTAGAGGCAGGGGTTACATCCATACTTGAACCTTACAATTCAAGTTGCATCCTTACTTATGACTAGACAGCAGAACCAGAAATAAGTGTATGATGGCAAGCATGAAGGATTTTGGCATAGGATTCTCGCATGCCATCCAACAGGCCAACTGAAGCAATGGCGTCACTAGACGCGCGTCACCCCAGGGCAGGGGGCGCGCATCACCCCCCTGCCCTAGGGTGACCCCCAAACACCCCCCCAGTGCGGCTGTACTTGCCGCTGCCGGCGGCTCCTCTCTTCGGCCAGCTCGGCCGGCACTCCAGGGCCTTCTGAGAAAGGCCCAATGGCTCAAAACGTGAAGATTTATGTTTTTCGCGCATGCGCAGTACATTTTCTGAGGGTACTGAGGGTACCGTCAGAAAAGTACTGCGCATGCGCAAAAAACGTAAAACTTCACGTTTTGAGCCATTGGGCCTTCAGAAGGCCCTGGAGCACTGGCGGGGCCGGACGCTCCGAGGCCGGCTCCCCGGCCTCGGAGCCTCCAGAGGGTGATACGCGTCACCCCTTTGCGCGCGCATGACGCGCGTCACCCCCTGGCGGTCCATCCCCCGCCACGCTCCAGTGATGTCCATGAACTGAAGCAATGGTCTCAGGCACCAGACTGGCAGGGGGTGCCCACTTCCTGTTGGAAGAGTGCAGCATGCAAGCTAGATCTGTACGGTAACAGTGGATGTGGCTATACCAATCTACATACATATAATTATATACTACTTTTCAACCAAAAACAGTAGTTTACAAATTGGTTTACATAGCAAAATAAATCAACAAATGGTTCCCTGTCCACAAAGGGCTCACAATCTTAAAAAAAAAAAAAGAGAGAGACAAAAGAAACATCAGCAAGTCACTGAAAAAGACACTATGTTGGGGTGAAGATGGCAAATTGCTCTTCCCCTGCTAAATATAAGAGGACACCACTTTAAAAGTGTCTCTTTGCTCAATTAGCGGGGTAGAATACATATAATGTATATCCCCACCAGGAGGGGGAGCAGTTGCCTATTCAGTTCCTAGTTTAATACTATACTTGTGGATTGTTCTCTCCCGCTTTGATTAGGTGTCTCATTAGCTTCTCTTCCTGTGTTGTTTTATGACTCCCTGCCTAATCCGCCACAATCAGTTGCTTCTCTTGCTGTTATTTTGCAGTGTGTGCTGTTGGAATGTGGATGCAACGCCGCTTGCATGACTCTGGAGGGTAGTGTAATATCCAGTCACCTGAGACTGTTCTACCTGCCCCTCTCTGATTCTTGCAAGAGGTGGTCCTTAACATTATTTCCTTCCTCCCCTCCTTCTCATAATCTCTCTTCCTTCCACAACATCGGGGAAGGAGGGTGTGCTCTGCCAGGGCTCCATGCCTGCCACCAGGCCGTCCTCACCAGACTTGCACACAAAGGGAACAATGTGTTCTCTGTTCCAAAGTAGTAGGACCCTCTGATTACAACCAGAAGTTGCATGTATACAACTATGAACTGTGAGTAAAGTATTTCTTATGAAACCTTAACCAAGCCTCTGGTCCTGTGTACGTTTTATTGATAGCAACTAGCCTGGGTGGTGGGATATGCTACCATAGGAAAGGGCTACTTTCACTGATTACTCTTGTTTTTCCCCTTCCAACATGTGTGTGTGTGTGTGTGTGTGTGTGTATAACACTTTGTGTAACTCAGCTCTGTTGCGAATGAGTTTTTTCCATCACACTTCCGTCCACCCACTCACCTCCATTGATCCCCCCCCCCCGGATTGGAATAGGAGGAGGGGGACAAAACTGACGTGGAGGAGAGAAGACCAGTGAGCTAGAGTGCTGGCGGAGCAGAGGCTGATACATTCCCAAGTGAGGGCAGGGCAAGCATTTGGCTTAGGCGCCAGAAGGTTTTAGGCCAGCCCTGCACATACCCTACCAGCTGTTAAAAGAACAACATGCAACACTGCTCTCTCAAATATTTAAACGTAAAAGTGATATGCTGATTATGGACATTCCTTTTTCTCCTATGTCTTCCATACAAACTGTAAATGGCATAATTATGTTGTGCAATTACAAGATAAGCTTTGCGGTTTACTTTACAGCACACAGAAATTGAGACGTGACTAATGAATGGCATCTCGCGACTGAGCGAAACGACTCAGTGAGATGCTTCTGTCCATTTGCCATCGATGTTATTATGGAATTGTTTTTCCACTCCTAATTCTCTCGAAGACACAAAAGAAATGACAATGATAGAGCAAATCAGTATTTAAAGAAAACCTTATTGCCGTTCTGACATAAATATCGAAAGGTTGGGCATTAGAAAGCTGATTTGAAATGACTGACCAAGACGTAATTGACTTTACCAGTAATTATCTGTCGGCCCCTTGTTGTAATTAAATTTGTTTATGTTTGAAGTGGAATATTTGCCTTTTTTTCCACGGGGTGTCATTGTTGCTAAATCCTGCAAGGAAGCCACATAATCCGAGGTCTCACGATGCCATCTGGAATCAAATGTTCCAGTACAAATATATTGTATTTTTTATTTTGCTGCAGGATCAGCTGGGTAAGGAAAATTAGCTGTGAAGGATTAAATGCTTCAATAAAATAAAGAGCAAATAAATTTGATTGTACCCAAGCTTATTATTTTTTCTTACGGAGAGAACTAAATTCAGGCTCTGTGTCACAAGGCTTTGGTTCGTTTTTTTAAAAAACCATTACAAAGCACTATATATTGGTCCTGGAAAGCAGCTGATAAAAGGACAAATTATCCTGCCCAGCAGGCTGATTCTTGGGCTGAGTTTTGCTGGAAGCTTTTCTCGCAGCTGATTTAACAGTGGAGTGCTAAACTGGAGCTGGGGCGGGGGGGGGGGGGGAATGCATCAAGACGAAAGAACCAGCTAATAATGGAGCTTTGTACTACCGTCAATCTTTGCAACAGATCTTGCTAACCTCTTCACGGTTGATCAGCTTTTGCCCATTTCTCAAGCTCTTGTTTATGCCTAACATTGCATTTGAAAACCTCTCATACGTTATATATGCAATCTTTAAATCTTTGCATAATAATAGAGTGATACATCCATAGAGTGCAGAAACCCCCCCCCCATGCATTTTTAGGGCTGAGTCAAAACTACAGGGGGTCTCAAAAACATGTACTGTACACACATTTGAATGAGCTCTAGTTCAGGGGTTCTCAACCTGTGGTACGCGTACCAAGGAGGGCCGCAGGTTGGGGGTACGCGGGCTGCTGCCTGCCTGTTATCAGATGCTGCAATCAGCAGCTGATGACAGGCAGCGTCACAGTTTTTCCTGGGTCGCGGCGTGGGCCCACCCGTGCCGCAACCTGGAAAAAGTCTACAGGCCTCCTGATGTCCCCCAGAGCTCCCCCTTACTTGTTCTCCCAGCCGTCACCATCTTGGATCTCGCGAAATCTTGCAAGATCCAAGATGGTAGCGCCCAAATCTTGTGAGGGCTTCATGTGCCTTCACGAAATTTGGGCGCTGCCATCTTGGATCTCGTGACATCTCGCAAGAACTTTTAGTCATGTGTAATGGTGGATGGGGCTGGACCATCCATGAGGCCAACTGAAACAGTCGCCTCAGGCAGCAGGTTGGTGGGGGCACCTACTTCCCCTTCCTACTGATCCCCTTCCTCCTCCCACTTCCTGGATTGAAAAAGGAAGAGGGTGATAGAGCAGAAGTGTGGAGGAGAGGAGAGTGGTGGCCTAGAGTATTGGAGGAGTAGAAGCTGGAGCATCACCAGGTAAGGGGGGGCAGCATCCGGCATGCCACCTCAGGCACCAAGAGGTCTTAGGTTGGTACTGATGCTGGGGTTGGGCTTGTTTCTGTCAGCACCACCAATGATCCTTGCTGTGAGAATAGGGGTGTATCTAGTATGGAAGAGCACCCCTGTTTTCATTGTGAAATGTTGAAGGGGTTGACTGCTGCCTTACAAGCTTGCAACCTCTGGGGGTTTGTCTAATTCATGCTCTGCCACACGTATACACTCTTCAGGATTCGGACATGTACCCAATGAGAAATACTGCAGCTTTGACCTTTAAAGTCAACCCCTGCTCCCCGAAGGCATAGCTGAAAAGGTGTAAATGTGAAGGTCAGATTGGCAGCAGTGTGGTACGCCCTTCCCCCTGCCCATTTGTCATGTAAACTTTGGCCTTTTTCCAAAGAACCGTTCCACCGTTAAATATCTCAGATGAAAACTATGCCGAACGGCCTGCTAAAGTAGAAAATCAAATGAAGGAATTATTGAACTGAATAACTATTTCTGTATTCCTCTGTTGTTATTGTTGAAGTTTAAAAAAAAATCACCCATAGACTAGGGTGTATTTATACAAAATTTAAGGCAGAAAATTACTGCAAATTATATAGCACATATTTGAATAATTGATTTTATATAAACCTTACACATTATTTCATCAGCATCACACAGTGTCCTTGTGCTCCCTTTGCAGGGAGCTTAATTTTGTTAGCAAGAAGGCAACTGCATCAAACTGAAGTCGACTCATGCTATGTATGATTGATCATAGGCTATATGGAGGAGGTGGATTTAACAGGAAGCAAGATCTTTTCAACTTTTTTTTTTCCGCCTGGGGTCTACACACTGTTCGTCTCTCTACTGGCAGAGCTTAAACAGCTGTGTGAGATCTAGAAATTGACCATAAATGAAGTTTTACAGTGGGATGCTGTGTCCTGCAGACATGTCGTTAATCTACAATTTGCAGATAGAAGCACTCCCATTAATAGTTCCTGGGAAAACTTGGGCAGCTAACATCTTATCTCTGCTTCCTTCAAAGGTTACCCAAATTGAAAAGTTTGGAGTTAAAATATGTTCATTCACAGATTTCCTGGAAGGGAGGGGGAATGAAATTATATCCTAGCAAATCTAGTTGACATGTTACCTGACAGCAAGCGAAGCAGAACATTTATTGAAGTGTCTATCATCATATAATACCGATCATCAAAGACTATGTGGCTGGAAATTGGGGTGGGGTGATGGGGGACCAACGATAATGTCAAATATTTAACTAGTTTGGAACGTCAATTCTCCCGGCAGTGTAATAATGATCTCCGTGCATTGCGTACCCGCGGGAATAGCTGCAAAACAGAGGGTGCAGCAGGGAAGGAAAAGAAGTGTTTGTAAGCATTAAGCGTATTCTTTAGGTGAGTATTATTCCGTAGCCATAGACAAACTGGAACGCTAATACACATATTGGGAAATCAATGTGTGAAGAGACCCCAGGGGCCAAACTAGATGTTACTCAGAGTTGCATGTAATGGGAGACTGACAGACCTTATACAGTAGAACAGGAAAAGCTGGTTCCTATAGGGGTGATTGGAGGGGGAGGGAATGCTTAACACTATCCCTGCTCCCCATTTCCCCATTCTCATCACCCCCTGTCTCCCCCCCCCCCCGCAGAGGTTAAAAATTGTTTGTGAGAGAGGAATAAAAATGAGGAAGAAACAGGTACATGGGTTCCTCAAAGAGGAGTAATAATCTGAATAAGTAGAGTCTGCTTTACCCCAGAAAATAATGGCTATTTTCACTACAGAAAATAATGGCTATTTTCGTGAAGCAGAAGCAATAAGAATTCTCACTACAGGAGGCAGAAGACACAACTTCACTGGAGGTGGATGTGATCTCCCCTCCTGAAGCATTTCCTGGTAGCAAGTGACTGCACTGTCATAGGAGGTATTACTATGAGGTTTGACACCATTAATAACATATGTTCAAGGTGGGGTACAATAAAACTCCCATGTTTTGTACAAAGAAAAGTGTGCAGGTTAATGCACACAGTTTTGTTTTTGCAAAAAAATCCAGTTTTGCCCAGCTGTCAGAAAATTCAGAATAAATTGACAGAAAGGAGGGAAGAAAGGGGGAATTAGGGACATAATCATCAGGAAAGAGGATTGCTTCAGGCCCAGGAAAGTTTAAGTCCGGGAATGAGAAGACTTTCTTTATTAATTTTTGAGTTGGCTCATATACAGTGGACCCTTTCTATCCGCAAATCCAGGATCCGTGGATTTGACTTATCGCGGGTCCTGGATCTGCGGGGTCCACCTTCAAAAAACTGTAAAAAGGAAGAAAAAGCCCCCCAATCCCTGTTTGTACCTTTGTGTGGTGAAATCACGCCATTTTCAAGCCTCCGCAGGGCTTCTGCAAGCTTAACAACCCACTTCCAGGTCGCGCGAACACTCTTCAGTCCTCCCAGGCTTGCCCCAGAATGCAACATGTAGCAAGGCTGGGAGGAGGGAAGAGCCTTCGTGCGACCAAGAAGTGGGTTGTTAAGTTTGCAGAAGCCCTGCGGAGGCTTGAAAATGGCGCAATTTCACTGCGCAAAGGTACAAACAGGGATTGGGGGGCTGTAAACTGTAAAGAATCCCACACAACTGGACTGACAGATGCCAAAGGGACAACAGCTGCCATTGACAAATATGGAATCCAGGTAGAGATGGATGCGAGTAATTTTATCTGCCAAATGCCCTGCAAACATATCACAGTGGGCTTCCATGTGTTCCTCCCGATCTGTCAGAGGGACCAGATGTAGCACAACGTGGAATGTTATTGTATTCCTGCACAGTGATCAATATACTGCATCTGATGATGCTCACAGTTAAAATAATTATTTGGTACCCAAGCCTTTCAAAGTAATTCTGCCTACATATTTTCAAACACTTTTAACAATGATGAGGGCTAGAAACCTGAGTCTTTAAGGATGCCATTGTCTATGTTTTAATTGAGATTGTGTCTGGGGATGGTGTAGTGGTTTGGGAGTCGGAACAGGTTCATTCATAAGTCAGGATGGTGGACCCAGGATGGTGTAGTGGTTTGGGAGTCGGACTTAGACCTGGGAGATCCAGGTTCAAATCCCCGCTCAGCCACGAAGCTTCCGGGGTGACCTTGGGCCAGTCACTATCTCTCAGCCCCACCTACCTCACAGGGTTGTTGTGAGGACAAAAAGGAGGGGAGGAAATATGTACACCACTCTGAGCTCCTTGGAGGAAGGGCGGTATTAAAATGTGAATAATAAATAAATAAATATAAAAATAAATAAACATGCTGAATATCCACAACCCTCAGAACGACTTATATATCTCCAGTGATCACATGAATTCTGAACCTATATTTTGGGGTCCCTTCAAAATCCTTTATCAGTCAACACTTAGTGCTACTACTATGAAAGCTGAAGTAATCACTTGGCTTTTTATCAAGCATATTTCTTTCATGGTTTTTGAGTGATTTATGTGAAGGTTAAGTCAGTGTGTCACCTTAAAAGCACATTTTTACTGAAAGCATTTGATATGCTGTATATTCTGAAGTTGTTATACAGTAAGCTCAAAGTATGGTGCTGAAATACACCCTCACTCTCTTCAACCTTTCATCCTGATCTTATTTTACAGTTGTCAGTACAGAATAAGATAATTGTGTATGCTTTGACCATACAGCAGCACCTCATATCAAAGCACCGCATTTCTGATTTTAACCCCACAAAAGCAGGAGATCCTGTACATAGCTCAGAATGTCACAAATTGGTGCAATCATTGCTAACATGCAAGGCACTACATTTCTGGGACTACTCATGTCATGTCATGTCATGTACTGCAGAAGATCATAAGCAAGCTGGCCAGAAAAGAGAGGCACCTACTCTTCAAGCTGATTTTGAAAGATTTTCAGGCTGTCCAGGCATGCAGATGTGGACAGCATAAAACGGAACCTGAATTTGAAAGGAAGTAATCCAAAGTGAAAATTTTGATATTTCAAATTTTATTTAGAATATTTCCCAGCTTTGATTAGATGTGCAAACAATCATTTCACCCAGAAGCAAACTGTTCCTAGCACCTTTCTCTGTCCAGTGAATATCTAGTGCAGCCTGCCTGCCTTCTTTTACTTTTTCAGCACTCAAAAAGAGTCTTGCGGAAAACATTCTGACTGTAGCAAAAAGGAAGTAAGAGAGGGCACAGCTAGTTACACGATAAAGTCAAACCTATTAAAAATGGCTTCAGTGGTCAAGATTCCCCTTTCTCCAAGAGAAACCTGGATATATATTGTTGTTGTTGTTCAGTTGTTAAGTCATGTCCAACCCTTCGTGATCCCATGAACCATATCCCGCCAGGCCTTCCTGTCCTCCACTATCTTCCTGAGTTCGCTCATTTTCATGTTCGTTGCATCTGTGATGCTGTCTAACCATCTCATCCTTTGCCTTCCCCTTCTCCTTTTGCCTTCAATCTTTCCCAGCATCAGAGTCTTCTCCAGAGAGTCCTCTCTTCGCATTAGGTGGCCAAAATATTTGAGCTTCAGCCTCAGTACCTGTCCTTCCAGGGAACAGTCAGGGTTGATTTCATTTAGGATTGACTGATTTGATCTCCTAGCAGTCCAAGGGACTCTCAGGAGTCTTCTCCAGCACCACAGTTCGAAAGCATCTATTCTTCAGCGCTCAGTCTTCCTTGTGGTCCAACTCTCGCAACCCATCCATGAGTCCAACTGAAGCGGTGGCCTTAGGCAACAGACTGGCAGGGGGTGCCCACTTCTGTCCACCTGCTTACCTCCACTGATCCTCCTCCCCCCACTCCCTGGATTGGAAAAGGAGGAAGGAGGGGACAAAGTGCAAGTGTGAAGGTGAGGAGAGTAGAAGACTAGAGTGTTGGAGGAGCAGAGGCTGGCGCATCACCAGGTAAGGACAGCAGCATTGGGCCCACCGCATCAGGTGCCAAGAGGTCTTGGGCGCCACTTTTTCAAGGCCACATGTAGGAAACCGAGGTCTTGCAGAGTGTGAGCAGCTGCTGCCTGATCATTTAATTGTTTCATTTACATGAGAGGCAGGCCAAGATTCAGTTGTCGAAATTAAGGAATGCCATGGTGATGATCGATTTTGAAAATCATACGCTTTTATCTTTGTCAGAGCAGATCTCAAGGCGCATAAGTAGAAGAGCTTCACAATCAATCTGAAGCAAATCTTGATGAAAAGATGAAGAATAGCTCCCGGCGTCCTTTCAGCTTCTCCGCAACACTTTCTTTTCTGCTAAAGGGGAGAGTCACACAGGCCCTTAGGGGAAACGTCAGATTTCTCTCTGATGTTGTACAGTTGGGTAGCAAAATGAATACTGAGACTTTCATTAAGCTCTGTACCTTCCATGTGCAGATGCATTGTGCTGATGCACATTGGGGCCATCTCTTTTGCAATGCAGACAAGTCCTTCACACACAAACATGCACGCTGGGGCAAGAGACTTCAAAAGCTTCTTATTTTCAATGAAGAAAACCGATTCATGCAGCAAGATCTATTTACCTTATGTCTTTCTACAGAACAAACATTCACGTAACGTGAGCACAAATGCACCCCTCCCCCCCCAAAAAAATGCATAGAAGCGTTTGGTGCCAGACTCAAGCCTAAAATGACATTCACTTTTTAAGTTGTTTGCCTCAGAGCAACACATGTTGTTCAGATCCTCACAGCCAACTCCGTGAATGTTATAATCAAATCCACCTGGACTATCTACTATACTTGAGACAATTAGTTAAAAGAAAAATGACTTGCACATAAAGAAGAAAAAGCTCCAATGAAAACATGGACACACAGTCCTTCCCCTTATCAAAATTCCTGTAGCAAGGAAAGAGCAACAGACACAGGATGATAATAAAACGAGTGGAAGAAAGAGCAGAGGAAGAGAAGTAGCGAGCTGGCATTGCAAGGTTTTTTGTTTACGCTTACACCAGGATATGCTATTTTAAAATGTTTTAACTTGACAGATATAGTGAGCAAAACTGAAGTGAGCCATGCATTGTAGGAACTTTGTTGTCAACACATTTTCTGTAGTTCCTCAGCAGCAATACAGAGAAAAAATGAAGAAAAATGCCTGAAGCTACACTCTATGCATTCGTACTTGTAAATAAGCAAGACTAACGGCGCAATCCTGTGTAACATGTGGAGGCCAGCCTAAAGGGCCGGCTGCCACATCCTATCCTGTTCCCAGGCTTCCCCGGGGCAACCCGGGAGTACCTCGTGAGAAGGGGACATTTGTCCCCTTCCCCGGGTGCCAGTCGGTCAGGGCCCTATGGGCCTCCTTGGATGTACGCTAGCTCTGAAGCTGGCGTACATCCGAGCCAGGGGAGTAAGGCCGGCCAGGCTTAGGAACAGGCCTAGGATATCGGCGGAGTGCACAACTGATATCCCCGCCCCCCCTCCTGGGCCAGCCCGGCCAAATGGCCCCCTCCCTCAAGAGAGAGATCTTGGGGTGCTGGTGGACAGGTCGATGAAAGTGTCGACCCAGTGTGCGGCAGCTGTGAAGAAGGCCAATTCCATGCTTGGGATCATTAAAAAAGGGATTGAGAATAAAAAGGCCAATATTATTATGCCCTTGTACAAATCGATGGTAAGGCCGCATCTGGAGTATTGCGTCCAGTTCTGGTCGCCGCATCTCAAAAAGGATATAGAGGAACTGGAAAAGATGCAGATGAGAGCGACCAAAATGATTAGTGGGCTGGGGCATCTCCCTTATGAGGAAAGGCTACAGCGTTTGGGGCTCTTCAGTCTAGAAAAAAGGCGGTTGAGGGGGGACATGATTGAGACGTATAAAATTATGCATGGGATGGAGAGAGTGGATAGAGAGAAGTTCTTTTCCCTCTCGCACAACACTAGAACTAGGGGACATCCACTAAAATTGAGTGGAGGGAGTATTAAAACAGACAAAAGAAAATATTTCTTTACCCAGAGTGTAATTCATCTGTGGAACTCCTTGCCACAGGAAGTGGTGATGGCACCTAGCCTAGATACCTTTAAAAGGAGATTGGACAGATTTATGGAGGAAAAGTCCATCACAGCTTACAA